>OX465298.1:20896169-22147892 GCA_949987735.1 Leucophora obtusa | reverse complement strand
TTTTTAGGAAAGAAGTTGGCAGCAGTATTTTACTAATTCTTACAATTTTTCTGTTTGCGTACATTTTTAGATATTTTTCTTTTTGATAGTAAATTTTGCCTTACTCTCTGTAAATTTGTTACTGAGTAATTTTTACTGGACTTTACTGGAAAAGTAAGCAAACACACCTATTGTATCTTACATAATATAAATGATTTTTGTGTTCCGCCATTAAATAAAATGGTTTTTAGAAAATCTTTTAATTTTGGTTATTTTTTAAGGTTAGTTTGTTTACAAAATATTTGTTGTTGGCTGAATCCCATTCATCTGTCAAATATTCTAATGTAAACGATATAGATTTCGAATTGGATTTCAAAACGAAATCTAGTGAACATTTTATCAATGTAAATTCGCTATAACCCTTATTAGTTTCGAGTCTAAATCGAATATCGTATATTACAGAGTTGCATTTTTCTTATCGCTACTGTACATCTGAATTTAGTTTTCATTAAAGATTCTTTAGATCCCATTAAGATTAATTTTGACTGAAATTTTGTAAACAATTTCTCAATTTCTTTACTTTATTTTTTAAACTGTTAAAAAAAATTAATATAAAGTTAAAAAAAATAGTTTAATTATTTCATTCTTTATTAAGTCGAATCTTATGGCTTTCAATTGTAGATTTCTCGCACAGTGAAAACAGATTCAAATATTGTGACAACTAATTTTTTTCGCAACCTAGTGTTTTGGTTTGAGCCAACGGCATATTTGTTTGTGGCAAGAGAATTTCGATTAAAATATTATATTTAAATTGTATAGGGAATACACTGGATTAGGACAACTAAATAATTCTGTTGATGCATTCAAATCATTGAGTTTGCAAGAAATTTGATTGTCACAATGAATCTGTTTTCTCCGTGCAGTAAAATAGCTTTATTAAGTACATTAGGAATTATTAATGCTTTCTTTTTATATGTATAGCCATTTAAAAAATATAAATAAACTATTTTTCTGAACATTTATATATGTAATTTTTTACTAATTTTGATTAATCGATTAATCGTATTAAATTATTCGTTATTCGAAATTTGAGTATTTTTAATCAAACAATTATTTGTGCAAAATTATTCGATTAATCGCATAATGATTAATTGATTGAATACCCTACTCCGTACACAAGCAAAATTCTTACAATAATTTGGCGGGAAGAATAAAATTGAATTCGCAATACCCCCGAATCAGTTGGACCTAATCACAATATAAGTGTATGATAATAAATGTTCGGCCTTGACCGAAAATAATTTTCATACTCTTTCAAAGAATTTATAAATTCTACTGAAACAAAAAACTGCATATTTCGCAAAAATACATAATCCTCCTTGGAATGTCATAAGCTGTTACACAAATGTCTTAACAATTTATAGAATGTTGAGAGATAACTTTAAGCAAAAGCTATAAAAGCTAAGGGTAGTGTTAACAATTAATGTTAGTATTTTTTAAAAAGCGGTGGGATTGAAAATATAAAATCTTCAATTGACGCAAAGACGACAAAAGATGTATATAAAATTGTAAAAAAAAAATATGCATCTTTTTAAAAGATCGGTGGCTATGGGTCCTCAACCCTATGCCAGTTACTTAAATGGGTGAAATAAATATAATATAATTTCTGAAATTTAGTGAATTTTTAATATTTTTGATTTTATTAGGTCTTTAAATTCCCCTAATGCTGTTCCAAATTTAGGTTGGAATTATCCCGTGGAATATCAGCATTTAATACATCAGCATTGGCGTTCATTTCCCGTACCCGAAATTTATCATCAGGGTATTTTATTTGTAGGTTTTATAGCCATGTTATTATGTTCGCTATTTGGTAATGGTTTGGTGTTATGGATATTTTCAACGTAAGTTATTTTGGAATATGATGATTTTTCTTATGGTTTAAGTGAAAATTTAGTTTTGCTTTATTTCTCTAGATCCAAAAATTTAAGAACGCCATCCAATTTGTTGATTATTAATTTAGCCGTATTTGATTTAACCATGGCATTTAATATGCCACATTATTTGATTAATGCCACTTTGGGTTATTTTCATGGCGGCGATTTGGCATGTGATATTTACGCCGTCTTTGGTGGTATTTCGGGAATGGGTGCAGCGGTAACAAATGCTTTTATAGCTTATGATAGGTATAGGTAAGAGGCTTACTTGGATTTTTTGGGAACTTAAATTGAATGTCTTGTTTTTTTTCAGAACAATTTCAAATCCTATTGATGGCCGTCTAACCTTTTCGCAAATTACGATTTTAATAATAATGACTTGGTTATGGACAGCACCCTTTTCCATAATGCCATTCTTTCATATTTGGGGGCATTATATTCCAGGTAACTTTCTAAAAAAAATTTGTGACATTAAAAAGAATATTATCCTTTAACCATGGCATAACAATAAAGGCTCCATTAGCCATACATGGACGTACCGTGACGTATCTCCTTATGGAAAATCTAATGAGTTAAAAGAGCATAGCTGACAGTTTATTTCTTTCTTACTCATTATTTTATATTGAATCAGCTGATTCGTCACGGTACGTATAACTAATTCTAGCTTAAGTCTGTTTGGTCTATGTGTTTGGTTGCTTTTCCAGTAAAAATTACTCATAAAACTTTACAGAGAGTAAAACAAAATTTACTCCCAGAAAGAAAAATTATGGAAACAGAGAAATTGTAAGAATTAAGACTTCGTTACTCGAGCGTCAACGTAATGTATGTATCTCTTCGTAGCTGAATTAATTAGTTAAATAAGAGCAGAATATGTGTTGTGGTTTTTGTTTCATTCCCATGCATTGAAAATATAGAAAACATAAATACGCAACAAAGATCTGTTCACAACAACGAGCTTAAAGCCCGTATGACACTTGCTTAATTTTGTATTCAATTGATATAGGATTGATAAGTCGCTAAAAATTATTAAAAATCGTTACAAACATAGAAAAAATGCTAGAAACAGAGGAAAACTTAGGAAATTGACAACATTCTCGACAATCAATGACTAACCCCCTGTTTTTATAAAGCGAGCGGAATAATTCCGCCTGAGGATTGTGTGTATTTTGTATAGATTACATAGATATCAAACTCTTCTTCTTTTGCCAACAAACACATTTTTTCAAACACATTCAAATATTTTCTGTATAGTTATAGAACGTATGTCCAACACATTCTCATGAGATGCATCCACTGACAGCGAATGTCAAAGAGTAAGAGATCTATGTAATCTGTGGTATTTTGTTATTGTAACAAAAACAAAATACATCCAATTCCTCTGGAGGAATAATTCCGTTCGCTTTATAAAGCCACATCTACACGGGATAGAAATCTCGTAGAGTTTGCGTTAAATTTGTCATTTCTAATTTTGTTGGCACTAATTTTTATCGCAAAAGTGCCATCTCTAGTTGTCAAGTCTTTGTTTTTATTAAAATTTTTGTATTTTAAAGAATAATTTTTTCTCCAAATACCAAAAGGTGCATTTAATAAACTGAAATGTTCAATAATGTTACAAGACATCTTAAAAATCAAGGTTGGTTACCGAAACGAATAACGGTAAGGGAAACGGTAGCGGTATTTAATTTCATTTGTTTCGGTAACGGTAAAGGTAACGGTATTTAAGACTGTTTCGGTAACGGTATACCGTTATCGAAACAGCAATACCGGTACGTACCGGTATTATAAAATATGTTAAAAACATAAAAACAAGTAAAAACTTAACATTTATTTAATTTTACGTGTTAAAAATACATATTATAAGCTTTAAATTCAATGCTGGTAGTTTTAATAACTAAAATTATTATCGACAAATTTTTTTGTAGAAAAAAAAAACTGAAAATTATTACAAAAAGTCAAAAAACTTGCATTTTTATATAAATTAATAAATACCGGTAAAATACCGGTAACTACCATTAAAAATAACGGTATCGGTAACGATAACGGTATTTGAAAAAATTTTTAGAGGTATTGGTAACGGTAACAGTATTCAATTTGAAACGGTATTTTAGCGATAACGGTATTATAACGATAACGGTAACCAACCTTGTTAAAAATTGTTACTAATTAAAGAAATTACGTATGACAGCAATTGTAAATGAAGCTGCATTTTCATAAAGTCTAGCGAGTTTTCTATCCCGTATAGATGTACCTTAAAAGCATAAAATGAAAATTTCCAATTTTAAAATGACATTTAATCATTTTAAAGTTAAGAATTTTGAAAAATTTTTTTGACATTTTATTATTGATTTTCTTCATATGTAACTATTGTTGTACTTTTTGCACTTACGTAATTTTCCTATAACTATAGATTTGCACTATTCTCAAATAATTGATCAATATAAGCGGGCTTAAGCGAATTAAATCTTGATTTTTTTTCTTCATCTTTGAAGGTAATTCTTTTTGACACTACAGTTTTTAACTTCTCAAAAGGCATACAAAAAAACAAGCAAAAACTAGTTTTGTACAAAAACTAATTGGTTTTTGCTCAAGTATAAATGTAATATAAATCAATTCTTTAAATCTCAGTTAATTGACATTCGTGCAATTCGTGTTTACAAAATTTTTTGATATTTTTGTTCCCTACTCAATGTTCCTTAATGTATTCGCCGCTTAACTGCTCAGTCTGAGCGCTAAGGTAGCGCTCTCGTATTTTGGTAGCGTTGTAATTCCCCTATGGGAAATTTTAACAAACTGTCACCGAACTGGCCCCTTTATATGAAATAGACTGGTCACTTTTACATGGCGTTGTCATAGGAGGGGGAAATTGACCCCTTGTCACAAGACAAATCCTAGAACAGGTTACTGAACTCTCATAAAAAACAAAGTTCAGGGACCTGTCCTAGGATTTGTCTTGTGACATGTCACAAGGGGTCAATTTCCCCCTCCTATGACAACGCCAATTTTCTTTTGAAAACACAAATTTTAAAAAAGTTGCCAATAAATTTATCTATATTAGCTGATAACATTGTCAAAATCATTTTTAAAAAAATTGCTAAATATCAGGAGGAAAAATTAGTTCAAGTACAGCAGAAATGTGTTTTTGTGGTAACATTGGATAACTAACAACTTTAGCTAAACAACGGATTTAAACGAAAACAACAGGAAAAATTAGTTCAACTGAATTAGAACGCGTTTAACAGACTTTTGTTCTAACTTTTTTTTATGAGTGCAGACATCTTAAAAATTGTTACTAATTAAAGAGATTATATATGACACAGTTGTCAATGGCCTAGAAATTACATTTCGTAGACTTATATATGTAGACTTATTTTATTAATTATAAATTATTTTATTATTTATTTTTGTGCATCACCTTATTGATGTATGTATTTTTAATTACTAATTTCAGAGGGTTTTCTTACCAGTTGTTCCTTTGATTATCTATCCGATGATGACGACACACGCTACTTTGTACGGACTATGTTTGTCTGGGCATATTGTATACCAATGGCAATTATCTGTACATTCTATACAAAGTTATTTTTTCATGTAAGAGATCACGAGAAAATGTTAGCTGAACAAGCTAAGAAAATGAATGTCAAATCAATATCGGCTACTCATAATTCAGCAGCTATGAGTGTGGAGTTGCGTATCGCCAAGGCGGCCATGACAATTTATTTACTATATGTCTTTTCTTGGACACCATATGCCACCGTATCGCTATTGGGTGCTTTTGGCTACCGACATTTGATAACTCCGTTTGCTTCAATGATTCCAAGTTGTTGTGCGAAATTGGTATCATGTATTGATCCGTGGGTTTATGCGGCAAGTCATCCGAAATATAGACTTGAGCTGGAAAAACGTTTGCCATGGTTAGGTGTTAAAGAACGAAATAGTGTGAGTTCTTCATCCTCTGGTGGAGAAAATTGTGATGGTGATAATAGTACAGTATCGGCAATTAACTGAAATTTGGAAAGCCGAAAATGGAAAGTTTGAGGGAGCAAAATGGAAATTTATAACTTGTAAAAATGGTACAAAAAAACTCTGAATGAAATTTTTCTTGCAACGGTTTAATGAAAATGAGTAACCGATACTATTCAATATTTTCGAATTTTTTTATAAAATTAATATTCAAAGAAAATGTGATAAAATTTAGTTTTGAATTAAATTATTCAAATCTTCAACAATGTTACAACTCTGAGTTTAAATAGTGATAACCAGAGAAGACAGAAGAAAGCTAAATCGGATGTGTTTAAAGCAAAAAAATATTGTATAAAAAGCAAGAAAAAAGCAAAAGTAAAAAAACTTTGAAAAACAACACTTAAAAAAAAATCAAAGTTAAGAGAAAAAATATTTTTTGTGAGCAAAAATAGTATTTTTGGGCAAAAGATCTTACAAAAAGCAATTCAAAGCTCAAAAATCTTAAGAAAAAGCTATTTTAAAGCTAAAAAATGGATAATCCAAAAAAAAGCAAAGAGAAGCAAATAAGAGTAAAACAAGCAATAAAAAGCAAAAACAGCAATTTTGTCCTCTCTGGTGATAACTCAGTAAGTTAAAAAAATTTTAATCAAAAACTTATGAATTATATACACAAATATTTTTTTTTGGTATAAATTTTTATAATTAATATATATTTTTGTTTTTTGACTAAAATGCATTTAACAGGTTAAACGCGCTAGAAGTAACTATAAAAACAGCAATGAATCATAAAGATTCCAAAAATCAAATAAAAAATAAGCTTTCCAATGCAAAAAGCTAAATAAAAGCTTCAAAAAATCGACAAAAAAAAAATATGTATATAAAATATAGATGCATGAAGAAAAAATGGTGCTTGTTTTAATTTTTGATTTTCACTGCAATGCTTCAGCTTCAATTTCGATTTGGGGACATCATTTTTTGACCTCATTTTTGTAGGATTCTAATATGTTTGTAAAAAATTTCTAAAGGCACATATACTCGGGATAGAAAACTTGTAGATTTTGCGCTCAATATGTCATCTCTAACATCTTTGGCACTAATTTGTATGGTAAAAGTACCATCTCTAGTTATCCTACACTCAAAAAAAAAAAAAAAAAAAAAAACAAAAGTCAGTAAAGTGAGCAAAAAATGTTGCTGTGTCAACAAATTTTTAGTCAGGGGCGTGCTTGCAAAAAAGTTGGTAAATTCAGCAAAAGGTGTTTGCTGAAAATCAGCGAGCTGATTTTTACCAAAAAATAGTAATCTCAGCAAAAGTTTTGCTAACACTTAGTCGATTGCAAATGAAAAAATCCTTGCTAATATCACTAAACATTTTGCTGAATATAAGTCGACTGAAAAAAACTCAAAAAATTTGTAGAGAATATGATCTAAAATCAAACAAAAGACATTCATTTAATTTGTAACCCCTAAATTCATAAACGCTTTGTAAAATTATAAGAGGTTTATTGAACAAATTTTGTATGAAAATGGCGTTTTGCAAACCTGCTATAAATTTACAAAGCATTTATGAATTGAGGGGTAAGTTTTTAATGTCTGTATTTAAATACAGGGTTGGAAACCGATACATAAAGTTAGCGATAGTGGATAATATTATTTAAAAAATATTTCGTTAGGGTATTTTATTGTTATCGGTATTTTAAATTATTTTGTTAAGTTATTTTTGCATCAACGGTATTTAAAGCTATTCGTTTGGTTATTTTAATGTTAACGGTATTTTAAGTTATTTCGTTAGTGGTGTTTTAAGATTAATGATCTTTCCTTATTGGAATTTTTTGACAACTTTACCGGCCGACATTTTGTAAAACATTACTTATATTTGTTGTGTGTCAACAACAGCAACAGCTGTCCAATAAATGCTGAATGTATATTTCATGTAGTATGATCTTTTCAGAAAAAGAAATAAAAATTGTAAATAATTTCGCTAGGATATTTTAAGGTTAACGGTATTTTAAATTATTTCGTTGACAAAAATTTTTGTTTCAAAATTTTTGGATTTTTAATTGCATTTGAAGACACTAGGTTATAATAAACGTAGTAAGTTGTACTTTGCGAGGAAAGTTTCCACCTGAACTTTAAAACATGGATGGTAACCGAAATGATGCGGTTATCGGTAAGGGTAACGCTATTTCATTTATTTCGGTATTTTAAGGAAAACGGTTTTTTAGTTATTTCGATAACGGTATTTTAAGGATAACGGTAATTTTATTATTTCGGTAACGGTATTTTAATGTTAGCGATATTTCAGTTATTTCGATAACGGTATTTTAAGGATAACGGTAGGCAGTTATTTCGATGCATCCCGCATAGAGTTGTCAAGTATTCGACCTATTTGAAAACCCGGTTTTCAAATACTTTTAAAAGCCGCCTTTTTGAAAAACCGGTTTTCGGTTTTTTTAATTCAAAACCGGTTCGAATAACCGGTTTTTGTAAATAATCATTTTGTATTGCTATATATACAAATTTTCTTATAAAACTTGCAAAGAATTGCTAAAAATCTTGAAATTTACTATTTTCTTCCTTTCTTAAAAGCAATTCGCAGAGCAAATTATTCCATTAGTACGCTGTCTGTGCTTTTTTTTTTTGTTTCTAAATAAAAACACTTTCGGACACATCTAAAAGGCCAGTATTTTGTTAGTAATTTTTGCAAAAAAGCTATTAACATCCATTAAAAGTAAGAATGATTTTTCACTTCCTCTGGAATTGTTACAAAATTCCGGTGGAAATTTTTTTTCGCATTAAATTAGTAGACAGGACGAATTGAAAATGTCACAAAAATAACTTTGGCTTTACGAAAATTGTAGTTTTCCAGTTAATATGAAACCATTTGTGACTTTTAAAATTTTTATTACAATTTTTTAGCTAAAAAATAAGAAAAAACTTCTTTTATTTATTGAGGAAATGGAAAAATTGAGCTATATGCATTTCAGGACAAACTTTTAGATCTTTCCTACTTAACTTATTGTCGAAAAAAAATTAGAACATTTGTAGAATGTAGAACAAATGTAGAATTCGGCAAAAAGACACTCTTGAAAGAATTTCAATATTTTTGTTTCGAAAAAATAAACTATTTTGATAATAGTCCACTAATGTAGTCATAGCAACGACAAAGTGAATAAGCCCTACCTAAAGAAGGTAATCAAACATTAAGGGTCATACGCATAATTACTTTGAACAAATTTTCCATACAAAATTCATTTTTATAAATGTTTTATAAAGTTTTTCAAAATAGGCATTTAAATATTTTGCATAAATATTGAACAAATGAAGAAAATTTATTAGAAATTTTCACCTTTAAATATTTGAAAATGTCGAATTATTCGACACGAAAAAACCGGTTTTTCGAATAATTCGAAAACCGCCCTTCTTCAAAAACCGGTTTAAAAAATCCGAAAATATAGAAAAAACCGGTATATCGAATAATTCGGAAACCGTTTTTGACAACTCTAAAGCCACATTCCCAATAATAGAGTACTCCACTCTGCAGAGTGGATTTTGTTCCTTTCTTTTTCGCACTTACATATTTTATATATCATGCAATCTCTATTTTAGTACACTCCACTCTGCAGAGTGGAGTACTCCATCATTGTGAATGTGGCTTAACCCCGCAATTTTTTTTTACAAAAAACAAACTAGATTAAAAACAAAACTAATTTACCAACTTAAAGTACTAAAAATACTCAATACCCACGTGCAATTACCAAAAGCAAAAAATTAAAAATAACGGTAGCGGTATTTTAGGGTTAACGGTATTTCATTTATTTCGGTTACGGTATTTTAAGGGTATCGATATTTCATTTATTTAGGTATCGGTATTTTAAGGATAACGGTATTTCAGTTATTTCGGTAACGGTATTTTAAGGACAGCGGTATTTCGGTTATTTCGGTAACGGTAGTCAGTTGAAAGTGTTTTGAATCGATAACGGTATTTTAGGGGTAACGGTAGTCAGTTGAAAGGGTTTTGAATCGATAACGGTATTTTAGCGGTGTTGCCTGCCAACCCTGCTTTAAAATGACGTTTCTTTTTTGTTGTCTTCACGGTACTTTTGATTAACGGTACTTGTTAATAAATCGGCCGTCTGTTTGCTTGATTGTGTTTGATTGCGTGCTTGAACATTAATGGAGCAGGTATCAAGCAATCAAGCGGCTGTTATCTGAAAAGAGATACAACCTTGTGGCTGCAGATTCCGCTGCAGTGAAAAAATTAAACCAAAGGACTACGGCTGCGGTGACGGTTGTTTTGATGTATAAACAGGCTTGCCCTAAAAAATCCTCAACTAGAAAAAATTTTTAAAAACGTACATGCAAATAAAAACAGGAGGAACTTTAACTAACAATAAGTGCTTTTTAATTACGCATTTAAGAAAATGAAAATGACGACAATTATAAATAATGAAAACTGGATTAATTTTATAAGTGAATATATTTGCGAGAATTATGGAACATAAAATGTGATAACTAAAAAAATAAAACTAAAAATACAGCAACATCCCAATAAACCAAAGATCGATACGATAGCGAAATTGCTATCACCTTAAATATCCAAAAACGATATCATATTCCAATAAGATTATAATATCGTTTTCGATAAGTTTTAATATATTCATTATTTACAAAAATTCAAACAGTTTGCAGAAACGAATAAAACTTATAAAAACTTGCAATTTTTACTTCGTTTTGGCTATTTATATTCCTTTTTATTGGACAATTATAGTTGCAAAATCTAGGTGAGTTCGACTTTTCTTCTGAATATGACGATTTCATTATCAATTTTTCATTATGACTCATTGCGAAAGAATCCCGGTTTTGCTTTCATATATGATATCATTTTCGATATCGAAATCTCCTGGAATAACGATAGTGTTTCGATGCTGGGCCAGATTTTGGCGATTTTACTATCGTTATTTCAGGGAATTTCGATAGCGAAAACGATATAATTCCTTGAAAATATGATATCGTTACGAAAGGTACATTTTAGAACAAAAAATCTATCGTTTTCGTATCACAAGTGATTATCATATATGATAATAAATATCACCTAGGTGATATCGTTTTGATATCGTGACGATATCGTTTGGTTTATTGGAATATGAAAAATTAACAATTAACAAATTAATTAATTTGAAATTCTTCCGCGTATATTTCATGCGATCATTTCGAGAAACAAACAAAACTGATGTTTCTTTTTGGATTTTGTTGTTGTGTGGCATCGTATGTATAAAAAATAAAAAAAAAAAATAGAAACACATGTTTTGTGACGAATGTTCCTCGTGTGTAGGCAGCTTAAAATATGAAAAATTGAAAATAGTACCAAATTAATTATACATATACCAAGGTTGGTTACCGAAACGAATAACGGTAAAGGTAACGGCATCCAATTTAATTTGTTTCGGTAACGGTAAAGGTAACGGCATTTAAGACTGTTTCGGTAATGGTATACCGTTATCGAAACAGCAATACCGATACGTACCGGTATTATAAATTATGTTAAAAATATATAAAAACGAGTGAAAAGGTTAAAGTCGGCCATGCCGACTATACAATACCCTACACCAGTCTGGTTAAAAGCCAACTAATGTTTGGATCCGAAATTCGAATGGGTTAAAATGGGACTTGTATCAACATTTTCTGTAATGTGAGTCAGCGAACCAAATTTCATTAAAATATCTTAATATTTGCGACCTGCAGCGTATAAACAATATAATTTTTGGGGGGACCACTAGGTCTAAACATGGACCGGTATTAACCAAAATCAATAGGCTTCGTCCTTGGGCTGATATAGGTCGGTGTACCAAATTTCATCAAAATATCTTAATATTTGCGACCTGCAGCGTAGAAACAATATAATTTTGGTAGGACCCTTATATAGGCACTAGGTCTAAACATGGACCGATGTTCACCAAAATCAATAGGCTTCGTTCCTGGGCCAACATAGGTCTGTGTACCAAATTTCATCAAAATACCTTAATATTTGCGACCTGCAGCGTATAAACAATATAATTTTGGGGGGACCCTTATATGGGCACTAGGTCTAAACATGGACCGATTTTAACCAAAATCAATAGGATTCGTCCTTGGGCGACATAAGTCGGTGCACCAAGTTTCATCAAAAGATCTTGATATTTGCGACCTGTAGAGTGCGCACAAGAATGCATGGACAGACAGACAGACGAGGGACGGACGGACGGACAGACGGACATCGTTAAATCGAAATAAAAAATATTCTGAGCCGATCGGTATACTATAAGGTGGGTCTAGGACCAATATTTTTTGGTGTTACAAACATCAGCACAAACTTATAATACCCTGACCACGTAGTGGTGTAAGGTATAACAAGTAAAAACTTAACATATATTAAATTTTGAGTGTTAAAAATGCAGATTATAAGCTTTAAATTCAATGCTGGGAGTTTTTTAACTAAAATTGTTATCCATAAAATTTTTTGTAGAAAAAAAGACTGAAGATCATTACAAAAAAGTTAAAAAATTTGCATTTTTATATAAATTAATAAATACCGGTAAAATACCGATAAACCCATAAAAATAACGGTATCGATAACGATAACGGTAATTGTAAAAATTTTTAAAGGTATTGCTAACGGTAACGGTATTCAATTTGAAACGGTATTTTAGCGATAACGGTATTATAACGATAACGGTAACCAACCTTGACATATACTTTTGAGGTAAAAGGTACATAGCATAAAAAGTGTTATAGTACAAACTTTATCATCCCTTCTTGTCAGCACTTTTACGAAACAACAGCTGTTAATTTTGAAACAAACATGTGAAGGTTTTTTGTCCCACTCTTCTTTTTCCAAGAAATTCTAAAAAAAGATAATCAACTTAGTGCTTTTTGCACAATTTATAACGCTTTTAAAATTTTTTTGTTTAAATTTATCAAATTTTTCATAAAAATAAAAGTTTCTTATAAACAATTTTTTAGATTGGAAAAGACCATACACTTTTTTTGATTGCATGATATATTTTTAGGAAAAAATTTATTCAAATTAGTTGAAGAAAAGAAATCAAATATTTTTTTAATTTTTCTCTGGAAAACTATACCGAAAAAATTTCTCAGTTGCTCAGTTAATTAATTGCTCAGTGAAAACAAAAATTTTTTAAAGTAACTGAAATAATTGTTATCAACTACAGTTTCCTTTAAATACAAATATTTTTTATCACCCTGTATATACAAAAATGTAAATTTTTAATTGTCAAAGTGTTTTCAAAAAATAAATAAAATTTAAAATAAATATTTCTTTATCTGATTTTTACATGTGAAAGGAAATTTGGCGCAACATTAAACATTTAAAATATCAAAGAAAAAACAAAAACTACAACAAAAAATTTACCACAATTTGCTTTGTCATCTTCCAATATACTACTATGTTGTTTTGACAGATCTAGCAATGTAGTGACATCCATTCATGTATAAACAACAGTAGAAAACAATGTTTTCTAAAGTGTCAGTAACATTTAAATTTGCACAAGCACTTGCATATTAGTTTTTTTTTAATTTATAAATGAATATAATTAATTTTATTTTATAAGTGAATATTTTGCGAGAATTATGAAACATAAAATGTGATGGCTAAAAAATATAACTAAACTCTTTGCTTCTAAGTCAATTGTAAATAATATAAATATTATAAAGGCACATCTACACGGGATAGAAATCTCGTAGAGTTTACGCCTAATTTGTCAGCTCTAATATAGTTGGCACTAGTTTTTATCATAAAAGTATCATCTCTAGTTGTCAAGTATTTGATTTTATTAAAATTATTGTATTTTAAAGAATACAATAATTTAATAAACTGAAATGTTCGATAATGTTACAAGACATCTTAATAATTGTTACTAATTAAAGAAATTATGTATGACAGCAATTGTCAATGCCCTAGAGATTACATTTCGTAGACCTGTACAGAGCTGCATTTTCAAAAAGTCTGGCGAGTTTTCTATCCCGTGTAGATGTGCCTTAAGAAATAAATTGAATTGAATATTTGATGTGACCAGTTCAACAAACACACAGAAATGATGTTTCGTTTGAGATTTTGTTGTTGTGTGGTATCGAAATCGCTCTTTAGTGCAAGTATACTTTACCACTCAAATGATGCAAAGGTCATTTCAAGCTCGTGTGATAAATTTGTGGAATAATATTGTTCCTTATAGTGAAAGGGGTTTGCATCACACGGTGTCCATGTTTCGAAAAATTGTTCTTGATCATTTATAATTGATATTGCTGTTACAATTTTCACAACAAAAACTTTAAGGGTCATATGCATAATTACTTTTTTAAATTTATAAATGGCTTATAAAACTAATTTTCCATATAAATTCATTTTATAAACATGTTATAAGGCTTTCAAATTATTATGCATAAGAACTTAGGCATTTTTATGATTGTATTTATTCATAGAATTATTTTTAGTTTTCCATTTGCTATTGTACCACTTTATTTTTAGATTATGTTAATTATTCATAAAAATTCTTCAATGTATTATATTAGTTTAATCATTTGGCCCATAAGGGCTTGGATTATAAATAAAAATAAATGAAATGAATTAATTCTTTGAATTTGTTGTTTGATGAACGCGTTCAGTTGAACGAATTCAGCGAATTACTTAAGAAAAGGAATTCATTCAATTCTAGAGAAAATTGAATTCGATTGGTAGTGAATTCATTCAAAAAAGAATTAATTCTTCAAAGCTCTGATAGCCACTACATGATTTATTTAGCCCATGTTTTTGACGATTTTTTTTCTGCTGCGATTTTCACTCTTCAGAAGTTGACATCACTACGACAAGCACAAAATTAAATAACACTGTCACAAAAAAGTTTTAAGTTAGAAAAATTTATATATTTTCAGACTTTTAAATTAAAATTAAATAAAAATGTTTAAATTAATGACTCAACAAATGCGTCAACTATCGCAGACTACCATAAGAAATGTGAGGGCAACACCAGCTTTGTTGAACACCCAAAAAACGCCAGATGAATTAATCGATGTCGCAAAGGCTTTGGAAGGATGGAATGGGAAACTTAAAGAAGCCGGAGTAGGCGATCGAGAATTCAATTTGAAGTGCATTGTGGCTCATGTACTAAAAAAGAAATTTGTAAGTAGATGAAAAACAAGAAACAAATTATTTTATTAATTTCCATGATTACAGAACAAATTGCCTGATTACCAAAATGTTTATTTTAATGCGGAGCAACTAAAAGAATTTGAAAGACTTTGTGAAGCCCGGTGTGCCCGTATGCCCTTGCAGCATATAATAGGCGAATGGGATTTTATGGATATTACTTTAAAAACTGCTCCTACTGTATTTATACCACGTCCGGAAACTGAAGAATTTGTGGCCAAAGTAATTGATGTGTATCGTCAGGTACAGGAACCCATCGATATGTTAGAAGTTGGTTGTGGCACAGGAGCCATGTCATTAGCTATGTTACATGCTTTGCCTAATATTCAGAGTACTGGAGTGGAACGTAGTAAGGCCGCTACGGCCTTGGCTTGGCAAAATGCCCAAATGTTAAATTTAGATGATAGATTTAAAATTTATAATTATACTCTTGCTGAAAATGATTATTTACCCAAAGAGCTAGAAGGACGTAAATTTGATTTAATCATTTCTAATCCTCCCTATGTGAAAACCGAAGAGTTTCCGTTATTGCAACCAGAGGTACAATTGTAAGTTTGAGATATTGCAATTTCATTAATTGTTATAATTATTATTATCATGGGATATAAATAATATATTTGTTCTTTTTATTTTTCAGATACGAAAATCTTAATGCTTTAGATGGTGGTCCCGATGGTTTACGTATTGCTCGTTTAGTATTCGATTGTGCTTGTGTGCATTTAAAACCTGGCGGCAAATTATGGTTAGAGTTGGGCAGTGAACATCCTCCTTTAGTGAAGACTATAATGAATCTTCAATATGAGGGTAGATTACGCTATATTAACAGCTATATAGATCAATATAAACGTGATCGTTTTGTTGAAATTGAAAAAGTTTAGTGATTTATTGATCTGGGCACAGACAGTATGGTCTCAGGAGCTTATCTTTTTGTGATATGTACTTTTAGGTGGTTTAATATTAAATATATTACTGTTTTTCTTATTAGATATATTTTAAATTTTATTTAGCATTTAATGAGCTCAAAAATAAATAGTCATGGACAAACGAAAGGCGATTTAAAATCGATTAAAATCTGTGTTTAATTTTCTACGATTTAAAATTTTAATCAAAAATAAATGGCAAGTGTGATGGAAAACGATCGTTTTTGATTTCGATCGATTTGGTTAAAAATCAAAAATTAAATGATGAATATAAAAGGCAAAGAGGATTGAAATTGTTTTTAACCGCTATAGTTGTATGAGGTATATCGATTTACGACTTCTTATCGCTTTTAAATTAAAAATAATAGGAAATATTCAGGATTGAAATTTCAGAAACGATCGATTTGAAACCGATCAATTTTCATCACATGCCAGAATAAATAAAAAACTAAAATTTGAAATTACTCACATTTCAGCCCAAAAAAAAATTAAAAACTTTAAATTTGAGTGAAAACGAAAACTAATATGGGGTTTCTAGAAGACTTTCGTTGTCACACGAATGAGTGATGTATTTTGTTTATGTATTGCATGTATTTTGTTATTGTATTTTCGTTCGTGTGACGATAAACGTCATCTAGAAACACCACCTAAGAGTACATAGAAAAAAATCTACGAACTATTGTATATTTCAAGGGAAATTATTTCCAAATGCCAACCTCATCCACAGTCCACCTTGGACATTATGTTCCCTGTTAAATCGCTGAAGACCGAGTATAGGCAGTATAACTCGGTTCCCACGGCAATCGGGCTATGTGAAGGAACGATTCGGATCTATTCGAATTTATCCAATCAAGAATTGACACTCCGGCCTTAGACGAGAATTATTAACTATAAATTCTCTTTTTAATAAGCCGTTACTACAAAAACAACAATAAACTATTGTTTGTATTATGAAAAAGTGGATATTTCCATTATATATAATCCATTCCTAACATATTAAAAAAAAAAACAGTCATTGTTTGAAACCAATAATAAGCTGACGAATGTAAAAATATTTTAAACAAAAAAAAATTGTTAGGAAGTAAATTTGACTTAAACAAATATTATTACTTACTTAAATAAGGCATAAATTGCTCTAATATTGAATTTACATTTTTATAAAATGTTCACTGGATTTAAATTTTTAATCTATTTCGAAATCTATATCGATTACATTAAAAATTTGACAGATGAATTGAATTTAGATCGGCTAATAACACAATTTTTTTGTAAACAAACTAACCACAGGGTATACCAGTGAAGACACGCACTAGCGCTGCGGGCGGACGATTTTGGAACTACCGAAATTTGCAACTCTGCAACTAACTAGCAGAGCTGCACCAAAAACGTAAGTGCGAGAGAAACAAATATATTACAACTAGTTGTGTCTCTCTTTCCCAAAAGTTTTCCAATTCGTCGCATTATTATTGGTTCGGCCCACTGGCCATTTTTAAAGATATCGAGTTAGAAAATTTATTAAATACATATTTTCATTCAGATTTTGAGACAGTTTCTTGCTATAATGTATCATATCTGTGCATACACAAATTAAAAAGATGTAAATCTCTTTATCGTTTTTCTGGATAAAGATTTTTGGCATATCGACCAAACCAATACTAAGCTGACGATATGTTATGCTTTTTTTTTAGTTTGTTTAATAAATTTTCTTCACGACATCGTTTGTGTAACAAAATAAAATTATATAGCTCAAATAATGATTGAATATTAAAAATTAAAAGAAAATAGTGTTATAAAGTGAATATTTTATGTTGTCGAATAATAATAAATAATATAAATCTGTTTTGTGAGTGCCTTTGTGTTTTTTTTATACATTTCACAGAACATATGGATGTGAGAGTTTGTTCTATGTTGTGTTATGTATAATAGTACTGGATAAGTTTTCTTTATTGTTAATAAAGGGCATTAATATGCACAAATTTTATAAAAAAAAGTTTAAATTAATATTGTTTTATTCATTACAATGTGTAACTACAAATATATAATTATTTTGTGAGTTTGTAACACACCAGGAAAGTTAAACTGTTTACCCAATACAACCATGGTGTGTATCTTCATACTTTCTAGGCTATCTTTTACTTTTTTTTTTGTGAACACATGTTTGAAAACATGCTGTATAGTTGTTTACTTTTACTCATGGGTTTCGTATATATACTTTTTTTTAAATCTCCTTCGCACTTCGGTTAAAAATTACAACAACAACCACACCATACGGTTTGTGTTTACTCGTTTGACAGCTGTCACTTTTGACTTCACTGGTATACCCTGTGAAACTAACCTTAAAGCTGCCTACACACTAGGGAACATACTTAAAAAAAGAGAGCATTTTTTGTGAATGTGTGAGTGCGTTTGTGTGTGTGTGCGTGTTGAGAGCGTGCATTTCGTGTTTACAAAATTTTTTGATATTTTTTGTTCCCTCAACCATGTTCCCTAGTGTGTAGGCAGCTTAAAAATTAATCAAAATTAAAATACATTGAGGGTATTCCGTGTTCGTGCTATTTCAAGTAGTAAATTAGCATTTATCGTAAATTTGACAAGCTTCTACGGGTTAAGCTTGGCATAAGCGGCCTATATACTACCAAGCATGCCGTACAGCATGTTGGCCGCCTGTACGAATTTGAGCATGTAATGTCTAGTTTGACTGTTTGTCAAGCATGTTGGACGAAAAACAAAATTTTTTGATTTTTCGGCAGGTTTTACAAACACGCTTTACCGTCTAATTAAAAAAATCATCAAACATTGGAGAATTTTACAATTTTAATTAGTTATTTTGTGACAATAAAGGGATAACATTAATAAATAAACAAAAAACTGTAAAAACAGAAATTTAAAAATTTTGTGATTGTGTTGATTTTGCGTTTTTGAAGTAAAATTTTACGGCATGCTTGACCGTAAAATTGTTTGATCAACAAAAACCATTTTTTGTTTGTCAAACAAGCTGGACAGCATACTTAGGCCACTTTACACTACGCATTATCATTGCAAATATTAGCTGTGTTTGTGCGGCAAGCTATCAACGTTGGTTTATGTCATTCCCATATAAATTTGACATTAGTAACTTTAAGAGTTAGCACTAAACGTTGGCTAATGTCAAATTTATATGTGAATGACATACGCCAACATTGATAGCTTGCCGCACAAATACAGCTGTTATTGCCAGTATTAGCTCTGTTTGTGCGGCACGCTATCAGCGTCTTTCCCATTCAAATTTGACATTAGTAACTTTAAGAGTTAACACTAAACGTTGGCTTATGTCAAATTTATATGAGAATGACATAAATCAACGTTGATAGCTTGCCGCATAAACATAGCTATTATCGTCGTTTTGCCCTACACCTTAAGCGGCCTATATACGATTAAGCATGCTGTCCAGCTTGTTTGACAAACAAAAAATGTTTTTTGAAATACACGGTCAAGCATGCTATAAAATTTGATTTCAGAAACACAAAATCAACACAGCGGATGATAATGATGAAATTATTTTTATTAATTTTTTCTCTAAATTTACCCCTAAATTCATAAACGCTTTGTAAAATTATAGGAGGTTTATTGAACAAATTTTGTATGAAAATGACGTTTTGTAAACCTGCTATAATTTTACAAAGCATTTATGAATTTAGGGGTTAATTTTTGAATTTCTGTTTTTGCAGTTTTTAGTTTATTTATTAACGTTGTCACTTTATAACTAATTAAAAATTCACCAATGTTTGATGATTTTTTTCATTAAGCCCAGTATTTTGTTCGCTCTATGTTTGGAGCTCAAAAACTATAATAAATACATTAAAATGCACAAATTTTTTATGGTCTACAAAAAGTTGAAATCATAATTAACCCAAATATTACTTTTTCCGCTACATTTTCAAATGGTCCTGTCTATTAAATTGATGCGAAAAAAGTTCCACCGCAATTTCGCAATAATTCCACGCAAGTGAAAAATCATATTTTTTATATGGAGTTTGACAGCTTTTTTTCGCAAAAGTACGAACAAAATACCGGGCTTTAGACGGTAAAGCGTGTTTGTCAAACCTGCGGAAAAATCAAAAAATTTGTTTTTCCAATATGCTTGACAAATGGACGATGATTAGTGGAGGGATGATTAGTTGAAGGCAAAAAAAATTCATTATTTTCAAAAAATTTTTTTGCGAATGCAAAAAATAGACGTTTTTAACAATTTAGTATTTCCATAATTTCACTGAAATATTCCATATTTGCAGAAAAGTAGGGAAGTTTGCAGAAAAAGTGGCAACATTTCGCAACTGTTTATGACACAAAAAATTAAAAATCAATAGATTTTAATAACAAAAAAAATTATGGAATAAAATAATAAAACTTTTTTTTTAATAGAAATACTAAATTGCTAAAAACGTCTATTTTTTTCATTCGCGAAAAAAAATTTTGAAAATAATGAATTTTTTTTGCCTTCAACTAATCATCCCTCCACTAATCATCGTCCATTTGTCAAGCATATTGGAAAAACAAATTTTTTGATTTTTCCGCAGGTTTGACAAACACGCTTTACCGTCTAAAGCCCGGTATTTTGTTCGTACTTTTGCGAAAAAAAGCTGTCAAACTCCATATAAAAAATATGATTTTTCACTTGCGTGGAATTATTGCGAAATTGCGGTGGAACTTTTTTCGCATCAATTTAATAGACAGGACCATTTGAAAATGTAGCGGAAAAAGTAATATTTGGGTTAATTATGATTTCAACTTTTTGTAGACCATAAAAAATTTGTGCATTTTAATGTTTTTATTATAGTTTTTGAGCTCCAAACATAGAGCGAACAAAATACTGGGCTTAATGAAAAAAATCATCAAACATTGGTGAATTTTTCATTTTTAATTAGTTATAAAGTGACAACGTTAATAAATAAACTAAAAAATGCAAAAACAGAAATTCAAAAATTAACCCCTAAATTCATAAATGCTTTGTAAAATTATAGCAGGTTTACAAAACGTCATTTTCATACAAAATTTGTTCAATAAACCTCCTATAATTTTACAAAGCGTTTATGAATTTAGGGGTAAATTTAGAGAACAAATTAATAAAAATAATTTCATCATTATCATCCGCTGTGTTGCTTTTGTGTTTCTGAAATCAAATTTTATAGCATGCTTGACCGTGTATTTCAAAAAACATTTTTTGTTTGTCAAACAAGCTGGACAGCATGCTTAATCGTATATAGGCCGCTTAAGGTGTAGGGCAAAACGACGATAATAGCTATGTTTATGCGGCAAGCTATCAACGTTGATTTATGTCATTCTCATATAAATTTGATATAAGCCAACGTTTAGTGTTAACTCTTAAAGTTACTAATGTCAAATTTGAATGGGAAAGACGCTGATAGCGTGCCGCACAAACAGAGCTAATACTGGCAATAACAGCTGTATTTGTGCGGCAAGCTATCAATGTTGGCGTATGTCATTCACATATAAATTTGACATTAGCCAACGTTTAGTGCTAACTCTTAAAGTTACTAATGTCAAATTTATATGGGAATGACATAAACCAACGTTGATAGCTTGCCGCACAAACACAGCTAATATTTGCAATGATAATGCGTAGTGTAAAGTGGCCTAAGTATGCTGTCCAGCTTGTTTGACAAACAAAAAATGGTTTTTGTTGATCAAACAATTTTACGGTCAAGCATGCCGTAAAATTTTACTTCAAAAACGCAAAATCAACACAATCACAAAATTTTTAAATTTCTGTTTTTACAGTTTTTTGTTTATTTATTAATGTTATCCCTTTATTGTCACAAAATAACTAATTAAAATTGTAAAATTCTCCAATGTTTGATGATTTTTTTCATTAGACGGTAAAGCGTGTTTGTAAAACCTGCCGAAAAATCAAAAAATTTTGTTTTTCGTCCAACATGCTTGACAAACAGTCAAACTAGACATTACATGATCAAATTCGTACAGGCGGCCAACATGCTGTACGGCATGCTTGGTAGTATATAGGCCGCTTATGCCAAGCTTAACCCGTAGAAGTTTGTCAAATTTACGATAAATGCTAATTTACTACTTGAAATAGCACGAACACGGAATACCCTCAATGTATTTTAATTTTGATTAATTTTTAAGGTTAGTTTGTTTACAAAAAAATTGTCTTATTAGCCGATCTAAATTCAATTCATCTGTCAAATTTTTAATGTAATCGATATAGATTTCGAAATAGATTAAAAATTTAAATCCAGTGAACATTTTATAAAAATTTAAATTCAATATTAGAGCAATTTATGCCTTATTTAAGTAAGTAATAATATTTGTTTAAGTCAAATTTACTTCCTAACAATTTTTTTTTGTTTAAAATATTTTTACATTCGTCAGCTTATTATTGGTTTCAAACAATGACTGTTTTTTTTTTTTAATATGTTAGGAATGGATTATATATAATGGAAATATCCACTTTTTCATAATACAAACAATAGTTTATGTTTAGGCTTATTAAAAAGAGAATTTATAGTTAATAATTCTCGTCTAAGGCCGGAGTGTCAATTCTTGATTGGATAAATTCGAATAGATCCGAATCGTTCCTTCACATAGCCCGATTGCCGTGGGAACCGAGTTATACTGCCTATACTCGGTCTTCAGCGATTTAACAGGGAACATCATGTCCAAGGTGGACTGTGGATGAGGTTGGCATTTGGAAATAATTTCCCTTGAAATATACAATAGTTCGTAGATTTTTTTCTATGTACTCTTAGGTGGTGTTTCTAGATGACGTTTATCGTCACACGAACGAAAATACAATAACAAAATACATGCAATACATAAACAAAATACATCACTCATTCGTGTGACAACGAAAGTCTTCTAGAAACCCCATATTAGTTTTCGTTTTCACTCAAATTTAAAGTTTTTAATTTTTTTTTGGGCTGAAATGTGAGTAATTTCAAATTTTAGTTTTTTATTTATTCTGGCATGTGATGAAAATTGATCGGTTTCAAATCGATCGTTTCTGAAATTTCAATCCTGAATATTTCCTATTATTTTTAATTTAAAAGCGATAAAAAGTCGTAAATCGATATACCTGATACAACTACCTATAGCGGTTAAAAACAATTTCAATCCTCTTTGCCTTTTATATTCATCATTTAATTTTTGATTTTTAACCAAATCGATCGAAATCAAAACCGATCGTTTTCCATCACATGCAATTTATTTTTGATTAAAATTTTAAATCGTAGAAAATTAAACACAGATTTTAATCGATTTTAAATCGCCTTTCATTTGTCCATGACTATTTATTTTTGAGCTCATTAAATGCTAAATAAAATTTAAAATATATCTAATAAGAAAAACAGTAATATATTTAATATTAAGCCACCTAAAAGTACATATCACAAAAAGATAAGCTCCTGAGACCATACTGTCTGTGCCCAGAACAATAAATCACTAAACTTTTACAATTTCAACAAAACGATCACGTTTATATTGATCTATATAGCTGTTAATATAGCGTAATCTACCCTCATATTGAAGATTCATTATAGTCTTCACTAAAGAAGGATGTTCACTGCCCAACTCTAACCATAATTTGCCTGACAATATTCTTGACAAATGGACGATGATTCGCAAATGCAAAAAATAGACGTTAGGTCCATTCGATTACTTTTCTCAGTCAAGCCCAGTAAGAATTACTCAGTACAAACTTACAGAGAGTAAGAAAAGATTTACTCTCAAAATAAAATTTTCCCAAACATGTACGCGAACAGAAAATTTGCAACAATTTTCAACTTTGTAGACACAGCTGATTACAACACCAAATATACAAATAAATTTTAACTGGTCGCTATGGAAGAATAGAATTTTTGATGTTAAATCTTAAGCAGACAATTTTTAGAAGGTTTTCTTATCTTTTCCATAATTTATTTTGAAAGTTTTACTGCTTTGCATTTCCAAAAAATAATATAATTGGAAAATAATTTTTTTTATTTACAATAAACAAACATATGTTTTCGAAACATGTTTTTTTCTGCTTGCAAATTCTTACTGGCAAAAATTTATCCAGTAAAAATTTGCAAGAAAAAGAAGAAGACTTAGAAACTCTCATCAGGGTTACCGCTGCGAATTTTGAAAAAGTAGCACAAAAAGTCGTTTTTTTCAAAATAAAGTCGCACAAAAAAGTCATTTTTCACAAAAAAAGTAGCACACTTTTTTTAACGGTTTTTATTTAAACAAAACACATCCAACGAAAAGAAATAACAATTTAAAGAAAAAAAATAAGAAATCCACCGAAAAATTTATTATTTTGAAAATTTGTTTCTGTGTTTTTTACAAGTTCATTAATGGGAACTCAGTCTTCTATTTCGGTATCTAGCAAATTCGGAGTTGATATCATCGAGTCACAGGTTTTGAAATTTAACTTATTGGTTAAATTATTTTTCATTAAAAATGCGTTCTTATTCCATTGAACTAATTTTTATGTTATTTTGTCTTAAAATTTAGGATAAAACTAATATTTTTTTATAATTCCAATTTTGCATAGCTATTAATTTCATTCGTATTTGAACTAATTTTGAAATCTAATTTTTAGTAATCTGTGTTTCTTAATTTTAAAATTTTGCTAGTTAGTTCAAATAATATTTGTTTTTAAATCATTGATGGAACTCACAGTGCGCTATATTAAGTTTTAAATTAGCATTTGTCGTAAATTTGTCATTTTTCTATGGATTAAACTTCAAAAATCTTACTACACTGAGAGAATTATCTGCATGATATCAATGAATTTTTACATTAGATCTATGAATTGTCACTGGAATTCGTCCATTGAAACTTTTCATTAAATTAATGCAATTTTTCATAAAAGTTAATAAAAATGAAAAAATTTATTAAAAATTTAATACGACTAATGAAAAAGTTTCATGAAAAATATTTTCATTAAAACTATGAAGCTTTTTCATAGAGTTTAAAAAATTTTTCATTCCTATTGTGAAGAACACTTCATTAGTTTAGTGAAAAAATTTCATTAAAACTCAGATTTCTCGGAAGCTAAGCGAGATACAGCACAGTGGCCAAAAATTTGTCCCTCCGTACCTATAAATTTTTCCTTATACTACATTTACACCACATTTTAAGCGATATTTTACTAGAAATTTTTTACACCAAGTAAAATTTCTCTTGAATTGCTAAAACTTAGTGTACATGTGTGAAAAAGGTTAGATTTGACCTGATCTGTTAGATCTAATTAAATATCATTCTATATAATTATTTTATTACTGACTTTACAAAAAAGGGGGAAAAAGTCGCACAAAGTTAGGAAAAGTGGCAAAATTAGGCTAGTTTGAAAAAGTCGCACATAAAGTCAAAGGCCGTCAAAAAGGTTGCAAATTGCAACTTTAGTCGCACAACGGTAACACTGTCTCTCATCATAGAACTGTCACTTTATTCTCTCTTTTTTCTTTCTGTTTACTGAGTATTTGTGTTAACGAACGCCATCCAGTAAAAATTTGTACAAATTTGTACAAATTATCCAGTAATCGAATGGAAAAGTTTTATTATTTTATTCCATAATTTTTTTTGTTAGTAAAATGTATTGATTTTTAATTTTTTGTGTCATAAACAGTTGCGAAATGTTGCCACTTTTTCTGCAAACTTCCCTACTTTTCTGCAAATATGAAAGATTTCACTGAAATCAAAATTAAATTGGGATTTCATTTCGTATGGGAAATTTGTTTCAAATCCCAAATTTTTATTGGATTTGCGTCAAAATCAGCTTTTAACTCGATTTCGATCATAATGTAAATATGAGACCCTTATTTTGAACTAAAACTGATTGTAAAATAATTTTGTTTATTTATTGTGTTAAAAGAACAATTTGTGGTAGTTACTAGTGGTAGTAGTAGTTTATAAAAATTTCGACAAATCATTTCGAAAACTAACAGATACAGCCAAATTGGCTTTAATTTTGAATCACCAATATTATAGCAGATAAAACAGGTCAAACCTTTCATTAGGAATTACCAATATTTTAGAACAATAATGGATTTGATATGAAGATTTGAAACTTTGCTCATTTATTTAAATGCCTTAATTAGGAATAATGAATATTTTCAAATAAAATTGGGTTTATATACATTTTATATAAACCGTTGAACTATTAAAGACCGAACGTTATGAAGGAAGTTGAAGCTGCGCATTAAAATTTGTTAAGTAAAGTTGTACTTTAACATTTGTGCTGTTAAGTTGCAAACTAGAGTTTGTTTAATGCACATTGGCATTGTATAGTCAGTTAATCATTAGAGTTTGTGTGTGTATTATATTGTTGTATTTAAAGTAATACAGTGTTAAATAAATAAGTGTAAAGCTAAATCAAACTAAAGAGAGCGTGGTATTTTTATTTACTAAGAGCACCAACCCGGTTTAGCTAAAGGAGATAAACGTAGGTTTTAGAAGGTAAACGTAACAATTGATGATAGCAGTGTGATTTATTATTTTGATTGCAATAGAAAAGTACCCGGTTTATTTAAAGAAAATAAACCACCGTTTTTAAAAGATAAAAACGTAGCAATATTAAAGTATTAAAATACTAAAATATTAAAATATAAAAGGCGTACTCTTTATAAGTCCCAAATTCCTTGTAAACCTTGTATAAATACAAGGTTTATACAGTATACGGGTAGAAAACGAACTTACTTATACGAGAAGACTTAAAAATATTAAAAATGCACTAAAAGTTCTATAATTGTCATATGCTTTAACTGTCACAATTCTTTAAGTGTCACCATCCAAAAACGCCGGAAAATTAAATCCAACTACTAATTTTTTCTACTAATTTTATTGTACTACAAATCAGTAGGCATGTGTGGCTCAAAACAGTTAAATTTCCTGTAATAACATCATAATTTTCAGTAGCCATTACAGTAGCCATGCTAATATTTGAAACCCTTCATCTTTTATCACCTTTCACTTCTCTATCCCCTTTCCAAAGAGTGTTTCTTCTCCTTAAAAAAAATCTAAAAAAATCAATATCAAATTTAATAAAAAAAAAAATATTTTTTTTTCTTTTGATTGTAAAAAATATATAATTACTTCATCATATGTACTTGAAATTTGGAGTTAAAATTGCAAACGGTTCTCCAGTTATATTATACAATAAAACCTTCTCAGTTTTATTTTCAAACAAAGAATGTAGAATTCTAAAAAATCAACGAATTCTTGTAAATAAAATTTCCACTTTTTGTTGAATTAGTATATTTTTTGAAACCAGTTTCGGTTTTTTTGTTATGAAAATAAATTTGTACAAATAACGGAAAAAGCTAATAAAAATTAGTTAAAAGCGCCCTGCAGAAACAACTACTAAAATCAGCTGAATCTGTTTTCTGAGGCGGGATTTAAATTATCTGATTTTACGTCTGATAAATCAAACAAAAAATCCTATGAGATGATGTGATTGCCAAACTAATCTTTTCGCAAATATATTTGCGTTTACATCAGCAGATAAAGTGATGCCAACCTTTTAAGAACAAAACTCACAGGCAGGTCTAAAAAAGTGCTAAGTTATAAATGTGATCAAAATTCGGTATTCATAAGTTGAAGAAAAGCATATAAACGTTAAATTTTTAGAAAAAGGATTTATTAGACCCACCTATGTGTGCTTTATTAAAAATTGCACATATATATGCTTTTCTTCATTGTTTTTTGAGAGTGGTGAATAGCGAAATCTCGGGATTTCGATGCAAGTGTAAACGCAACCTTAGATAAAACTGTATCAAAATAAAGGTTCCACCATAAAGCGCTAAATAAAAAATAGAAAAACATCAAACTAGCACCTTTCTATAAAAAGCGCTAACCGAAAATAATGCGAGTTTAGAGTCATACAAAAGCGCCAAGGATAGCACGATCAGATGTAATTAGACAAAAATTTTAATTTTAGTTAATTGCAAAGAACAGTTTACACTGCTGAAATCAGAAAAATTACGAATCCCAGCAAAATATTGGTAATGACACCTCTTTACTATCTGCATTATCAAAAATGATATATCATTACCTTTTGCATTATTTTATAATATAAAATAATGACTTCCTAATAACGGCCTTTTGTATTCATTGTTTCTAAATATAATAGAATGACTTACTTGTAATAGTTTAAATAGGTACTTTTTACACAGTTAAATTTTATACATTTTTATTTATTATATGTATATATGTTTTATGTTTAATTTTTTATGAAGAGTCCTAAAATTACACACTAGAGAAAACTTAAATTTTTCTGAATGTATTTCCTTAAGCTAATAGTATTTGCCTAAGTCCTTATTTTTAAGAATCAAGTAAGCAATCGGATAACCACTTATAATTCAACTTTTTGTAAGCATGTGTGTAACTACTTATTATTCAAAATCTCATAACTACTTATTTCTCATTTTTTCGTAAGCGAGCGGGTAAGCGTAACTACTTATAAAAACGACCACGCCAAACAACAATAATGAGTTTAGACGCCAAAAAATAAGTTGTGCGGAGCTACGAATTTCTATTATATAACCAATTATTTAGTAATGAAAGATTTTGCTTAAGGCTTAAGGATATACATCCAGAAAAATTTAAGTTTTCTCTAGTGTGTAATTTTAGGACTCGTCATAAAAATTTAAACATAAAACATATTTACATATAATAAATAAAAATGTATACAATTCAACTGTGTAAAAAGTACTTATTTAAACTATGACGAGTAAGTCATTATTTTATATTTAGAAACAATGAATACAATACGCCTTTATTAGGAAGTCATTATTTTATATTATAAAATAATGCAAAAGGTAATGATATATCATTTTTGGTAATGCAGATAGTAATGAGGTGTCATTACCAATATTTTGCTGGGTTACTATTTATTTTCGCTATTTTAACTCTACTAATATTCAGTAAAAACGTCTACCGGTTTTAGCAGGATATAATGTTATTTGTATTCAACTAAAATTTATTTAAATATGTATAACTAAAATTTTTGTAGATTTAACAGTTTTTGTTTCATCATCCAATCGTATATTTTTCTTAAATAGAACCAATTAATTACGCAGAAAAAAGTAATGTTTTTTGTAGCAACATTCATTAGTCACCCAAAGGACTTTCGTATCTTATTTGTTTGAATGCATATGAAGATATTATCTTTATATAAAGGAGAACAAAACTGCAGTTTCGTTTATTAAAATTAAGTCTTTAAAAATAAAATGCAGTCGAAATATAGCATTTTCGAATGATTAGCTTAAAAATAGTTTTGATAAAAACATCTTTAAAAAAAACCAGTTAACCGAAAAATAATAACCGGTTTTCGGTTTATTCGAATTTAGAAATTATTCGAAACCGGTCGGTTTTTTGAAATTAAAAAAACCGGTTAACCGGTTTTCGGTTACGGTTTTCGGTTACGGTTTTGGACACTCTACAAAAAGTGTACTGAAAATCAGTACAAAAATAGTAAAGTGCGATTGAAAACTGTTTACAAATTTTTTTTATCTGAGTGTACCTACCTGTTTAAAATTTTTTATACTACAAGCGGTTTAACGTAGATATGCTTTATATACATCGTCTCTACACGATAATAATATCGTCTCTAATGTTAAGCGGGTTTTGAAACTAAAATCTATTTATTTTTACTTACATAAGAACGCAATATTTTGTATAATATCTTCATTATTTACCCCTTTCTTTACTTTTTTTTTACATGTTTTCCACCAAAAACATGAAGAAGTCGTATTTTGTAGTAATTGCTTTATTAACTGATTAATTGTAGCGTGGAAAGTTTTCATTTTTTCTTGTTTGGTCATTAAAACCTCCCAAAAGATTTAATCTAATTTCAACAATTGTAAATGGTGGCGACGAAACATTATTTTATGTGTGTGTGCGTGTCTGTGTAGAGTATACAAAATCATTTAAATGTTATTTACAACCACATAAATCAAAGCGTTAACAACCTCCATCTTAAAAAACGCAGCATGAATCAGAAAACAAAACAAGCCTACAAATACACACATACTGAAACCAGTAAATACAAATAGAATTTCTACACATTTCTACACAAGAGATAAACATTATTGTATCCACGTAAATACATAAACATACCAAGTAAAGGAGTCACTGAATGTTATAAACAATCACACTTGTTTTACATTTATTTGCCCATACATACTTGAAAAAACCCATAGTGAGACAATTGTCCTTCTTCCACATATTAACACAAACACTTACGCAATTTTAATCACACTCATTGTGGCACACACACATACACAAACACCCATTTCAAACAACTAAAGGCCAATTGAACTTACATTCTACTCCATTTCTTAAAATTATAATCAATGTTTTAAAGGTATCTACTGTTATAATGAAACAGTTTAGTATATAACACTGTCTTAGGATTGCATAATGGGACACAAACTCCAAAAAATTATAAATGGGAATATGGAGCAAAAGTTTAGAATTTAGCGCCTTCAAAAGTCCACGATTGCATCAGAGGTTTCTTAGAATCGGATACATATGTATGTTTAAATTCACGACTCTATTTAATATTACTGAGAATTTGGCAAAACAGTACAATAATAAATAAAAAATAAACACACACTCAAAAGAGTTTGACAGTTACTACATGACAGTTGTTTGTATAGTAATCAGTAGTTGTTGTTTTTAACAGTAATTACAGTTGTTTTTCTATAGAAAAATGCAAAACAACTTTTATGGCGGTTATTTAAGAAAACAACTAACCAAAAGTACTGTAATTTCGTAACTGTTGTTTAAATCAGTTTTTTTTAATATAATAATAAACAACTACCAAAACCGTATTTTTACAGTAAACACTAGTTTTTATTAGTCATTTAAAAAATAAAAAATTTCGTTGAATTTTTATGAATTTTAAAAATTTTTGTTTAGTTTATATTTGTTATTATTGATATATTTCTAGTTTGCAAATAAAAATCAGAAACTTGTATTGTATCTCCAATGCATAAAAGCATAATAACTGGAGAACGGTTTGGAATTTTTACTTCAAATTTTAAATAGGCTGAAGTAATACCACATATTTCTGTAATCGAAAGAAAAAAATTTTTTTTTATTAAAATATACTTTTATAAACAAAAAGAATTGACTGTAAAAACAGTAGTTTTTCCCGATTTTGTCAGTTGTTTTGAAAGTAAAAAGTTGTGAAAATTTATCAGTTAATTTTACGGCATTGGTAGTTATTTTTAATGCATTTGTTAGTAATTTTTCAACAGTTAAAAATAACAAGAGTTTTAGTTATTTTAAAGGTAAATACCTTTGTCACCTTTTTAACTGAATATACCTTTGTTTTAACTGTAATTTTCAGTAGATTCTACCGATAAACTTTTGTGAATGCAATATTGCAGTCCTTCATATATAAATATATATATTGGCCAGTGTAAAAATAATAGTAATCCACACCCATAATGAAATCTATATATTTCTATATTTGTGTGTGCCTCTGTTCTGTATTCGACATCTCACAATAAATACTTAAGATTATGATTCTCTACAAAAAGCTTAAAACTATACACTAAACTAATGTTAAACAATTAGGTGGGCTTTCCAAATGTTAAATGATACATAATATTCTAAGCTTGAAAGAATTAAAAATTCTCTATTTTTGTATAATTCGACTATAAACTCTATGAAATAGTTTATGAATCCATATGAGAGAGTATATAATTTAATTTAATGAAATATTATTGTAACACAATTAGTTATATAGTGCACTGCTGTATGTGTGAGTAAGTATTTACCATGAACAAATGTGTACATTTGTGATTAAAAGGATTAAAATGAAAACATTAAATGATAATAACTTGCTCAAAATTTGTAAATAATGAAATAAATTATAAATATCTTAGATTAGGCCAAAATTATGATAATAACTGACTTAATTAAATAAAAGTGACCAAAACTATTAATGTTTACGTATGAGTAATATTAAAAACAATGATAATTTCGATCAAATACTACAAAATACTATTCTAAATGTCTTATTGCCTAGATCAGAGCTGGCAAAACTATAACACAAGAGTCAGTAGTGGCTCGCGAGTGGATTTTAGGTGCACGCGACGTTTTGTTCGCTATTTTCAAAAAATGTAAATTATTAGTTCTGGGAAAATTTCTAAAATTGTAGATTAAAAGAAGTTTAAATGTTTCGATGAGAAAATGCCTCATAATCGGAGCAAAAAAAAGTACCAGAAAATTGCTCAAAAATGGAAAATATCTTGTAATAAAATTGGATCTAAAAAATGAAGTTTTTTTTAAGGGAAAGTAGGTGTTACGAAATAACCCTCAATGAAATAAAGGCTGAAAATAAGTTTCATAATGAAATAACCCCCTTTGTTGGAATTTGAAATTCGGTTTTGATCGTGTTTCGCAGAGCCATTTCAACTGAAATAGAAATTTTTCTGTTCAAATCCATAATATTCGAAGCACATTTTTCAACCAGTTTGTTACGAACTTAAATCATAAAATGGCGCCCAATAATTCAACTTTTTTTTTAACAATATGAAATAACAACCAAAAATGGAATAACCCCCAAAAAATGAAAAGGCAATAATGTTCAAACTGTTTTAATTTTAGATGAATGGGGGAAATGTTTTTAGTTGATCTGTTATTTTAAGTAAATGAATGTTATTTTAGTTTGACTCAAGATCATAAATTAATATCACTTTCTGTTTAAATTATTTTCAAATCAAAGAAAGATGATACAATTTTTACAAGTAAATTACAAAGAATAAAAATTATTGAAAAATTCGATAAGACCAGCAAGGCAGAATGCGCATTTTCGGCTTTCGCTACAAAGCCATCATCAGTGCCTTTCGCCTTTGAGTGGGTTAATATTTTGATAATCGTCTACTTATGTGGATGTTGAAAGCAAATCGCCCAACAAACAATACGTTCCGTTTACGTACCATTTTCTGTCCGTCGTAAACGGAATCCTACTGCGTTTACGCACCGTTTTCTGGATCCGTATACGGACCAGAAAACGGAACATAAGGAACATCGAATCTGATTCGAATCCGTTGAAAGTCCGTCAATGACGGACCGTTTAAGGACCGTTATATCGTGTAAAAAACGGACATCAGTCCGTTAAAAGTCCGTCAATTACGGACCGTTTCCGGACCGTTATGTCGTGTAAAAAACGGACAAGTCCGTTTAAAGTCCATCAATGGCGGACCGTTTACGGACCGTTATGTCATGTAAAAACGGAGTCACTCCGTTTCCGGTCCGTATCCATACCGATTTTTTAAACAAAAAACGGACTTTATATCTACATAAATTCACCCTATTTTTTATATTATGAGTAGTATTTTTATTTTTTAGATTTATTAATATTAACATTGATTATTTAAATTTATACTATATTTACATCTGGTGCGGGTTACGCCTCTATCCAATGCGTCAATAGTGGCCTATAGTATAATTCAATGACTTTTTTTAAATAGTTATAAAATTTAATGGTGAAAAATATATATACCTCTTTGTATGTAACGCTGTGTGGCTGGTTTTGGTTTAGGAATTTTCGCCAGCAAATTTTGTATTTAATCTTTTCCTTTCCAATCTTTTCATAACTTAAAGAGGTTTACTATGGCTCATACTATTTCTTGCACCTTATCCAAGTCCACATTTAATTCAGCAAACCACTCTTTCGTTGAATCTTTTTGTAGGATAACACAAGCAATTTGTAAACAGGCAATAGCAATCTGATATGATGGATATAACAAACAAACATCCGTCCGGTGGTAATAATCTGCTGGCGTAGTTTTAATTGTTCACCCAAAACCTTGGCAAACAATATGAATACTTTTTGATATTTTTCTTCGCTGTCTTGACGATCTAGAATTCATTGTTGCGAATGAGAACTTTGCCAAAAATTACCAGCCATTTAGGATCGTTAAAATTATAAAAAATTTAAGCGAACATTTTTTGCTTCTTGAACTTTTATTTTAAAAACAAACACAGGTGAAGTCCGTTTTAACCGGTACGAAAACGGATACACCAAAACGGAGTTAAAATGTATTGTGTTCGAAAATCCATTTATACGGTCCGTTAATCTTCCGTATACGTACAAGCGTTGACGGATACGTGCATTACGGACAGTTAACGTGCCGTAAAAGCCAGATTCATGAATCCGTACGTGCCGGAGAGTCCGTAAAAATGTTTCTTGGGCGGGTTTGTTATCAACAACTTAACTTAGACTAACATCAACGAAATTTAACAATGCTATTTTTATCCTTTTGTTATTATTACTCTTTTTGGTTATCCGATTGCTTTCTTGATTCTTAAAAATAAGGATTTAGGCAAATACTATTGCCTAAGGAAATACATTCAGAAAAATTTAAGTTTTCTCTAGTGTGTAATTTTAGAACTCGTCATAAAAATTTAAACATAAAACATACTTACATATAATAAAAAAATTTAACTGTGTAAAAAGTACTTATTTAAACTAATACGAGTAAGTCATTATTTTATATTTAGAAACAATGAATACAATACAATAGTTATTAGGAAGTCATTATTTTATATTATAAAATAATGCAAAAGGTAATGATATATCATTTTTGGTAATGCAGATAGTAATGAGGTGTCATTACCAATATTTTGCTGGGATAATTAAAGCAATTTTAATGATTTTTCCTGTTATAGTATTTAGTGCGAAAATTCTCTATTCCATATATTCTCATATTTTCCAATTTATGTGCATATACTATACTCATAAAAAAAGTTAGTACAAAAGTCTGTTAAATGCGTTCTGATTCAATTATGTAATTATGTTTTTTAGTTGACGAATTATTAATTTCAATATAATTTAAACATTAATCATTGTAATTGGACCCTTAAAATAGTTTTCTTTAATAAAAAAAATGGTAATTACAATAATTTCATTACTATTGATATCAACGCAATGCTAATTATACTATTAATTAATTAGTCAACCAAATTAATTAGTCCCACGTATGATCTATTCATACAATACTGCCATAAAGAAACCCATTTCAACTAATTCTCTTGTTCCTTGATAGCATTTATTAACTGAGGGTGTATTGTTTTAATTTAATATCTATTTTGTTAATGTTGCAGTGAAAGAAAGTAAGCAAGTGTGCTTGCCTAAGCTTACAAGGAAGGTCTGCTTGGGCGGCCAATTTTGATGAAATTCCGACGTATGACAGAGGGGAGAAACTTGACAGACATGCAACATTTTTAGCCGCGATATCTCAAATTTAGGGCATAAAAATGTACCTATAATTAATTTTGAAAAGTATGATGGAAAAATACCAAAACAAGAAGTAATTTTCATTCGAATTTTTAATTTGCACTTGGAACATTATGTACACTTAAAAATGTTTGGCGGCAGAATCTACTGAATATAACAGTTAAAACAAAGGTATATGCAGTCAAAAAGTCGACAAAGGTATTTTTCTTTAAAATAACTAAAAATATTGTTATTTTTAACTGTTGCAAAACAACTAAAAAGTGCATTCAAAATAACTAATAATGTCGTAAAATTAATTGACCGACTTGCACTATAAACATTTTAAAACAACTAACAAAATTTGTAAAATCTACTGTTTTTTGCAGTTAATTCTTTTATATAAAATTCCGATTTTTATTCGCAAACTAGGAATATATCAATAATAACAAATATAAACTCAACAAATACGTTTCGGTTTTAAAAATAAATTAAAAGAAACTAATATGCAAGTGCTTGTGCAAATTTAAATGCTACTGCCATTTTAGAAAACATTGTTTTCTATTGTTGTTTATACATGAATGGATGTCACTACATTGCAAGATCTGTCAAAACAACAGAGTAGTATATCGGAAGATGAGAAAGCAAATTGTGTTAAATTTTGTTGTTGTTGTTGTTTATTATGATATTACAAATAACTGCTTTAAACCATTATTACGAAATTAATAAATTAATTTTAAATAATTTTAATATTAAAATTAACTCAATTTTCGTTAGTTGTTTTCCTAAACAACTGCCATAACAGTTTTCTTTTGCATTTTTTTCACAGAAAAACAACTGTAATTACATTCAAATATAAGAACTACTGATTACTACCCAAACAACTGTCAACAACTGCTTTAAGTGTAGTTAAAGGCCAGTGCCAGATGTATTTCAAAACAAGTGAAATTTCAGCTAAAAACAAGAATTTGGCTTTTCTTATTAATTTTTTTACTGACAATAAAAAAGACCACACATTAGTCAAAACAAATGTTTTGCTAAAATATTTTTACTAACAAACATTACGTACATTTTTTTTGGTTATTTTTTTTAATAATAAAATGACTGTATAAAATTAATATTACGAATTTTGATAATTTTATATAGTTCGATTTTTAATAACTTACAAATTATTTTTATTTTTCATCTGCAAATAAATCTTTTTGTCACTTAACACTTAACCCTTAAAATATTCAAGGAAACTGAAATACTACTGAAAAACTAACAACTATTGACTGCTCAATTAAGTAGGTTTGAGGTTAAGAAAAAGAATAAATATTTTTGCAAAGTTATAGACACATTATTAATTGCAAATCAGACTAGATCTAGTTTCTGCCTTTTTTTATGGACAGGCTTCATTAGTGATTTCCCATTAAATTGTATTATTGTTTATATTTTATTGTAAGATTGTCTCTATATGATAATTTACTCTCAGAAGTGATCGAACAGACATACAAACATTCTGCTTTAGATTTTTTTGTTTATATTCTTAACTCCTCTTTGTCACCTATTTCACAAATGTTGCCACACTGACGTATGGTTTTTACGTACAAGTGCATGCAATCGAAGACGGACTGCCAGCAGGGCATTTTTATTTTCTAGTAAAGTGTTGTTTTTTCAAACGCATCATATAGACCAAATGCAATTAATATTGTAATTAATATGCATTTTTATTAATTTTAAATAAGTAGGTTTGAGGTTAAGAAGAAGTTCTCTGTGTATGAGATTTCAGTGAAATTGGTGGATAACCCTGGGTATATCCTCCTCGTTAAATAATGATTTAATGATTAAGTTTTATTTTTTTGTATATTTTTCTATTTAAACTATTTTGTACTTAAAGAAGTTCTACTTATGAGGAGAAAGTTTTCTTTATAGGTTTTCTTAGGAAAATAAAGAAAAATTACTTCATTTTATTTAATGTTTAGTTAAGAGTGAATGAAAAACGGATGTTGAAAGTAAAAAATTGAAATAAAAAAATAAGAAATGAGAAACTGAAGTATGTCTGAAGATGCAAACACAAAGATGAAGATGAAGTATGAAAGAAACTTTTATTTAAAGAAATTTATGAGCAAATTATTTCACTGAAGGCTTTTATTTTATGTGTTTCTCTTTACCTGACAAGGACACTTTCTTTTACGAGCACTTGTAAATAAAATATACATAATTAAAGGTTAAAGGAATAAGTATTTCTTAGATTTTAAGAAATTTATAAGAGAACAAATTGAAACAGCATTAGTTAGGTCCTGTGCAAGAATTTAAAAATTAGATTTCGAAAAATTAAAATTTTTCTAAACTTTGACATCGTTTAAAATAAAATATGAGAGGTTAGAAAATTGATTTAAGGACCAGATTTCTCTTTAGGAGTTCTCCATCATGTTCAGCACTGTTTTGAGTTTCAATACTTTTTAATTAGAGTAAATTTGTAAAACCACACGGAATTAAAAACGTCGGAAATTTGCTTCTTCGATCAGATTTTAGAATTCATATACAAATTTAAAAATATTAATTTGTAATTAATCGTATAAAATATATGGTGTACATAACTGAAATCTGTTTGAAAATCAATCATTTAAAAATATAATACATTCCAAAATTTCTGATAATTATAAAAACTTCGATTGCTAATCTCAAAATAATTACCAAATATATATTTATATAATACATATAAATAGTACCCAAAGGGTACTTTTATGTAATTGTTGCTTTCAAAAAGGAATTGATTTATAGGCTAGTTTTACCAAATCAGACAGTTCATATACGAAAGTACAAAATTATCGTCCCGTTGAATTTTTGTACCTTATGTACTGTCTCGGTTTGTCTAATAAAGCTATAATTTTCTTATTGCGGACAACTGAAGTGTTGGGGTGATGCCCACGAAACAAAAAATAAAATCTAATTTCTATTCGTTTATTTAACCTTCTTTTTCTATTTTTAACTGCACAATTTTCTTGAGCTTAAGGTTTCTTTTTTATATATAAAAAGATTTTTATTTTCCATATTTCGCTACTCAAATGTGTAACATCTTCAGGAAATAACAATCACTTGTTACACATTGGAGTAGAGAAATATTGAAAATAAAAAACTTTTTATATATAAAAACGAAACTGAAGCTCAAGAAAATTGTGCAGTTAAAAATAAAATCTATTATGATAATATCATATTAGAATTTGGACTTGAGGTAGAGCAATATTCTAACTAAATATATGAAAATATAGAAAGTCCGAAAAAACTATTTTTGTATTTTTTAATGTAAAAATTAAAAATTATTACCAAAATTATTAAAATTAATTGGAAAAACTAATAATTTGGATAGAGCACTAGATTTTATTGAAACAGACCTGAGTGGCAATTCTGTAACTTTCTAACGACAAAATTCGGTAGTTAAATTGACAAGTTTTCATAGTAAATTGACAACTTAACTACCGAAGTTTGTCGTTAAAAAGTTATAGAATCCCCACTACTAATATTAGATTTTTACTGCCGATAAACCGACAAAATCTGCCGATAAACCGACAAAATCTGCGATAAATTGGCGGTTGTTGGATTTGAAGGTAATGTAATTGGACCTAGACCCACCTTATAGTGTACAGATAGACTCAGAATCACTTTTTATTTCGATTTAACGATGTCCGTCTGTCCGTCCGTCTGTCTGTCCATGCATTCTTGTGCGCACTCTACAGGTCGCAAATATTAAGATATTTTGATGAAATTTGGTATACAGACCTGTGTCGGGCCAAGGATCAAGCCTATTGGATTTTGGTTAGATCTAGTGACCATATAAGGCCCCCAACCCAAAATTGGCTTGTTTACACGCTGCAAGACGGTAAATACTAAGACATTTCAATGAAATTTGGTTTGCTGACTTTCATGGTCGCAAGGACAAAGCCTATTGATTCTATATAGGATCGGACCATATTTAGACCTATCGCCGATAAGGGCGCTATTTCCGATTTTCTCTTATTTTATCATTTTATATAAAATTTTGACACAAGTCCATTTTAACCCATTCGAATTTCAGATCCAAATATTAGTTGGCTTTTAACAAGACTGGTGTAGGGTGTTATATAGTCGGCATGCTCAACTTTAACTTTTTTACTCATTTTTTTCTTTTTTCACAGAGAAGCAACACTCAGAAAATTCTTTCTATTAATTAACGTGTTGCTTTCTTTGCAATGGGAATATAAGTGAGATGAAAGATGGTGAAAGATGAAAGATTTCAAATATAGCAACCCTGTACAGAAAAAACTAAAATCGAGTTTCAATTAAAGTATTTGTACATAGAATTAAAAATTTAATTGAATTAGGAACAATTAAGAAAATCGTCATATTAATTAAAATTTTTTTATAAAGTTTTAATTGAAACATTTTCAATTAAAGTTTTAATCATATAAATTAAAAATTTAATCAAAAATCGTCAAATTTTATTAAAATGTGTGACATTAAAAATATTATTAATAAATATTTATTAATTTTCTTATGTTTTTGAATGATTTGAGACGCACTTTTGTAATTGTTATATTTGCAATGGAAGAAAAAATATAATTAATACAAAATAATATGATTTTACGCAACGCATATTAACCCGGTGTCTTCAAATGCAATAAATTATATGATATGAAATTTCAAAACCATTACAGCGAAACGTCAAAATGATATCAATTGCAGAGTGGTGGAGAACACTTGACCATTTCATGGATAAGAAATATCATAGATTTTTCTTCGAAAAACACCAAATTTTATGAAACATTAATGTTTACCGACAAATAATGAAAAACTAAACACTTTTCCATTCCTTTTTACCAAATTTTTTGTTGTTTTTCTATTACAAAATTAAAATGAAAATTAAAAGTGACATTTGATCTCTGGCATCATTGCAAGATCCGATGGCATGTCAGCAATATCATGATATGGCAATAAAATTTAAATTGAGTGTCTTCACTTGAGATGAGAGCATTTTGACAATTGCTTCTATCATTTTATTGCATGTCAAGACACTAGGTAAGGCACGATTACTGAATGTCCAGTTACAATTTATCCGGCAGTTAAAGTCCTAGTTAGTAGCTAACTGGACATTCAGTAATCGGACCTAAGAGTTTTTTTTTTTGATATGTACTTATGGCAAACTAAAAAATTCTTCGACACCATACTCATTTTCAATTAAAATATTAATTGATATGATTAAATTTTTAATTGAAAATTAAACAAAATTTTAATTGATATTTTATTAGAAATAATTTTTTCTGTAAGTAAGATATTGAGTCTTAGAACCGTTGTTGTACGCCATCTGATGGAGACGTGTCGAACTTTGTTGAAGCTTTTTAGTTCATAGCCCTGTCATATTATTTTATTTCTATGCCGAAGAAGGAAGCTGTGATATGTATGTGGGATACAAAACTAATACATATTATTTTTTCAAATTCATGTTTCCGTCGCTGGGGATCGAAACCGTAACCTTATGTGTAACAGTTCAACGCGCTAACCATTACAACACAAAGCCATAACGTGACAGTATTTCGGTTAATGTTATATATATCCTGTTCATAATTAAAGCTAAATTTTCTGATGATAAATTTTTTGTAATTGTAATTTTCATGTAGAGAAAATTTAACGTTTTATGAAAAGATTTTGATGACTTTTTTAATAAAAATATTTTCTTCTTCTTCCTGCAGAAATGTACTCTAAAGTTATCTAGCGAAATTTAACCAAAATGAGCTCTATTCTAATTTTATTAGTGTACGGCCGTGTTTAAAATATAAGCGCTTAAATGTGCATACGACAAGTAGTTAAACCAGTTTAACATATTGTACTACTTCAAGGGGTTGTTTTAAAATTAAAAAAAAAAAAAAATATTTTCAACATTTCAAAAAACTTCTCCCACTTCTGACTTTTGTCTAAAATGCCATCTTAAAAGCATGTTGTATTTTTTGTCTTCCTTTTTAATAATTTAATAAGTATGTACAATTTTTTTATGGCTAAACATATGCAACATTTTATTAATGTCTATTAAGGCCTAAAAGTATGCTAAAGCTTTTCGCTTTGCGTTATGTAGATGAACGAATATTGTTACTTTAATGTTTTCAACATTTCAATGTCGTTTGTAAGTGTATAAGTATGTATGGAATACATTATAATAACTTTTACATATTTAACCAGAAGAATAAGAACAAACACAATAACAATTTTGAAAGTTAACTTAATAACATGTAAAAACACAATTCACTAACGCTTAAAACATTGTTCTTTCTCTATGACATGGTTGAAAAAAAGTTTATATTAATTGCATATATTCATACGCTCTCTCACTCTATCACTCTTTTACTCTTTCTCTCTCTCTTTATCCACATTTTTAAGTATGTATAAATAACAACAAAAACACTCATTATCCTTGGCCTATACATTCAATTTCAAAATAGTAAATTTCCTTCTTAACATTTTCATAAAGTGTTTAAGTTTTTCCCTCTTATTTATGCTTGTTCTTGTAGCTGTTTATCATGTTGTTGTTGTTGTTGTTCTTTGTGTGCAGTTGTTGTACATATTTTTGTTGTTGTTGTTGTTATTTCGCGAACATTTATTCATTCATTCATTGTAAAGCACTCACATGCATTACCTTAGAAAAAGTACTTTAAGTTATGCTTAAACATCTCATACACAACAAGCAACAGCAAAACGTCTTTTTCTGTCAGTGTTGGTTATTTTAAAAAGTACCAAAATTAAAAGGTGTAAAAATTCTCCATTTGGTACTTTCTTTTAGGAAATGAATCGTTAACCATAAAGCCGAGCACACACGGTCAATATAATTTATTTCAATTTTATTGATCTTTTCACACACACTTTCAATGTTATTACAAAAATATGAGTTAACACTAAATTGATCAATATTTTCCATCTTATGAAAAATTGCAAAATTTTGCAGATTTTGAAATATAGCCATGTTTAGAGTGATTACATTTTAATTTTGCAATAATTTATATGCTTTTTCAATTTTATTTATTTATTTTTCAACAACAAAAAACAAATTAAAAAAAAACTAACATTTCAATATTGGCCACACACTCTTCAATAATATAAAATTGAAAAACAAAAATCCAAAACATTTTGAATTGTTCAATTTAATTCATAAACTTTCAATATAGGGCACAGACTTTCAATTAATTAGTAAACAATCAAAAATTGATCCATAATAATGAACGTCTATACCCTACTTAAAATTGGGCTTTCCTTAAATGACATATACTAAAGTAGGGCATACACGTTCAATATTATTGATAAATTTTTGATTCTTTACAGTTTAATTGAAGGTCTGTACCTTGTATTGAAAGTTTATCAATTAAATTGAAAAATTCAAAATATTTTTGATTCTTTACAGTTTAATTGAAGGTCTGTACCTTGTATTGAAAGTTTATCAATTAAATTGAAAAATTCAAAATATTTTGGATTTTTGTTTTTCAATTTCATATTATTGAAAAGTGTGTGGCCAATATTGAAATGTTAGTTTTTTTAAATTTGTTTTTTTTGTTGTTAAAAAATAAATAAATAAAATTAACAAAACATATAAATTATTGCAAAATAAATAAATAATCACTATAAACGTGGTTTTATTTTAAAATTCGCTAATTTTTTCAATTTTTTCTAGGATGGAAAATATTGATAAATTTTAATTTCATTTTTGTTTTTCTAATAATATTGAAAGTGTGTGTGCAAAGATCAATAAAATTGAAATAAATTATATTGACCGTGTGTGCTCGGCTTAAGAACAACATTTTGGACAAACGTTAAGGTAGTAAAAAGGAATAAATATTAGGATGTCCCTTAAAATACGATTTGTCGATTTTCACTCATTACACCATTACGTTTTTAGAAAACGTTAACCCGTGTCGAATTGCGCCGAAAATGGGCCATTTTTGGAAAAAATTGCATCTCAGATACGGAATTTTGGTTTCGACGGATATCATTAACCCACTTTAAAAACATCTCTTTTTTTAAATTATTTTTAAAAAATTTTAAAATGCTTAATATAGAAATGTCAAAAGCTTTTTTTTTTAATAAAATAGTTATAAATAAAGAAAAAAATAAATTTGAAAAGATGATAATTCGAGTTTTGTGTGGGGAGCGACTCCTTTCCAGACATTTTATGAAAATTTACAGTAATAACAGAGGATCAAATACCATTGTTAAAATTTCGTTGATGTAATTAAGTTGTATTTACAGTAGTTTGTTTCGCAATCAATATAAGTAGACCATTATCAATTATTAATCCTTAAAGGCATGGATACTGTGGACCCGGAAATACGTATTCTATCCTGCTGGCCTTATCAAATTTTTTCAATTTTCATCAAACTTTGCACAGTTTTCCAAAAAGTATCAATTAAATATTATTAAATGATAATTGTCTTTATTTTTATTTAAGAAATTTTTAACTCTTAGAGTCCTGGAGATAAAAAAGAAGCATGACCAGTAGGGATTACCACCTTACAGGCAAAAAAAAAGTGCGCCGTACACCCTCCAATATGAAGTATTTTTGCAAGGAGGTTTCAATAAAAAAATTTTTTATTTTTTTTTGCCGAACGTAGCGGTCACCATTTTACATTGTTCGTTATATCTTTGGCATTTACAGTCGGATCTTAAAGTATGATACATCGATGTTTTTCTCTCGAGGAGACCAGTGTTTTGCTCTAAGCGCCATTGACCTCAAGTAACCCGTTCTAGTGGTTACCCTTCAGATCTCAGTTCCTACCACTCTAATGTACAACCCTAATGTCAGAAAATTAAAGCACGCAAAAAATCATTAAACTTTTGCTAAGGAAGCTTTTCGATAAACCCAGTAGAAAACTGTTGTAATTATTGGTTGCCGAACGTAGGGGTCGCCTTTTAAAATTATTTTCATTGCATTTTTCCTTTATAGCAAAATACTGGTAGAGGAAAAAAAAACTATATATCACACTTTAAAATCCAACTTTAAATGCCGAAAATAACGAAAAATTTGAAAAGGCGACCCCTACGTTCGGGAAAAAAATTTTTTTTTTAAATTGCGTTGCAAAAATAATTCATATTGGAGGGTGTACGGTGAACTTGTTTTTGAGGTACGGTCTAATGACAAGGTTCCCGACTCCAGGTTTTTAAAATTTTGAAATTGTTCGATACATGTGTGTCAAAAGTTAATACATGTGTGTTAAAAAGTATTATTATATGTAACCTGATCCACATAGGGTTAATATTTATTTTAAAGATCTTTAACCCTAAATGCTCTGGGAACAAAAAAATCCCCATGAGGCTCATTATATTTCTGATTCCATTTTTCTTTTTTTACTTGATAAAAATTACTATTTTATGTAACCTGTTCTATGTAGGGTTAGTATTTTTATTTGTTGTCAAAACCGTTACTAGGAATTTTCAGATTTTAATTAAGTTTGGATAAATGATAGAGGGATCTAAATTATCAAACATTCTCTATTCTTCATCGGTTAAATCTCACACTTTAGGGTTAAAAAGCTGAAGTCAAAAACGACTCTAATTTCCTTTTCTATGCGTATTTTTCGCATTTGTCTCAAAAATGGGTATCAAACAGGGATGATAAAGTTTGGTACTGAACACTGATAGAATTTTGTGCAAAGTATTAATGAATTTGTTCATTAATCCAATGATTTTTTTCATTGAAAAGTCCCCAAAGAACGCGTTCATTAGATCAATGAAACGTATTCATTAAATGAAAACTAATTGAAAAAATTTTTTTGCTTTGCTTTTTTATTTATTTTTATTTTATTAATTTTTATTTGTACATATATTTCTTTTTCGTTTTTACAACGTTCTTGACATCTCTCTGAAGTCGACTTGAACCCGCAATCACCAGAATGTAAACATTATCGCGTTACCGATTGACTAAATAGCCAAAACAAAATGATGTCATTATTTGGACTTTTATATTTAAATAATTTCAGTTTGCAACCCTAGCGTTCATTACTGGAACATATATCTATTTTAGTAATTAGCAAATTCAAAACCCTTATAAAAATTATAGCATATCTTACGGGTTAGTTGAAAATATATAATGAAAAAATTCATTAAATTAATGAATTTTTCATTAACTCAATGATATTTGTTCATTAAATCAGTGAATTCAGATTAATGAAATCGATTCATTAATAGTATGAACGAAAATTCTATCAGTGTAGTACATTTTGTGATAATATTGAAACCTCAAAAGTACTATGGTACATCTTAGACTCATTTGCAAATTTTCAAAATAACAACTTAAAAATTGTGGGAAATGTAATGCAATGAAATAAGGTTTTAAAATATTATAAAAACCTCAAGTCCAAATTCCAATATGATATTGTCATATTAGATTTTTATTTGTTGTTTCAAAAAGGGTTGATCATTTTCATGATAGACAATACAATTGTTTCGTAGACATCACTCTACTCTTCAGTTGTCCGCAATAAGAAAATGATAACTTTCTTACTCAAACCGAGACATTACATAAGGTACAAAAAACCAACGGGATGAGAATTTTGTACTTTCGTATATGAACTGTCTGATTTGGTAAAACCAGTTATAAATCAACTCCTTTTTGAAAGCAACAATTACATAAAAGTACCCTTTGGGTACTATTTATATGTATGTCTGTTGCCAATACATTTTGTAAAAACAACTAATTTTAAACTCAAAACAAAATAAATATCTGTATGAGATTTTAGCCGTGGTGTGCTTATTTTCAACAATTATTTTAATTTTTGCATTTAAAAATACAAAAATTGTTTTTTCGGACTTTCTATATTTTCATATATTTAGTTAGAATATTCTTCCACTAAAGAAAGTTATCATTTTCTTATTGCGGACAACTGAAGAGTAGAGTGATGTCTACGAAACAATTGTATTGTCTATCATGAAAATGATCAACCCTTTTTGAAACAACAAATAAAAATCTAATATGACAATATCATATTGGAATTTGGACTTGAGGTGGAAGAATATTCTAACTAAATATATGAAAATATAGAAAGTCCGAAAAAACAATTTTTGTATTTTTAAATGCAAAAATTAAAATAATTGTTGATTATAAAAAATATTTAAAATTTTGTGAATTTAAGAGAAAATATATAATTTGTTATGATTTTTGTTTATAAATAACTGTACCTGCAAAATAACTGTAACTGCAAAATAATTTACACTGAAAAATTTCTTTAGAAAGAGACAAATTTCATCACAAAAATGTTACATAAAAGTACTTTTTGTACCATCTTTGTCAACCCTGAATTTTAGCTGTTGAGTGCCAAGGCAAAATGTGCATATAACACTCATAAAGTTTATATGTATGTATGCATGTTAGCTTAAATGTATAAGGGGGGGGGGGGGGAGGGATGTGTGTGTATTAAGCAGTATTGTGGGAAATTAGCACTCAAAATGTGGATATTAAAACCAACTACTACAAGTAGTTTTTTTGCTGTTGTTGTTCTTAGATTGGCGTTGCCGTTTTTGTTGTATGATGATGAGTTCTACTAATGCCGCTAACGACTGTTGCTATTTAACATACACAAAATATATGCATATGACTGTTAAGGGATGCTTTGATTAAATACTTACGATGTTTTTGTTCGGAAAAAATTAAAGAAACAAGTTGGTGGTATGGGTGTTTTGTGGAAAATTTAAAATTAAATATTTTTTTTTAAAGAACCCCTTTAAAACTAATAAAATCTTCCAAGTACTAAATCTACTTTTTTACTTTTTTTATTTAGACAAAAGCTTAACAGAAAAGAAAATATTGGTTAGTACGCTATCTTGGAAAGTTTTTCTATTTTTAGTACACTTTCAAAAAGGGGGAATTATTGTTTTAGTACACTTTCGAAGAAAGGGCACTTCCATCTTAATTACAATTTATAAAAGGGTAACTTTCTTTTTTATTGCACTTTCAAAGAAAGAGTACTTATTTTTTTTTAGTATACTTCCAAAAAAGGGTAACTGCTTTTTTAGAACACTTTCTAATACATGATACTTGCTTGTGTTGCACTTTAGAAGAAGCGTTATTTACATTTTAGTATACTTCTTTTTTAGTTCCCTAGCTTCTTAGTACACTTCTTTTTTGCTACTTCCAATTTTTAGCAGACCTACTTTTTATTATTGTACTTTCAAAGAAGGTGCGCTTCCCCTTTTTAGTATACTTATAATTGGTAACTCTTTTTATTATGCATTCTATGAAATTGTACAATTTGGAAGAAAAATTACCTCGCTTTTAGTACACTTCCGAAGCAAGTAAGTGTGCTTTTAGTATACTTTCTTTTTTTAGAACACTTTCGAAGGAAGTGTACTGTAGCGTACACTCAAAAAAAAATAAGTTAGTAAAATAATTAGTACAACGTCTTGTATATCAAGTGTACTAGTTTTCAGCAATTTTTTTTTGCTAAAATTCCATTTTCAGCAAAAGTTTTACTTATATTTTTTTAGCACTAAACTAATTTTGAACTAATGTTTTACTAATTTATTTTGCTGCAAAAATTGTAATTGTAAATTTTTAAATTTTCAGCAAATAAATTAACTAAAGTAAAATTTCTCTACAAATTTTTTGAGTTTTTTTCAGTCTAGTAATATTTAGCAAAAAGTTTAGTGATTTTAGCAAGGATTTTTTTCATTTGCAATCGACTAAGTGTTAGCAAAACTTTTGCTGATATTACTATTTCTTTGGTAAACATCAGTTCGCTGATTTTTATTTGATAAAAAAACATAGAATAGCGGTAAAAGGTTTTTATTCTACTTAGTAAAAGGTTTTTATTCTAAATATGAATAAATCGTATCTAGATCGTCTTCGTCATTAGGCGCATGTTAGTCAGCGTACCAAATTTGATTAACATATCATCGCGCAAAAAAGCAAATTTTGGGTGGAATTTTATAACGGCCCTAGGCAATGTTGCCAGTTTTGACGATTTATCGTCATTTTGACGATTTTTACTATCAAAAATAGCCAAATGGCGATTTGACGATTTTTACCTTCAAAATTACGATTTTCTTTTATACGAAACTAGCGGGCAAGCCCGCTAGATTTAGCGGCATGCCTTAGGCCTAGTATCTGGGATGTCAGTTAAACCGAAAACGAATTTTGTCGTTTTGGGTAAGCCCGCTACATTTTTAGCGTACCTTAAAGTTTAAAATGTAATTTGCCTTGTATAGGAATTAAATATTTTTATGAAAATAAAATACAATGTTTAAATTAATGTAAAAATCTTGAAAATAAATAAAAATATAAAAAATAAATGATTGCAAAAATTATTATTCAGAGGAAGCTTAGGTTAAAACAAATTTTCTACTTTCTAAGTAAAAATAAAATCAAATAGACAAACTTAATAATTAACAATAGATAACGATGACGATGTGAGAGCTGTGGTGTAATGTTTAGCGCGTTGAAATGTTACACATGTGGTTGCGGGTTCGATCCCCATCGTCCACAACATCAATTTGGAAGAATAATGTGTATGATTTTTTTTTTATCCCTAATACAGTGTCCTCCTTCACTATTCCCATAGCACTTAACCCCACCGAAGTAAAATAATATAACAGGGCTATGAAATAAACAGCTTCAACTAAAGTTCGCCAACTATTATTCTGAAACTAACACAATTTCCAAAAATCTGAAAAATATATTTAAGTTACTTTTCAACCATTGATAATACACACAAAGTAAGACTACAGCTTTAGCTTTTAAAAAAGTCATTACTTTGGTCCAAGCACATACAGGATGAAATTTGACAAAAAGAATAAATTTTGTATTAGTACCAATATTTATTAAAATTAAGACCGGTTTTCGCTCAATTTCGTAGTTTCCGAAAAACGAAAATCGTTACATCTTCTTAATCAAAGGCACAAAAAATTTCATTTTTGGATTTTACTTATACTTTGGTGAAAAAGCATAGGCCGGTTAGAGGGTAAAATAAGTCAGTCAGTCACTCTTATATGTAATCACTATGACTCTCTTTGCGATTTATTGTCATTGAGAATCCATTCGTTCCCCGTTCTGTTTCATTTCGTTCTGGATTACATTCCTCTGTTCTCTGTTTCATTGCCATTTTCTCGAGTTTCAATTCCACTTGTTCCCCGTTTAATTTCCCCGTTCTTTCCTAAAAGTGTGTTAAAAGAAGTGTTTAAAAAAACAAAAAAAGTGCTGCCACAAAAAAAAAAGTGTTTCCACAAAAGAAAAAGGTTTACTCAAAAAAAGTGTTTCCAAAAAAAAGTGTTTCCACAAAAAACAAACTGTGTTGCCACAAAAAAAAATTTCCACAAAAAAAAGTGTTTCCACAAAAAAAAAAACGTGTTTCCACAAAAAAAGTGTTTCCACCAAAAAAAAGTATTTCAACAAAAAAAAAAAAATATTTCCACAAAAAAAAAAGTGTTTCCACAGAGAAAACAAAATTTCCACAAAAAAAGTGTTTGCACAAAAGAAAAAAGTTTCCACAAAAATATAAAAAAGTTTCCACAACAAAAAAAAAATGTCCACAAAAAAAAGTGTTTCAACAAAAAAAAAAGCTTCCACAAAGTTTCCACAAAAAAAAACAAAATTTCCACAAAAAAAAAAAATTCACAAAAAAAAATTTTCACAAAAAAAAAGTTCCCACAAAAAAAAAGTGTTTCCAAATAAAAAAACTTTTTCCACAAAACAAAAAAAATATTAAAAAAAAAAGTTTCCTCAAAAAAAAAGTTTCCACAAAAAAATTAAAAATGTTTTCAAAAAAAAAGGTTCCACAAAAAAAAAGTTTCCACAAAAAAAAGGTTCCACAAAAAAAAGTTTCCACAAAAAAAAAAAAGTTTCCACAAAAAAAAGTCTTTCCAAAAAAAAACTTTTTCCACAAAAAAAATAAATATTTCACAAAAAAAAGTTTTCACAAAAAAAAAAAAGATTCAGAAAAAATAAAAAATTTACACAAAAACGAGTAAAAAGGTTAAAGTCGGGCATGCCGACTATAGAATACCCTACACCAGTCTGGGTAAAAGCCAACTAATGTCACCAAAATCAATAGGCTGCGTTATTGGGCCAATATAGGTCTGTGTACCAAATTTCATCAAAATATCTTAATATTTGCGACCTGCAGCGTATAAACAGTATAATTTTGGTAGGACCCTTATATGGGCACTAGGTCTAAACATGGACCGATGTTCATCAAAATCAATAGGCTTCGTCCGTGGGCCAAAATAGGTCTGTGTACCAAATTTCGTCAAAATATCTTAATATTTACGACGTGCATCGTATAAACAATATAATTTTGGGGGGACCCTTATATGGGCACTAGGTCTAAACATAGACTGATGTTCACCAAAATCAATAGGCTTCGTCCTTCGGCTGCCATAAGTCGGTGTACCAAATTTCATCAAAATATCTTAATATTTGCGACCTGCAGCGTATAAACAATATAATTTTGGTAGGACCCTTATATGGGCACTAGGTCTAAACATGGACCGATGTTCACCAAAATCAATAGGCTTTGTCCTTGGGCCAACGTAGGTCTGTGTACCAAATTTTATCAAAATATCTTAATATTTGCGACCTGCAGCGTATAAACCATATAATTTTAGTAGGACCCTTATATGGGCACTAGGTCTAAACATGGACCGATGTTCACCAAAATCAATAAGCTGCGTTACTGGGCCAATGTAGGTCTGTATACCAAATTTTATCAAAATATCTTAATATTTACGACCTGCAGCGTATAAACAGTATAATTTTGGTAGGACCCTTATATGGGCACTAGGTCTAAACATGGACCGATGTTCACCAAAATCAATAGGCTGCGTTATTGGGCCAATATAGGTCTGTGTACCAAATTTCATCAAAATATCTTAATATTTACGACCTGCAGCGTATAAACAGTATAATTTTGGTAGGACCCTTATATGGGCACTAGGTCTAAACATGGACCGATGTTCACCAAAATCAATAGGCTGCGTTATTGGGCCAATATAGGTCTGTGTACCAAATTTCATCAAAATATCTTAATATTTACGACCTGCAGCGTATAAACAATATAATTTTGGTAGGACCCTTATATGGGCACTAGGTCTAAACATGGACCGATGTTCAAAAAAATCAAACTTGTTCGTCCTTGGGCCAACATAGGTCTATGTACCAAATTTCATCGAAATATCTTAATAGGTGCGACCTGTAGAGTGCGTACAAGATTGCATGGACAGACAGACAGACGGACGGACGGACGGACGGACGGACGGACGGACAGACGGACATCGTTAAATCGAAATAAAAAAAAATTCTGAACCGATCGGTATACTATAAGGTGGGTCTACGACCAATATTTTTTGGTGTTACAAACATCAGCACAAACTTATAATACCCTGACCACATAGTGGTGTAGGGTATAAAAAGTTGAGTGGTTCGCGAAAATGACGAACATATACCAACTTATTTTTATATATGTGACAGCGCAAAATAGAAAGAGACCTAAGGGTAAAAAAGGGTTTTGTTCAGGAGAGCCATTTTAAAGATTTAAATACGTGTATCTTTGGTGTACCAAAAAAAAAAGAAATTGATTTTTTACCCTTAGGTCCCTTTCTCTATGCGCTGTCACATATATAGATACAGCAAGAAATGTGCAAAAATACGATACTTTTCCAATCTATAATTCTAAATCTAAAATTTTTAGTTTTTAGAATTATGCAGAATTGCAGGCAAACTAATGTGGGAACAAATTAAAAAACCACTGCAAAATGAGATATTTTTTATTCAGCAAATCTATACGATAAAAATCTATATAATTAAAATTATATCTAGAAAAAATGTAAAAATCCGTTCAAGTACATCATCGTTTTTTATTTATTGCGAAACTGCCAATTTTTCTTTAAGATGCGTATTTTGAATTGTAAGAAACTTACAGGAAAAATAATAAAAAAAATTGATAATTTTTATGTAAAATTTCTGTACTTTAATTAATTTATTTGCTGAAAATTAAAATATAGAAATTATGTAGAGTTGTTTTTCTTTTTTATCGTTTCCGTTGTCTGTACTACATTCAGACAAGCTGCGACATCTACATCTTGTCTATCTGGTTGTCGTCCACCCTATAAATGCGATTATTAGCACAATTTTTGTAGCAAAATAAATTAGTAAAACATTAGTTCAAAATTAGTTAAGTGGTAAAAAATATAACTAAAACTTTTGCTGAAAACGGAATTTCAGAAAAAAATTGCTGAAAACTAGTACACTTGATATACAAGACGTTTTACTTATTTTTCTACTAACTTATTTTTTTTGATTGTAGCAATATATCAATAATAACAAATCTAAACTAAACAAGAATTTTTAAAATTCAAAGAAAATCAACGAATTTTTTATTTTTTAAATAACTAACAAAAACAACTGTAAAATTACTGTTTTGGTAGTTGTTTATTATGATAATAAAAATAACTGCTTTAGACAACTGTTACGAAATTACAGTACTTTTCGTTAATTGTTTTCTTAAATAACCGTCGTAACTGTTGTTTTGCATTTTTCTATACTATACTACTGATTACTACATAAACAACTTCAGTTTAAGTGTAATTACTAGGGATATCGATCCCAAAATCCCAGAATTTTTTAGAAGAAAAATCTCCGATTTCATTAGTTAGCATATTTTATCACTTTTTGTATTTCTTCTTATGGTTAATTTGTTTTTTAAATTTTTGTTAAAGTATTTAATAAAATTTCAGTAAAATGCAAACAACAATCTACCTTTCTGAAATCAGCAGAAATATGTGCTTGGGGCCAGTTTTGTAGTCAGAACTAAGAACGAAGTTTTTTCTAAAATTTTATTTTGTTTTAAAATTTCTAACTTAAGAAATATTTAAGACCAACATCGTTATTAGTTTTGACTATTTATAATAATATTTAATATGAGTAGACATAAAAAAATTAATATAATCATTAAATACTTCAGATGATTACAATAGAGTAGTTTGTATTTAATTCAGTTAATTTTGGTCAAATATACAATAACTGAAATCATTAACACATTTAGCAAACAAATTCTGCTGATTTCAGCAGCTTTTATCGCAATAAACGTTTAAGTATTTTTTAGTAGCTTTTTCTGATATTTGTACTTAGTTATTTCTATGAGTGCATTTTTTGTTTTATTTCTTTATTTTTTCATACTACAAGATATAAATCAGGGGTATGGCATCACCAAAAAAATAAGTTATAACAAAATCGTTATCACTAGATGGCACTTTGTTCAAAAATTTACAATTTTCTTTTTTTATTTAAATTTAAATAATAACAAACAACAATGGAAAAAAAAAACAAACAGATATCTCAAATTTTATTACTTGAATATATTCCGCGCTTGTTTCTTCCTTATTTTGTGCAGTTTTCAGCTGTTTTTGACTTTTTAAATATAGGCTCAACTGATATTAAACTGATACTAAATAGTTCCTCAGGTAATACTAGATTTCAGTGCCCTCTATCGGTGAGTAGTGTAAGTTTTGATTTCGTATCTCTATAATTAATAGTCTCTGATATAAATAATAAGATTTATAAAGAATTATTTTAATTTTTAAGGTTTACAAAACCCCGAAAAATCCCGAGATCCCAATGAATTCCCAGATCCCGAAAAATCCCGGGATCTCAATTTTGAAAATCCCAAATTCCCGGATTTTTAAAAACCAGTCCCGTTTTGTATTCCCAGTAATTACTGAAACCTCTTTTAGGAACTGTGTCTGAATATTTTTATAATTTTAATTCCATAATTAATCTAGTCTAAATGCCAGCTTTGGAACAATCTTCAAAATTTCTGATCATATTGTTATTTTAAATCAAATTCATATTCACATGTACTTTCATATGAATTAAATTTTTAACTCATATATAAACTTTTTTGGATTTAGGTTAACTTTATTACTTTTGAGTACTTTCAAAGAAGTTACTCAATTTATAGTATACCTTAAAAATGTAAACATTTCAATAGTTCCCAAATTTATCTCATTTTACAAAAGCTTTTTAGGTTACTTTGCAGACTCGTTTTAGATAAAAATGAAAAGCTTTTAGAAATTCAAAAAATCAGCTGCTTGTAACAGTCATTTGTTAACAACGAAAAGTTTGACATACAACATTTTTGATTGTGCGTTCTGCAAACACAGGATACAGGAATTTCAAATTAAGCTGCAAAATACGAAAAAAAAGGGAAAACTCTAACAACTTTTTCCACACCAACACTACAACTATGTATGGCTAAATGTAGCAGAATATGAATGTATGTGTTTTTTAGGTATAAAATTATTTGAATGAGCAGCAGCAGCATCTCTATGTGTAGACGATGATATACATGTGTATGTATATGCCAAAGAAAAAAAGTAAGTAAGTAAGAAAAAAAAACTCTCCTACACAACAATTGAAAAATAACAACCATCCATGGTCCATGGCCATATGAAAATCATCATAGAGCGCATAACGTCGCAAGGGTACAACGAGTTCGGACGCATTTATTTGAAACGCTAGCGGTTTGTTCAAAAAGATGATAACGTAGTAGTGAATTTAAAACAACTAAATATATGAAATATACATAGCAAAAGTTGTTGAATCTTTTTTTGTTGAAAAAAGAAGAAAAAAAAATTATAATATACCTACACACAAATGTTTGAAAAAAGTTATTGAAAAATACAAAATTAGAAAAAGTGAATTAAAAAAAAAAAAAATAAATAAATTGAAAAAGCTTAATTAAGATAAATGAGAAAAATTAAATAAAAATAATACTTCAAAAATTTTGCAAATTTGAAAATAAATTGTGTGTGTATTTGTTAGTGTTTGTTTAAAATTAAGTGTAGGTACAATAAGTTTTGAATTTAACAAATAAGCTACCGAACAAAATAATAAAAATAAAAGAAAACTAGTGATTGTGAGTGGTTTTGAGTGTGTCAACGGTAAATTCTAAACATCAACACACAAAAAAAAAACAAAATAAAATTTAAAGCATCTTTTAAGGCGTTTTGGTTAAGGCGCAAACTATATCAAAAAACACAAGGAATTTTTGTGGAGAATATTTAATAAAAAAAAAAAAACGTAGGTGTCTTGTGTATATAAAATTTTTGCTGATTTTTCTTGTTAGAATTGATGATATACAAATATATAAAATATTTTTGTTGTTATTTTATCTATTTCTTTTAGATAAACTTTTTCTTCTTCAACGAAATAATAGGAAAGTAAGAGTAGAAGAAGATATTAAGGCAGCCTAAATGTAGGCAATTATTTAAGAAAATATATGAAATAGGCAGATGATTTTATAACAAATGTGTTTCTTAATTTTGTTGTCATAGCTTGCAAAAATTTTGTGTATAAATATGTATGTATTTTAAATGTATACCAATAAAATACTCCTTGAAGTAGGCAACAGTTTTTTCTTGCAATTAAGTATCTGTCAAGTTAAAAGATTTTTTTTTAATTTTAAAGAAAGCTAATTTGTTAAATTTAGAAAAAATTCTAACAAGAATGTTATTTTGAAAATATAAAAGATGTTTAAAAAAAAAGAAATTAATAGTAAGCAAAATATGTGTAAAAAAATTTCAAAAGTAAATCATCTTAAATTGAAAAAAAAAACAGTTTTGTGTTGTTTTGGCCCTGTGGAGCTAAATTTGTTTTAAACGAAACACAAATTTACAGTTATTTAAAATTACTTGAATAAAGTTCCAAATTCCGAGGAAACTTTTAAAGATGAATTTAGTTTAAATTTCCCAACGAAATTTTTTAGAATCAATTATCTCTGAATGTAGTCCAGAAAAGGGGTTTTACCAACGTTTCCATGGAATAGGTTTTAGAACTGATTCCTGGAAGTGAAAATCTAAGGTTTTACTGTCCCTGAGCCAGTTCTAAAACTAGTACTAGAGCCAGTTCTAAGGCAACTTGTTCCATATTGAAGCAAAATAACATATTGCTAATAGTTCAAACTCCATAGAAAATGAATCAGTTTTAGAGCAGAAACTAGATCCTTTGCTAATGCAATAAATATAACGTGATCTGCAAGCAGTTCTTCGGATCTTACCTTTTTACTGGGTTATTTTAACCAGTTCCCAACCACCTTAGTTTTAAAATAAAAAAATTTTTAAAAGTTCTTTTAAAATAGATTTTGATATTCAAAAAAAATTGGAACTCGACAGAAAATTAAAAGCTGAAATGGACTAAAAAAATAAAATTGTTTTTTTATTAGGCTGAAAATAGGCAATTATTAAGAAAAGTTTGAATAGTTTTTGGAAAAAAATTATTTTCAAAGTATTTATCAATAACAACACCTAAAAGTAGGCAATAGTTTTGTGCAATTAAATTTTAACCCCTCAATTCAAAGTCATTTTCATACAAAATTTTTTCAATAAACCTCCTATAATTTTACAAAGCGTTTATGAATTTAGGGGTAAATCTACAAATTTTACAAAATTCTTTTAAAATGTTAAAAAAAAAAAATTTAAAGCTTGTGCATTTTAATTTTCAAATAAAAATAATTAAAAAAATTTTTTATAAATGGTTTTAACATTAAGAAAACTTAAAATTTGTAAAAACCAAAAAAAAAAGGTTAAAAAGATTAAAAGTTATTCGTACCATAATTAAATAATTAGGTGGACTAATTAATTGATGACGTCATTACCATTTTATTATAATTTCATTACAATTGATATCAAATTATAATGAAACTATTTCCATTACCATTTTTTTAATTAATGGTAATGATTCTAAAATTTAATTTCATTGATTAATGACAATGATTTTAAATTTCATTACCATTGATAATGAATAAATTAAAAAAAATAATTGCCATTGACAGAAAAAATGGAGTAAAACTCGCTGAAATCGAAGATGGAATATGCTCATTCAGGCTCATGCTCATTTGAAATTAAATATTACTTTTCATTCCATTGTTATTTGTATCCAGGTAAAGTTTAACGGAATGGAATGGATCCTCCTTAAAAAATTATATGTTATAACTTCCCCGGCCAAACCCGTTGTTCGTTTTCATTTGTCTGAATTTTTTTGTAAACAAATAGTTTTTAATCAATTGTAATTAGTTTTTTTATGCATTAGTGTAATTTCATTACCATTAGTAATGATTTTTCTAATGAAAAATATTTCATTACCATTAAATTATAATGAAATTTTTTTCATTGTCATTAGTATGAACTAATGGTAATGAAATTTTAATGGTAATAAAAAATTCCCATGTATGGTTCGTACTTGTTATATAAATTTTTGAAGTGTGTATTTTTAATTAAGTCGACTTTAGTTAAAATGTTGGGTGGCAGTACGCTTTGACTTGGTTTATTTTTCGGGTATTCTCATTAGTTAATTTATTTTCAACCAATCAAAATGTTTGAAAATATAAATATTTTTGTAGGGTTTTTATACGCAAAATAAAAAAAAACCGAATGTTTAAAAATGAAGTCGACTGCACCCAGAAAACAGATTCGGTTCTGACAACCCCATTTGTTGCCAATCGAATGGTTCAGTTGCGTCAAATGAATTTTTCGGTTGCGGCTACCGAATTATTCTTGATGCAACTTAGATTCCCTTGCCACAGTCAAATTAGTCCTGTCTCAATTGGTTTTCTGTTGCCACAACTGAAAAATTCTGCTACCACAACTGAACGATGCGATTGGCTACAAATGCGGTTATCAGAACTGAATCTGTTTTCTGGGTGTGTTAATTTAAAATATTCTTTTACAGTAAGGGCTATTTTTTATTAGCCTAGGAGTAGGCAGTTCTTAAGAAAAGTATTGAGAAATGTTCGCAAAATATTTCCTTACAAAGCATTGTTTTTATGTCCTGCAAAAATATTTGTATCAATAAAACACCTAAAACTAGGCAACAGTTTTCTAAGGCAAAGAGATATTTAAAAATTCGCTTCAGAATGATGTCTTTTTTTAGATATAAAATTTCTGAAATATTTTATATAGTTAAAAGCCTCTTTTTGATATTAAAGACAACTTCGAATTAAACAAAAATCGATACAATTTTAAAAAATTAATCAGATCTAACAAACCGAAGGCAGCTTTTAAGCTAAAATATATGCTGTTATTAAGACAAGTATTAAGTAAATTAAGCAAGCAATTTACTTTTTAAAAATAATTGTAATTACTTGCAAATATCTAAGAAAATAGCTATTTCATTATTTTGTGTCTTTTCCATCTTTTTTGGAAGTAATTATTTTATAATTGAATGACAAATAGCTATTTTCTTAGGCACAGCAATTATTTGTTTATTATTGAAAATAAAATACGCCCAGAAGTAGGCAATTGTTTTGCATCAATAATCTTTATGTTTGTAGACTTTTGAAATTTTATTTTTGTATAGGGACTTTTAACAAAACAAAAAAAAAATTGTATAAAGAGAAAAATAATAAGCGCTAGTTTTACAGTCAAAATTAAGAACGATTTTTTTCAAAAATTTATTTTAAAGTAAGAAATTTTTAAGACAAAAATTCTTTCATATTTCTAACTATTAAACTTGCCCTAAAAGCTTGTAGTTAATTAACTTAAAAACAATCAGTTTTTTCGACAATATTTATTTATTTTTACGGCAAAATGTTTCTTAAATATTTGTGTCAAAACTAAAAAAAAAACAAATTGTTTAAATATATAAAATATGTATCGGAGTAAAATATCTAAACTAGGCTAGAGTTTCGTGAAATTACATTTGAAATTGATAATTTTTTTTTATAAATTTACCCTAGAATTAGGTCTAGAATTAGGTAATGACAAAAAAAAAATGCTCCACAAAAACTGAGTATAGGGGTTGAATCATACTTGGGAATTTTTCATTTCCATTGAAATTTAATTGGCATTACTTGATCTCAATGCCAATGCCAAAAAAATTTCATTACCATTCAATGCCAATGAAATTTTTTCAATTGGCATTGATTGAAATGTACATATGATTGACGAAAAAAGCATTGTATACAAAACAATTGTTTTATAAAAAGGAAATTAAGACAAGAATGCAAAATTTCAGAGCTATAAACATTATAAATATTCGCTATTTTATCAAGTTACATCAAGTATACTGCTGATCACTCTTATTTAAGTCTAGATGGATCAGCCTCTAGTAACGTAAACTTGACGAAATGGGAAATATAAGATAGAAATACCCGAATTTTTTTTCTTAATTTGTTCTTTTATCAAAACATGAAAACAAATGCTTTTTTCGGCAATTATAATTGGGCATTAAGACATTGAACAATGCCAACTGAAAAAAATTTCATTGGCATTGATCAATTATAATGCCAAAAAATTTTATTGGCATTGGTTAAATGTAATGCCAATGAAATCGTCAATTAATTGGTCCATTCAATTAACTAGTCCCAAGTATGGGTTGAATACACTATATTTATGATTAAAAACAAAAGTATTTTTAAAAAAATCTGTAGACGAATTTAAAAGTTATGACGATTTAAAGTTTTTTCTTTAAAAAAATTGGGGGCCATTGGGAAACTCTTGAAAAAAAAACAACTGCTAAAATAAATATTTGACAAAAAATATAAACACAAAGTAAAGTACGTTAGTTTCCCTTCAAAAAAAATTATTCTTAAAAAAATCGCACGACGAAATCAAAAGTTATGCCAATTTCAAGTTTTTTTTAAACAAATTTGGCACCCCTGGAGAAATCGAAAAATAACAACTGAAAAATATAATACTGCACTAAAAGTAGGCATAGGGCTTAAAAGCAAGCTATTTTCAATTAAATAAACACAATTTAAACTTTTTGTTAGACCGAAAATATGCTTTTGTGATGAAAACTGCATGAAATTGTCTTCCTAATCTCAAATTAAACCAATTTCTGAATTCCCTATTAAAACTTATTAAATTGATACATAAATATTTTTTGATACATAAATATTTTTCGATACATAAATATTTTTTTAACAGCAAATGCAGTTATTTTAACTATCATTTGCAGTTGATTTTAGCTACATAATTCCCTGAGTGTGAATGGGTCTTCTTTTTCTTCTGGTGCCCTGTGGATTCCAGTCAATGGCTGCACGTGTTATGTCATCTGCTGGTTTACGTAATGTGTGACGTAGCCAATTCCACTTATGTCTCAATATTTCGGTGCGTAGAGGAACTTGATTGCTGGCTATCCACAGGTCGTTATTAAACATCACGTTAGGCCAAAATATTTCTAAAAATCCTCCTCAGGCACCTATTAGCAAACTTATTGTGTGTTTATGTCGCGGGCAGCGGCATTTCATGTCTCGCATCCACGCAAAAGAGTTGACTTCTCTTTGGAAACAAATAAGCAAATTTCGGGTTTTATGGATATATAGGAAGCCTTACATATAGGACGTAGTAGACCGAAGGACCGTCTGGTACAATTGATACGTTTTTCGATATCCCCACTAGATCCTCCATTGCTGCTGATGATGCTGCCAAGATAGCAGAAGTTGCTAATAAAAAAAAATCTCAAGGGACTGCCTGTTGTCTGTGTTCACATGCATGGATTTAGTCTTTGCTAAATTTATTTTTAATCCTGCTTTCGCTGCCGCTGCTTCTAGGAGTCTTTTTTGAGACATTTCGCTAAACGTGTGTGCTAGGAGGCAAATATCATGGGCGTAGTCTAAGTCACCTAACCGCTTGTATAGGCCCCATTGAATTCCGGTGGAGTATACTATTGCGGTCTTCATCACTACATCAAGAAGAATGTTAAACTGACATAATGCATCCCTGCCGTATTCCGGTATTTACTTTCATGTTGTTGCCAAGATTATTCTCGTGGAGTACTCTACACCCAGAAAACAGATTCGGTGCTGACAACCCTACTTGTTGCCAAGCGAATGGTTTGGACAAGTAAATTAGTCTTGTCAAACTTAGTTTTCTGTTGCCACAAGTGAGAAACTCGGCTACCACAACCGAACCATGCGATTGGCCACAAATGAAGTTGTCAGCACCAAAGCTGTTTTCTGGGTGTACAAGTAGAGGCATTGTATAGACTTCTAATAAGTTTTAGTGGGGCGCCCTTGCATTCAAGTGCCTTCCAGATGGTGACACGAGCGAGCTTATCAAATGCTTTTTCGATGTCTTTCGAGGGCAGTACGAAATATTCTTAGCCTGACATAGAGATTGCGGTTTAAACACCAAAGGGCTTTGTATAATGGAAACTTCCATCCGTCATATGAACACATGTTAAATATCATTTCGATCTGTCAACTCATTCGTATAGTAACAGGTTTTCAAAAAAGGCACTTCAGTGATTTTTTTGTAATGGAAAAATTAGAAATTCGTGTTGTGATTAAATATTTACATAAGAAAGGTTTATCGGGACAAGAAATTCATAATGATATGATGAATGTGTTAGGTGAAAGTGCTTCTTCATATGCAACAGTAAAAAATTGGGTTGCTTAATTTAAACGTGGTCATAAAAGAATTGAAGGTGAACCACGAAGTTGACGTCCAAAAACTGCAACAATGCCAGAAATCATAGCTAAAGTCCATGCTATGGTATTAGACGATCGACGAGTGAAAGTGCGTGAAATATGTAATGACATAGGCATCTCAAATTATCGAGTACATTTTATTTTGCATCAAGAATTACAGATGAAAAAGCTTTCTGCAAGGTGGGTGCCACATTTGTTAACGGTTGACCAAAAACATATTCGAATGAACATTTCTCATTTCTCATCATTTCTCTGATTTAGTTCCCTCTGACTTTTACCTGTTTTCAAATCTAAAAAAATTCCTTGCTGGCAAACGTTTTACCTCGAATGAAGATGCAATAGCAGCTTTAAACGATTATTTTGAGGGGCTTCAGGAAAATTATTTTTATCAAGGGAGAGGTTTCAGGAGATTATATTGAAAAATAAAATAATTTTAAAAATCTAGCTCTTGTTTTTTTATTGATAGGCTAACATTTTGAACTGCCCTGGTATGGGAGATCTCCACTCCACAGACTGTTTACTCTTAGGGTGTTTACTTGGTCCACACAGGATTTTCGTGGTCGAAAGCCAGCTTGCTTTGGACGGAATTCTAGTTTCAAGGTTGTTGTGAGTCGGCCTGTAATGATAAATCACCTTGTTCACCATACTCAGAAGTGTATTCCGCCTCCAGTTAGTGCACTCCGCCAAATTTCCTTTTTTTTTGTATTTTAACAATAATACCCTCGTTAAGCTGATCGGAAAGGCTCTCCGTTCTCCAAAAATCTTCTATCATCGGGAGGATTAATCTCGCAGTGACGTTGGGATTTGCTTTCAACATTTCTGGCGCGATGTTGTCGGTTCCCGCTTTGTTGATTTTTAAGGCCTTGATAGCGCTGGTAACTTCCATCACTGAAGGATTATTAGTTGATATATCAGGTCTTACCGTGTGGCCAGCACAGTTTCATATAGGGTTAAAATGTTCCACAAAAATGTTTCTCGTATTGTTCTACATAAGTTCGCTGAACACATCCTATACCTAAAACATAAGATTCACATGTTTTCCTTTGCCGATACACAATAAACATTTGAAAAAGGGGAAATTTTAACCCCTCCCCACTAAAGTAAAATTCCGATGTGATCTTTCAAAACGCCGAAACACGTATATTTTTTTTTGCCTTCTCTACTAGAATCCATTATCAAAACATCGTAAGTTTTTTTTTTTACCAATTTCAGTTAAATTAAGCTTTTTCAGTTTTGAGAGTTTTTGAGAAAGCCTTTAACTAAGTAATTAAGAAATTTTTTCGGCATACTAAAAATTAGTACTGAAAATAAAAAGTGAGACAAAATGCTTTGCTAATTTTTGTATTACCTTTTTTATTTCAGTGTACCTATTTACCTACATTCACATTATATTTTACCGTATAATTGCATATTTTAAGGCGCTTAAATTGTTTTACTATATTGCCTACTATAAGCCGTTTTGCGAATATTTAAAACGATGTTTAATGGGTGTTTTAAAATAAAAATTAAACACTTTAAAGACAGAATTTATTCATATTGATATACACATAACTCATTTTCAGTTTTCAAATAATTAAAATGATTAAAAATTCATTAAATTAATTATAACAGACTGCGGGTTTTTTAAGTCCACTACTAAAAATGAAAAAAAAAAATTACTTAACAATTTAATAACAAAAATTATAAAATAAAATTTGTTTGTGACTATAAGTGACTTTGGGCCTACTTACGAGTTTGTGTGTGGGTAACAAATGTCTGGAAGGTAAAAACAATAAAAAAAATAATTTTCACTTAAAGTACTTGACACATATAGACAAAAACGAAAATGTGAAACGCACGCACACACACACACTCGAATACAAACAACTTTAATTCCAATCTTAAATATAAGATTTAAAAAATATTCTCCATTTCCCGTGACAAAGCATTTTATAAATTCCACACAAACTTCAATATACACTGCTGAGTGTATAACAGTGTTCTAAAAGAGTCTATGGATGTGTGTCTATGTGTGTGTGTGTGTGTGTATATACGTTGTGAAGATATGCATTGTACGGTTAACTGTCGTATGTGGTTGTAATCGTGTATATGTCAAACTGTTACACACATATACACACTTAACTTCTGCTTACATACATTTTTTTTGCTAACGGAAAAATGAAAGGAATTTAATTGAAAGAAATTAATTGAAAATAATTTAAACGACTGTTATTGAAACAGAAAGAAAATGAAGGAAGTTTTTAATTTATAAAAATTAATAAAAACAAAATTGTTATAGAAATAATAAGACGTTATTTGTAAAAGAAATTACATTTAAAAAACTAAAGTCAAATAAGGAAATCCTAGAAACTCAAGTCATAATTTGAGGCATTGTAAAAAAATATTTTATAAAAACCTTTATTAAACATATAAAGCATATTTTGAGGCGTACTAAAATTTTGATAAACGAATTATGCTTTAAGGCGACAGGATAATAATGAATGATTTACAAGCTCAAATGAATTAACTACAGATTATGCACAGATACGAATTTAACACCATGAGCAATCGAATGCCTTCTAGTGATTTTTAACCCTCTAATGTAGGTTGTTGTCTTTTTTAAAGACCAATCAGAACTTTGATCGAAAAGTTAATTTGCTACATTAAAGTGATTGAGTGTGCTAAAATTGCAAAACTTTTTAACGAGATTTGAAAATAATTTGTTGTAGGCTTAATCAATGGCAGCCCCAGGACTAGAATCGTTTTAAAACTAAATGATTACCGAAACCGAAAGGCCCTATGCTCCTTATAGGAATGATGGAAATATATATATACATGTATATTAATCAGGGCATGACAGTTTTTGAATTTATATAAATATTTGTTAGTTTAAATCACAAACTGAATGAAAATTTCCTGTGTAAAAGAATAAAAAACAGTTGTAATAGAATAAAGAGCTTAAATACGTGTTTTAGTTAAACAAGAACGAGATGTGAACGCAGCCTTAGAGTGTTAAGCCACATTCACAATGATGGAGAACTCGACTCTGCAGTGGAGTACTCCATCATTGTGCCATCTCTATTTTAGTACACTCCACTTATTTCTATTTTCCTGTTAGGCAACTTTATTTTTGGAAGAAAGTAATATCAATTTGCTAACTCAACTTTCTCCAGGTCCATCCGAATTCAACTGTTTTTAAGTCAAAATTCTAATTTAACTAACTTTTTTCTTATAACGAAGGTATTCCTGTTTGTTCCTATTTGGAAATGTGATAGAGGAGAAGAATATAATAGAAAACTATTTCAAGAAGCATTGATGCGTCGGCTAACGGAATTGCTTAATATTCTGACACTTTTCATAATCTGTATAATTAAGGTAAATTTACCCCGGAGAGACTTTCCTGGGCAGCTGGAAGTTTCTCACCATACAAATCCTTGGGTCTTGATGGAATTTTACCATTATGCTTTAAAGTGGTCTAAACGTGAGCATTCCTTGTCTGGCCACGATGTACAGACTCTGTCTTTCTCTCAAATATGATACGCTAGCTAGAAAAGAGTAAGAGTGGTCTTCATTCCTAAAGTTGATAAGAGACGTCACGAAAGTTCGGAGGACTTCAGGTCAACCAGTCAGTCATCTTTTCTACTGATGACATTTAAAGGACATGCTCATATTAGTACAGAAACTCGAGAGATCGTCAACACTCTCACGGAGTTAGCACGCATATTCTAAAGGTCATTCCACTGATACTGCTCTTCATAGTGGGAGTAGTGGAGTGTTAACTTTAATATGAACAGATCACGATGGGTGGATTTGTGGATATATAACTGGTCTTCAACGTTAGTACTAATGCAATCCACAAGGACTTAGTTGATCTGACTCTTCAGTGACTGAATAGTGACCAAGTTGGACTCCACAATTCCCAGTGCGGATACGGCTATTGGGTTGCAACATCTCACGGAGTGTTCGATCTGGAAAACCTGAAGTTGGGAAAGTCCCTCCACTGCCATGGCTTCTAGTTATCAACTTGGCCTCATGGAACTCAACAACCGGGAAGTGAAGGCCTATGCAAGTGAGGAAGGGAAATTTGTATTATATTTGTTTCTGATTGTGACATGTGCGTGATATCAGAGCTTTGCATTTACTTAGTCTCTGGGCTGCAGGTAGTGGTTTGGGAGTGAATCTAAGCAAAACATATCTAATAATTTTTATTTGCATACTGGAGCAATCGCTGCTATCGTAGCAGTGCAGTGTGCCAGTCTATTACTAGTTCTAGCGGTATCTGCACAGACCTTCTGAATACTCAACTCCTAGAATTTGTCGGCATTGTGGTATAATGGTTAGCCTTTTGGACTGTTAGACATAAGGTTCCGGGTTCGATTAATATCAATTTAGAAAAATTAAATGTATGAGTTTTCTAGCCCTCATATATATCGCTGCGTCCTCCTTTGGTGTTCCCATAGAAATTAACTCAACCGAAGTTAAATAACATAACAGGGCTAAAAACTAAATAGCTTCAAAATTCAGCATCTCACGCAATTACAGTGCTGCCATATTTGTATCCGCTTCATATTCCGAAACCTTTCATGTCTTCTCTATTCCCTTTCTAAAGAAGGCCAACTAATGGTGGGATCTGAAATTCCAATGGGTTGAAATGATTTTACTTAATGCTAGGTGTATTTAAGAGCAAATCGAGAATATAATACATATGGGCGATATGTCCAAATATGGAGAGATCCCATCTAGAATCAACAGGTTTTGTCCTTGGTCCCATTTGTATCAAATTTCATTAAAATATCTTCATATTTACGAATTCTATCGTTCGAAAAAGTAAATTTTGAGGGGACCTTTGTATGGGCGCTCGGTTCGGTCTAAATATGGAACGATTTTAACCATAAACAATAAGCTTCAGCCATGGGCCGGCAGAAATCGGTGTATCAAATTTCATCACAATATTTTTCGCGGGACTTTATGAAAATGCAGCTCAGTATAAGTCAACGAAATGTAATCTATAGACCATTGACAAATGCTGTCATACACAATTTCTTTAATTAGTAATAATTTTTAAAATGTCTTGTAACATTATTGAACATTTCAGATTTTAAATTCACCTTTTGGTATTTTGAGAAAAAATTATTCTTTTAAATACAACAATAAATAATAATAATAAAAACAAATACTTGAAAACTAGAGATGGTACTTTTACGATAAAAATTAGTGCCAAAAATATTAGAGATGACAAATTTAGCAGAAACTCTACGAGATTTCTATACCGTGAAGATGTGCCTTTATAAAAATGTTGTATTCGAAAAAAAATTATAATTGAATACAAGAAAATTGGACATGTCTACCAAATTCAAAACACGTCTTTCTTTGAAATTTTAGGAAACAAAATAAAATTAAAAAAAATTGTTTAATTTTTTACTCCGATTTTTAATCCCTTAACATGAGATTGGGCTGCTAGAAAAAAATCTTCCCCTCATAAAATATGCTGCAAAAAATTTTAAATGTTTTTTTTTTTAAAGAGAAGAAAAGGTGGTGAAATATGAAGGGCTTAAAATATGGCAATACTGTAATTGCACGAGATGTTGAATCATAGAACAGTTATTGCGCGCCATCTGCTGAAGAGTTGGCGAACTTTGTTGAAGCTGTTTAGTTCATAGCCCAGTTATATTATTTTACTTCGGTGGGGTTAAGTGCTATTGGAACACCGTGCTATGAGACATTGCACTGCAACTTCACCAAAATTCTATAGGATATATTTAAAATTGGTTATTGCCTAATTTAAGGGCTCACAATTAATTTATGAATTCATATTTTCGGTTTCATTCATAATTATTAGGGTATTAACTTTCAAGCAAATATGTTTTTAACTTTTTTACCCTCTACAAATATTGGTTTACTTCCTTTAAATAAACCGGGTTCTTTTCCAATGCAATCAAAATAACCAAGCCCAAAGCTGACACCAATAGTTACGTTTACCCTCTAAAACGTACGTTTTAGCACCGGATTGGTGCTCTTAGTAACTAAAAATAACACGCCCTATTTAGTTTGATTTAGCTTTACACTTATTTATTTAACACTGTATTACTTTAAATACAACAATATAATACTTACACAAACTCTAATGATTAACCGACTATAAAATGTTAATGCGTTATTAACAAACTCTAGTACCCAACTTAACTCCACAAATGTTAAAGAACAACTTCAATCCACAAAAGTTAATGCGCAATTTTCACTTCTTTCGTAACGTTCTATCTTTTATAGTTTAACGGTCGTGAGTGCAGAACATAGCAGAATATTCCAGTGCTTCTAAAATTATAACACTTATATTAGTCATAACGGAGCCCAACTACTTAACATTATTTATGGCATTTAACCTTATGGCATATGCTGAGGTGTATACTTAAATGTAGTGTTACGTTGTCAGATTGGCGTGTTTAGTAAATCCTGTTTCTCGCGATATTTTCTTCCAGAAAATTCCTGAGTTTTCTATGCTAGGCTAATCTAAGTTCGTAACAGTCGCTCATTTAGTGTCACACTCATCAAAATTCGAACAAGAAGCCTTGTGTTTGGTAAATTATCGTTTTACCCGTAAACAATAACAGCAACAATTTTTGGAACCGATTACCACTGTATCTAATCTACAACAGATTACATGGAATAGGTTTTCGAACAGAACCGGTTGTAGGAATTAAATTATTTAGAACCTATTTTCGTCAGCACTAATTAAGAAGAAACTCTTGTGAAAATGACAAAAAAACAGTTTGTCAACTTCATTTTACAAAAGGAAAGAGTAGAGACATATCTTTAAGATGTCTTCGGTAAATGTCTTTGTGTTCTGACTTGTTCCCTAAACAGGGCTATTGTTTCTGAAATACAATTTAAAATTTTATATATTTTTTTAAATAGAGAAATTTCAAGCGAATATTTAATTGACTTAAGTGTTTATTTTTTTGATTTTCAGTGTATATTTTTAGTGGAGTTTAGTGTACATTTGAGTGCATATTTGCATATACATATTTTAAGCGCATTTTTTCAATTTAATGACAGTAGTATTTAATGAAGTCACTAACATTGCTAGGCATTAAGAAACACATGCAAAAATTTTAAAGTATACTTTAGGGGGTTTGTGAAATATTGTAATGTAGTAGAAAACTTTTCAAGAAATTAAAGTATATTTTTACGCATAATGAATTTTTTTTAAAGTGAAGCATACTTTTGGGGGTTGAAGGAATTTTAAAATACAATGACATTTTTTTTAACGTAAATGGAATTTCTTATTATAAAACCTTAATATATTAAACATTTTAAGTACAAAATATATATGTACAATATCAATCTCACATTTTTATTATTTTTAATACATGATAAAAATTTATCATACAAATTAATTTTATATCTATTGCTACAAACTTGTTTGATTTTAATTTTATGTTTAAACATTTTTTTGTACATTTTTCTGAAAATACCAACAAATATTTATATGTACATAAAAATTTCTTGCTTTACGCTACAAGATGAGAGTTGAACAACACCAACCCAATATTTTTTGTCGTATTTTTCCAATTTTTTTTTTGCAGGGTTATATATTTATTGTATGTATGTATATATATTTACTTCAGACAAGCGAGTGTGTGGGTTAAAAATTTTATTGAGTAGATTTTCATCTTCGTTTTATATGATTTTCTATAGCAAAACAAAAACAAAAAATGAAAAAAATTTAGAAGAAAAAATAAAAAATTGCCATGTCAGCAGTAAACAAAAAAAAAAAAAACAAAAAAAATATTGTAGAAAAACTCATTATTTGAAGCAACAGCAGATATTTGTCTGAGTCTGTATAAGAGGTGTATGAATAATTGAAAAAGAAAATCACAGTTATAAAGCGATAGAAACAATTTCAAATCATACAGAAAAGGACTAACTAAAAAAGATCTAGTAAACAAATTTAAAGCATTATCTATGGAGATTTTGTGAAGAATTTTAATTCCAGAAAATAAAAAAAATGCTGCATGTTTTAAAGTGTTCTAACATATATTACATTTTAAAAAGGGTTACCCAAATTTCTGGTATCTAAGAATGTATTTGGCATATGACATAACAAAATTAACAAAACATAATTAATTTAATTATGGTATACTTTTAGGGGCTAGACAACAAATGTCTAAAAAATGTGTTTGCTATTTGAGAAAACCTAAGCAAGCATATTAGATAAAAAGTGTACATAATTAAGAACATAATTTATGGGGTATATCATAAAATATAATGAAGAAAATGTTGCATAATTTTGGGGGACAAAAATTAAATTATTTTACGCTATAAATGGCTAATATTTAAAGGCAGTACAATATATTTACACAATATACGTATATTAGAAAACTAAAAATTAGTATCAAATTAAAAAAAGCGTTGCATATTTTTGGGCTGATTTCACCTTCAATATTGTTGCATACTTTAAAGTTAACAAAATGTTAAATTGGTTTTTTAAAATTTCAATCTTAAACTCTATTAGCATTTTAAAACATATTTTGAAATAAATTCTTAATAATTTATGCATTTTTCTTTCAATATATAAAATAAAGTACTTTACTATTTGATATCATTTCAAGGTTTTAAATTTCCAATTCAATAGATATTTTGTTAAAGTTTATTTTATTAAAAATATATTTCTTATATATTTGAAGAATTTATCTTGGCAAAAAATATATATTTTTTAAAGCCGTCATTCTTGTCTGTCAATATGTGTTGTATTTTTTAACAAACTGATATTGTTATGTGCAAAAATTCTTTTCAATATTTTTTTTCTTCTAACATTTACTGATAAAAGTAAAAAGGTAGACATTGTTATGCAAAAATATATAGTTTACATTGAAAGACATATAAAAAAATTAATATTATAAAAAAAGTGAACAACAATTTTTAATGAAAATTTAACAGTTTTTATGTACAGAGAAATATATTTTTTATTGAGAGCCATAAAATTTAAGCCGAAGCGATTTTTAAGTTTATTCGATTTGTATGATCTCTGACCTAACAATACCCAGGAAAATTTTCTGTTCCAAAGAATCGGTTGTACAATAGCTGCTTTTCATTCACAACCCCTTCTACTGTCGATTCTAACACCGATTCTTTTTGTTTGAAATTGTCCCAAAAGCAACCCCTTCTATAGCTCCAAAGTGGAACCGGTTGCTCTAGAATCAGTTCTGGAACTAGTTCTGGAACTGATTCTACGTCACCCACACCTTCCATATAGGATCCCCGGAACTGGTTCCGGAACCAGTTCCATGGAATCGGTTGCGGTGGAACCAGTTGTAGAATGGGTGTGTTTGGCTACCGGTTGTAATAAATTTTCCTGGGTAGTTGTAGAAAACTTGGCTCCATAGAATTCCTCCTTGACCCTCATTTCTTTTGGCAAACATTTTTGCCATTTGACTATCCTGCAGTTTCGGAAAAAGCGAATTTTACTTTTGTTTAATTTTTATGCTCTGTAACTACATTATATCGTAGATATGCAACAAAAAATTGGCCCCATAAACTCCTATGGAAAGAAGTTTTATATAGAAAAAACTTTTAGAATGTGTTTCTCTAAAGGAATTCCTTAGAATCGTAAGGGTTTTTTTTGGATGATTTTTCCACATGAAAAGTTCTCAGAATCGCAGTGGTTTTCCACAGGAGAGAGTACTTAGAGTTAAAGTGATTTTTCGTAAGAAAAGCACAAGGAATCTGAGGACCTCATATTGAAAAACGTTATCAGAATCACACGTTTCTTTTCAAGAAAACATCATTATATTCTGAGGGGTTTTCTTTAGAAAAAGTTGTTAGAATCTATTTTCTATAGGTCATCAAAAACTCTGCTAAAAAAAGTTCTTAAGAATGTGTTCAGATTCTGAGGGCTTATATTTATTTATTAGGAAAAAGTCCTTAGAATCTAGGACTCACTCCTCAGGATCTTAGGTTTTTACAGGAAAAAGTCATCACACTCTTAGGCTTTTTCCGTAGGAAAAGTCCTCAGAATCCAATAGTTTTTTTTTTTTTTATAGGAAAACTCTTCAAAGTACCTGGGATTTTGGGATAATATTGCTTTCCTAAAGTCCACAGCGAATTTACCAGTTCCCGACAACTTTTTCCTATTGAAGGATACTTAGATTATGAGCTATATGTCCCGCAGGAAAGCCTCAGATACTGATCACATGTTCCCTTATAAAAAGTTTCAGAATCTAGACCTTTTGATAGAAGAACATTTTCAACACCAAATGCCTTTTTCGAAAGGAAAAATGCATTCGGAAAAGCAACGATACTAAGCAATTTTTGTTATGAAAATTATTAGATTTTAAGCACTTTTTTATAAATAATGTCATATTATGGGCATTCTGAGAAATTTTTCCTTTAGAAACACCCTCATATGAAATACTTAACGTAGAAGAAACTTGGCTTATTTGTTATATATAATTCACTTTAAAATTTCAGTGTTGTTAACTTTAATTTAAAATCGCTAAGAACAAAGAAAAATTTTTTCATGTGTAAGGCACTGTCATTTTAAGTCTGGCCACCATTTCTAGATAAGGAAATTTTGTAGTATTTCCAAAAATATACAGTTTGTTGAAATCCGATCAGTACTCGCTAAATTTTAAAATTTGATAAAAGGTCGATATCGCTAATTTTTCATTTAAAGCCATGCCCATTTTAAACAAATGGCAAAATAAAAAAACAAACGTTACGTTAAAATTCTGTACAATATTCTAGACTACCTATTCACCCTTCGGGGCGAATTTAGCCACTATTTTGATCTTAAAAAATAAAGGCAACGAGAATAAAATTAAAAAAACTTGAATCGTTCCTATTAAATTTGCCACCACTGTATTTCATTAGTCACCATTGCACTACAGATATAACTGATTCACATGACTCAAATTTCAGAAGCCTAAAAGGAATAATGTGAAACTAAATCTTTGAAAGACAAACAATATTTATCGTTACCTCTTAACATAAGTGCAGATGTTGCACAGACACACCACAATTGCGGGTCCGTCTGAAGCCTCCGCAGATAACATTAGTACAAATTTATATAAAAACTGTAAAATAAAACAATTTATTACAGTGTTCTTTTAAGTTCATATGGACAGTTGCAATTAATATTGTAATTTATTAATTTTAATTTAGTACACGCAGCTAAAAAATATGGTTGCAGTGTGTTCATAGCTACAAAACTATTTCCCTACTACCATACATGGTTGTTGCTATCATATTATTAATGCATTAATTATACTTTACAAATTATATACTCATCTATAATAAATTTTTAGTTATAATGTCTCTTTTTCTCGGTTCATATTTTTCTCTCGTCTACAATCATATATTATCTGGACAACCATATTCCTCTCTTCGAATTACAATCATATTATTATTTGCATTGAGAGATATAATGTTCACAATCATTGGTATGGTTTCGACAACCAATGGTCACTATATTTTTTATAAGCGTCATCGATCATTTAGCGTCATTCTTGTTTAAGATTTTGTGAAAAGAATAAACTCTTCTTCGCCCTGTTACGGTCATAAAGAGTATCTTGAATTGTGCTGACAACCTTAAACAAAGTCGGTTTCACCGACTTCTTCTCGATGAGTTTGAGGTGCTCTGCTGAAATTATCCACTAACGGAATCACTCCCACAGCGTTTTTTATAAAAATAATGACATCCCAGCAAAAAAAAGAGATGCAGAAGCAGTAGAAAAATCACTACAATTGATGATCTAGATGTACTTCTTTTTTTAACATAAACACTAATAATTTTAACATTGAGTTGTCATAGGAGAGGAGTACTCCTACTTCAAAATTTTTTCATTACTTTTGGAACGAGTGCAAAGGAAGCCGTTTTCCACCAATTAAAAGTTTAAAAAAAATTCTTTAGAAAAAAAATTTTATTCTTTTTATTTTACAAAAGTTTTTTATTGCCACCACCGGGTATCGAACTAGCGACCTTACGATTGCTAGCCTAGCGCTCTACCGCTGAGCTATTCTTTGATAAGAAAGTTGACTGGCATAAAAACACCACTTTGTTACTGGGCGATATTCTCTTCAATAAAAGTACTTATAAGGTGCACTCCAATCATGCGCGGTTCCAGCAATTAATATAAGGGGAAAAATCATACGCCACCGTAGACAAATACATTGAGTTGGCCACTGAGGCGTATGATTTTCCCCCTTATATTAATTGCTGGAACCGCGCATGACTCCAATTCAATATTGTTTTGAGTACTATTTTTACAGATGAATAAAAATCAATTTCTCACCATTTTTTTTATATACATATATATATTTTTAAAAATTAAAAAATATTGAATTTAAACAAATTAATTATAAATATTAAAAAAAAATAATAGAATATAAAAAAAATAAAAAATATTTGTCCCACTGGGAATCGAACCCGGGACCCTCTGTTTAGAAATGCCTAATGATACCAAAATCACTTTTTACGATCACTTTTAGAGCAATTACATTTTAGAAGCAATACTTAAGTGATTTTTTGGATGTTGTTCAGAAGTAATTCTAAAAAAGCTGTAAAAATATTAACGAATACTTTGGAAGCAATGAAAGAAGTGGTTTTTTGAAGTTGTTCAGAATAACTTCTAAAAAAGCAGTAAAAATACACTAACCGATACTTATGAAGCATTGAAGGAAGTAGTTTGTAAAGCATTACTTGCAATTTTTTACCTGGGATATTATAGTATGTTCCCCATGGGGATTATGACAAATTATTGTGGGGATAATGACAGAAATTTGCTAAAGCCCGTATGACACTTGCTTAGTTTTGTATTGAATTGATCTAGGCTTGATGAAATAAAGCAAGAAATATTAGAGAGAGTAAGAAATACAGTTTTAACAGTGTTGCCACCAGTAAAAGACAAAATTACACAGCTGTAGGTCAAAAATTATCCAAAACCGTATGAAATTACAAAAAAAATTATAATTTCTTATATAATTACAAAATAAACTCTCCTGAGCACATTGGGGAAGAATAAAATATTTTGGAAAAAATTTCGCCTTTACTTACCAAAGTTTTGCATTTTTTCTATTTATAAAACGATTGTTATGATTGTTGCTTTCTAATCTCTGAAAATTTTTTGGCTATATTTAATAAGACACTGGGCCTTATATATATATTAATTCCTTACCCCTCAATTCATAAATGCTTTGTAAAGTTATAGCAGGTTTACAAAACGTCATTTTCATACAAAATTTGTTCAATAAGCCTCCTATAATTTTACAAAGCGTTTATGAATTTAGGGGTTAGCAGTTTATCATCTGCAATGTGCAAAAGTTATTTGCATTTTAAAACTAAAATTTTGCATTTTTGCAATAACCTGGTCTGAGTTTTGCCTTCTGCAAAAGCAAATCCAGGCCAATTTCCCTGAAAAATATAACAAATTAGTTAATTAACTAAATGGAATTTCAATTCAATATCTTTTTCAGGCTTAAAACGGCGTGCTTTTAAATTTGAATATTAATAAATTGTATTTTATCCACATAAAAGCTTCTTTCAGAAAAAAGTATTTATGTTTTTTTTCAGAAAGGGTACTTCATTCAGATGCGTTGCATGCAAAAATATTACCTACTTGCTAATTATTCTCTCCCATACCCCTCAAATTTTAACCATAAATAAAAATATAAAAATTTCACAAAAATTTACCGATATTTTTTTTTAAAAATTTTATACGATTCTGTTGAGATCTGAAACATGTTGGACTTACCGAATTCTAAAATATTTTGATTCTGATCCACCTTGCTGCGTTCACAAAATTTTCGTCTGATTTCTCTGATTTCTCCTAAACTCGGTTTAGTGTTGAAATAATTTACAAAATCATTCACCAGAAACTGGAGATTTGTGGTAAATGGTTCACTGATAATCTCGTTTCATCTATATATCGACTAATTTTTTCTACGGAACTTTTAAAAATTTGCGGAAATTTCTGTAAAAAGTGAAATTACACAAAAACTATACAAAAATGTCATTATTCAAAAATTATCCAACGAGTGTGTAAATAGTCCCGTTTTTGAATAATTATTCAAAAAGTGGCAACACTGAGTTTTAAACAAATAAACAGTGATGCATACTTTGTTCGAACGAAAAAACGCTAAAACTGATTAAAAATCGTTACAAACACAAACAACGGTAGAAACGGAGAGAAATCTAGGAAATTAATAACAATCTCGATAATCAATAGCTAAATGTTATTTTAAAGTTAAAATTTTTAAAATTTTTTTTGACAGTTTGTTATTGATTTTCCTGATATGTAAGCACTTGTGTAATTTTCCTAATTTTCCTTTCCACTTAAGGTTTTTAGTAGAGATGTAACGAATATTCGGTCACTATTTGGTGTATTCGGCATGTTTTTCTATTCGAATAAGAGTAAAAAATCTAAGAATCTATATATTTTTTCAAAAAATTAAAAAAAAAATATTTTCGGTGCATTTTTAACGATATGGGTTTTTGAAAATGCTCAACATGTCAGCCTATATCGGTCAATAATGATTTTTAAATCAGAAAAAGTATCAATATTTTGTAAAATCTCTTTAATTTTTAAAGTACAACTTTGTTTATATAAAATTTGTAATAAAATGAATTGGCGAAACTATTGGGTAAATATTCAGTTCAAACCGAACACCGAATATTCAGAATTCGGTAAAGTACCGAATATACTATTCGTGACATCTCTTGTTAAGCTTAAGCCCGTATGACACTTAGCCCCGATTACTGAATGTTCAGTTAAAATTTAGCCAGCAGTTAAATTCAAATTTTATATGGGAAACAACAACAAATGTGTCAGTTAAAGTCCCAGTTAGATGCTAACTGTACATTCAGTAATCGGGCCTTAATGTTATGCAAATTAATCCGTAATAAAATTATTGGAAATCATGACAGAAGTTAAATAATTGAAATTAATTCAGATGCTTGTTCGCAAAATTTCGAGTTATTAAGGCATTCACACCTAAACTCTAAATACATGTTTAGCGAAAACGAGTGTAAAAGAATAAAGAGCTTTTGTAATAGAATAAAGAGCTTAAGTATAGGTAAGTATAGGTGTGAACGCAGCCTATCAAAACTAATATAGAACTAAATCGCTCAGTTTTATCCGAATCATGTCTTTCTGTGGTTCGAACGCATGCTGCCAGATTGCCTGACAATCGCTTGCCAACGTTGGTATCATATAAGGTCAGGAAAACCAAAATATTAACAAGTATTTTATAATAAAATTGTAAAAATAATTGTAAAAGAAGTAAAATAAAATTAAATAAAAAATTGTATGTTCGTTAACGCACTCGAACTCAAGACTTTCTGACGTCAGAAAAAACACAAAGGGGAAAGCGATGGCAAGGCACTTTAACACAAGTTACAAGTAGCAGTAAAAAGTTATTTTCCATTCCGAAAATGAAATCATCATTAGAAACAAGGACCGGACGTTTAATAAGTGCCGTGAAAGCAAGGGAAAGACAAAATTATCAACGTTGGCAAAACGCTGGTCAATAAATACTAATAAATACTTGGTCTGGAAATATATTTTCAAAAAAAATAAATTTTAAAAAAGTTCATATGAATTTTTTTGGTCATATGAATTTTTTTGGTCGTAATTCAGACTGTCAGACGACAGCTCTACTCACTGAGCTAACGAGAATGATGACGGCTGGATACCCAACCACTGGTTAAGCAAAAATCCTAGCGCTGGCAGAAAGTTTGCTGGAATTAATATGGTTTATTTTAAAAATCAAAAAAAGCTTTTTGCAAATGCTGGAAAAGCGTTTCTGCCAGTCATTTATTTTTAACACCACGGTTACCCAGTGGTATGTCAGTGCTTAATTTTTTGTACCACTGGCAATTTCTGACTGGGTTATTTTAACAAAGCCTCCCTACTAAAAAAAATTATATGGCTTTTGTAATTATATACAATTATATCAGAAAAATGAGAACACCTAATTGTATCAAATTATATCGTATTATGATTATATTAGATCTGAGTTGACACACTTAGATCTAATTTGATGGAATAAGATATGGTTTCATACAGTTTTATCCGGATTTGGTCTTCATCCAAATATATCAAATATAATATAATCATATCCAACTAGATATAATGGTATATAATTCAATACAATTATACATAATTATATGAGGCATATGTAACTATATGTAGGTCTATATATAATTGGATATTGTAATATGATGCGCTATATATTGTGCAATATATAACAAGAAAATATATAACTATTTAGGATATATTTTCGTAAAATTTTATATAATTATATCATGATATATATGTTCCAATATATAATTATACAAAATTTTATATGATAATATATGACTATAATAAAACTTTTTTACTTGGGCTATTATTTTTTACAAAATCCGTTTTCTACCAGTGTATTATTTTTGATACAGTTGGTAATTTCTGTCTGGGTATTTATCATTGCGAAATCGAATTGGACGTACAGAGGGTTACACTGTCTTTGGGGGTTAAATATGAAATTTTTAACCCCCACTTTAAACAGTTTAAAAAATCTTTAGCCTGAGGTTGCCATAGTTTTTAACTTTTTTCTTTTATTTTTACCAAAATATAATCGAGTTTTTCTTTTCAATGAAATGTAAACATAAATAGTTTTACAACTATGAAAACATGTTGTTTTCAACTACGTTCGAAATAAATAAAAAAATACAAAACACCAAAAAAGTTCTGTATGTATTTTTAAAAGTTTTGGTCTCGATGAGGAAAAAATACTACAAAATTAGTTATGAAATTAAATAAAAACACGAATTTTCCCAAAAGTGAAAGTGTAAACATGCCAAAGTACATAGTTAGAAAAACTTAAATTTGCAAAAAAAAAACATTTTGCCAAATATATTCTGTTTTAAAACTTTAAGGGATAAACAAGGAATTTTTTTTCCTAGAAAACTAGAAAATGTTTAAAACACATATTTCTAAAACTAAAATCATTAAAAGAAAACCTAAATATAAAAGAAAAATTTTAAATACTAAAATCGATAAAAATTTGAATAAGAAAGAATATGAAATATTCATGAAGTAAATCTTACAAAAAGCAGATAAAATCAGAAAAATTAATAAAAGAAAAGGAAAAGGATGCAAGGAAAATTTCCCAAAATATAACTCACATTAAACATAAGATAAAATATAAAGACGAATATAAAATAAGGGATCAAAGGCTTATTAAACGCCAGTAAATGATGATAAAATATAAAGGATTATGAAAACTGCCTTTCACCCTTGCCCCCACTTCATCATTAAAAGAATATAAAAATATAAAAGAAAATCAAATAAAATTAATGTTATAAAAAATAAACTTAAATGCCACAATATTAAAGGTTTAATAATAAAAAAGGATTGTAGGTTTATCGAAGTATTAAAATATCTCTACACACACACTCACCAAAAGTTCAAAGATTCAAACATTCTGTTTGTCTTTTCCGACAAAAATTCAAATAAAGAAACCTAAAAATGCAATAAAGAAACATTGGTTAGTCCTTTTATAAGAATGGAATTTACATAGACTTGACATATTACACTATATTTACTTACTGTATACACTAATCCCTTGTATAATGCGGTTTCATACAATGTGGTTTATTAATTAATAATTCTTCCTTTTAATGCCATATACCTACTCATAGAAATAAACCTGTCAAAATAGCAGAAAAATCTACTAAAATTGAATTAAAAATTACTTTGCAGAAGAAACTGCAGAAATTAGCAGATTTTTTTTTTTGCTAAATACTAGTAAGACAAGAACAGAAAAAATATAACTGTTAAATTTACAGGATTTTTATTATATTTTTGTTTTATTATTTAGTTAATTGAAAATTACAAATTATACTGTAAAATCCGCAGGAAATTATGCTAAATATTAGTAGACAAAAACAAAAAAAAAAATACTGTTAAATCTACAAAATTTTTGTTATTTTAAGTTAAATTTAGTCGAGTGCAAATAGCAGTCTATCCTGCTAAAAGCAACAGAAATATTTGCTAAAAATGATAAACTGCTGATTTCAGAACCCATGTGAAAATCCGAATATACATATATGAACATTAGGGTGCCCCAAAAAATTTTTTTTGAGTTATTGTCCGTACTTAATTAAGGGCTAGTTTTCTGAAATTAAAATAATAATTTTCAAATCTAGAAAAATAATATCAAGAAGTTTTATCAATATCCGCTTAGGAATATCTGTTATATTAATATGTTAAAAAAAAAATTAAAAACTCCTAAAATTTGATTTTGACCTTACACAGGGGCAACTTTCGATTTTTTAAAATCTAAAATTGGACATTTGAAAACAATGTTTAAAAATGCTGTCCTATTTGGCACTAATTTGAAAGGAGTTAGCAAAACACAATATAAAAAATACTTCTTATTTAAGTAACTTGGAACTTATAGAATAAAAATGTGTTTCTGTAGTTTATTATTTTAAGAAACTTAAAAATTTGAACCCGAATTTCTTGATTAAGTGGTCTGCCACACATCAGTTGTCGGGGAAAATTGTAATAACTCGCCTGCTTTTAAACCAATTTAAGCTCTTATTGCTTTCTTACAAAGATAATTCACTCCAAATCACGATTATTTAATGTTTTTAATTCGAATTAGTTTTAAAATATCAATGTTTTTGAGAAAATTTACACAAAGTCATTGCTTTCCCTTGTAATCCGTATTCCAAAATTCAGGGCCGATGCGGTACTTCTTCCCGATATCCGATTATCCTAATTTTTTGGGGAATGTAATTTTACATCCAAATAAATATTTCCAAGGGGTAACCCGGTCAATAACTCAAAATTTATTTTCCTCTATACAAGCTTGGTCAACCTAATGAAAATACATACATTATTATTAGGTTAACCTTCGTTATATGGGCTAAAAAAATGGCGACATGTGACTGGTCCCCACCTCTAGAAATGTTCGTTTGGGTATAAAAATACATCATGCAAACAATTAAGGCGATCGTATAACGGAAATACGTGCCGCATCGGCCCTGAATTTTGAACTATGATTTACAAAGGGGAAAATTACTCTTTTGGTATTTTTTGAAAATACTGGCTCTTAAATAACCGTATTTGTAGAAATTGTCAATAAAAAACAAAATCGTAATCTAGACTGAATTACCTTTCTAGCAATGTATAAAAATCCAAAATCGGTTGTAAAATGTTCAAGTAATTGCAATTGTGGTGTAATGGTTAGCGCGTTGGACTGTTAAACGTGAGGTTGCGGGTTCGAGCCCCAACCAAGGCAACATCAATTTATGAAAAATAGTAATATGTATAAGTTTTTTCTATCCCTCATACATATCGCAGCGTCCTCCTTCGGTGTTCCCATAGCACTTAACCCCACTGAAGTAAAATAATATAACAGGGCTATGAACTAAAAAGCTTCAACAAAGTTCGCCAACTCACCATCAGATGGCGCGCAACAACTTTTCTAAAATTCAACATCTCGCGCAATTACAGTGGTGCCATATTTGAAGCCCTTCATCTTTCACTTCTTCTCTATCCCCTTTGCAAAGGAAGCAACACGTTAATTAATAGGAAGAATTTCCTGAGTGTCGCTTCCCTTAAAAAAAAAATTAACCCAGACCATTGTGAGGTTAAAATGAGATAAACGAGGAAAATCGTATCAAAATAAAATATTTTTTTCATAAACTTACAATGTTATACAGTAGACGCTCGCAAATTAGAACCGCTTTGTTTTTGAGGCAATTCTAATTTCTGAATTATTCTAATTTCTGGACGTTTTTTTTTCGTTTCGTTTTCAATGATAAAGTGTTTTTTTTTACGTTTATTTAACATTTTAAATGATACACTTTCACTATTTAATAGAGACTGCCAAATAATATATACACGCGTATCAAATTTCACAAATAAACTAGCCAAAAATGTACATAAATGCGACAAAAAAAAAACAAATAGGGAAAAACATATATAATTTGGTGATTCCCCTTTTTAGTTTTACTTTATTCAAACAGAAAAAAATTAAATTGGGGTTTTCCTGTGTATTCAAATAACCAAAAAAAAAAAAACGCTCAGAAATTAGAATTTTAAATTCGAATTTCAGAGCGTTTAATGTATTGCAAACATTGATTCTAATTTCTGGACGTTCGAATTACTGAAAGCTCTAATTTGCGAGCGTCTACTGTACCCTAGTTTTATTTCCAAGATCTATAAATATTCAGATAGTGGTTTCTTTTTTTTTATTTTTTTTTTATTTTCGGATTTTTTTCTTTAAAGCTCTGCAAATTGAGGAATACACAGACCACAACCTTTTCTCTGGAGAGGGGCACACCGCCTGTGGTGTAATGGTTAGCGCGTTGGACTGTTGCACGTGAGGTTGCGGGTTCGAGCCCCAACCAAGGCAACATCGATTTATGAAAAATAGTAATATGTATGAGTTTTTTCTATCCCTCATACATATCGCAGCGTCCTCCTTCGGTGTTCCCATAGCACTTAACCCCACCGAAGTAAAATAATATAACAGGGCTATGAACTAAAAAGCTTCAACAAAGTTCGCCAACTCACCATCAGATGGCGCGCAACAACTGTTCTAAAAATTCAACATCTCGCGCAATTACAGTGTTGCCATATTTGAAGCCCTTCATCTTTCACCACCTTTCACTTCTTCACTATCCCCTTTCCAAAGGAAGCAACACGTTAATTAATAGGAAGAATTTCCTGAGTGTTGCTTCTCTTTTTAAAAAAAAAAAAAAAAAAAAAAAAAAAAATATTCAGATATAAATTTTTGTCTCTCTTGGATTATGCCAACGTTTTCAATGATAAAGTGTTTTTTTTACGTTTATTTAACATTTTAAATGATACACTTTCACTATTTAATAGAGACTGCCAAATAATATGTACACGCGTGTCAAATTTCACAAATAAACTAGCCAAAAATGTACATAAATGCGACAAAAAAAAAACAAATAGGGAAAAACATATATAATTTGGTGATTCCCCTTTTTAGTTTTACTTTATTCAAACAGAAAAAAAATAAATTGGGGTTTTCCTGTGTATTCAAATAACCAAAAAAAAAAAAAAACGCTCAGAAATTAGAATTTTAAATTCGAATTTCAGAGCGTTTAATGTATTGCAAACATTGATTCTAATTTCTGGACGTTCGAATTACTGAAAGCTCTAATTTGCGAGCGTCTACTGTACCCTAGTTTTATTTCCAAGATCTATAAATATTCAGATATAAATTTTTGTCTCTCTTGGATTATGCCAACGTAGTCCCAGATGGGATTTTTTTTTATAAATTACCAAAACTCTAATTTTGTTTTTTTTTTAAATTTTGTTCAAAGAAGAATAAAACAAATAATCAACGCATAAACCCAGCAAGCATGGCAATTCGAAGAAGATTCGCCGATCATATTGCCAGGAAGGAAACATTTATTGCCGGCAATATCAATTTCGTATTGCGGAAGTTTCCTCCGTCGGGAACAACCGTTACCCGAAAGCAATACTTCCAGGCAACACGAAAGCAATACCCAAGGAAGATAAATCGGCGATAGCGCTAAGTTATCACCTGGATGATAAAAAAGTGATATTGCCAAATAAACTCCCCGGTACAAAATAAAGGATTTTTTTTTTTTTTATTAAATTTAAGCTTGAAAAAGAACATTTGCATACATAATCCACTGACCAACACATTAATTATCTTGATTTGATCGTAGACGATTTTTCCGCGCATAAAATCTTGATTTTTTCGAGGAATTTGTTTCCTATGATTGTTGATTGTTTTTGTATAAATTTTGTTTTAATTTTTTCCAAAATGACAAAGAATTTCAAACAAATTTTCTTTGTCTTCCGGATGATAAAAAGGTAATATTGCCGGAATATTATCAAAAAAAATTATGACAAAAAATTCAATTTTTGAATTATTTATTTATTTATTTATTTATTTGAGTCTATGGAAAGTACAAAATTCCTTACAGACTAGAAACTTAAAACTAGAAATAAATTAAATCTAACATGTTACCAAATGTATGCAAACTATCACTAAAATCTAATTTAACATGTGAGAGTTTATTTCCTTCTTTTAAAGCCTCAAGATTAGAAATTCTATTAAATTCATTTAAAGCCCGAATAATAGGCATATTCAAAGCATAATTAGTTCTATGAAGCGGTACAAAAAAAACATCATTATGACGTAAACGCAAATCAGGGACTTTAAAATTTATAGAATCAAGCAAATTCGGACTATCAACCAGACCAAAAATCAGTTTGTAAAGGAACATAATCAACAAATGAGCTCTTCTATTTTCAAGGGTTTCCAAATGAATAAAACTACACTTCACAACATAAGTGGGTTGAGGTTCAATGAATTGAATAGAATTAAAAGCAAATTTTATAAACTTTTTTTGAACTCTTTCAAGTCTAGAACAATGAACTCTAAAAAGAGGACTCCAAACTATACTGCCATACTCCATTTTGGACCTAACTAAAGATGTGTAAAATAACTTTAGAGTAAACAAATCAGAAAAATCCCGAGAGTTCCTCTTAATAAAAGCTAGCAACGAATACGTCTTCGGAACAATAGAATCTATATGATTAATAAATGTAAATTGAGAATCAAAGATAATTCCCAAGTCAGTTACTTTATCAACCACATTCAAAGACACATCATTTATTGAATACGAGTTAAAAACAGGGGTTCTAGATTTATAGAAACAAACATAATTGCATTTGGGAATATTGATTTCCAAAAAATTTTGAAAACACCAATTTACAATAGCATCTAAATCCTAGGTCATGCTAGGTCATGTGGCCACTGTTCCGCATGAGCAATTCTGAATGGTACACGACCATTTGTTTGCCGGAAATCTTCGGAGAAATTCGTAAAACCAACCGCCAAAGACGAATCATTCTCCATCATGACAATGCGAGCTCTCACACATCTCGTCAAACAGGTGAATTTTTGAGCAGTCAAAACATCGAATTGATGACTCATTCTCCATACAGTCCTGATTTGGCACCCAATGACTTCTTCTTGTTCCCGAATATCAAAGGTAAACTGCCTTGTCAACGATTTACGAGCGCCGAAGAATCAGTTGAAGCATTCAAAAATCATGTTTTGAAGGTATCTCAAGAGGAATGGAAAAACTGTTATGACAAATTGTTTGAACGAATGCAAAAGTGTATTGATCATCAAGGGGAATATTTCGAAAAACAATAAAGTCATTTTCATTTAAAAATGTTTGTTATTATTTGCTATTTCCGAAATATAAATAGTACCCCTCGTATCCCTCTTTTAAATTATTTAGCAGTGAGGGCGTTTTAAATTTAAAAATTTTAGAGAAAACTGCGATTTTGGCCAATAATTTAGATAATAGTATTCATTTTTGTGTTTTTAGCTATCTGTAACAAAATCACTTCCGATTTTTTTGAATTCTAATACAATAGACTGTTTTCCGAAAATTTTGTAAAACTTCGACAACATTAAACCATTCTTTACCAAGGCCAAATATGAAATTATTGAAAATTTTCGATTTCTCCAGAAAGTATATCAAAATATTGTGTTGTTTCTTGCGGAATTTGGTGAAAATTGTCCAAATAAATATGTTAACACCAAATTTTATATATAGTAATAAAAAATTATAAATTAAAAAGACCGATAAGTTGAAGAGTTAGGTGTTAAAATATTTCATAGAAATGTTCCTCGTAGTGTTTTACATAAGTTCACTAAACCCATCCTACACCTATAATGGAGGATTCTCATGGTTTCCTCCTAAAAATCCAGGTTTGTGGGATATTTGGGCGCCAAATACGAAATTAACCCTTAAACACATTTTAAGTTTTGACTTATTTCTGGCATTGAACTTTAATTTGCAACTTTGGTGTCTTCAGAGACCTAGTAGAATTTCATGACAAATATTTTTGCGCAAAATTTTAACCCTCTAACTCTTCAAGTAAAAGGACAATTTTGGTGCTCTATTGGGCGCCAATTCTGAATAAGCACAATATTAACTCTTAAACACATTTAAAGTTTTGACTTATTTCTGGCATTGAACCTAAATTTTTAACTTTAATGTCTACAGAGACCTATAGTAGAATTTCATGACAAATATTTTTGCGGAATATTTTTCAAATCCCGAGTAAAAAAGTTTTGATATAATCATATATTATTTTATGTAATTGCATATAGTAACTTATAGTTACATATGGCCACATATGCTTTTAAATTCAAGCAGATATACTTTTATATAGTCATATGTTAGATATTTTTTCCTCAAAGGTTTTAATATGGAGACATATGTGAGTTTATATTATTACATATTGGCCTACATATATATGTATGTGCTATATATAAGTACATAAAGTAACATATAAAAGACATAATTACATGTACGTTTATATATAATTTAGTATGACACTATACATAATAATATAAAACTATGTGGATCCATATAAGAAATCTTTTATAATTTGTGTTAGTTATGATTATATATTGACTAATATGAACCCATATATAACTTATAACATTCTTTATAAAATCATCTATAATGATATATCATCCCACATAGGCAATTTTTTCAAAGTGATTTTATATAAAAATATATAAGGTCCATATAAAACCGTATTGTATTATATTTGGTTCCATGTTATCAATGATTTTGAACTAGTTTTAAATTTAGTAATTACTAGGGATTGGCGCGTGACACGAAATGTTCGTGAGTCACGTTATTCACACGTGATCGTGAGTAATAATTACTATACTTAAGTGATTCGTGCGTGAGCGTAAGTAAGAATAACCCGTGATTGATTCGTGTGTGAGTTTATTTTTTGCATCATATGTTTTTAGTAATTTTTAGTGTTTTGCGTGAGAATTTTCTGATTGTAAGTTTAATAAATAAGTTAATATAATCATGTGTGCTGAGTAAAAAACGAAATGCTCGTGCGTGAGTAATTTGTTTTTTTTTGGTTTTTTTTTTGAGCATGAGTAAAAATTGCCTTTAATACGAAATTCTCTATACTATAACGTACACTTGACTGATTTCTTATATCTTGGTTGTATATCATAATCCTATTAACTTTAAAATTTCAGTGTTGTTAACTTTATTTTAAAATTACTAAATTAAAAGAAATTTTTTTTCATGTTTATTGCACTGTCATGATAAATCTGGATAAAAGTAATGGAAGATTTATCGAAATTATAAGATCTCCAGCAGGCCTGAGGTTAATCATTACATTTTGTAATTAATTACATATGCAATTACACAATTACATGTAATTGTAATTAAAAAAAAACTCATCTATAATTACATATTCGGCCTTATTACGAGGTTCGTAGTCGTAGTCGAAACTAAGTCGAATTTGCTGAAAATTCACTAAAAATGCAACTTTTGAACAATTTTTCAATTGGATTTACCATAGCACTCAGATTTAAAAAAATCCAGCGTCAGAGTTTCATTTCTTTATAATTTCCATTATATACAAAACCATTTTATATGGAGTCGAAAATTTCGACTACAAATTCGACACTTGTAATCAGGCCGATTATTTGTAATTGCAATTCAAAAAAGAACAATTACCATTACAAGCAATTGAAAATTTTTTTTTATTTAAAAAAATTATTTTTGTATGTATATTGTTAGATATGGTCCTATGTAAAGTATAAGGTTAATATTTAGATATAATTGTATCAAACTATGTCCACTTTTATAACATTTTATATAATTTTATACAAAAAGATATAATTTGATGTAATTGGATGAGGACAATATTCGGATACAATTGTATCGAATTGCATTAAATTGTATCAAATTGTACCAAATTGTATACAATTGTATACAATTCGATACAATATGATACAATAAGACGTTCTCATTTTTCGGATATAATTATATCTAATTACATAAAAGATTATATATAATTAAATATAATTTCATATGGCTCCATATCAATTTTTTTTACTTGGGATTTCAAATTTTTTAAACATGTATTTTTCTCAACAAAAATTTTAATCAACGAATATAAGAAGCAGCAGGTAAACAGCCATCCTAAAACTGCATTTAAAGATTTAAAAACTTTTGAATTGAATAAAAAATTACAAAGATTTTGTGAAATGTTTTAAAGTTTTCCTACTATGTAGAAAAATAACATGTATAATATCCATTGCTAGGTTGAACTAAAAACTATTTCCTATTTGGTATTTTCTTCAATTATTATATACTAAACTTTGCTTGTTTTCATGTATCCATTTTTTTAACTAAAAACAATGAACTTTATAAAATTTTCATTTATGTAAATATATTTATATTTCATTGTCGTCCAGTCTTTAATAACTAGTTTTTCAAACCATATATTTTCCGTTACACCAAAAACGTTCTGCTATTTTATGACATTGTATCTATTTGTATCATACTACACAAACAAAATTTAATTAAAAAAAGAAATTGCTGTTTATAAAAAAAAAAAAAAAAATTGTTGCTTAAATATAAATAAAAAAATATTTTTTGTGCAGTTTTTATTTTCATGTCGTTGCACTTGTGCGATTTTTACAAAATTATCATCATCAACAGCCACAACCAGCCATCCACTATCAAGCCAAATAGCAAACAATAATAATGGGGTTTTAGTCATTTTTCTAGTTACACTTTTATAACAAGTACTTATAGTTACATATAATATGTATGTAATTTTATGTATTTGAAGTTTCTGTATACTTTTTTATGATTTTTTTTTTTTACAAATATAAGCAAAACATAGAATATGTATAAAATTTACAAAATGGTTATATGACTCTATTTTGTTGAAATTCAAGTGTTTGTTTTTTTTAATGTGTTATTTTGTAACTAGGAAAAAATTTAGTTTTTTTCTTCTATGATAGTTGTAATTATTACAGATTTTTGTGTAAAATTAAGTTAATTAAAAATGTTTTAAAATTGTTGCATACTTTGGGGATAAATATGTATGTATATACATAATTTTAAAATCTCTAATAAGGTATTTTTAAAATTTTTAAATTTTTAATGAAAGTAGTGGAATTATTTCTATAATCAATAATACTTATGTCGATAATTCATATAACATATGAATATATTAGGCTAGTATAGTAAACTCTCCAAAGGATTTGTCACTGTGTGGGTACAGTCAAGTTACTGAGCCATTTAAATTATTCATAAATTTGGCTAAAACTGTATGAAATAAGAATTAAAACAATAGTCTTAAATTTGTTCTGAGTTCGGATGTCCACAATAAAATTTTATTATTGAAATTTGTGACTGAAAATATTTGTAGAACACTTTAACTTCAAAACCCCTGCTCTTGGGGATTTTTTGGTATTCTGAAAAGGGACTTAAATGATACATAAAAAGCAGATATACACTCAACCAAAAAAGTCTGTAATGGCTACTGAAAATTTTGCTGTTATTACGGGAAATTTAACTATTTTGAGGCCAGCGGTATTTTTTGCTAATTTTAGTAACACATGTCTGCTGATCTGTAGTACAATAAAATTAGTAGGAAAAATTTGTAGCCGCTACTAAATTTTAGTAAAATTTTTGTAAACTGCAATTCAAAATCGATTTGCTAAAATCAGTTAAAAAACTTACTAAATATCATAATTTTATTACAATGAAACTAGTATAAATAATTAGTTGCAGTTACTAAATTTCAGTAAATTGTTGTAAACTGTAATTTAAAATCAATATGCTGAAATTAGCAAAAAATTGTACTAAAAAAAACAAAAACTGTAAAATCTAAAAAAAAATTTTTTTCTTTCGATTGTAACAAGCGTATAATTACTTCATCGTACTTGAAATTTGGAGTCAAAATTGCAAACGGTTCTCCAGTTATGACCCTTTTATGCATTGGAGATAAAATAAAATTTTCTGAGTGTTATTTCCAAACTAAGAATATATCAATAGTAACAAATATAAACTATACAAGAATTGTAAAAAATCAAAAAAAAAAAAATTTTAAATTAGTATATTTTTCTGCTAAATTTAGCACTCGGTTTTGAAAAATTAGTAAAATGTTTTGCTAAAATCAGCAGCAAGAATTAGTAAAAAAACATCCGTAATTTGTAATAAGAGAATAGCAAAAATGATTACTAAAAAAAAATTGTGCTAAAAATCAGTATAAAAATAGTAAAGTTCGATTGGAAACTATTTACAAATTTTTTTACTAACTTTTTTATCTGAGTGTAGATAATTTATAAGATATCAATTAGCCATACCTTAGAGAGTGCACATTAGACCGTACCTCAAAAAAAAAAGTTCGGTGTACACCCTCCAATATGAAGCATTTTTGCAAGGAGGTTTAGAAAAAATTTTCTTTTTCTTTTTGCCGAACGAAGGGGTCGCCTTTTTCAATTTTTCGTTATAGCTTCGGCATTTAAAGTTGGATTTTAAAGAGTGATATATCGATTATTTTTTGCCTCGAGGAGATGAGTGTTTTGCTATAAAGGAAAAATCCATTGAAAAAAAATTTAAAAAGGCGACCCCTATGTTCGGCAACCAATATATAAAAAAAAATTCTACTGGGTTTATCGAAAAACTTCCTTAGCAAAAGTTTAATGATTTTTTGCGAACTTTAATTTTCTGACATTAGAGTGGTACATTAGGGTGGTAGAAACTGAGATCTGTTGGGTAACTACTAGAACGGGATATTTGAGGTCAATGGCCCTTAGAGCAAAACATTGGTCTCCTCGAGAGAAAAACATCGATGTATCATACTTTAAGATCCAACTGTAAATGCCAAAGATATAACGAAAAATGTGAAATGGCGACCCCTACGTTCGGCAAAAAAAATTTTTTTTTTAAATCTCCTTGCAAAAATACTTCATATTGTGGTACGCTGTGGTGCACATCCTATTGCCATCGGGCGGTAATTTTCAGGGTTGTTAGCTGCATACTTTTAGGGATTGGCTGGACATTGCCAACCTTCCATTGTAATTGTGGGTAATCTCTTACACCAGGTAAATAATTGCTTTTAATAATGTGCTTTTGAAGAGCTCAAAACTATATAACTACTTCACAAAAATCAACCTTTGTTATATAAACCAAAGTCTTAGCAACCTTCTTTCAAGTTTAGTATTACATACTGTTAAAAAATAATAAAATAAATCATAAAAATTTCTTGTCACTATTTGGTTTTTGCTTAAATTGCTCTTTAAACGTTTTATGGTAGTAAAAACACTTTCTCTATTTTTTTTTATATTTTCCTCCATTTTTTCCGGCCATGTGCTTTTACAAACCTACATACATTTTGCTAAACCGTCTATATGTTTATGTGTGTAAGAATTTTAACCCTCGCAACACATAACTTGTTTTTTGTTAAGTTTTGTTTTTTTGATAGCAGTGAATGAACGGAAATCATGACAGTGTGTGTTGGTTAGCTGCTGTTGATGTTATTTTAGTTGCGTCTAAAAGTGTAAAAATGTTGTGTAGGGTTGAGTGTACGCTACTTGTTTTTCATGTGAGTCGAAAATATTGTTGACATGGTCCTTCCTAGTAGTCGTCATTTGAATTATGGGTTGTTTACCAAAAAAAAATCACACACACGCACACAAATATCAGCTAGAATATGTACCAACAAATCTCTCTAACAAAATAAATTTTTTTTGGGTAAATTTTTTCATATAGTCCGTTGATGTTATTTTTTTTCTTCTTCTTCACTATTATCTATGTACTAGTACTACTGCTGCTACTATACATTAACAAACAAAAATCTGTTATTCTCAATGTGTATGTGTGTGCCTGTGTCGTATAAATTTAGAGTGTTTGAGTTACTACTTTATATATGTGTGGAGATTTTTTTTAAACAAACCATTGTCTACAAAAGAAAACATGTTACAAGTTTCTAGAGCTTAGTTCGGAAATTTCTTCTTCTTTTTTTATTTGTTAGTATGAAATTTTACTAATATATTATTATTACAAAATTTAGTAGTTGCTGTAGTTCTTTATAGAGTTTGTTTTATTTATACTCCTACTCTTTACATATTCTATTACATTATTTTACTGTTTTGCATGTCTTGTTTTTTGTTTTGTTTTTTTCTCATCGTCATAATCCATGTAGTCTGTTATAAGATTTAAAATAAATTTAGGTATTTATTTTCCAAAAATATTGTTATTTTGTTTCTTGAATTGTTGTGTTGAAACTCTGCTATTCTATATTTTCCTTCGATATAAATGTCTCTGTAATTTAACTAAATATTTTTTTTGCTGTTTTTAAGATTTCTTCTTCTGTTTTCGTTTTGGCTAGAGTATTAAGAACTTAATAAATAAACAAAATTATAAATGTTTATATCAAAATGGTTCTTAAACTATATGTTGATTTTCAGCTGTTATTTTGATATTATAATTGTTGTTGTTGTTAATAATTTAATCTATATTTATTACAATTGTAAATGGGTTTTATAATGTCAAGTTCAAAATAACAATAATTTTGCATATTTTTTTAATTTATTTTTATAATCATTTATTTGAAATTGAAATTGTTTTTTATATTAAACTTTAAATGCAGACTTAAAAAAACTGAACTAAAAAATTAAATTAGGGGGTATAATTAATATTTTGTTTGTATATAATAAAAAAAACTCATACTCCACAATTACTTTGAAAGACAATAATTGGCGTTGGTCGTGAAAATAGCTGGCTGGCAAATTAAAAATAACCATGAAAGACTGATGAAACCATAAAGGATTGATAAACCCGTAAACTTGAACCACTGCAAATTTTCTAACGAAACTTTCTAAAGACATGGACCTACACTCAACCAAAAAAGTCTGTAATGGCTACTGAAACTTTTGCTGTTATTTCGGGAAATTTAACTGTTCTGAGGCCAGCGGTATTTTTTGCTAATTTTAGCAACACATGTCTGCTGATCTGTAGTACAATAAAATTAGTAGGAAAAATTAGTAGCCGCTACTAAATTTTGGTAAAATTTATGTAAAATGCAATTCAAAATCGATTTGCTAAAATCAGTTAAAAAGCTTACTAAATATCATAATTTTAGTACAATGAAATTAGTATAAATAATTAGTTGCAGCTACTAAATTTCAGTAAATTGCTGTAAACTGTAATTGATTATTGATTATCTGCTGAAATTAGCAAAAAATTGTACTAAAAAATAAAAAAACTGTAAAATCTAAAAAAAAAAAAAAATTTTCTTTCGATTGTAACAAGCGTATAATTACTTCATCGTACTTGAAATTTGGAGTCAAAATTGCAAACGGTTCTGCAGTTATTGCCGTTTTATGCATTGGAGATGCAATAAAATTTTCTCTGTGTTATTTCTAAACTAAGAATATATCAATAGTAACAAATATAAACTAAACAAAAATTGTAAAAAATCAAAAAAATTAGTATATTTTTCTGCTAAATTTAGCACTCGGTTTTGAAAAATTAGTAAAATGTTTTTCTGAAATCAGCAGCGAAAATTAGTAAAAAAATCAGTAATTTGTAATAAGAGAATAGCAAAAATGATTACTAAAAATAAAAATTGTAGTAATAATCAGTTTAAAAGAGTATAGTGCGATTGGAGAACTATTGTTATGCTATTTTTGGTACTTTACTATGGAGATATATGTAACTAAAGCTCCTGAATGGGTTAACATTAGAAAAAAATCCCTATTTTGCTCTAAACTATATGCAATCCAAAGATAATAAATAAATCTGTATGTACTAGGGCGGGTCGTTTTAAAAATCGCCCAAGTGACAAGCAAACTCGTATTCTAGGGATCAAAATAAGAAACTTTGCCCGAGGAACCATACCTCTAGAACGAATTCTGAATCCCCGACTTTTGAAATCGCAAATTTTGAAAAATTCCACTTTGACCCATTTAGAGTGCCCCAATCGAGTCCAAAGGTATGACCGACCCCTACTAACTTTGGAGGGCCGACCCACCCATGCCAGTGGCACACCACCTACAAACATTTTTTTCTACAAACATTTTTTTCTACAAACATTTTTTTCTACAAACATTTTTTTCATGTAAAGTGCCAAAAATGGTGATTTTTTGAAATGTTTGTATGGGGAACCCCCCAAGGGGGTTCCAGGGGGTGTGCCACTGGCATACATTTGGACTGGCATACATTTGGTCGGTCATACATTTGGACTCGATTGGGGCACTCTAAATGGGTCAAAGTGGGATTTTTCAAAATTTGACCCTACGGGTCAAAAGTCGGGGATTCAGAATTCGTTTTAGAGGTATGGTTCCTCGGGCAAAGTTTCTTGTTTTGATCCCTAGAATACGATTTTCCTTGTCACTTGAGCGATTTTTTTGTCTCCCTACAAATCGACCCGCTCTAGTATGTACCCTGAGGGAAAAGGAACCGGTCACGTGACTGGTCCTTGGGGACGGGGAACGGTCCTCGGACTAGTTCTTTTATATGAATAGGACCGCTAACTTTTACATGGGCTTGTCATAGCAGAGGGTCAATTACCCCTTGTGACGTGCCATAGGACGGACCCAAAAAAACCCGCCACAGGATTGACGTAAATGAACCTGTCACAGGACTTTCTTAAAAGAACCTGTCACAGAACTGACGAAAAAGAACTTGTCAAAATATGCAAAAACATGAATTTTTGTGAAAATATGCATCTACAAAACGATGTAATTTTGTTCTCAATTTAATGATTCGGATAAATATTTAGTCCATATTAGTTTTGGACTATCGAAAAAAACATGGATTTGCATGGAATTGTTTGCCCTAATAAGAACCAATTTAGATTTAAATTTTTCCCATTCGTAATATATTTTCACCAGGAATTTACCAAATGCCTGTTTTTTATGAATTTTTAAAATTATTTATATTTGCTATTCATTATCAACCGTTTCTCGTTCCATTCCATTTCTTTCCACCCGCTTCATTTCATTATGTTTTCTAAATTCGCTGTTTCAATTCCACTCGTTTTCCATTTCGTTCCCCGTTCCATTCATTTGGGAAGAATCTGATAAAGAGTATTTTATATATTAACCCAAATATTCTTAAAAATTATGGTAGAGAATTTATTAATCATTTCATATCGGTCAAAATATTTTATTTTGTTCATTTTTTAATTTGTTTTTTATTTTTTATATACATTGATTACTTTTATGGCTTATAAAAAGCCATCAGTACCTGCCTCATATAACGTGCCTTCGCCCACCATCGAGGAATCGTCATTGGATTATCGTTAAAGACTGCGTGCAATTCTTGCATCTTTGGATGTAGTTTTTTCTTTTTGTTCTGCTGTATTATGCGAAATAAGATTTATAATAAAGACAGTAATAAAAAATGCTCCCAAAAAATTTTGTGTACAAATTTAATGCATACAATATTACTTTGTGACTAAAATATATTCCCAGCCAGCAATTTCGGAGCGCTCATAAATAAGATTCTTAAGTGGCTCATAGAAATGATTATTGTTTTTTTGAAAACCCGCTTTTTTTGGTAGAAAATATGAACCCTGAGAAAACAATCCGAAAAGTTGTCTCTACAATATAAAAAGCATTTTAAAATGAGGGTTAATTTTTCGGAGTCAAAGAAGATTCCAAAATTATTTAAATTTATGAGGAAAATTTCGATTTTCCACGTTCTTTTTTCTGAGTCATTTCTGAGTATACAGGAGGCTCTTTAGGACGGACCACTTTCATAGGAAAAAGTGGAAAAATGTTTATGTTTTTGGAGCTCGTTTCTGAGTCATTAATGATCATCTTTGTTTGCTGGGTTTTACAAAAAAATAACAAGTGGAAATTTTATTTCTTCGTATTTTATATTTTCTAAGCTCTATCCAAATAAAATATAAAAAAAATTCGAGAACAAAATTTTCCCTAGAGTCGATACCCCCATAATATATTTTAAAATTTTTAATTTTTTATATTGTTATGGACAAATATTTTTTCAAAAATAAGAGATATTTTTATGTTGTTGGGTTAACCGGTTTTTTAATTTTTTTTCTCAAAATATTACGGTTTTGGAAATTTTTTAAAGTTCCATATGGCAACCCTGACATGGCAATTTTTATAGATGTAGGTAATATTAGCCAATATTTATTTATATTTGTATTTATTTTGTGGGTGAAAAAGTAATAAACTTTCGATTCTGTACGTTTGGAAGTTTAAGTTCGGATCGGTCAGATTTTCATAAATTATATACACTTTAGGAACTACTTTTTAGCACAGAAGTAAAATAACGTTTTTTCATCATTATGTCGATATAAATTACAAAAGTTTAGTCTATTTTATACTATAAAATAATTCTTGAAGAAAGTCGCATCAAAAAGGTCAAAAATATATTTTTTTATATAAATATGTGGCAACTCTGAATAAAATTTGTCCACCAATTTTAATTTACGATTGCGGTCAGGATATGGCTTTTCAATAACTGAATTATCTTTACTCAGCAAAATAATTACACCCAGAAAACAGATTCAGTGCTGACAACCGCATTTGTAGCCAATCGTATGATTCGGTTGTGGTAACCGAGTTTTTCAGTTATGACAACAGAAATCCAATTCAGACAGAACTAATTTGGCTGTGACAACGGAATTTCAGTTGCATCAAGAATAATTCGGTAGTCGCAACCGAAAAATTTATTTGATGCAACTGAACTATTCGATTGGCAACAAATGGGGTTGTCTGATCCGAATCGGTGTAGCCGTTGAAAAGTACTGGGTTGAAAACGAAAGAGTGTGTCCTAAATTAGTTGATTTCAGATTTCTAGCCATAGGATTTGGGCAGCCTGTCAATATATTTAGAACCTCTTGTCTATACCCTACGGGAAATTTTAACAAACTGTCACCGAACTGGCCCCTTTATATGAAATAGACTGATCACTTTTACATGGCGTTGTCATAGGAGGTGGAAATTGACCCCTTGTGACATGTCACAAGACAAATCCCAGGACAGGTTCCTGAACTTTGTTTTTTATGAGAGTTCAGTAACCTGTCCTAGGATTTGTCTTGTGACATGTCACAAGGGGTCAATTTCCACCTCCTATGACAACGCCATGTAAAAGTGACCAGTCTATTTCATATAAAGGGGCCAGTTCGGTGACAGTTTGTTAAAATTTCCCGTAGGGTATATTTAGAAAGTATAGGCAAGCAAACAATAGTTAGCCAAGCGGAAATCCTTAAACTCATATCAATGTTTTTGGACATTTCTAATACTTACCCGAAGTTTTTTGGCACTTATCATTGTCCAGGCGAGAAATAGTGTAAATATTCTCCCAAAACAAAATCGAATTAAGAGGTTACAGCAACAGAATTAGTTTGGTTTGAAAAAATTCGGCTGCCAAAACGGAATTATTTTTAGAGTGCACGCTTAAAACTGAATTGTAGAGGAGTGTTAGGGAAAGAAAAATGCAGTGGGCGCTTCTACTTGTACTCTAGGAATTCTCTTGATAAATCACTGAACCAATCTAGTTTATTTTCAACAAAATCTTCTTGTGAAAATAACAACAATCTTGAAAATAAATTGAGCTAACTCTGAAAACCCCGTTTGGAGATTTGTTTGTGTAGAGATCTACTTTCATTTCACATTGCAACCATTGAAACTGAAGGCGATGAACCAAACTTTGTTATTTTTGTTACTTTTATTTCATTCAAAACACTTTCCAACATTATTTGGATAAATATTTTATTTAATTTATACTGTGTTTGTAGTTTACTAATAAACTTCATTCATAAAATTCTACTCAAAATACAAAAATCACTGCTAAACAACAAACACTCAATTGACACTTGTAAAGCTGAAAATAAAATCTACTCAATTTGCAACAATTGTCAGTTGTGCAGATTTTGTATTGTGTATATTTTTTGCAAACTAAATTAAATTTACTATATACTTAGCAAAAGCTAATATTAAAAACAATATTTTATGTACAAAATCAACAACTATTAAAGGTCCTGTTTTTTGAAAATATGTGCAGAAATTACTAAATATCTCGCTCTAATCTGAAATATTTATCTAATGTACTCTCACAGTGAATATATCCATGGAGTAGAGATATTCCAATAGATAAAAAATTATCTAGAAAATAACAAATTAAAATAACAACCACAGAATTAAAGCGGAACTAAAAAAATAACAACAACCAATATTGTATACATACTTCTTAAGGATGATACAAATAAAATATAGAATTTTATAGACAGACATGTTTTTCCAAAGTGGGTACTTAACATCTTCAAATAGAAATCTACAGTTGTTATATTAAATCCCCCATTGAAAGAAGATATTTATGAAATATTGATCCTTAATGGGATTAGTAAGTAAATAATGGAAATAAAGCCCAATTGTGTTAGGTAGAAAAAAAATAAATTATCGGAATATGAAAACTTATACCCTTACTATGATATACGAGACGCCATATAAAATTATGAACCTTTTCGGGGAAATTTCAGTTTTAACAGAGAGGCACACAGACAGTGCTAGATCCTAAAACAATTTTATAAGGATTTCCATCAAGATATGTTCTTTGTCGGGTCTTTAACCAATATTTCGATATGTCGCAAATGGAATAACAAACTTATATTAACCCTTTCGCACAGTGGGGCGAAGGATATGAAAATCCTTTAAAACTTTTATATATACAAAAAAAAACCGTAAAAATTATAAATGATAAAAAAAAATACAATTGTACTTTTAACGCAACAACTTGAGAAAGAAAATTAGATATATTTTGGATGTTGTTCTATAAGGGATTAGTATATTAGAAGTGAGCCTTTTTCGTTTATCTATATGTTAGATATGCTAAATAATTTATTAAATTTCTGATCAAAATACTGGTGCTAACGAAATTGTGGTAATGTGGGATTGGCAAACATTTTTGCAAAACCCCAAACTAATTTCTGGTTAAGTAATTTGCGTCAAAATTTCTAGTTTCGAAAAACCACCAAAAAAAAAACCAGCCAATTTCGGTAATAATGCAGAAACCAGGAACCACTTTAGAATATATTCTATAAAAAAACTGAAACAAATATTCATAGAAACTTTTTTTGAACCTGATCAAAACTGTTTTCAAATCACCTCAAAATCCTTTTTATAATTGTTAATTGAAAAAAGAGATTTTAATAAATTTTTCCGTTGAAATATTAGATACTTACAAGTATTTCATCAACAAACTCTTTATTTTTTTATGACTTTAAAATATTCTAGGACTTCTATAATTTGGATTTCTAAAGATTTTGCCCATTAACAAATTGAAGAAATTTTCTATAATTTCGTATTAGTTTCCCCTTATCATTAAAAAGGTACTAAATCTGTCGCGAGAGTACTGCGGTACTTTTGCAAGCGAAATAGTACTGAAAAATCTACTCAAGTATTTTATTTTTTATCCCTGGTTAGAATTTTCTCAATAAATGAAAGAAATCGCAAATTTTTTTTTTTTGTATATTAGTCCCTCTCTGCAAATCACTTCAATTTCGACAATTAATTATTTCTGTTTAGGGTTACCATTGTCGTTGCCATATATCTAAAAACAACCGTTTCCTATCTGCGTAATCTGTGATAGTATTGTACAATGGAGCGTATACTTTATGGAAATACATATTTCTATGTTGCGTAACGCTCTATTTGATAATTTTTATGGAAGATCTAAGAATTTTTATTAGAACAATCTATATACGTTAGGCCGGGTCGATTTGTGGGGAGGCTCAGGGAAAATCGTATTCTAGGGATCAAAATAAGAAACTTTGCCGAAGGAACCATACCTCTAAAACGAATTCTACTAGCTCCCAAATGTTGACTTTTGTCCCGTAGGGTCAAGTTTTGAAAAATCACACTTTGACCCATTTAGAGTGCCTCAATCGAGTCCAAATGTATGACCGACCCCCACTAACTTTGGAGGGTCGATCCACCCATGCCAGTGGCACACCCCCTGGAACTCCCCTGGGGGGTTCCCCATACAAACATTTTAAAAAATCACCATTTTTGGCACTTTATTTTATTATTTTTTATTTATTTTATTTATTTTTATTATTTTATTTATTTTTTCTCCTTAGAAATTTATTTAGTCAGAACATATGTAAATGAAAAAATTAATTTAACTTAGTAATAGAAAAGAAAAAAGAAAAAATTACTGTTTGAAGTCTTTTTTGCTTTCAAGTTTGGGCAATTTCGCACGGCTCTCTAATGTCGTCGCCATAACAGCCTCTACATTTTCCGGTATAACTCGTTTGGAAACGCTAGCTAGCAATTGAACGTGTCATTCTGTTTCTTGTATGTGTGATGGAATTTTTGGATCATTAAACGGTGGATCATCTTGATTTAAATATTCTTTCAAAGTATCGTATGGAATGCTTCGCGTGAATGGTGGTTCAAATACGTCATTTATGTCATTCACATTGATCATTTCCGTGTAACTTGTACAATAAAAGTTTATATCTGGTTTTTTATAAGCTCTAAGTCCCGTTGGGTCGTCAACATCGGTTCGATAGCGTAGAATTATCTTGATAGCACAGTCGCGCTTTTCTTTGCTATCATCAAACAACATTGATAACAAGATATTTTCCGAATGCGCATAATATGAATTATCTGTAATTACTTTATTGACAATTTTGCGTAAACGAGGTTCTAGAAATCTTGACCAACTAATGAATTTGAAAAATAATCTACTACCGTACACGACAGAGCTGTAATACTTGATATTGAAGTACATTGGCACATAACATGTAATTATAAATTCAACCAGTATTCTTAAATTTGCATCTGGATTTTCCGTTGTCACATATAATCGTAATAGTCTAGCGGCCTTGGTGAGCCACCGAGAATGTACAATTTTCCCTGGTTTGATGTTTGCCAGATCCACTGAGACCACGCCGCTAGAAATTGCATGGGCCATGTCGTATAAGTACTTGGAATCGGTGGAAAATTAAATTTTTTCTGGAGCAGGGGGCATATTTTTCAACTCAATTTTCTGAAAGCCGTCCACCACCTGAAAATATATAAAAATAAAACAATTAAAAACGGTTGACAATTATAATAAATGAGTGATAGCAATAACTTACCGGAAGAGTTTCACAAGTTTCGATTTGACGGCTCAATTTTCCGGTTGCCGATCTTGGTCCAGTGCTGCACTGATAGAATTTTCGTTCATACTATTAATGAAGCGATTTCATTAATCTAAATTCACGGATTTAATGAAAAAATTTCATTGAGTTAATGCAACATTCATTAATTTAATGAATTTTTTCATTATATATTTTCAACTAACCCGTAAGATATGCTATAATTTTTATAAGGGTTTTGAATTTGCTAATTACTAAAATAGATATATGTTCCAGTAATGAACGCTAGGGTTGCAAACTGAAATTATTAAAATATAAAAGTCCAAATAATGGCATCATTTTGTTTTGGCTATTTAGATCAATCGGTAACGCGATAATGTTTACATTCTGGTGATTGCGGGTTCAAGTCCTGAAGTCCTGAGATGTCAAAAACGTTATAAAAACGAAAAAGAAATATATGTACAAATTAATAAAATAAAAATAAATAAAAAATGTAACGCAAAAAAATATATTTTTTTCAATTAGTTTTCATTTAATGAATACGTTTCATTGATCTAATGAACGCGTGCTTTGGGGACTTTTCAATGAAAAAAATCATTGGATTAATGAACAAATTCATTATTACTATGCACAAAATTCTATCAGTGTGGTTGATTTATCCAAAGCTTCAAACAAATGCCGAAACCGAAGTTCGTTGAAGTGTAGAAGGCAAACGAACCAATGCAATGGTCTTTTTAACAGCATTTCGAATCGTCGTATAATTCCACCATTTGGGCCAGTGTTTGTTGGCTCACCGTCAGTGCATATGCCAATTAATGCATCCAGTGATATATTTTTATCGTTGAAAAAATCATTTAATTTGGTTGTTTTGTATTCAGCGGTTTCATGTTCCAGTCTTACGTAACCAATCAATTCAGAATTCGGTTCTCTCAAAATAACAAGATGAGGTTCTTTTACCATTCTAGTATGATACTTCTCATCAATTGTATCTCTCGTTAAAGTATCATCTTTTCTGCCATCGAATGAAAATGCTAACAAATTGGTATCATCTAACCGTTTGCGAAGCACTTCTTGTCTGCATTTCTCTTTTTCTCGGCGAACTTTCGATTTATCCATGATGAGAGGTTTGCCATGGATATCTTTCATTTTAAAATCTTGGAAAAGAGCTGTTCCCATTGCTGATGCTACTCTATCAGGCACGCCAAATCTGTCACATACCAAGGCAAAGTTAAAACAATCGTATCTCTGTGTGTATTGTGAACTTGTGCTTATATCCAAATCTTCTTGAACCGGTGGCGGTGCGTATGTTGAATCATCGGGATCTTGGTATGTTGGCATTGATGACATAGACGTTGCTCCTTGCTCTTCAATTTCCATCGCAAATCCATCCATTGTTAGACTTCTCTGATTATGTTGATCGTGCATAAACTGTTTGAGGCGTTCGGGAACCAAACCGCATGCACATGGAGCTGCCTTCAAATCGCATTTACATGTTCCAATGAAAAAAATTGTTTCCAGAGATTTTACATACTCTGTAAATTGTTGGGGTTTGTTTCTTCTCTTGATTTGCTCTTGATATTTGTCAAGCAATCTATTCAATTTATTACATACACTTTTTTTCAGCATTATTTCCATACCAAGTTTTTCCCAAATTCCAATCAACTTATCTTGTACTTGAATAGTGAATGCTTTATAGGACAACTTTTTTTGTTCGCTCAAGTAAAAATAATATCTCAAGATATCCAGATGGGTTGGTAAATTAAGATCAGTCAAATCAGTAGACACACCAAAAACAGTAACATCATGCCTGGGTATATGACTCATTGGGTTTTCGATATTTGTTGATGTTGTTATTGCTTCATCTTGCGGTGTAGAGGATGGTGGATTCATTGTAAACTTCTTGATTTGGAATGATTTTTTTTTAAATATTTTTTTATCTCAAATTAGCACTTCACACTTCGAGTTCTTCACAACGACTTAATGCATTCACAAAAACTGTTGCGTTATATATGGTCTAGGAGACGAGGTAATAAGAATGAAATGGTAATTTCAATTCTACCTGTAACCGATTTTGTTGTCAAAACTGCCCATAAAGTACTTACATGTAAATTAAACGTTAATCTGACTACAAATTCTGTTAAGCAAGTGCGCCTTTTATTACTTCTGGAAAATCCTTTATGATAATTTTATGCTCAATTCTACCTGTAACCGATTTTGTTGTCAAAACTGCCCATAAAGTACTTACATGTAAATTAAACGTTAATCTGACCACAAATTCTGTTAAGCAAGTGCGCCTTTTATTACTTCTGGAAAATCCTTTATGATAATTTTATGCTCAATTCTACCTGTAACCGATTTAGCTTAAGTAAGTTTACGACATGCAGCTGTGTCTTGTGGTGGCTTAAAAAACCCACACAACCTATTTTACGACCTGCAACAGAACGACACGTTCAATTGCTAGCTAGCGTTTCCAAACGAGTTATACCGGAAAATGTAGAGGCTGTTATGGTGACGACATTAGAGAGCCGTGCGAAATTGCCCAGACTTGAAAGCAAAAAAGACTTCAAACAGTAATTTTTTTTATTTTCTTTTCTATTACTAAGTTAAATTAATTTTTTCATTTACATATGTTCTGACTAAATAAATTTCTAAAGAGAAAAAATAAATAAAATAATAAAAATAAATAAAATAAATAAAAAATAATAAAATAAAGTGCCAAAAATGGTGATTTTTTAAAATGTTTGTATGGGGAACCCCCCAGGGGAGTTCCAGGGGGGTGTGCCACTGGCATGGGTGGATCGGCCCTCCAAAGTTAGTGGGGGTCGGTCATACATTTGGACTCGATTGGGGTACTCTAAATGGGACAAAGTGTGATTTTTCAAAACTTGACCCTACGGGACAAAAGTCAACAGTTGGGGGGTAGTAGAATTCGTTTTAGAGGTATGGTTCCTTCGGCAAAGTTTCTTATTTTGATCCCTAGAATACGATTTTCACTGAGCCATGGGCGATTATTAAATCGACCCGCCCTACTATATACGTATATAAAAAGAAGTGTATATTATGATGTCACCACAAACTGCGGAAACGGGTCAACCGAATTTCAGGGTACGTTGAGGATGTTCTGTAGATGGTTTATGTGAAGTTTGCACGAAATTGGCCCAGTGGTTCCGGAGATATGGCATTTAGATTTTCCTATATATTTCTTTTTTATTCCCATACAAAATTTTTGTGTTGCTATGACAACCAGGCAGCACTTAGAGCATTAACCTAATCTAATCTTAGCTCATCCTTTCTCATTTATCCCATCTCAGTTTTTGTGGAAACACTTTTTTTTGTCGAAACATTTTTTTTGTGGAAACTTTTTTTTTTGTGAAATATTTTTTTTTTGTTGTGGAAAAAAAATTTTTTTTTTGATAACACTTTTTTTTGTAAATTTTTTTTTTTTTTTTGTGGAAACTTTTTTTTTTTATGGAAACTTTTTTTTTGTTTTTTTTTTTGTGGGAACTTTTTTTTTTGTTTTTTTTTTCTGAAATATTTTTTTGTGGAAAAGGTTTTTTTTATATAGCATTAACCTAATCTAATCTCAGCTCATCCTATCTCAATTATATCGTCTCAATTTTTTTTTTTTTGTGGAAACACTTTTTTTTTGGAAACATTTTTTTGTGGAAACTTTTTGTTTTTTTTTTTTTGTAGAAAAATTTTTTTTGAAAACTTTTTTTTTTTGTGGAAAAAGTTTTTTTTGGCAACTTTTTTCTTGTTTTTTTTTTTTGTGGAAACTTTTTTTTTTTTTGAGGATTTTTTTTTTTGTGAAAACTTTTTTTGTGGAAACTTTTTTTGCGGAAACACTTTTTTTTGCGGAAACACTTTTTTTGTAGAAACAGACATCTACACTTCTTTTTATATATATATATATATATAGATAATGCCTTCGGAGTCTTTCTACAATTATTTCTCGACGAACTCATTTTGAATGTATACAAAAATATAGTGATTTAAATATAAACTTTGCAAATCGCAATAATTTCGCAAAAAATCAATAGCCCAGCAAAATATTGGTAATGACACCTCATTACTATCTGCATTACCAAAAATGATATATCATTACCTTTTGAATTATTTTATAATATAAAATAATGACTTCCTAATAACGGGCTATTGTATTCATTGTTTCTAAATATAAAATAATGACTTATTCGTAATGGTTTAAATAAGTACTGTTTACACAGTTAAATTTAATACATTTTTATTTATTATCCCAGTGTAGAAACGGTAATGACATATCATTATTTTTTGGACTACCAGTAATGACTCTCATTTACCTTCCGCATTATTTTAAAACATATAATAATAAGTTACTGATAATGACTTATTTTTATCATTATTTCAAATAGAAAATAATTTTCTAGATTTTTAAAAAATTTTTTGAAATCTATTTTTAGACTCAATATTTTTTAAACAATAGTAAGGATATATGTAACCACATATTTCTTGATTTTTTGTATGTTGGCGAGTTAGCTTACTTGTGTGCAACAGGTCAATTATGTTTTTATCTATTAAATATTACATGTCGATATAGCTCAGATGGTAAAGCAATTCACTGGCAATCTGTAGACCCAAGTTCGATACCCGCACCAGCAAATTTTATTAAAAAAAAAAAAATACAATAAAAAATATTTTTTTTTATATAATTTATTTTTTTGAAAATCTAATTTTAGACTCATTATTTCTGTCAGGACTGGTAAGCACATACATAGGTAAAGATATATTTTTTGATTTTTCGTATGCTGGTGTGTACCATAACTCATTATTTTTCGCGACATCGCCATATAAAGGTAATAAGAAATGTAATAACAAAAGTAACTAGTTACCATTATCAAGTATGTAGTTACATAACCACATATCTGGTAATGATTTTCTACACTGGGATATGTAAATATGTTTTATATTTAAATTTTTATGGCGAATCCTAAAATCACGCACTAGAAAAACTTAAATTTTTGTGACTGTATTTCTTTAAAGTAATAGTATTTGTGTAACTCCTTATTTTTAAGAATCAAGTAAGCAATCGGATAACAACTTATAATCTAACTTTTTGTAAGCAGGCGTGTAACCACTTATTATTCAAAACCTCATAACTACTTATTTCTCATTTTTTCGTAAGCGAGCGGGTAAGCGTGAATACTTATAAAACAAAAATAATGAGTTTAGACGCCAAAAAATAAGTTGTGCGGAGCTATAAATTTCTATTATATAACCACTTATTTGGTAATGAAAGATTTTGCTGGGAGTGAATGAAATCTGATGTTTTTAGAAAAAATAATTCTGTAATAGTACAGTAGATTTTAAGTAAAATGAAATATTTTTTTTGTTAATTTTAAGCAGAGACCCAAAATAACTGTTATATTTCTAAAAAAGTCACCACCCAAATTTATTTAATTATAATATTTCAATAATGCACTATATTTTATAAATCATATTGCTCAAAAAAAGCACAAAGTTTGGCAAAGATTTTAATTTTTTCAATTTTTATATTTTACTCTATAAATTTCTGTTGTTTTTTGATTTTTATTTTAAAACTTTTTATAAAAGTTACAGAACGATTTTTTTGAAAAAATTAAGCAATAACTTTTTTATTTGATAATAAAATAAAAATTAAAAATTGACCTAAATGGAATGCCGGAAGTTGCTGGAATATACATATTTACTCACTTTAAATCACTGTTCAATCTTTTATTAACACTAGTTGATATCATCAGGATATTATAATTGGTGAAGTCATTGGTTCTATGGCTTTTTATTTATATTCTTAATTGTTATTTTTTGAAAAAGAAAAAAAATCACAAAATAACTTTTATTATTTTTGAAAAAATAAAAATCGTATTTGGATTGTTTTTGTTTGAATTAAAAATAAAAATCAAACAGAGCAAATAAACAGAAAATTAAAAATACTCAAACAAGAAATAATTGTAAAACAATCACTTTTTTGAATAAAAGTTATAACTGTTACGTCCCTGATTTTAAGTCTAAATCTAATTACAAAAGGCTCAAAAAGTGCACATAATTTGTTAATGGAATATGACATACACAAAAATTTTGGACCTTTTTCGACCCAAATTGGCTTTGATATTTAAAATCGGACTTCGACTTAAATTTAAAATTTTTTTTAAAACACCTTAAAAATTTTTTAAATCTTGATTTTAAGCGACTATATTTAGAAAAGTTATTGAGATATTGATACACACTTAAGTTTGAAAAATAGGGCACGGAATTAAACTTAAACTGTGTAAAGCTTTTTCTTTCCTTTTTTTTTTGTAAAGGAATGTTGTTCGAAAGTAGAATTTATAGGGATATATGTTTTTGGAATAAAGCAAAAATATGCAATGTAAAAATTTCAATATTGAAAGTTAAATCTGGAAATCTTTTAAGGAAAAAAACATCTATTTTATTTCAACAATGTCGCAATAGCTGTTAAGCAATTTGAAATTTGGACTTCATATTCGAATTTTTTATTTTTTTTGTTTAGAGAAGCAACATTCATTTAATTCTTCCTATTAATTAACGTCTTGCTTTATTTGGAAAGGAGATAAAGAAGAGTTAGGAGGTGGTGAAAGATGAGAGGCTTCAAATATGGCAACACTATAATTGCGCGAGATGTTGAATTTTAGAACAGTTGTTGCGCGCCATTTGATGGTGAGTTGGCGAATTTTTGTTGAGGCTGTTTATTTCATAGCCCTGTTATATTATTTTGCTTCGGTGGGGTTAAGTGCTATGGGAATAGTGAAGGAGGACACTGTATTAGGGACAAAAAAATCATACACATTATTTCTCCAAATTGATGTTGCGGTCGCTGGGGATCGAACCCGCAACCACATGTGTAACAGTTCAACGCGCTAACCATTACACCACAGCTCTCACATCGTCATCGTTATTTATTGTTAGTTACTAAGTTTGTCTATTTGATTTTATTTTTACTTAAAAAGTAGAAAATTTGTTTTAACCTAAGCTTCCTCTGAATAATAATTTTTGCAATTATTTATTTTTTATATAAGCTCCTACATAAATAATAAGCATTCTCATCGAAGGGGGCTTTTATTTTGAAGATTTTTACATTAATAAAAAGCATTGTATTTTATTTTCATAAAAATATTTAATTCCTATACAAAACAAATTACATTATAAACTTTAAGGTACGCTAACAACGTAGCGGGCTTTCCCTATACGACAAAATTCGTTTTCGGTTTAACTGACATCCCAAAAACTATTCCTAAGGCACGCCGCTAAATCTAGCGGGGTTGCCCTCTAGTGTTTTTATATTGATGGGTAAAGAAAACTGTAAAGTTTTCTAGAATCGCAAAATTTTTCCTAGAAGCCTTCAAAATTCTATACCAAACATTTTTAAAATACACTCTTTCTCAAAATATTCATAAAAAGTTAATACTTCTGCATATGAATAATAAGTATTTTTTTTTTTTTTTGGAAACTACAGGGTGGCGAAAAATAACCTTCCGATGTTTTTTGGCTGTAATTAAAAAAAAAAATGAAAAACTTTGATTCTTCTTGTGGATTATTTTTATTTGGTCTTTTAATTTTTTTTACATCAAGTCGAGAATATGATGTCATGTAAATGGCCGCCACCACAGTTGTTTGTCATTTGAGCCCTTTTTATGGCATTTTCGAAGAAAAAAGGTACGATGACTCCTCCAGCGAAAACAGCACACCATACAGTGACTTTGAGCGGGTGTAATGGCTCTTCGTGGGTTACACGCGGATTTTCAGTGCCCCAGAAGCGTAAATTTTGCTTATTTACGTACCCGCTAAGATGGAAATGGGCTTCATCACTCATGGTTGGTGATGAATGAAAAAATGGGCTCAAATGACAATCAACTGTGGCGGCGGCCATTTACATGACATCATATTCTCGACTTGATGTAAAAAAAATGAAAAGACCAAATAAAAATAATCCACAAGAAGAATCAAAGTTTTTATTTTTTTTTTTAAATTACAGCCAAAAAACATCGGAAGGTCATTTTTGCGTCACCCTGTATTAATCATACGCAATTTTAACCCTTAATTCATAAAAGCTTTATAAGAGGTTTATGAAAAAAATTTTATATGAAAAATTTATTTTGTAAACCTCTATTGACTTTATAATTAATGCCTTTATGAATAAACATTTTAAACTAAAAATTTAGTACAAAAGAAATTGTTTGCGATTAATATAATTTGCTTTGGAGAAGGGAGGTAGAATCAAGTATATATAAAAGGAAATTAGTTGAGATCCTTATTTAAAAATATCTAACTGTTTAAATAAGGAAATTAAATAAAAAACTAAAGTGATTATTCATAATAATTTGAAAAACTTATAACACGTTTATAAAATTAATTTTGTATGAAAGATTTCGGTTATGAGCCATTTATAAATTAGCAAAAAAAGTTATGCATATTATCTTAAATATCTGGTTAATAGAAATAATGTAAAATATGGTCCAAAATATTCTCCTGGACTATTTTTGTTTAATTTTTGGAATCTCTTAAATGATATTAGTCTTTTAAATAAAATAAATTTTTTATATTTATTTTCACTTAATTTAATTCTAAAGTATCATTGAAATATAATTTTCTTACTTGATAAGCTCATCATTCATATTATTGTTTTTTTTTATATAATAATCTCATCTCACTTCAAATCATTATTATCATATCTTGAACATCTTTGTAATTTTTTCTCTATACACATATATTTCTTTTTTATATTCGAAATACATTGTTACAAAATCATTTTGTCTATAATTGTGTATGCGTTTTTACTTAGAGTTTTTTTTTGCTCACTACTTTTTTTTTTGAAAAATATCATACTGATTTCTTTTTTCTTTTTTGAACAAACTCATAAAACAGTATGAAACAGTGAAAACTCTCAATGAAGAAGGTTGTTTTTAAGATTACGTACTGTAGGATAAATAAATTTATTATAATGTTTTATTATTTTTATCCATTTTTCAAAATGTTTCACTGTTTGTAGTTGTTGCGGATTCCATTTGAGTTGCTGAGTTTATATTTTTGTTCAAAAGCTTATTGTTTGATTGTTCTTTTAAGGAAATGAACTCAAGTGTAAAGTCTTTATTTTCTTCAGTTTTGTCTTTATGTTGTTGATGCTGTTAAACCTAAAGTGAAATAATGTGTTTTTTTTTGTATTTTTTGCTTAAATAGGTTTATTAATATTTGGTTGAAAATTTATCGCAGATGATGAAAGAAATTAAACAAAATGACTATAAAGATAATTCTTTTTAATGTGACAAAATTGATCATAAACTTGATATATTTTGTAAGATGAAATTATTATATTGTTGTGCTAGAAAATAATGAAATAAGTACATCATTTCTTTTGAAATGTAAAATCATGTTTGTTAGATTTTTCAATAAAAATATTTTCTTCTTCTTCTTCTTCATTTAAATGAATTTTAGTATAATTTGTCAATGCTCTGACAAAAATTTGCTCAAATTAAGTAGCAATATGTATTGCTTTTATACAAATAGTCAAATGTTGCGTATACGCAACATAATAATGTTTACATAAAGTATACGCTCCGTTGTACCACACATGGCTCTCCATAATAAATAACTCGCTATAGGAAAAAGAATATCGCATCATTGTAAAATTTACACTATTTATTCTCCCATAAGACACGAATAAGTAATGGAAAAACTTTTTTAATTTTTCGAAAAAGTTCATGAAAAAGTTGTTAAATATTGACCAATGAAGCACACATTTTTCGTGCAATATTTATTGTATAATAATTTAATTTAATTTGAAAAATATTAGAAATTTGATTGTATTAATAGAGTTTTTATGGGCAACTGAAAAGAAGTATTTTTTTGTTAATTCATATTAAATTCTGTATTTTTTGTCTAAAAAGTTATTTTTCGTAAAAAGAATCTGATGTTTTTCTATTGATTCTAGTTTAGGGTATTATATAGCCTGGCTTTAACTTTTTTGCTCCTTTCATTTAAAACAAACTCTCAATACATTGTACTATTGCCTAGTGTAGGGTCTTAAAATATTGTGGGTTTAAAATAGTTTTGTTTTTAACCACAAAATTTGATTATGCTATGAAATTTCCATAAACAAATAAATATATAATTTGTCAAAATACATACATACAACTTTTTTAAAAATACTTTAATTATCATTTTCACAACATCCCGTTAGCTACTAACTAGGACTTTAACTAACACATATCTTGTTGTTTCCTATATAAAATTTTAATTTAAATATTGGCTAAATTTTAATTGCGCATGCAGAAATCTGACCAAAATCTAAATATTTTCCCCTAAATTCATAAACGCTTTGTAAAATTATAGGAGGTTTATTGAAGAAATTTTGTATGAAAATGACGTTTTGTAAACTTGCTATAACTTAACAAAGCATTTATGAATTGAGGGGTTTATTTCTAATTTATTGTATTTATAAATGATTATGTTTATTGACACAAATTGTTTAAATTACACGTGTCTTAATAAATCTTTATTTGACATTTCCGAAAAAAATAACATTTATTAATTAGAAAATAACTATTATAATTCGTCACAAAAATAAATAACAAATTGAAAATATTTGCAAATGGAAATGCATAAATTTTGTTAATTAATATTGACAAATGCAAATCTATAAAAAGCATTTATAAAAGAAAATTTCAAAAAAACAACACGAAACTATAAATTGGATATTTGAAATGGTAAAATTCAATTTAACTTAGAGAATAAGTAGATTTTAATAGAGAAGTAACTAATTGTAAAGGATAATTTATATGCTGGAGTTTATAGTAATTAAAACAGTTTTATGAATATTTATATTTATACCCCTCAATTCATAAATGGTTTGTAAAGTTATAGCAGGTTTACAAAACGTCATTTTCATACAAAATTTGTTCAATAAACCTCCTATAATTTTACAAAGCGTTTATGAATTTAGGGGATAATATTTAGATTAATATTATTCCTTATTAAACAAATGTATAAAAGTCTTTATAATATTGGGAATGCCTAGGACAAATTACCGTTAAAGAAAATTAAATTAGGTATCCAGAGAAAAAATTATAACCAAACAGAAATAAAATTAAGTAGAAACAATATTGAAATAAAACAAAATTTGTTTTAGTAGGTTTTAGGTTAAGAACCCAGTGCAGAAAATCATTACCAGATATGTGGTTATGTAACTACATACTTCCCAATGTAGAAACGGTAATGACATATCATTATTTTTTGGACTACCAGTAATGACACCCACTTACCATCTGTATTATTTTAATACATATAATAATGAGTTACTGATAATGACTTATTTTTATCATTATTTCAAATAGAAAATAATTTTTTAGATTTTTTTGAAAATTTTTTGAAATCTATTTTTAGACTCAATATTTTTTAAACACTGGTAAGGATATATGTAACCACATATTTTTTGATTTTTTGTATGTTGGCGAGTAAGCTTACTTGTGTGCAGCAAGTCAATTGTGTTTTTATCTATTAAATATTATATGTCGATATAGCTCAGATGGTAGAGCTATTGAGTGGCAATCTGTAGACCCAGGTTCGATTCCCGCAGCAGCAAATTTTATTTAAAAAAAAAATACAATAAAAAATATTTTTTTTTATATAATTTATTTTTTAGAAAATCTATTTTTAGACTCATTATTTTTGTCAGTACTGGTAAGCACATAGGTAACGATATATTTTTTGATTTTTCGTATGCTGGTGTGTAACGACAACTCATTATTTTTCGCGACATCGCCGTATAAAGGTAATAAGAAATGTAATAACAAAAGTAACTAGTTACCATTACCAAGTATGTAGTTACATAACCACATATCTGGTAATGATTTTTTACGCTGGGTTGGTAATGGTAACTAGTTACTTTTGTTATTACATTTCTTATTACCTTTATATGGCGATGTCGCGAAAAATAATGAGTTATGGTTACACACCAGCATACGAAAAATCTAAAAATATATCATTACCTATGTGCTTACCAGTACTGACAAAAATAATGAGTCTAAAAATAAATTTTCAAAAAAATAAATTATATAAAAAAAATTTTTTTTTAAATAAAATTTGCTGCTGCGGGAATCGAACCTGGGTCTACAGATTGCCACTCAATAGCTCTACCATCTGAGCTATATCGACATGTAATATTTAATAGATAGATAATAAAAACATAACTGACCTGCTGCACACAAAAATCAAAAAATATGTGGTAACATATATCCTTACCAGTGTTTAAATATTATTGAGTCTAAAAATAGATTTCAAAAAATTTTTTAAAAAATCTAGAAAATTATTTTAGATTTGAAATAATGTAAAAAATAAGTCATTATCAGTAACTCATTATTATATGTTTTAAAATAATGCAGAAGGTAAGTGGGTGTCTTTACTGGTAGTCAAAAAAAAAAAAAAATGATATGTCATTACCATTTCTACACTGGGAAGAAGAACAAACCTTTTTTTCTTAAAGTTATAAACACATTAAAAAACAATACATTTATTTTTTTTTATTTAACTTTCCTTAAAAACAAAAAAATTTAATAAATTCTTTTCACTAATTTTATTATTTTTCATTTGAAAATTTTATTTCATTATTAATTTATTTCAATATTATTCTTGTTATAGATTATATTAATTCATTATGACTGATAACTTAAATCATGTAATTCTTGTATTATCAGGATACCAATAAACGAAAATAAATAAATAAAAAATAACAGAAAGCTGAACAGGAAAGAAAACTATGAACTAGCTACACTACATTCAATGCCTTACGTGGTTTAGATGGCTAAGCTGTAGAACTTTAGTACACTCACAATATTTTATCGTTAAAAACAACATGAAACACACATTAAATTAATTGAAAACACAATTCAAAAAGGACTACTGATTTTTCATTATATTCAAACCATTTTGCTATCTATTTTCAAATATTATTTAAACAATCTATAAAAGAAATAAAAATAATTGAAAAGTCTGTTAAAACAATAGGCCTTTTTTTAATCATTGAATTTATTTTTGGATTTATTTTATTTTGTTAAAAAATCCATATTTTGTTTTTTTAATTTTTAAAATTTATAATTTTTATCAAAATCTAATACTTATTCGCCAATATAATGTGCAAGAAAATCATTAAGTTTTGCAAAAATGTGAACACAGGAATTGAAGTAAGCTAAATCCAAAATGGATTTAAAAAACAAATAAACGCGTTTTGGATTTAGCTTAATTTTATTCCAGAAATTGCATTTTCGCAGAATTTAAATTTTTTCTTTTACATTATATTGGGAAATAAGTGTTAGATTTGGATAAAATTATAAAATTTTGAAAATTAAAAAACAAAATGTGGTTTTTTTTTTAACAAAATAAAATAAATCCAAAAATAAATCCAGTGATTAAAAAGGCCTAAATCTTCAATTTTTAACTGACAAAAAGTTAGAAACAAACGATTTTTTTGTTTCTTTTTTCACATTTGAAGTTTTTTTTTTGTTTAAATTTTCAAAACACTACACACACAACACACATGTTCATGTTTCTATGGGCTATTTTTGTGTGTATGAGTAAAGAATTTTTTGTAATTTGAAATAATTTTGTATATAAACAAACTATTTTAACATTTGAATTTGTTTGTTTTAAAACAGAAAACAACGAAATTATTAAAATTATTTGTTCTAAAAATAGAAAACTAAAAAAAAAAACTAAACATAGAACATTTGACTGAAAATATCAAATCCTACAGACGATGCATATTTTTTTGAAGTTTGTTTTTTATTGACTTATAAAAAATGTTTAAAAAAATATGCTTTCATGTATTTTAATTGATTATTCAATTGAAAAGAAACTTTACCTATTACTTTTCAAATAAACCTCAATCGGTTATGGAAAATATGTGAGTGTATATCTACGTTCGTAATGTAGGTGTGCATGGGTTCGATTTCTACTACCGATGCACTATGCTTCGTCCCATGGACAAACAAAAAAAAATTTTTTTTTGCCTCAAATTGTGATAAAAGAAGGATTTTTTTAAAGATAAGAAAGTAACTCAAACAAATGTGAAAAAAAATATTTGGTGCGATTGCTTTTGCCGCCAAGAGAGGGCGCTAAACTCAGAGAAATTTATGCAAAAATGACTTAACAGAAAAATGGATTTTAATTGTTTCACGAAAATAATTCTCAAAAATTAATTTTTTTTTAAATTTGTTCCAGGATTTGTTTTCTAATTACTTCACTATATTTGTAGTTAAATTAAAATATGGATTTTAGTATATGTTTACAAAACAATTATTTTTTATTGCTCCGAAAAATAAATTTTTTTTGTTTAAATCCCAAAAATTACTTAAGTTTGATGGAGTAAAAAAAAAATTATATAAAATTAGATATTTTTTCCCGTTTTCTGTAAGTCTATACTGTTATATAATAGATCATTAAAAAATGAGTTACTATTTTTTACCACAAATTAAAAAAAAATGGATTTTTTTGAAATGCCTAAATTCATAATTTGTACACAAATTTCACGCATTTAAGAGAGTTTTGTATTCAAACCATGTGAACTTTCCATTTTAGGTATAGCATGTGTTGAGCGGGCTTTTGTAAAACACTACGAGGAACATTTTTGTGAAACGTTCTAACCCTCTAACTATTCAATTAAAGGGAATTTTTTTGGCCCCTTTTTAAAAAGGGAGAAAAAATACCCGTAATTTGACGAGTTAGAGGGTTAAAATGTTCTACAAAAATGTTCCTTGTAGTACTTTACATAAGTTCGCTGAACACATCCTATACCTAAAATGGAAGATTCCCATGTTTTGTCCCTAAAATCTAGATTTGTGGGACATTTGAGCACCAATTCCGAATAAGTACGAAATTAACCCTTAAACACATTTTAAGTTTTTACTTATTACTGGCACATAAGTTAAATTTTTAATGATGATGTCTTCAGAGGCTTACAGTAGAATTTCATGACAAATATTTTTGCGGAACATTTTAATCCTCTACTCTTCAACTTACGGGCCGTTTTTGTCCCTTATTAAAAAGTGGCCAAAAAAGTCCCTTTAATTGAAGAGTTATAAGGTTAAAATGTTCCAAAAAAATATTCCTCGTAGTATTAAACATAAGTTCGCTAAACATACCCTATGCCTAAAATGGAGGATTCACAAGGTTTCCTATTTTAATCCTATTTAATTTTTTTTGTTTTAGAAAAATCATTTTAAGCGTTCAAAACCCATTTTTGTGAAAGGCATTTTTTTTATTAATGAATCCATTTTACCCAAATTTGGCACAATAATGGCTCGACCTTATATGAATTCACTTGCTAAATTTCATGGCAATCGCAGGTTTTATAGAGATTTTAAAATAAAGGATATATGGCAGGACTAAGAGTCCTTGCTTCGATTTTGATAAAAATTGACACAAACGTTTCCAGTTTTATGTGCATCTCAATGGATACTTTTTGTAATTTGTCGTCCATTTATGTAGCTAATATAATGTTTTTAAATTTCAGGACCTATGGGAGGTGGGCGTGTCCTTGGCCCGATATTTCCAAAAATTAAAATTTTTCTTAACTAAGGGGTTCTATGTTAGTATACCAAATTTCAAAACTCTGTCTCCACTCCTTCTATTTTTTAAAAAAATTTTTTTTTTATTAATTCTTCTATTACATAACCGAGCCCTTAGGGCCTTATATGGTTAATTAAAGGATCAAAGCACTGTGCGACGGGTTATTGAAAAGTTATCATATAGAGACAATCTGACAAATAAAATATAAACAATAATACAATTTGATGGAAAATCACTGATGAAGCCATAGAAAAATTCAGACAGTAGATCTAGTCTGATTGGCAAATTAATGTGTTTATAACTTTTAGAAAAAAGGTTTATTCTTACACCCAGAAAACAGATTCGGTGCTGACAACCCCATTTCTTTCCAATCGAATGGTTCAGTTGCATCAAATGAATTTTTCGGTTGTGGCTACCGAATTATTCTTGATACAACTAAAATTCTGTTGCCATAGTCAAATTAGTCCTGTCTCAATTGGTTTTTGTTGCCACAACTGAAAAATTCGGCTACCACAACCGAACCATGCGATTGGCTACAAATGCATTTATCAGAACTGAATGTGTTTTCTGGGTGTATTCTTAACCCGAAACCTACTAAATTAGAATTAATAAAAATGCATATTAATTATAATATTAATTGCAGCTGGTCTATATGACGCGTTTGAAAAAATAGCACTGTAAAAAAATTTGTTTTATTTTTAACTTAAATATCGCCACCTAAAATGCAAAAGGGCGTAACAACAAAAAAATTTAAGACGATTTTCTGATTGATTATGATGCACTAGACTAAATTACATTTCCCTACAAAATTTTAAACTTATATGTCGAAATAAGTCTATAGTCGTGTTTTAAACAAGAGAGGAAAATATAGAATATCTTTAATTCTACAACGTTTTTTTTTGGTTCTAGTGTAAAAAAATTAAAAAGTGTTGTTACGCCCTTTTGCATTTTAGGTGACGATATGTATCTACTTATTTTTAAAATGCGAAAGTAAAATCTAACATCCTGACGTATTGATTAAAATTTGTGAAGAAATATTTTAGCTAAAACCATATTTATTTTAAAAATATTCATACTTAATTTAAAAATTTTCGTATAAACATAAGATAAAAATTCAAATAAATTATATTGATGTAATCGATGATTTTTTTTTCTCTTTGTGTAATCATTTCATATTTGTTCTATTCTAAAAATATTTAATATAAATTTTTATCTCTACTTTCGTTTCAGTTATACAAATTTGAATATTCATTTAATTTGTTTAAACAAACAATAAAAAAATATGGTAAGTTTTCTTTACTACTAAAAATTTTATTAAAACTATTCTTTATTTAATAAAAAAAAATCATTTTTAATATTCACTAGAATGCTTAATAAATATTAAAGCTAATTAAGTATTCAATAAATCTATTTTAATAACGCATTCGTTTGCTATTTTCTTTGTCAAATACTTCTTTCCATTTTGTTTGCCTCCTAGTTTTCAATAATAATATTGAAATTTTTCCGTCTAAAGATCATGCTGCACTTTTTGTTGAAGCGCATTTAGAATTTATTAGAATAAAAAAATTTACACAAGACATAAAAGAACTTGCTAAAATCGTTTTTGACAAAGATACAACAGCCTGTTGCAAATATGTTAGAAACAAAAATGGTTAGAAAAAACTATTGGCAAAATTATATACACAAATTGGCTAACAGAAAAAAAAATATCTGCTATACAAAGGCTTAAAGGCGTGCACAACAAAAACTGTTGAAGAAAACAAAAGAGAAATTAGTTTTAACAAGCTGACAATGATTGTTTTTATTGATTTTATAAAATTGTGTTAGAAAAAAATCTCAAATAAAAACAGTTAAGGCTGTAAAAAATACTAAAAACATTGATTTGGAAATATATAGTTTTTATGATTCTACCCACTGTAGAATCAGTAATTTGTACTATAAGCAATGATGCCAAAATTTACACTCACGGCAAAGAAAAAAACAAATTCAGTAAACTAAAGAAAAATATTTAGTCGGCAAAATTTTACTCAGGGGGTGCTAGCAGAAAAATTGCTTGTGCCAGAAAAATTGTTTTGCTGAAAATTAGCGACCCATGTGAAAAGCGAAATATATATGAACATACATGATCCATACATGATCTCATATATTTCCATATATGTTTGCATCCGAAATTTTAGAGTATATGGAGGTATATGATAATATATGATCATATATGAGCATATATGAATCATATGTAAGCAGATATGGTCATATATGAACATGTACGGTCATATAAGCTCAAATTTAGGATCCGAAGATATATGGAAATATTTGAGATCATGTATGTTGATACACCGAACTAGACCTGGACGTATATGACTATGTATGCCCATGCTTGATCATATACAAGTCAATATATCATCATGTATGTTCATATATATTTAAATTTTCACATGGGCAGCTAACTTTAAAAAAAAAATTTTTAAATTCAGCAAAAGTTGTGCTAACACTTAGGCGATTACAAAAAAAAAAAAAAATCCTGGATAACATCAATAAAATTTTTTCCTGAATATTAACAGACTAAAAAAAAATCAAAAATTGTTGAGAGAAATTATATTTTAATTAATTTATTTGCTAAAATTTAAATCTAGTAATTATGTTTCTTTTCAAATTACACAGTACAACAAAATAAAAAAACAAAATTTGATGCATGGGTATGGCGACATAGACTTTGGGACACAGATCAACAATATGGCCCTAGAATTTTAAACATTTTCTAAACCATATTTGTAGTAAAATTCAATACTAAAGTCTTTAATGTATTTAAATTTCTTATATTTATTTTATATTTCTTACTTCCGTCATTTATTAAAATTATACAATTTCATTTTAAATTGATTAAGTTTACTAATTTAAAACTTATTTAGTACAACATTATTGTGGTACTATTTTCTGTTGTAACAATATAATAGAAAAAAAAAATACTTAACAAGATTAAAAAATATTAAATAAACAGCTGCATATACCACAACATAATTTAGAACAACAACAAATATTTAAAAACAGCAACAACAACAACGAGAATAAATAACAATAATAATAGAAACAATAACAAGAGTAATTAAAAGCGAAAGTAACAGCTGGCATGTAATATTGTTGGCAGTTTTGCTTTGTTTTATATAAATAAAATGTTTCCTATATTATATTTGGTAGTGTGTGTGCTAGGGTGGGTTGATTTAGCAATCGATATTGTGCCATCGATTTTTCGATAGCTTTTGGTATAAGGAAAAAAAGTTCTACTACGACATATCAAAAAACTAATTTTCGAGGCGCCCAAATTAAATTTTATTTTGCAATTTTCTAATAAATGCTAGATTAGCCCCATTCGCGGTGGCTTCTTGAAACAACTAATGAAGTTGTAAACAATACAACATTATAGCCTTTCCAGAAAGGTATCACTTATGAAAATCGCATAAAAATTGTGGCAACTAGAGGTAAAAGTATATAAGTAAAATTATTTTCTGCTTGTTTTTATCAACATCATCATCATCATTTTATCATCATTATCATCATCAAGAAGAAAATAATTTTACTTATATACTTTTACCTCTAGTTACCACATTTTTTATCCGAATTTTATAAGTAATACCTTTCTGGAGAGGCTGTAATGTTATATTGCTTACAACTTCATTAGTTGTTTCAAAAAGCCACCGAAAGATGGCGCTAATCTAGCATTTATTAGAAAATGGTAAAAAATTGAAATTTGGACTCCTCGAAAATGATTTTTATACCCTACACCACTATGTGGTCAGGGTATTACAAGTTTTGTGCTGATGTTTGTAACACCAAAAAATATTGGTCGTAGACCCACCTTATAGTATACCGATCGGTTCAGAATTTTTTTTATTTCGATTTAACGATGTCCGTCTGTCCGTCCGTCCGTCCGTCTGTCCGTCTGTCTGTCCATGCAATCTTGTGCGCACTCTACAGGTCGCAAATATTAAGATATTTTGAAGAAATTTGGTACACAGACCTATGTTGGCCCAAGGACGAAGCCTATTGATTTTGGTGAACATCGGTCCGTGTTTAGACCTAGTGCCCATATAAGGGTCCTACCAAAATTATATTGTTTATACGCTGCAGGTCGTAAATATTAAGATATTTTGACGAAATTTGGTACACAGACCTATGTTAGCCCAATAACGCAGCCTATTGATTTTGGTGAACATCGGTCCATGTTTAGACCTAGTGCCCATATAAGGGTCCTACCAAAATTATACTGTTTATGCGCTGCAGGTCGTAGATATTAAGATATTTTGATGAAATTTGGTACACAGACCTATATTGGCCCAATAACGCAGCCTATTGATTTTGGTGAACATCGGTCAATGTTTAGACCTAGTGCCCATATAAGGGTCCTACCAAAATTATACTGTTTATACGCTGCAGGTCGCAAATATTAAGATATTTTGATGAAATTTGGTACATAGACCTATGTTGGCCCAAGGACGAAGCCTATTGATTTTGGTGAACATCGGTCCATGTTTAGACCTAGTGCCCATATTAGGGTCCCCCCAAAATTGGCTTGGTTACAAACTGCAGGTCGCAAATATTAAGATATTTTAATGAAATTTGGTGCGCTGACTCACATTATAGAAAATTTTGACACGAGCCCCATTTTAACCCATTCGAATTTCGGATCCAAACATTAGTTGGCTTTTACCCAGACTGGTGTAGGGTATTGTATAGTCGGCATGCCCGACTTTAACCTTTTTACTCGTTTTGATATGTCGTAGTGGAACTTTTTTTTCCTCATGCCAAAAGCTATCAAAAAATCGATGGCACAATATCAAAAAAATTTTGTCCATACAAATCGGCCCACTCTAGTGTGTGTGTGTTTTAATAAAGAATTTTTATACGACGCAGACTGAAATAAAAAAAAAATTTGTAGAAGAAAACTAATACACAAACATACTTGCTGCTTATACACACAGATTCTTATATTTAATATAGTTTGCTACACAAACATTCTTGCTTTTGTTCCCACACATCTAGAAAGAAAAGAAAGTAAATCTATTGTAGTCACTTAAGGCGAGCCATGAGATGGCCTACAATATAGTAAAAGTTGGGTCATATTCCGGCAAGAGAACCAAATTCCTTATCCGTTACATATGTACAAGCGGAAAAATTAACGGTTTATATATTAACGGAATATATATTGTGAAAAAATTTAATGAAATTGCCAAAAAAAAAAAGTTTGTTTAAAGAAACAGCAAGTAGGTGGATTTATATGAGGACTATGCCCAAATGTAAGCCAAATTTTTTTTTTTTTTTAATTTAGAGGCATGATTAATGGTTCTATATAATAATGGCATTCTAAAGAACAGCCACATATTTGCGGTTTTGTGTGACAAAATTATATTTAAGTCCATTTCCGATAAGACCTTTGTCTGGCAAACAAGTTTGAATATGGTACGATTCTAACAAATTTCAGTAGAGAACGTCATTGAGTCAAGAGAAGCCCAAGTGCCAAATTTCTATAAAATATATTTTTATATAGATGAAGTGTGATGCCAAGGTTTACATGCAGATAAGTACGGACATTGGTAAATCAACTCAGAAAATTTTTCTAATGGGTCTATGGTAGCTACAAATATCAGTACCAACTCAATATAACACACAGAATGGTGTAGGGTACTGCAATCTTTAAGTATGTAAGAGGATAATCAAATATACCATTAAAAATGTAGATAATTATTTAATGTTTGTCTTGTTATAAAAAGTGTTTTAAGAATTGTAGAAAAGAAGCTTAAATGTCATATGTTTGTTTAAAACTAAAAATATGTAAGTTTTTAAAACAAAAATAACGCACCTACTTTTTAGTAAGACATGCGTAGAATAAGTAAATAAATTTTTTGAAAATTTTACACGTACTAATTTAAAGCCGGCGAAATTATACAGACACTCATATAAAGTAGATATTATTTGTTTAAAAGATGAACTATGGGCTAAGATAATTTATAAACATAAATTAGAAATTTATTAATACTAGTTCGGGGCCAATTTGCTTATTATGAATTAGCATAATAAGTACTTTTTTCCAAAACTGCTATTTTTCTTCACCAGGATACTCTCCGGGCAAATACTTCACAGAGTTTTTGCTTTCAAAAACCTTTACACTTTCAGGAATGATCGTTTCGGGGATTTTCCAGGTCCCCTTCATCAGTTTTCTTTATTATTAATATTAAAAAACTTTAAAAAATTGCAAACTCTTTCATAATATGATAATATGAAAATATGTCAAAGGGTCTACTTTGATGGTAAGCTGGTAATTTGAAAACTAAATGGTTTTTTTTTGAAATTTTTCAGAGCTGTTTAACTCAGATAGTAGTAAGCCGACTTTATTTCGTATTTTTAATACATTTCATAGCAAAATAACAAACTTGCCTTTTAAAAAATTTCTAGTTCATGGTTACTTATTCTAAAATTTGGCAACATGGCAAAATGAAGAAGAAAAAAAAATTAAAATTTACAATTACCTTTTACAAATAGCCCAATAAACAAACACTCATACACACACACACACAAATAACATAATACAACCAAAGTAAACATATACTATTAAACGCACAAATTCACAAACACACCATCTCACATACACATACACATTTATTTTATATTGTCAGGTATAGAAATTACAAGCTAAAAAAAAAAGAAAAAAAAATAGAAAGCATGACTAGAATTTTATGTTGTTGTTGATCGGTAAATGAAAAGTTGAAAAAAAGAAATGTTAGCATAATTTTTTGGTTTCTAAACAATAACTTGTTACAATCGAAGGTTGTATTTTCAAAAACATTCAGTTAAAGTTAAAACTCTATTGTGTAGAGCAACCCAATTTAATTCAAGGTTTTTGACCAAACAAAAAAAAAAAAACAAATCAATTTTTGCTGTTCTGTATTTTTAGAAAAAAAAAAAAAACGAAAATAATAACAAGCTTGTTATCATAAACAACTGATTTATGGAAAAATTGTATTGTAAATATTTGTAGAAATTTTGAAAAAAAAAACAATACACAATTCTAGGAAATCAGATATTGTGTTTATAGCAAGTTACAAAAGTTATTTATAAACAGCACTAATGAAAGCTACAAACAGTCGGAGTTTAATAATAACCATTTTGTGAAGCCGACAGACAGACATAATTTTTGAGTTAGTAAGGTAGTTCAGCAATGATAGTTAACAGTTAGGAAATGAGCACATATGAACAATATCATATTTATCATACGTTAAGGTGTGCCTAATATACAGTTTATTAATTTTTACTGAGTATTTGCGATGGGGGAAAATATTCGTTTAAACACTCACAATATTTTATCGTTAAAAAAACATAAAATACACATTAAACTAATTGAAAACACAACTAAAAAAAGCACTACTGATTTTTCATTATATTCACACCATTTTGCTATCTATTTTCAAACATTGTTTAAACAATCCATAAAAGAAATAAAAATAATTGAAATGTCTGTTAAAGCAGTCTTTAACTAGCAAAAAGTTAGAAAAAAACGAATTTGTGGTTTGTTTTTTAATATTTGAAAGCTTTTTTTTTTTTTTGTTTGAATTTTCAAAACACTACACACACAACACACAAGTTCATAGTTTTATTGGCTATGTTTGTGAGTATGAATAAAGAATTTCTTGTAATTTGAATTGAAATAATTTTGTATATAACTAAACTATTTCAATAAAAAAGAAAACCGAAAATATTTGAATTTTTTGTTTTAAAACAGAAAACAATGAAATTATTTAAACTATTTTTTCTAAAAATCGAAAACTGAAAATACAAACAAAACAACAGAGTAGTACATTGGAAGATGACAAAGCAAATTGTGGAAAAAAATTGTGGAAATATTTTAAATGTTTAGTAACGCTCCTAGACGAGAACAAGAAATTCTCATTGGGTTTGTAATTTAACTTAACAAATATTTCCAGAAATTCTAAAAACATCGCACAGTGCTTCGTCCCCATATAACGATTGTACAAAAATAGAAGGAGTGGAGACAGAGTTTTGAAATTTGGTATACTGACATAGAACCCCTTAGTTAAGAAAAATTTTAATTTTTTGAAATATCGGGCCAAGGACACGCCCACCTCCCATAGGTCCTGAAATTTAAAAATAATATATTAGCTACATAAATAGACATAAAATTACAAAAGGTATCCATTGAGATGCACATAAAACTGGAAACGTTTGTGTCAATTTTTATCAAAATCGAACCAAGGACTCTTAGTCCTGCCATATATCCTTTATTTTAAAATCTTTATAAAACCTGCAAGAAGTATCCGATTGCGATGAAGTTTAGCACGTGAATTTAGCACGATCAAGCCATATTTGTGCCAAATTTGAGTAAAATCGATTCATTAATAAAAAAAAAGCTTTTCACAAAAAACGCGTAAAATAATTTTTATAAAAAAAAAAAAATTAAATAGAATTAATGTAGGAAATCATGTGAATCCTCCATTTTAGGCATACGGTATGTTCAGCGAACTTATGTAAAACACCACGGGGAATATTTTTGTGGAAAATTTTAACCTTCTAACTCTTCAATTAAAGAGACTTTTTTGGCCCCTTTTTAAAAAGGGACAAAAACGATCCGTAAGTTGAAGAGTTAGAGGGTTAAAATGTTCCGCAGAAATATTTGTCATGAAATTTAACTGTAAGTCTCTGAAGACATCAGCATTGAAAATTTAAGTTAAAGGCCAGTAATAAGTAAAAACTTGGAATGTGTTTAAGGGTTAATTTCTTACTTATTCAGAATTGGCGCTCAAATGTCCCACAAACCTGGATTTTAGGGAGAAACCATGGGAATCTTCTATTTTAGGTATAGGATGTGTTCAGCGAACTTATGTAGAACACTACCATTAACATTTTTGTGGAACATTTTAACCCTCTAGCTCTTAGGGGTCTTTTTTGTCCCTTTCCAAAAAGGGCCCAAAAAATTCCCTTTCATTGAAGAGTTAGAGGGTTAGCATGTTCCACAAAAATATTGCTCGTAGTGTTTTACAAAAGTCCGCTAAAATACCTAAATGGAAGGTTCACATGGTTTGAATACTAAACACTATTAAATGCGTGAAATTTGTATAAAAATCATGAATTTAGGCATTTCAAAAAATCCATTTTTTTAATTTGTGGTAAAAAATAGTAATTAATTTTTTAATGATGACAAAAAAAAGAAAAAAATATCTAATTTTGTATATGTTTTTTTAAACTCCATCAAACTTATGTAATTTTTGGATTTTCAACAAAAAAAAAAGTGTTTTTCGGAGCAATAAAAAATAATTGTTTTGTAAACATATACTAAAATTCATATTTTAATTCAACTACAATTATATTAAAGTAATTAAAAAAAAATCTTCGAACAAGTTTTTAAAAAAATGTATTTTTGAGAATTATTTTCGTGAAACAATTAAAACCCATTTTTCTGTTAAGTAATTTTTGCATAAAATTCTCTGAGGTTAGCGTTCTCTCTTGGCGGCAAAAGCAATCACACCAAATATTTTTTTCACATTTGTTTGAGTTACTTTCTTATGTTTAAAAAAATTCTTCTTTAATCACAATTTGAGATAATTTTTTTTTTAATGCGTAGTCCCTACAACGGACATGCCTACAACGGATTATTTTTCACAGTTTGTTAAATACGTTTGGGATTTTAGCATATTTAATTCCTTTAATGTTAAAATAGAACACTTGACTGAAAATATCAACTCCTACAGACGATACGTATTTTTTTGTAGTTTGTCTTTTATTGACTTATAAAAAAAGTTAAACAATATGTTTCCATGTATTTTAATTGATTCTTCAATTGTAAACAAATTTTACCTATAACTTTTCAAATAAACCTCAATCGGTTATGGAAAATATATAGTGAGTGAACGAAAATAATTGTGAATTGTAATAAAACAACATCTTAACATAGATTTTTTAATAAATAAAAAGTAAAAAATAAAAAATGATGGAGGATTTTTTGGAAAATTGTGAAAAATGTTGTCAAAAGTGGAAAATTTTGTAGAATTTCTGGCAATATATTAAATTTTCATAAAATGTCATGAAAACGAGTCGTCCCCACAAAAAACTCGAATTATCATTTTTAATTTTTTTTCTTTAAGGTGCGTTTACCATGACGGAGTACTCCAATCTGTAGCAAATTTTGTTTTTTTCTGTTTCATAGTAACACATTTTTGTATTGTGCTATCTCTTGTTATTCCACTACAGAGTAAAACTTGTTTGACTCTGGAGTACAGATTTGCTACACTCTGGAGTTAATATTGGTCTGTTAACTGTTTAACATGACAAATATAACCAAAAGAACACATCTCTAATTTGTTCATATATCTAAGTGTCAACAAATTAAAAAAAAATAATAACAAAATATATTAAATAAATATAAAATTTGTGGTGTTTTCGGTATGATTTAAAATAAAAAAAAAATTTAAATTAAAAACGGTAATAATTTTGCCAAAAAAGTGACGAAAATATGAAGTAAGTACTAAAATGTCAAATAAGTTTTGAAGTAACTCTACTCTTCATTTCGAAAAGTTAACATTTTAATCTGTGCTGCAGAGTAGAGTCACTCTACCATTGTGAAAGCACCTTTAATTATAAATATTATATTACCAAAATAGGTATTGACATTTTTAGTTTAATCGATTAATGATGAGAATAATTATTCGCGCTTTTTTTTAACCGATTAATCGATTAAAAATTAAAATTGAATCATTAAATCGAACTAAATTTTATATAAAATAATAAGCAAATTTTGTTGTATTTTAAATAATTTTATTTAAAAAAAAGAACAAAAATAATTTCTGTAGCTCTCGTAAAATTTATGAAAATTAAAAAAAAAAATATTAATTGAGATCATATTTTGTTAAAATTTGTATTTTCTCTGTCTCCTCTCTCACATATTAAAATTTTTTTCAAAACGAAGAGAAGGACTCTGTAGACTTTCCTTGCAAATTTTGAATTTCATAAAGTTAAGCGTGGATTATCCAGATGTAAATGTAGCGCTTTAATATATTCCATGAGTTAAATAAAAATACAACAGCTCGTACTTTAATTGTTGTCTCTTTTGTATGCATTGAACACATATAACAGGGTGAATGTAGACAGAAATTCTGCGGATAATAGAATTTTCCTCTAAATTTATGTCCCTTCCTCCCTTCTTTTATTTGATTTTAGTAAGTATTTTGCAGGAAATTAAAAAAAAAAAAAAAAAAACAGTTTTCATTAATGTTGTAGAAATTGTTTCAAAGGGAATTGGTTCAAGTAGATTCTGCAAAGCTCGTAGGTGTTAAAAGTTATTTAGTTTTTATTAAAGGGTACTTAGATCTCAATAATTTAATTTTGACTGAAGTCTTTTCAAAACCTTATTTGTAAAGCCCTTTGTGTTGCTTTTTAATTTCTATTTTATAAAAATTATATAAAAAATAATTTATTTGTCTTTTAATTCGTCCCTTATAAAGTTGAAGCATATGATCACTACACAGGCTTAATAATGCTGAGCATTATTTATAAATATATATATTATGTCCTATGGTTCCATTAGGAATGAAGGGCCACAATAAATGCTTTCGGTTAATATCAACATTTATGGAACTTTAAAAATTGTTTATTTATTTAAAAATTGTTTATTCGTAAATAGATGTCGCTACATTGTTAGATCTATCAAAACTACAGAGTAGTATTTTGGAAGATGACAAAGCAAATTGTGACAATTTTTTATTGTTTTTATTTGTTCATTGATATTTAAGATATTTAATAATGCTCCTAGATGAAAACAAAAAAATTCTCAAAGAGTTTGTAGTTTAACTTTACAAATATTTCTAAAAATTTCATGATCACTTACTTAGGCTGGAATGAAATCCGGATTGGTAAATCCGGATATTCTACAGAAATTTATTTTATTGTTTGCTTCATTCGCATTTTGTTGATGTAGCAGACTACATTTAATATGAGACTTAGATGCTTTAATTTGCATTGCAATAATTCCACTACTTTCTAAAGAAAACTGATGAAGGGGACCTGGAAAATCCCCGAAACGATCGTCTTTTCATTCCTGAAAGTACAGAGGTTTTTGAAAGCAAAAACTCTGTTTAGTATTTGTCAGGAGAGTATCCTGATGAAGAAAAATAGCAGTTTTTGGAAAAAAGTAGTTATTATGTTAATCCGTAATAAGAAAATTGGCCTCGAACTAAATTTCTAATATTTTTCACAACTTTTTAAATAAGTTTTGAAATTCTGGCACATTTAGAATGTCGAAATTTCGAATATTGAATAACAAAAAAATATATTAAATTAATTAATAAATATCTAAATTTCTAATTAAAAAAATATATTTTTTGAATATTTTTGCAATTTTTTACAAAGTTCGATTAATCGATTAATCGTATTAAATTATTCGAAATATTCGTTATCCGAAATTTGAATATCTTATATTATTGCAAAATTGTTGGATTAATCGTGCAACGATTTAATCGATTGACTGCGCTTACTCTTTTGCTTCATCCCTTCTAGGGTACTTTTAAGTATTAGATCGTTATTGAACATTATTTCACAACTCTGGAAAGACATTGCCTGGTCACGCGTACTTCCTTTGCAATTGCTTTATAAACCAATGCTTTTTGGAATCTGACATAAATATTTCTGAAAGATATTTTGATCAAGAAAAATTATTTTAATTAAAATGGGGAAAAAGTTATTAAGAAGAATGTATGTTACGCTTTTTAGGCGCAGTTCTTATAACACAGTACAACAGCCAATCTGGGGGGTGAGAAATTCCAAGTCAGGGTGATGGTACTAGGTCAGTATAGTAAAACCCTCAAAGGGTTTGGCGTTCGTATGTGTCATTTTTTTTTATGACCTTTTAAATTTTTTCCTTATCTTGATGTTTTTTCGCTTAGTTGTAACTCGAGAACCACTTGTCCGATTTTGATGAAACAAATTTAGAAAAATTTAGAATTACAATTTCTTTAATCCGTTCATATAACATTTTTCTTTATAATCAACAGTTTTGCCGGTAAAAAAATGTGTCATTTTTTTTATGACCTTTTAAATTTTTTCCTTATCTTGATGTTTTTTCGCTTAGTTGTAACTCGAGAACCACTTGTCCGATTTTGATGAAACAAATTTAGAAAAATTTAGAATTACAATTAATTCGTTCATATAACATTTTTCTTTATAATCAATAGTTTTGCCGGTAAAAATAAATTTGTGGAGAAAAAAAAATATTTTTTTGCCTAAAAATTAAAATTTTTTATGAATTTAAAAAAAAAAAAAAATTTAATTTTTAGGCAAAAAAATATTTTTTTTTCCACAAATTTATTTTTACCGGCAAAACTATTGATTATAAAGAAAAATGTTATATGAACGGATTAAAGAAATTGTAATTCTAAATTTTTCTAAATTTGTTTCATCAAAATCGGACAAGTGGTTCTCGAGTTACAACTAAGCGAAAAAACATCAAGATAAGGAAAAAATTTAAAAGGTCATAAAAAAAAATGACACATACGAACGCCAAACCCTTTGAGGGTTTTACTATACTGACCTAGTACCATCACCCTGACTTGGAATTTCTCACCCCCCAGACAATAATCCCAAAAATGTTCCATAGTGTAATCAGTTCGAATTACGAGGCGTATGATGAATATTATAAATATAATGTTGATCATACGCACTGTGGTTCTAACTGATTGCACTGTACAACAATTTCGAAGTTTTACCAGGCGGTTTTCATCGCCTCTTTCGAACATTGACAATTTGTATCGAAATGTTAGCCTTTGCAGACGTACATATGTAATTCTTATGGCTGAATTTTCGATATAAATTCAGAAGAGAGTGAATTAACAGAGGTAGGGAGAGTTGGTACCTCCTTTAAATTATATGTTCGTTGGTTTTAGCAAAACTACGCGGTTCGGACAACGACTCGTGGTAGAGGAATAAAAAAAATATTCGTATGTCGGCGTTTTGAAATATCACATCCGAATTTTATTTTAGGGGTTGGGGGAGTTAAAGTTTCCCCCATTTTTTCAAATATTTTTTGTGAATCGGCATAGGAAATCATGTGAATCTTCCATTTTAGGTATAGAATACGTTCAGCGAACTTATGTAAAACACTACGAGTAACATTTTTGTAGAACATTTTAACGCTATAACTCTTCAACTAAGGGGACTTTTTTGGCCCCTTTTTAAAAAAAGACCCGTAATGCTTTATTTGTTAAGACTGGAGCTTTACACAAAATACTAAATAAATTTCTCAATTATTCCTTTATAAATAAGCTTTTTCATGTTGTTTCAAAAACCATTTTTTTACATATTTTTCTGGTTCTGCTGCATTTTAATTTAACCCTTTCACTTATAATCAACTCTAATATATTGTGAAACTCAAAGTATCTTTATAAGTAATAAACATCTTGACATCTATTCTTTTCAAATTAAATTATTCTATAGTTATATAAAATTTACTACATTATATTTAATTATTAACTCAAAAACAAGAACCCATAAAATTTAGTCTTTAGCAACACTATCTCTGTGTGTAAAAGAATATACAGATAGACCCCTTAATGTCGCTACATAATTTATAACAACTCATATTTTACATTAACTTTTTAGCCTTCTTTTAAGAAAAAAAAAAAAAAACAAAAGAAAACTGAAAATTAAAATATAAAAACAGAGTTTTCTTGCTTTGGCTAACATACTTATCAGTAATTTAAAAGACATAATAAATAATATGATGCCCATTATAGCAATAGTGGAAGGAGTCATCTTAGCAGCCATTGTAGTCATTGTGGTGGTGGTAACATAGCAACTCTTCTAAACATGCTAATAGACTATTATTTGAACATGGAAAATAGCAGACAGAAAAACTTAAACACCCACTTATAATTTTCTTTTCATTTTCTTTTAACTATCCCTTTTCATATTTGATTTTCCTCAGAGAGGAAAAGTTTAAGTATATGATAATATAAAATTATATAAATGTTAGAGGGTCAATTGAAAATTTATTGGTAGTTTTTGAGATTTGCTGTGGATTTTGAAAACCTTTCCTTGGGAAAAACTAAATTTTTAACAAATTATTTTGCTTTCAAAGTCATGTATATATAAAAAAGCAAAGTTAAATCAATTAATACTCGTATATAAGTTAAGATATTCCACGAGTGTCTAATCGCCTACACGATTTTGAACTAAAACAACGTGTTCTGGTGTCAAAATGTAACTGAATTTCTTTTTTATTGGTTTTTTTTGTCTTTATCTCTTACATCTATTCTTAACGTTAACAATTCGGATTGGTGTTGCCGGATTAAAAGTTATTTCAATGTTGGGATTCTTATTCCCAATTAGAAAATAAAATATCACAATTCCATGGAACACTTTATATTGTTTTAAATTGAAATTAAGTATTAACTATTTTATAATGTTTAAAATTAGTATTATATGTTAACTTATAATGTTTAAAATTGATATCATGTGTTAACTTATACATACATATATACAGGGTGGGCCAAAATTCACCATGTGGTTTGAAATAATTGATCGCTGAATTATATAATAAATTCTTTTATTCTGGTTCTTTGTTCAGTTGTGAATCGACATTATTTATTCTCCAGCTGTTAATTATATAATTGAAAAAGTTATTAAATTTTTAAACCCCATGGTGATTTTTGGCCCACCCTGTATATCAGTGGTGCCCACAAAGAGAAATGAGAATGTATTAGTTATGTTACAAAAAAAAAAAAAAAAAAAAAAATGCACTGGTAACTATTGCACCGTTGTCGTTCGGGTTGTAAAAAAAATAAAAAAAAAATCCGATTAATCTTCGTCGTTCTAACAAGTGTTTGGGCGATACTGCTGTATTACTAGAGACCAGTATGAATGTTTTGCAAGACATTCACAAAACATTTTCTTATACAACAACAAAATATTTTTTTTTGTTTTCTGTTTTATTTTTTTTTTTTTTAATGATCTGAATTTTAACATCTTGTAAATAACTACAAATAAGTAAAATGGTCAATTTTTGTTATATTTAGTATTAAAAATCGTCAAATCTCTCATCAGCGCATGTAAGAGAATGTCTTGTAAGACATTCATTCAGCCCTCTAGTATATACACAGACAGTTAAATAAGTAGCCGAATGTAAAACCACGATTTTGTTTCCCAATTTCATCATTTATGTTATTCTTGCAATACGATTTCTTAAGTAATTTCCGATGTAACTTAATCATTTGATGTGAATCTCTTTCCACCAAACCATTTTTTCAAGTTCGAGAACAGGAAATAGTCACTCGGGGCCAGATTAAACGAATACTATGGATGTGGAAGCAGTTCGCAGAGTAATTCATCCAATATCTTTTGGGATTTCTCCCTCCAAAAAAGATTAAAATTTTTTGAAAAAAAAATGTTTTTGTTTGGGGTGTGTCAGTGTTTATAAAAATGTGAACAAAATAATTTTACACATATTTTGTCTTCATAGTTACTGAATTTGCATAATATAATAAAAAAAAAACTTTACCCGTTTTGTAGAAGTAAATTTACAAACCCTGTTTAGAAGGTACAATTTATCATTATATGTATTTTCTTTTTCTTTTTCTCATCCATAACAAATTAAGTTGTACTGTGAAACTTTATTTTTTCTTGTTATGATATTTCTACAGAAATATATATTTTCCTTTATTGTTTTCCAGTAACCCAGTAATTAATAACATTCTCGTAAATTTAACAGACAAACGAAAAAGATACACACACACGTACAATGACTGTTTTATTGCCAAGAAATTTGCTTTTTTCATTAACAATCTCATTTCATTATTACAAATAATTGTTATGTTTTCTCTTCTAACCCCCTTTATCATGACTTCGATTTTCTACGGAAATTCTTGATTTTTTTTTTTTTTGGCAACAAATTTCATGTAAACAATGTTGTAATAAAAGAATTTTTAAATGCTTGTGTATTCATATTGATTTGTTATGTTGTATTTTTAGGTAAGGGGGTTAATTTATGAGTAATTATAATAAAAATTGTTTGTAGATGATATTATACGGTTAAGTTATTGATAGTTATACTAATACAATCTCTATGTTTCCTAGCAGAGATAATGTTGTTTATATTCCCTTCAAGGCACTAGAATTAATTTGTTTTTATCGTGTTGTCCAAAGTTTAATTTCAAATTTACATATTACTGAGAGAAACTGTATATTAATATTTATTTAATTGAAATTCAATTTTAGCTTGATTTGGAAATGTTGCTGAAATTCAATTCCACTAAAAAGGGTGGTATATGAACATTAGAGTGGGCAGATTTGTATGGAAAAAATATTTTTTGGTAGTGTGCCATCGATTTTTCGTTAGCTTTTGGCATGACGAAAAAAAAGTTCCACTACGACATATCAAAAAATAATTTTCGAGGCGTCCAAATTTTAATTTTTTACAAGTTTCTAATAAATGCTAGATTAGCGCCATCTTGCGGTAGCTTTTTGAAACAACTAATGAAATTGTAAACAATACAACATCACCAACTTTTCAGAAAGGTATTATTTATGAAAATCGGATAAAAAATGTGGCAACTAGTGGTAAAATTATATAAGTAAAATTATTTTCTGCTTGTTTTCATCAACATAATCATCATCATTTCATCATCAGTATCATTATTTCATCATCAAGCAGAAAATAATTTTGCTTATATACTTTAACCTCTAGTTGCCACAATTTTTAACCGATTTTCATAAGTAATACCTTTCTGGAAAGGCTATAATGTTATATTGTTAACAGCTCCATTAGTTGTTTAAAAAAGCCACCGCAAGATGGCGATAATCTAGCATTTATTAGAAACTTGTAAAAAATTAAAATTTGGACGCCTCGAAAATGACTTTTTTGATATGTCGTAGTGGAACTTTTTTTTCCTCATGCCAAAAGCTATCGAAAAATCGATGGCACAATATCGATTGCTAAATCGACCAACCGTAATGAACATATATGATCATTAGGGTGAGTCGGTTTCTATGTATGCAAAAAAAAAAAAAAATAAAAACAGAGGAAATGATTCTACGAAAAATTCTGAGCAACTTCACCTAGAAACTATAGGTTTAAAATGGATGTCGAGCTTGCGGAAATTCTAGAATATATTGCAACTTGCGCTTCACTGCTTCACTGTTTATGTAAAATATGCGCTAACATGTAAGTGTAGTAAATCAGGATAATAAATTTGGAGATAGGAGTCTTCATCGGCTTTTCTTACTAAAAGAAAAAAGAAGACTCTAAATATTTTTAGTTTTGACTAAACTGCTAAACAGATGACATAGAAAATGCATATAACACTATACAACAAGGTTTTGGCAAAGAGAACGAACAAAAATGCGAGTATCGGCATTTTAAGAGTTTACGTCTGGTCCTATATTTTTTTGGGGTTTAAAGTTTTCCCCTTTTTGCAAATGTTTATTGTGAATGGGCATAGGAAACCCTGTAAATCTTGCATTTTAGGTATTGAATGTGTTCAGCCAACTTATGTAAAATACTACGAGGAACATTTCGTGGAACATTTTGACCCTCTTACTCTGCAATTAAAATGACTTTTTTAGAACCTTTTTAAAAAGGCACAAAAAAGACCCGTAAGTCGATAAGTTAGAGTGTTAAAATAATAGGAAAAAATATTTGTCATAAAATGGTTATATAAGTCCTTGAAGACATCAAAGTCAAAAATTTAACTTCAGTGCAAGAAATAAGTCAAAACTTAAATGTGTTTAAGAGTAGAATTCGTGCTTATTCAGAATTCAAATATCCCACAAACCTGAATTGTAGGTGGTTAGTTTGTATGAGAAAAATGTTTTACATAAAATTTTACTCAAATCTTTATTTTTTTCGTATACTACAGGTTGTAAATACGAAGATATTTTAATAAAATATTGTAGGCTGAGTCACATTGATTCAAGAACAATGCGTGTTTATTCTAGATAGAATCGACTCATATTTGAACTTATCGCCCATATGGGCTGTATTTTCGATTTTGTCTTAAATATGTTATAAAGAAAAATTAAAGTTTTATACCGTTTTCTAATTTTTTGTTATTTGATAGACAAATTTTGACACAAGTCCATTTCAACTTTTAGATCAACTTTGGCTTTCAACTAGACTGGTGTAGGGTATCATACAGTCGGCATTATCGATTTTTACTTTTTTACTCGTTGAAAATAAAAATGACAAAAAAAATTTAAAGTCGGGCACTATGGTATACTTTACAACAGTGTGGTTGAAAGCCAATAGGCTGCGTCATAGGGCCGATGTTGGTTTGTGTACCAAATTTTAACAAAATAGTTTAATATTGGCCACCTGTAGCGTTATTCTGCAAATTTCCAAGTGCATATTTTTAGCTGAAAAGTGAAAACATTAACCCTATATGGATCAAGTTATACAAAATAATAATTTTTTATCAAATTGAAAAAAAAAATATTTTTTTTATCCATTTGAAGTGATATTTTTCCGAAAATTATGAAAGATGTTATTCTCTAAATTTCCTAGTGGGTCGTTTGTGGCCAAAAATGTAAAAATTAAACCTATTCGGATCATGTTACATAAAAGAATTATTTCTATTAAGTGTAATTTTTTTTTTTATCAATTTAAAAGCTTTACAATCTTGTAGTCATAATTAATATTAAGTTTTATGGGGCCTCTTTGTCGCCAGGCCATTAAGGGTTAAATATATTTTAAATAAAAGTAAAGATAATTATATTCTAATCAAATCTAAGTGAAATTTTTATGAAAATTTTGTAAACTTTGATGAAAACCTTCAAATTTTTTAAAATTTTTACAAAATAAGCAATTTTTGTAAAATGTTTTGGAAAGCAGTCGCTCCAAACACAAATCCAAATTATCATTTTTCCAATTTATTTCTTTCCTTAAATATTAACTATTATATGCTACAAATAGCAATCGATATCTCCAAATTGAGTATTTTAAAAAATCTTTAAAATTAATTAAAAAAAAACTTTTTGCATTTTTATCAAATTCGTGGATCATTCCAGGCTAAAGTGGGTTTATGATATTCGATGAAGTCAGAATTCCATATTTGAATCATTTTGACTATATTAAATGAAATAATTAAAAAAAAATATTATATTTCTAAATTTCAAATTTTGGTAATTTTTAATAATAATGCACTTTTTCCAAAATGGGCCCTTTTCAGCCAACTTGAATTAAAATATAGAAACCATGAATTAATAGCCGTTTTTTCTAACCACTTGGATTTAATAAATCCAAAAAGTATTTCTAAATGCACTCAACAGATGGGGTTAGATTCTCCCTATTTTAAAAAGAATTTTCTGTCCGACACTTCTTTCACCCTAATTTTTAATACCGAATTCGACAATGAAGGATTTTACTTTAACTTTTAATTTTTAATTATATTTTATATAAAACAGCAATAAACAGTCTGCCTTTTCAGTTTTATCACTTCAATTTATATTTTTACACAATTGAAAAATTCCATTGCAATATTTAATATTCACTAATTGGATTTAATTAAATTACTTACTGTAGAGTGAAAAATTGCCATTTCTATTTCAGGTATTTCTCCATGTCCAAGATTAAAAATATGTATTTGGTGAGGTATAGTTTTTTTCTAAACATATTTCATAATAAAAAATTGAATAAAAACCTTTTATTTGTTAGTTTTTAAATTTTTTTTGTTTCTCTTTTAATTTTTATTATATTTTTTTTTGACATTAAATTAATAGGCTGTTTCATATATTTGTGCTTTTATTATGGATTTGTTAAATCCAATTGTTTTTTTGGATTTAATAAATCCACTTTTTGTATGAAAAATTCTAAATCCAGGTGATTAAAAAAAACGCTAAATATAGATATTATGTTTTCTTAATTTTAATTGATATTTTCTGAATTTCAATTAATGATTTCTTAATTGCAAAAATTGTAGTGAATGTCTCACAGGCTGTTTAAAATATAGTGTCCGACCGAACAGTTCAGCCAAAAAGCGATATTTGTTTATTCTTGAGAAATTCTGATACTGGGAAAATGTTTATTGAGCCGGTTTAATCACCCAGAAAACAGATTCAGTTCTAATAACCGCATTTGCAGCCAATCGCATGGTTCGGTTGTGGTAGCCGAATTTTTCAGTTGTGGCAATAGAAGGCAAATTGAGACAGGACTAATTTGACTTTGGCAACGGAATATCAGTTGTATCTAGAATAATTCGGTAGCCGCAACCGAACAATTCATTTGCTGGAACTGAACCATTCGATTGGCAACAAATGGGGTTGTCAGCACCGAATCTGTTTTCTGGGTGATGCTATTTTGAATGTCAAATTTAAGGAAAATCCCGTAGTTTAGCTGTAAAGTTACCTGTTCCAAACGGATTCCAATCAGCCCAACAAAAATTTTTTTTATAAGCAAAATTTGTCCATAATGCTTCAAAATACCGAATATCGTGCAAATACATTTTGTGGCCGAACTGTTCGTTCGGACTCTATTAAAATGCATTCATGCAGGCGTTTAGTGTATAGTTAAGTACTACCTAGACGTATACGTAATATATTGTGTTCAATTCAAAAACACTCATACGCTCAGTGTGCTATCAAGCGTGTGTAAGTAAATATTTCTTTGAACTAATTATTACTCATACGCTCTGTTCAGTCACTGTATTTTGGAAAATACCTACTAAAAAGTTCAATCAATTAAAATCAATTTAAAAAATTCTAATTGATTTTTAATTGAAACCATTTTTTTACAAACTCTTACAAAAATCTAACATAGATAAGCAAATAACAGTAGAAAGTACATGTTTAGGAACACTTGAAAAAGTATATTTAATTGCAGCAAAAAAAAAAAAAACGAAAACTGCTTTAAATTCCAAACAAACTGAACTTGGTTACAATTCAAAATTAACAAAAACTAAAAACGTTAATTAATCCATTAGTTTTTCCAACACTATTTTTGTTTACTAAAAGTGTTCAATTAAAAATTTAATTTAACTTCACTGTTATACGAGTGTACATTTTTTTTTTTTCAATTTTCACTTCAACTGTAATTTGCAATGAAAACTCTAAAGTTTTAACAATTTATGCAGAAAAAAAAAACAACTGACAACAATATGCAATTTTAAGTTAAAACTCAATTCAGTATGACAAATTATATTTCAAGTTCTGATAGCTGACAGGTAGAAAGCAACAACAAAACAAAAGCAAAACACAAAAAAAAACTTAGTTGCATTGGCATCATCAGCGAATCCACCTGAAAACTATACATAACAAGTTCAAAACTATAACCGGAAGCCATTTATGGCTATGAGTTAAAGTTGGAGAAAAAAAAAATAAACGCTATTTTAAATTTTTATATTGTAGTTAATATAACTTTGGTAACCCAACGAAAAAAGTTTATATATATTAGTAAGAAGTGCGCTATTAAAAAGTGTAATAAATAATTTTCTTAATAACTTTTCCCACCTTTAATTAAAATAATTTTTTCTTTCGAAAGTATTTCAGATTTCAATATGCATCGGTTTTTCTAATTGGAATGGTTAGTTTAGAAGAATGTCTTAAAAATCTTAGGATTTTTTCTATAGGCAAAATCTTCTAAGTCTGATATTATTTAGAAACAATTGCCCAGATTCAAAAGTTTTCGCTATAGGAAAAATAACTCAAAATCTGGATGTAACAGAGTTATCGCAATAAATACATTTTTTACTAAGGTTAGTATAGTACTAAAGACACTTTGGTATCTTAAAATGTCTTTAGTACGATACTAACCTTAGTAAAAATGTATTTGATTGCGATAACTTTTGCAAATGGAAACTGTTTTACTTGAAATTTTGCAAGAACAGTTTTTAGAGGTACTACCCCATATTATACTAAAAGGTGGACTTTGGGGACAACTTGGAATGCTATGCTGCCATATAAAATTTTTGAAAAGCCGCGATTTAAAGCGGATAAATTCAAAATTTGTGTTAAGACTTCATTTTAAACGGTCCTCGTTAAAATTTGGACAGAGATAGTAAGGATCGGTTATAATTTTTTTGTAGAGTAAGATATGTTGTTTTTAAAAACCAATTACATTTGCAACATAGGTCTCCTATTCCACGAAAAAAGACCAAAATCGGACTGAAGAACCTATTTATTATACGTTGTGCACGAATATGTAGAGCAGCATATTCGATTAATTCCCTATATTTCTTGGTTTATCAATGAAGTAAATACGCAGCCAGAAAAATACAAACGGAAAAGCGCTGGCGTGGCACTTTAACAAGTTCTGGCAGAAAGTGGTTTCCTTCTCGATTTCATAAAAAAATTTATAAAAACAAAAATTTGTATGGGGACCAGCTTAAGGGTTGAATATAAAGGGTAGATATATTCCGAAAAAATGTTAAGGTTGAAAAACTATTGGAGGTCAGTTATACATTTGGCTCCTCTAGGGGCACCCTTGGGACAATTAGAGCGGTGGGAGAAAATGTTATAAAAATGCAATTTTTATGTGGGAGCGCCCTTAGCGAGTGAAGATAGAGGGTAGGTATGTTCGGAAACAATGTTGGATGAAGAAACTAATGGGGATGGCTCTTACATACCACCGCTCTAGGAAGCTCCATGGGGCGGTACAAGCTGATTTCATAAACAAAAAATTATAAAAAAATTAAAAATTTATATGAGGACCGCTTTAAGGGTTGAAGATAGAGGGTAGATATATTCCGAGTAAATATTGTGGTTCAAAAAATATTGGGGGTCAGTAATACATTTGACTCCTCTAGGGGCACCCTTCCGACAGTTAGAGCGGTGGGAGGAAATTTTATCAAAATGTTATATTTGTATGGGAGACCTCTTACGGATTAGAGATAGGGGCTAGGTATGTTCGGAAAAACTAATGGGATCGATCTTACATTCCACCCCTCCAGGAGGCACCATGGGACCGGTGAGAGCTGATTTCATAAAAAAAAATTATAAAAAAAAAAAATTGTATGGGGACAGCCTTAAGGGTTGAAGATGGAGGGTAGATATGCTTCAAGAAAATATTGGGATTAAAAAAAATATTGGGGGTCAGTCATACATTTGACTTCTCTAGAGGCACCCTTAGGATAGTTAAAGCGGTGAGAGTAAATTTTATAAAAATGTCATTTGTATGGGAGCCCTCTTACAGAGTGGAGATAGGCGATAGTCATGCTCGGAAAAAAATTGAAGAGGACAAATCAGTGGGGGTCAGTCTTATATTTACTGCTCTGGGAGCGTCTCCGGGGAAGTTGTGGGGCTTTTTGTGGATTTTTAACCCTTCACCACCACCTTTGACCCGATGAGGAGCCATTTGTCCCCACCCCACTTCCGCAATTTTTTCCTTATTGATTTTTTTACAAACCTCACAAAATTAGGGGTTCCAACGTATCCAAATCTTGTTACTAAGGATTTCCATACAACATATATGTATAATAAACCGATACTTCAAAGTCAACTTTTGGTCAATTTCGCATGGAATAACCCATATATGTTCCAAATGCAATTACTTTGTGAAAACTAGATATATTACTTTACAAAATAATGAACAACAATTTTAATTGTCTCTGTCGAAATTTTAGCGAGGGTCATTTAAAATGAAGTCTTCATATAAATTTTGATTTTGTCCCCTTAAAACTTCACTATACATTAGAGCGTACCACCTTACCGGCAAAAAAAAAAAGTTCGCCGTACACCCTCCAATATGAAGTATTTTTCAAGGAGGTTTCAAAAAAAATTTTTTTAATTTTTTTTTGGCCCAACGTAGGGGTCGCCATTTTACATTTTTCGTTATATCTTTGGCATTTACAGTCGGATCTTAAAGTATGATACATCGATGTTTTTCTCTCGAGGGCCATTAACCTCAAGTATCCCGTTCTAGTAGTTAGCCACCAGATCTCAGTTGCTTTCACCCTAATGTACCACCCTAATAACAGAAAATTAAAGCTCGCAAAAAATTATTAAACTTTTTCTAATGAAGTTTTTCGATAAACCCAGTAGAATTTTTTTTATATATTGGTTGCCGAACGTAGGGGTCGCCTTTTTAAATTTTTTTTCATTGGATTTTTCCTTTATAGCAAAACACTGGTCTCCTCGAAGCAAAAAAATCGATATATCGCACTTTAAAATCCGATTTTAAATGCCGAAGCTATAACGAAGAATTGAAAAAGGCGACCCCTACGTTCGGCAAAAAAAAAAATTTTTTTTTTGAAATTGCGTTGCAAAAATTCTTCTTATTGGAGGGTGTACGGCGAACTTTTTTTTGAGGTACAGTCGACTATACATCATACTTAGGTGGAAGTATAGTATGAAGGAAGAGCTTGTCTTCTTACTCTACATAAAAATGCCTATAGAGTGTATTTTCAAAAAACGTCAAATTTAGAAGTTATGGCGCAGAAAAGCTTTGAAGTGCTTTTAGATAATTTTTAGGGTTAAAAGTTCAAACCGACTGGCCTCTAAGCCCTCGAGAGATCCAATTTTTATAAACATATTATTTTTTATGCCCAATCTTTTGCAAACTGCCGGTGGAGCGAACAAAAACAAAACACTTTTGAAAATCTCATACATTTCGTGGCTGGTGTAATAAACATGCATATGTATATCTGTGTGGATGTTGTAAAAGTTTCATTAATTTTCTATCTTAAATGCACAGTGAGGCAATATTTCAAACATTTTATGAAGTATGAAAAAATAAAAAACAATTTTTCTGAAAGTAAAAAAAAAAAAAAAAAAACAATAACATAAAGCTGAATAGGAACGAAAAACTATGAATTAGCTACATTACATTCCAGGCCTTACTTGGGTTAGATGGCTAAGCTGTCGAACTTTAGTATAGTTACGTTTCTAGTGTAGGAATAGGCACAGGTTCGATTCCTATAGCCGACGGGTTGTTGAAAAATTATCATATAGAGATAAACTGAGAATAAAATTATAAAAAATAATACAATTTATTGGAAAATCACTGATTAAGCCTGTCCATAGAAAAAGACAGACACTAGATCTAGTCTGATTTGCAAATTAATGTGTTTATAGTTTTTAGAGAAAAAGGTTTATTCTACTTCTTAACCTCAAATGTATTAAATTTTCCTTTCATTCAATACAAAAATTACAAAAAATTTAATTTCATTTAAAAAGTTTACTATCGTCCATCAAATATTTTAAATCAACGCTAACTTGTTATGATTCAATATGGGTTTTCACTCCATAACTTATGAAGCCATCGTGTGGTGCATGATGGTCAATTAAGTGCGCCAAAACTGTTGATAATATTAATGTTGACCATTTGGTATTTTTTAATCACTTTAATCATTCTAATAGCCGCCTGTGCGCTTGAAATCTCATAAAAACTCCATAAAGTTATGTGACCATAAACTTTTCATATGCTTCCAAAATGTACATTGGTGAAGGTGCAATACAGAAAAACCATTTATGTACCTTTTTTGCGTATTTTGTTGTACAATAGATTTAATATTACCTGACATATGCATGTACAAAGCCGCATAAACGATAATCTAGACTATGTGGTATATAGTACCACATGAGAAAAATGTAATAAACGAATATTTTGTCATTTTATGATGTGCAACAAAAAACAAATGTTTTAAAAAAGTGGGTATATAATAGATTTTGTTAAAGGTTAACAAAGAAAAACAAACTTGGATTCACCATTTTGAATTAAATGTTTATTCATTTCTAAGGTGGAAATTTGTAGAGAGGAAAGGAAACCGGCTTTGGGGTATCGATAGTTTTGAAATCCAAATTTCCTTTTTAAAAAGGAAATTGTTTTGTCTTTCTAAATATCAATACTAAACCAATGAAATGTTATTAAAGTTTCTAAAACAATAATGAAATTTAAAATTTGTAGACTTATTATGTTTTCCAAATCGCCTACAAACACCACAAAGTTATTGTCATTGTTTAATTAAAATTTTTGTTTTTGACAGCATTTAAAAACAAGTCGAACTCCTTTTAAAATAGAAATTAAAAACCATTCCTTGATACTTATTTTGTGGTTTTAGTTATACATATTAATTTTGAAAATAAAAATCTTTAAAAGTTTATGAAATATATTTGCTAAAATTTGTTGTTTTCTTTTTTTTTTTTTTTTTTTTGAATCAAATATTACTAAAATACGAAAAAGAAAGTATATTGCTGCAAACAATCAATTTGTTGTTAGTGGTTTTGTATAGAAACGACCAAAAATATATTGGTGTTGTTGCTTTGTGTTGTTGTTGGCATTGCTGTTATTGGCTTCGTCATCATTGTTGTAGTACATCCTTGTTGTTGTTAATAAATGTCAATGACTGTAAGTTGGCTTTCTTTTTTTGGTTTGGTTTATTATTTTTCACCATGTGTTAGACGGATTGAATAAATTTAAATCTGATGATTTTTCATATAGTCAGATTCTGAAATTTAATATCTCTAGTTCATGTGGGGAAGTGTTTCTGAACTGTCCACTAGACCGCACCTAAAAAAAAAGTTCGCTTCCAATATAAATTATTTTTGCAAGGCAATTTCAAAAAAAAATTTTTTTTTGTCGAACGTAGGGGTCGGATTTTAAAGTGTGATATATCGGTTTTTTTGCCTCGAGGAGACCAGTGTTTTGCTATAAAGCAAAAATCTAAAATAAAAAAAATTTAAAAAGCGACCCCTACGTTCCGCAACCAATATATAAAAAAATTCCTACTGGGTTTATCGAAAAACTTCCTTAGCAAAAGTATAATAATTTTTTGCGAGCTTTAATTTTCTGACATTAGGGTGGTACATTAGGGTGGTCGCAACTGAGATCTGCTGGGTAACTACTAGAACGGGATAATTGAGGTCAATGGCCTTTAGAGCAAAACACTGGTCTCTTCGAGAGAAAAACATCGATGTATCATACTTTTAGATTCGACTGTAAATGCCAAAGATATAATGAAAAATGTAAAAATGCCAAAAAAAATTTTTTTTTGAAACCTCCTTGCAAAAATACTTCATACTGGGGGGTGTACGGCGCACTTTTTGGTGGTAAGCTCTACTGTCCACACTAAAAATATAAAGTTAAAAGCACCATTTTTTTAAATAATTTATTTATTTGTATTTTTAAAATATTATTAAACAACAGGCCATTAACTTATCTATCTACCTAATATTTTATAGCTGCTGCTGACTATTGTTGTACAGTATGTGATTTGTCTTGCTTAGAGTATTGAATGTTGGTTGTGTTATTGAGAGCAACAAGAGTTTTGGTTTATTGCATATGTATGTATGTATGTGTGACATTACTCTTACTGTTGACTAGTTGTTTGGCCATGTTAAAGCCAATATATATTGAACTAATACAATATTTTTTCTGTGTTGTTTGTATTTGAAGTCTTATATTAATATGTTGGTGGATTTTAGGTGATTGTTATTTATTGTACAAATCCACATACATTTGTATGTGGTAGTATGTTTAAAAACATTTATTTTAATTTTTATAAATAATTTTTTTTATATTTTGGTTTTACACAAAAAGTTTGATGAAAATGAAGCTATGGGAATATATTTATTTTATAAAAAAAAACAAACATAATCAATTTATGTTCTTTTATGAAAAAATTTACTATAATTCATGCCGATAGTTTTTTGTGCTAAAGTTGTTAATATTTTAACAATTTGTTTTTAAGGATATGAAAGTTAATTAAGCTCTTTGATAGAATACGTGTTTAAAAAAAAATATATATTTTAATAAAATGAATAACATTGTAATGAAAATAAATATGATATTGGCCACAAATACTCGTAGGACACATAAAATCATATGCCTGTTGGCTTCACAGGAAAATTTGTTAATTTAACAAAATTTATTCTTCTTTATTGCCTTAAAGTAAAATTAGTTTTTTTAAACACATCCTTACACACATAAGAGTAATAATCCATGCATAAAAATACGAATTTAATGTCAAAACAACAAAAACTTTCATACAATAAACCACTTTTCGTATATTTAACGAAATTTTTTGTTATTTTGACAGTTTTTCGTAATTTTATACGTGGATTATTATCAGTGTAGCTAAATTTAACAACACTAAATTGAAAAAAAGTAAGAAATTAGTAAAACTACAATTTTGTTTTTAAAATTATATTCTAAGTTTTTGACCGCTCCAGTAATTTTGTTTATTTTTTAAAACGAAATTTTTTACGATTATATAAAAGATTTTTTTTGAAACTATAAGCTATCTTGATTTTTTATTAAAAACGTGATTGATATGTGTATAAGCGGATGGTTGATAGTTGTCGTAGATTTGTATCATGTATAGAAATCTAAGATCTAAATGTTTTTTTTTTCAGAAAATCCTCTTTGTTCTTGTCACATTTAATAAACATTCCTTTTTACTAGCTTATTTCTTAACATTTTTTCAAATAATTTTTCTTTTGATAAATGTTTATTTAAACCCAAAAGAAAAATTACTTAAAATTATTTCCAACAAAATGTCTTAATTTCTTAAACTAGTTTATCAAAATTAAAAATTTAAATAAAACCATTTTTTATTTCTCCATTTTTCTTATTTAACAAACACAACATGCATTACAATGACTTTTATTAACTAAAGTTGCAGTTAAGTTAAAAAAAATTATTCTCACATTTACAATGGAAAATGTCGGCCATAAACTAACACAAACGTACATACGATAAAACAAAACAACAAGTAATACCAAATGGATCTTTTAAACAATAAAGTAAAATAGATTTTAAGTACAAGAGCTGCCTATAAACAGTTATTTCAGAAATCTATCGTGCACTTTTTATTACTTCATTTATTGTGGCTATATGACATGATTTTTATTCGCGATAATACAATATTATCAATCAATATTATCAAAAATTCTGGCTTCCTTTATTATAATTTTGTAAGGACAAGAAAAGGGAAGTACTGAAATTTGTGCTCCTATTTCGACATTGCTTCCAAAATCGTGCTTTTTTTTATTGCTGGGCTGATATCTACACAATTTTAACATTAACTGTATCTATAAATAGATGCAGAAGTTACTTGAATCTGTATTAGAAACTTAGTAATGAAATGGAAGATGATAGAAAAATAAGAAGTAGGACATTTTGTAATATATCAAGTTGCATGTTCTTGCATGCATAATATAAACAACTGTATATATTGGTTAGGTAATACAGAAAAAAATAAATAAATAATAAAATATACTGAAGGGGTTGAACCTAAACATAGAATAATAACACAAAGTTAAAGTAACCTGAAGATATAGTTTCTCGGAAATAATAAACAAGTAATAAAATTAAAGTTGATCTTGCAGACTATGTGATACCCTACACTAAGTTTAATTTAAAACATATTCCCAGAAGCGATTGCAATTTCCGGAAGGGGCAGAGTGGAATATGTGGAGATCTAAATGAAATTGCCGAAAGAAATGATTTAACCCAAATTCTCCTAAACTAAGAAATCGTGCGAATTTATTAACAAAACTTAGCATCAAAATATGAGTTTTCGCCATCTAGCGGAGATATTTGCTACTAAATTCAATAGATTCCCCAAATGTACACTCAACCAATGTAATGGCTACTGAAAATTTTGCTGTTATTACGGAAAATTTAACTGTTTTGAGGCCAGCGCTATTTTTTTGCTAATTTTAGCAACACATGTCTGCTGATCTGTAGTACAATAAAATTAGTAGAAAAAATTAGTAGCCCCTACTAAATTTTAGTAAAATTTATATAAAATGTAATTCAAAATCGATTTGCTAAAATCAGTTAAAAAAATTACTAAATATCATAATTTTAGTACAATGAAATTAGTATAAATAACACTATGGAACATTTTTGGGATTATTGTCTGGGGGGTGTGAAATTCCAAGTCAGGGTGATGGTACTAGGTCAGTATAGTAAAACCCTTAAAGGGTTTGGCGTTCGTATGTGTCATTTTTTATGACCTTTTAAATTTTTTCCTTATCTTGATGTTTTTTCGCTTAGTTGTAACATTTTGGCAAAAACGTAGTTTAACATAACTCGAGAACCACTTGTCCGATTTTGATGAAACAAATTTAGAAAAATTTAGAATTACAATTTCTCTAATCTGTTTCTATACTGTTTTCCTATATGTGCAACACTTTCGAAGTTAAAAATGAATGTATGAAGGGAAAAAAGTATTTTTTGCCTAAAAATTTAAATATTTTTTTTTAAAAATTCATAAAAAATCCAAAATGGAAAAAAGTGCCAAAACTAATTACTTTCGCGTAAAGTCACATAACTCATGAGCAAAAAAAGGCATAGATCATGAAAATCGATGCACGCGTTTCTCATTTATTCACAATTAGGTAAATGTATGAATTTCAAAAATTTGCTCCAGATATGCACAACATTATTTGGAGAAAACATTGACACTCACAAGCCGAACTCTCTCATATTTTTCTACTGTACTAAAAGAGAAATATTGATGTGGCAACACTGGTTCTGTAATGTTCACATAAAACATGCATTGTCATTATACTTCTTCTCTTTCTCACACTGGTTCTGTGATTTTTGTCATTCAACAAGTGCCGACGAACGCGAACAGTAAAAGTGATTTTTCTCCAGTTTTTTAAAAGTGAACAAAAGAGAACAGAATATGGAACTGTGCAAGCCAGATATAAATAGCTTTTGCTACTGCTGTGGTCAATATGTCTCAACACATAAAAAAAGGGGAAATTTCAGTACTGATTTTGTTCAAACATACGAGATGTACTTCAACCAAAATGTTATAGTGAACGAAAATTGGGTACCAAATATAGTGTGTAAAAGCTGCTACAACCGTCTAATGGATTGGAAAAATAGAAGACGTGAAAGTATGCCATTCGGTATCCCAATGACTTGGACTAATCCTGGCGAAGGTCACAATCCATTGAATTGCTATGCATGTGCGAATAAAGGAGCCGCAAAAAGGATAAGAAAATCGTATAATTACGTTGGTGTTGCAAGTGCCGCAACACCATTGCCTCATTCGGACCACATTCCTGTGCCAAAAGCTTCTAGCCCAGATATTTTCTCTTCTACGACTGCTCCGACATATCATGCACGTGATGATTCCCCATATGAGCCATCAGTATCCAATGAACCAATTTTAATAAATCAAAATAAGCTTGATTCAATTGTTGCCAAGTTGGAATTAACACAGCATAAATCGGAAGAGCTGGCTTCCATTTTGAAATCAAACAATTTGTTGGCACCCGGTGTGAAAGTCACAGCTTATCGAAGTCGTCAGGCAACACTCCAAAGTTTATTCCTTGTGAATGATGAAAAAACTTCTGCATATTGCCCGGATGTAGGAAAATTGATGGACGCAATGGAAATAAAATATGAAGCAGATGACTGGAGATTATTTATTGACAGTTCAAAACTCAGCTTGAAGGCGGTTTTACTGCATAAGACCAATAAAAAACCTTCAGTTCCAATCGCCTACAGTACAGAAACGAAAGAAACATATGATGCACTGGAAAATATTTTAAAAATGGTTAACTACGCCAAACATATGTGGCGCATATGCTGCGATTTAAAAGTTGTAGCAATGCTTTGCGGTCTTCAAAGCGGCTATATAAAATATATGTGCTTTTTGTGCGATTGGGACACACGATTTTCCGGTGACCAATATGCATGCCACGGATGGAAACTCAGAGAGCACAGCAGGTTACAAACGGCTAATATTATTCGTGAGCCTCTAGTGCCGAAGGAGAATATATTGCTGCCTCCACTGCATATTAAACTTGGAATTGTTAAGAATTTTATCAAAACTGTCGCCAAAAGAGATGAAGTTTTCTTGTGTTTGAAACTAATTTACCCGAGACTCAGCGAAAGTAAAATTAAAGAAGGTAAGTTATAATATCACATTCATTTCCCATGATTTTCCATCTTAACAAATTAATTTTTTCCAATCAGGCGTACTAAATGGTCCAGATATACGAAAGCTGATTAAAAGTGACGCATTCAACAATATTTTGATTGACGCTGAATTGAATGCATGGCAGGCAATCAAAGAAGTAATAGAAGGCTTGTTGGGAAAGCATCGTTCTAACAACTACGATGTTTCTGTCGCAAGGATGTTAAGAGCATTCTCGGAAATTGGTGTCCACATGTCCTTGAAAATCCATTATTTACATCATCATCTGGACTACTTCAGCAAACAATTGGCTACCGAATCTGATGAACAAGGTGAACGCTATCATCAAGTTGCTATGCCATTTGAAATGAGGTAATACTGATTTTTTATTTTTTCAAACTCATTTTAATAAAACAAAAACTTACAGATATAGAGGCAAAAAGTCGCCGAGTGCAATAATTGCGGAAATTTGCTGGTGGAGTAAGTTAGTGTGGCAAGACAAGGATGATCTTGATGATAAAGAATTTTCAGGAGATGCAGAAGGGCCAACAGTGGAGTCACACATTGACATTATGTGTGGTTCAGAAACTGATGATAGCGATGAATGCGATGCCACTAGTTCCGAACAACCACCATCGAAAAAGTCTAGGCAATATTTATTAAAATAAATAAAAATAAAAAAATAAAATAAAAATAAAAAATTATAAAAATGTTTACTTAATTTTTTTAGTAGTTTATGGCCAGAAGTCTGGAGTTATTGGGGAAAATTTATGAAAAAGGCGATAAATGACACTTTTTTGAATAAAAACAAATATCAATATTCTTGTCAAAATGGGATACCTTCACTTAATTGTAAATAAAAGCAGAACGCGTTAAATTTTGTTTATAGGTTATGTGACTTTACATGAAATTAATAACACTTGATCCTTTTTTCCGTTTTGGATTTTTTATGAATTTAAAAAAAAAAATTTTTAATTTTTAGGCAAAAAAACATTTTTTTTTCTCCACAAATTTATTTTTACCGGCAAAACTGTTGATTATAAAGAAAAACGTTATATGAACGGATTAAAGAAATTGTAATTCTAAATTTTTCTAAATTCAAAAATCGGACAAGTGGTTCTCGAGTTATGTTAAACTACGTTTTTGCCAAAATGTTACAACTAAGCGAAAAAACATCAAGATAAGGAAAAAATTTAAAAGGTCATAAAAAAAACATACGAACATGAAAAAACATGACACATACGAACGCCAAACCCTTTGAGGGTTTTACTATACTGACCTAGTACCATCACCCTGACTTGGAATTTCTCACCCCCCAGATTGGCTGTTGTACTGTGTAATTAGTTGCAGCTACTAAATTTCAGTAAATTGCTGTAAACTGTAATTTAAAATCAATCTGCTGAAATTAGCAAAAAATTGCACTAAAAACTAAAAAAAACTGTAAAATCTAAAAAAAAAATATAAATTGTACTAATAATCAGTATAAAAATAGTATAGTGCGATTGGAAACTGTTAACAAATTTTTTTATAAACTTTTTTATCTGAGTGTATGTTTTGTTAAATCAATACGCAGTTTTTAGAAATTTTGTTTTTAATTTTTGTTTTGTGTTTGGTTGAGACGAAACTGCCGCAGTCTGGTGATTCCCTTGTTTCTGTTAAATTTTTCAATAAAAATATTTCCTTAATTATAATATTACTTACGATTGTCCTATGCGACGCTTACAAACACTTAACTAATCTTTTTTCTGTTTGTAATTATAGCCCAATTTTTATACAATTTAATGCTTTTTAACTCGCTGCACAACTTGTTAGCTTTCTGCCCAGTATTTTTGGTAGTCACAAACATTAGCCCAAACTTAATATACCTTTTATCCCATAGTGATATAGGGCTTCCAAAGAACAGTGGTTTAGAATAACAAACTTGATACAGAATGAGTGTTATTTATGAATTTTAGTCCATTAAATTGGTTATCTGTTGATAAGTATTTTAATTACTAGTTTTTAAAATATATCTTTAGTATGAGTATTAAAAAATTATCTAGTTAAATGTTAATCTTAAGCACCTAATAATAAATGAAGAGGTTTCGTCCCCAAAAAAAAAACATGTGAGAAATTAAAATTTTCTCCTATTTACATTAGGAATTTACCACTGTTTATTGTAGAATATAACACAATATAGTATTTCCGTTTTTTTTCTAACAAGTATTTCAACTTGTTACATCTCAAATCTAGGTAAGGTACATGTTTCTATATATAGAATAAATAAACTACAAATGCAATAGATTTTGCATTAGAGTTTCTACGAGTAGGTATATGGTATGTATAATTCTAAATGAAAAACAAATCAAATCGTTACAAACTGTAAAGTTGTGTGAAAAGAAAAAAAAAATCAAAACGGAAATAGAAAAAAAAATGTTGTCATCCTGTTATGACTTGCTTTTACTACACTTGGACAAAATGTCTAGGGTTTATTTAAGTATGTGTTAGTATCATTGGGGATTTTTTTTTGCCTTAATGCCCCCGGTCAGTAGTTTAAATTTCTACCTTTTTCTTGTTTTTTATTTTTATTATTGCATATTTATAAATCTTTCATACATTTAACAATGTGGTTCTTGCATCAACTAGAGTTTGAAAAATAAAGAAATTGAACTTTAGTTGCATACACATAGTGAATGTGACATGGAATTAATTTAAATTTGTATAAAAGTTCATTTATATTTTTTAAATAAAGTCATTTAGGATTAAAAAAAGAAACGTTGAAAAAAGATTATTTAAATTTCCTACCCAAGTAAAAAACTTCTGATATAGTCATATATTATCATATAAAATTTTGTATAATTTTTTGGAACATATATACCAAGATATAATTATATAAAATTTTACGAAATTATATCCTAAATATATATTATTATATACTGCACAATATATAGTACAACATATTACAATATCCAATTATATATAGACCTATATATAGTTACATTTGCCTCATATAATTATGTATAATTGTATGGAATTATATACCATTATATCTAGTTGGATATGATTATATTATATTTGATGCATTTGGATGAGGACAAAATCCGTATAAAATTATCTTATTCCATTAAATTAGATCTAATTGTGTCAAATTAGAACTAATATGATCATAATATGATCTAATTTGATATAATTAGATGTTCTCATTTTTCGGATATAATTATATATAATATCAAAAGTCATACAATTTTTTTTAGTAGGGAAGAAAACATTCTTATTGAAAATTTTAACAGACACAAGTGAATTACCAGACTGCCGCAGTTTCGTCTCACCCAAATTTTTCTTTTTGCCGAACAGACACTCACAATTTATTTTCCTTAACCGATTGAGGTTTATTTGAAAAGTAATAGGTAAAGTTTGTTTTCAATTGAAGAATCAATTAAAATACATGGAAACATATTGTTTAACTTTTTTTTTATAGGTCAATAAAAAACAAACTACAAAAAACTATGTATCGTCTGTAGGAGTTGATATTTTCAGTCAAATGTTCTATTTTTAGTTTTCTATTTTTAGAAAAAAATAATTTAAATAATTTTGGTGTTTTCTGTTTTAAAACAAAAAATTCAAATATTTTTGGTTTTCTTTTTTGTTGAAATAGTTTGTTTATACACAAAATTATTTCAATTCAAAATACAAGATATTCCTTACTCATACACACAAACATAGCCAATAAAAATATTAACGTGTGTGTAGTGTTTTGAAAATTCAAACAAAACAAAACTTTCAATTATAAAAACAAACCACAAAATTGTTTTTTTTTTCTACCGTTTTGTCAGTTAAAAATTGCAGATTGTTTTAACAGATTTTTCAATTATTTTTATTTCTTTTATGGATTGTTTAAACAATGTTTGAAAATAGATAGCAAAATGGTTTGAATATAATGAAAAATCAGTAGACCTTTTTTTAGTTGTGTTTTCAATTAATTTAATATGTATTTTAGGTTATTTTTAACGACAAAATATTGTGAGTGTAGCTGCTTTTTTAAATTTTTCGTTATGTCTTTGGCATTTACAGTTGGATCTTGAAGTATGATACATCGATATTTTTGACTTGAGGGGATTCATGTTTTGCTCGAAGGGCCATTGACCTCAAGTATCCCGTTCTAGTACTAAACGAGCAGATCTTAGTTCCTTCAACCCTAGTGTGCCACCATAATGTCAGGAAATTAAAGCTCGCAAAAAATCATCAAATTTTTGCTAAGGAAGTTTTTCGATAATTCTAGCAGAAATTTTTTTAATTTTTTTTTTTTTGTTGCCGAACGTAGAGGTTACCTTTTAAAATTTTTTTTCATTTGATTTTTCCTTTATAACAAAATACTAGTCTCCTTGAGGCAAAAAATCGATATATCATACTTCAAAATACGACTGTAAATGCCGAATAAATAACGAAATATTAAAAAAGGCGACCACTACATTCGGTAAAATTTTTTTTTTTTCCAAATTGAAAAAATACTTTATATTCGAAGGTGTGTCGTTCACTTTTTTCTTTTTTTTTGCCTGTAAAGCAAATCATATATTTTCTTTAAGTGTGAGAGAGATAGTGCGAAATTCTCAAAGGTGTTAATGTCATGACTATCTGACTATCTGACTTTGTAGTTCATCATAAACAATTCTTTTCCTTTTTCGTTAAATGTATTTAAAGTTTAATTCAAAAATATCAACTTCTTTTTAAAATTTTAAATAAATTAATGCAAATTTTTTTACATTCTTATCTTTGCAGCGTTGACAGTTGTAAATCAGCACTGCTAAACAGATTAACAAAAACTTTTAATGGCAGCAAACAACGACTACAAAATTTAAGACCAAAAAAAGTGTAGTGAAAAAAAAATCAAAATAAAAATTAAAAAAATTTCTAAGGTTTCTTTAAAAACAAAAAATAAATAATTAGAAAAAATTAAATAATTCAAAATATAAAAATAATTACTACATAATATTGTATATTTAATAAAAAATTTTAAAACAAAATTAAGGAAATTAAAAAAAAAAAATCAATTGTGTTCTAAAGGAAAAAAAAATAAGGACTCTATAAGCAAAATTAAATAAAATTATAAAATTATGGAAAAAAATATTTAAAAATATTGAAAAAAATAATAAAAAATAAATTTATAAAATAAAACCTTAATATCGAAATGTTATAAAAAAAAAATTAAATAAATTGCAATAGGAAAGAGGGTGTATAATCAAAATTTAAATAAATTTAAAACTAACACAATTACCAAATAAATATCATAAAGATTTATAATAAAAATAAAAACTTAAAGATTTTAATTTTATTAAAAAAAATCTAAGAAAAGCGATTGTTGTATTAAAACCCATAAAGTATTCAACAATTGCGAAAGATATTTAAATTAATTTAAAAAAAATCATTTTAGAAAAAAAAAAATAAAAGAAAAACACAAAAAGTATGTATAAAATTATATTAAAAAAATTAGATGATGCTTTAAATTTAATAAATATGAAAACGTAATAAATAAAAATTTTAGAGGTAACAAAATTTAATTAGATATAAAAAAACTAAAAAAAAAATTTTTAAATTCTTTAAAAAATAAAAAAAAAACAAATTATGCTAAATTAATTTTACAAAAATGTGGTAATAATTTTAAAAGCAAATACAACACTCACCTAAATAAGAAAATATAATTATGAATAATTTAATATTTAAATAAAAACAAAGACCATTTTTTAGAAAAATTAGAAATAATTTTTAAAAAATTAACTAATATAAAAGCAAAATATAAATAAATAACCAAGCAAAACGTTTTAAATTATACATAAAACATAAAATATATGTTAAAGATATTTAAACTTTCTTAAGCATAATATTACATAACCTAAAAAGATTTTTAAAATAAACAAAAATCACTGATTTAGAAATAAACAACAGCGGAAAATTTATGCAAAATTGTTTATATAGAAATTTTCCTTAACAAGTAACAAAACAACATACAAAATCTTGGCCAAGTTGCTATCAAAGATTTATTATGAAAAAATATAAATTATGAAAATGAAAATTTTCTTAAAAAGCCAAACATAAATAATAAACCAAAACGTTGATTTCCACATTACATCAAGGAGGAGAACAGCTAAAGGAAATTTTTGGGGAAAAACAAGAAATCAATTTTCTTTATGTAAACGCAAGCAGTATAGAAACAAATTGTTAAAATAAACTCAATTTGTATAAACAAAAAAATGTTGTTATGATTATGATGATAATAATGATGATGATACAAATATTTTGGTTGCTAGCCAAATCCAACTGAGGGTTGATAACTTGGTTGGTGGTTTAATAAACAAATATACAGCTCTAACGGCAAACACTTTCCAAGATACAAAAAAAAAAACAAGGAACCAAAAAAACGAAAGCCTGTCTGTTTGTAAATACTACTTGAAATTTATTGTTTAAATTCATTTTCTTCAATTCCACAAAAACGAATTTTCTAAACAAATAATTCACTACTATTTGCTAAAAGCTATAGATGACATTCAAAATAAAGCTATAATTTTCTAAAGGTTGTTAAATATTTTCGTAAAAATAAAACTACAGACAGTAAAATTAAAAAAAAAAAAAATAAATAAATAAAAAGCAAACACCCTCTTAACAGGACTCAAATCAACATAAAAACATTTTTAAATTTAAATTAAAAGCATTTAGAAAATAAAATTTGCTAAATCTTATCTAAAGGATTTCTACTTATCTCTGCATCTTTATTTGGGTGTCTCCATTCTTTACCCTTCATTTTTGAAGTTTGCATTTTACTTTTGATCTACGTTTTATATCTTTATCATCCTATTGTTAAGTTAGTGCTGCGTTTAGCTGCATTAACATCTCAAGATTATCACTGGTCATGGATTCGTCTTTGTTATATCTGTTGCTGCTTATATTTGTGATAATTAAAGGTAAGTTTTTGTTTGTAATCTTTCACAATTTCTGTAGAATTAAGAAATATGAGAAAAAAAAATTATGTGAATTTCAAAGAAACTACACATTGCTACAAGAAATTTCAGCCTGAATGACTCTATTGCGAAATTAAAGTAGAGCACTAAACAAACAAATATCACAAATTGGGGTTTGGAAAGTTATCTTAGATGGGGAAATGAAACAAAATTTTTAGGTGAGATGTAGAACCGGTGTTAGGGACAGACCCTTTATCGGTTTTTTTTTCACTTGAAAAGACCTGCCACTTTAACGTGGCGTTGTCATTGAAGGACAATAATTGACATGACACAGCTAACTGACCTAAAGGAACATGTCACTAAACTAAGCCATAAAGAACTGACACAAAATGAGTCATGCGAATGTTTTTATTGCTTCCAAAGTATCCGTTAGTATATTTTTAATGATTCTTAGAAGTAATACTGAACAACTTAAAAACAAAAACACTTCTTTCCAGAAAAGGAAACAACAACTTAAAAACAAAAACACTTCTTTCCAGAGTAGGAAACAAAACTCTAACGAACCGAACATTATCGTTTTGTACTGTACATCATCACATACAGTACACAAACACATTCCTTACAGAAAAACACATACTCTATCTCTTAAGTTAGTGATTTTGTGTAGCAGTGTTGCCAATCTAGCCATTTTATGACTAGATTTAGCCAGTTTTAAACACGCTTCGCCGAAAAATTTAGACTTAGCAAATATTTTAGCCAATTTAGATAATGTTTTGCCATTTTTGCATTTTTATAAAAATTTTAATTTTGAATGAGGGGAATGTTTAGTTGATCTATTATTTTGGTAAATGAATGTTCTTTAGTTTGACTCTAGATCATAAATTAATATCATTTTCTGTTTAAATTATTTATACAATTTTTACAAGTAATTTACAAAGAAAAAAAATTTTTTTGAGAGAATTCGATAAGACCAGCAAGACAGAATTCGTATTTTCGGCTTTCGCTACAAAGCCATCATCATTGCCTTTCGCCTTGAATGGGTTAATCATGAAATTATAACGAAATTAAACGAAGTTTGTTCAATATGTCAAACAAATTTGAAGGTTAGTTAGTGTCGAAACAAATTTAAAATATTTGATTCATTTTATAAAATGACGGTGTAAAAATAAATTTTTATTTTATTTTTTAACATGTTTGCCAGAAAACTGTTATTTTTTGTTGTTTATAAATGATTAAGAATAGACTAAATCTAAGACATTAGTCCAGTCAAAATAAAAAAAAAGGGTTGCACTCACAATATATTTTCCATAACCGATTGAGGTTTATTTGGAAAATAATAGGTGAAGTTTGTTTTCAATTGAAGAATCAATTAAAATACATGGAAACATACAGCCTTACTATCAATATTTTTCAAACGTATATTTTAGTTAAAGTCGACTTTAGTTAAAATATTGGGTGGCAGTATGCCTTGGTTTATTTTGCTGATTGGTTAATTTATTTTCAACCAATCAAAATTTTTGAAAACATAACTATTTCTATAGGGTTTTCATATACAAAATGAACAAAACCGTATGATTAAAAATAAAGTCGACTTTAAATTTAAAATACTCTTTTATAGTAAGGGCCATACTGTTTAACTTTTTGTATAAGTCAATAAAAACCAAACTACAAAAAAATACCTATCATCTGTATGAGTTGATATTTTCAGTCAAATGTTCTATTTTTAGTTTTCTATTTTTGGACAAAAATTATTTAAATGATTTCATTGTTTTCTATTTTAAAATAAAAAATTAAAATATTTTCAGTATTCTTTTTTGTTAAAATAAAATATGTACAAAATTATTTCAATTCAAATTACAAGAAATTCTTTACTCATAAACACAAACATAGCCAATAAAAATATGAATGTATGTCTTGTGTGTGCAGTGTTTTGAAAATTCAAAAAAAAAATAAAAACTTTCAATTATAAAAAAAAAACCACAAAATGGTTTTTTTTTCTAATGTTTTGTCAGTTAAAAATTGAAGATTGTTTTAATAGACTTTTCAATTATTTTTATTTCTTTTATGGATTGTTTAAACAATGTTTGAAAATAAATAGCAAAATGGTTTGAATATAATGAAAAATCAGTTATAATTTTTTTAGTTGTGTTTTCAATTAATTATATATATTTTAAGTTGTTTTTAACTATGAAATATTGTGAATGTAAGTTTACAATAATTTGCATATAGCTGAAAGCTGGTACATGTATTAAATACATTTTTATGAATGAAATGTCAAAAGTCCCCATCGGTCTTAAATGTGGTAAAATATGTATTTAGGGTCAAAGGTCAAAAATATCGTTTTGTTTTTTGTTGGTAAAAATTGTAGATCGTGTAATTTTCTATAAAAATTTTTTCCTACGCACATATCATCATTTCTGAGTTATAGCGAAAACAACGTTTAAAGAATGGGCCACCTCACAGGTGGTGAGGAAAAGAAAATTTTGACCTGTGACCCGCCCCCCCCCCCCACTCTTGAAATGTTCGTTTGGTTATAAAATGAAATCATGCAAAAAATTTAGGTAATCGTATAACGGGAACAGGAACATGTGCCACAGCGGCCCTGAAATACGATTTAAATGGAGAAAAAATTACTTGTTTGTGTTTTTTTTCGAATTTCAGTGTTTTTAACTTTATTTTAAAATCCTTAAAAAAAAAAATGAAAATTTTGTTCATGTCTAAGGCACTGTTATGGTAAGAAAAAAGTCCGTAAAAAATTTAGTTCAAACTACAAAAAATTAGTTAAAAATTATGCTGCAGAAAAAAAATGCTAAATTAGCAATATAGGAACAGCAAAAATAAAACTGTTAAATATACAGAATTTTAGTTATATTTGAGCTAAATTTTTGTTAATGGAAAATAGAAAATTAACCTTTAATTAATCAGCCAAAAATTTTGCTAAATAATTAGTAGCCTAAAAAGTCAACAAAAAATTTAAAATTTTGGAAATTTTTCAAACATTTTTTTTAATTGCAAATAAAAGTTGAGGCTTTTGAAAACAGTAGTTTACAATTTTTTAGCAAATATTTCTGCTGATTTTAGCAGAATAGACTGCTATTTGCATTCAACTAAATTTAGCTTAAAAATAGCAAAAATTTTGCAAAAATCTGCAAAATTTTCTGCAGATTTTACAGTACAATTTGCTATTTTCAATTAACTAAAAGTTAACGTAAATATAACTAAAATTCTGTAAATTTAACAGTTTTAACTTTGCTATTCTTATTTTACTAGTATTTAATAAAAAAATCTGCTAATTTTAGTAGTTTTTTCTGCAGCATCATTTTTAACTAATTTTTAGTAAATTTTGCTGCTATTTTTACACATTTATTTCTATGAGTGTAGAGACCATTTGTGGATAAAAATAATGCTGGATTTAAGGAAATTTTATAGGATTTCCAAAAACATACAATAGGATGCAAATTCTCTACAGTCAATGATTGCATAATTAAGCTTAATTCAGACCTGTTAAAGATATATGAGTGGGCATTTAAACTCCTCTAAGTCGAAGTGCCTCTAAGTGCATTATTGGCAAAAACGAATTTGGTTCCTTCACTCCTATATGGTTATGAGCTATATGCCGGTTGTAACTCAACTGATAAAAGGAAACTAAGGATAATGTTTAATAATATCGCTAGATATATCTTTGGGTTAAAGAGCGGCGATAGAGCTTCTAATTTCTCGAAGAGGATATTTGGTGTATCGTTTGACAATCTTTTAACATACAGAAGTCTTTTTTTCTTGCAGAAAATAGTGTATACGAAATAACCCTCTTATTTGTTTGAAAAGTTTCATTTTGCTAGATCAAATAGAGGCAAAATAATAACTCCAATTCTGCGCCGATATCTGTCATCTGATTGCCAATTTTTTATCTCTGCTATAACTCTCTGGAACAAACTTCCCCATAATATTCAAAATTTAAGCAAAGCAATACAGTTTAAGAAAACAATTTTTAGCTATTTTGAAATTAAATAATTTTGTATGTATTTTTTACTACATTTTTACTTTATTTTATTATTAATAATATTTTTTTTAAAAATTTTTTTAACTTTGATTAATTATTATATTTTAAATGTCATTTAATGTTGTTATATAAAAATGTTTTTCCTAATTTTAATATAATATATTAATACAGTGTGGCCCAAAATTACCGAATTAAAAAAAAATATAGCCCAATTATCCTTTCCGACGAAACACCGCACCAAACAGTAGACTTAAGTGGGCGTAATTGTCGCTGTTGAACTACTCTTGGATTTTCCGTAGCCCATATTCTGCAGTTGTGCCTATTAACGAACCCATTTAATTGGAAATGAGCTTCGTCGCTCATAATTAAATTATGAATAATATCTTGATTTTCTTCAACTGTTTAATTGTGTACTGTTCCATTTTAAATTCCCCAAGTCTTCTTTACAAAATTCTGCAAAAAAAAAAAAAAAATAATAAAAAAAATTATAATAAAAAAGTTATAAGGAATTCAAACCACATCGGTAATTTTTGGCCACCCTCTATATATAACAATTTTAATATGCCATTATATGTTTACGGTGCTAAATTTAAAAGATAATTATATCTTACTTCACTGGTGCAAAACTTAAATAAATATAAATATGAATCTGCCATAAAATTTGTTAAACTTTTTTTTAAAACTATGGGGTTTTTTCAAAATCAGATATTTATCTGGGATATTTATCTGAAATACTAAAAATCCAAACCCATTGCAGGTAAAAACTAATCCGCTACATTAAATCTGCCAGTTATAGTGTTAAAATTTCATGTGAGATTCTTATTTAGAGACCCCACTAATCCGCTACATTAAATCTGCCAGTTATAGTATTAAAATTTCATGTGAGATTCTTATTTAGAGACCCCACATAACTTCGGATAAATAATTTTTAAAAAAAATTTATCATTTTGTAAAAATTATCCCAGAATCTGAAATATCTTTTTAAAAAAATTTTTCTCAGAACTGCAAATATCTGCGAATTTAAGAAAAATATCGTTGTTGAAACACTTTTAAACGAAATTTGATTTTGAACAAACTTTCCCTAAGGAAGTTATCTCAACTGATATAAACCGATTTAATAAGAATTGTATATGTTGTAGAGAAAACAAATTAAGAGAAGCTATGGAATAAAAAAACTTATTTTCTCGATTTATAAGATTTTTCAACGCTAAATATTTTATGAAAAATATCTACAAGACTACCTTCCATTGTTAGTTTACTTTTTTTGTTTTCCTATTTTCCACTTTGTTATTTATAAAATATTTTTCTTTCTTTGATTTTGTTGTTATTTATTTTGTACTCTTTGTTTTTATTTGCAGGAAAAGAATAACAAAATGTTCCTTGGAGACAATAGTCAGCAGGAAAAAGTTAGTTTATTAATAACAATTTGTTGGGAATATAACAAACCTTTTTGTGTTTTGTTTTATAAAGTCTTGATATTTGCAAAACAAAAATATGTTTTATAGTTGGAAATGAAAAAAAAGTTTTTTGTTTTTAAATTTTTGAAAAAACTTTAAAATTTTCTTCAAGGTTGGTAAAAAAAAAGTAAAAGTGTTAGAACAAAAGATATATTTAAAGCAATCCCAATGGATGTGGTTTAAATAACTCGAAACTAAAAATTCTAAAGAATATCGATATACATAGAGATGTATAATAAATTTATATTATGAACTTGTGATGGCAATAATAACAAAACTATTTTTTTTTGTGTTAAAAAAAGATTTTTAAAAATTTAAAAAAAATTTAATTTAAAGCAAGAACAAAATGAAAGTTAATTAAATTAAATAGATATAGAACACTCTTATAAATTTTTGTTTAAATTTATCCTATGTCAGTATAAATACTCTATGTGTGTATTTAAAATGTTATACATTAGGCTGGACCTTGTTTTTCAACTTGCGATTTAAGACCGTTCCCACTCCCCCAGAAATGTGCCTTTGGGTACAAAAATACATCATGCGAAAATATTAAGGTGATTGTATAACGAGAACGGAAGTTTGAAATACGACTTACAATGCGAAAAAAATCACTTTTTTGGTTTTTTGAAAATACTGGCTCTTAAGTAACTGCATTCTTGGAAAGTATAAATTGAATCGTATTCTAAACTGAACAACCTTCCTAAAATCGTTTGGAAAACCTTTAAATTTTCCCCAGACCATTGTAGGGTTAAAATGAGATAAAATATGAAAATCGTAGAAAAATAAAATCTTTTTTTTCAAAACCTTACGATGTTTGTTTCTGAGATCCATAAATATTCACATATAAATTGTTTTCTCTCTTAGATTATGGTAACCTAGTCCCAGTTATGATTTTTCTTTTATAAATTTGCAAAACCCTAATTTTGAGTTTTTCAAAATTTTTTTCAACAAAATATAAAAAAAAGTGCTTAACACCTAGAATTTTTTTATACTGAATTTAGACTGAGCAAAAACCAGCTGGTTTTTGTACAAAACTAAATTGCAAAAGCCAAGTCATTTACACTGGTTATTTAGGTTTTCTTTGTCACAACACTTTTTTATTACACACTTTTCTTTCTTTTTTTATTGTTAAATTAATGTAAAAAAATTATTAATATATTTAAAAAAGAATAACAACACAAAATTTAAAAATAAACTGCAAATATTCTTAAAAAGTTAAAAAAAAATTTTTTGACACTTGCTTTACTCCTATATTCGTTGCAATAGGGTGTATCGAAAATTAACTATAAATGATACCGGGTGTATCAAAAATGCACATTTCAGATATTTTTACTTGGTTTTTGGCAAAAACCAGCTAGAATCTGGTTTTCAGTTTGTATGAAAATTGTATGGAAAAATTAAATTAATTTTGTAGTTTTCGGCTCAAAAACTAAAAATGGCCAAAAACTACTAGTTTTTGCCTAGTCTAAATATACTATTAAATACATCTCACAGAATAATTCTAATGAAAATTACAAATATACCTTTATTAAATTAGTAGTGACGGCGTTTTAAATTTGAAAATTTTAGAGAAAATTGTGATTTTGCCTAATAATTTAGATAATTTTTGTGTTTTTAGCTAGCTGTAACAAAACCACTTACGACTTTTTTCAACTCTGATACAAGAGGTTGTTTTCCAGAAATTTTTTAAATCTTTGAAAACGTTAACCCTCCCTTTACCAAGGTCAAGAGTGAAATTTTTGAAAATTTACGATTTCTCCTGAAAGTATATGTTGTTTCTAGCGGAAAATCGAGGAGGTGCTTCAGAAAATTGTAAAAATTCTGTACAATTTTCTGAACCATCTCCTCGCCTTTAGGGGCAAATTTAGCCACTATTTTGATCTTTTAAAATAAAGGCATAGAGAATAAAATTAGAAAAAACTTGAATCGTTTCTATTATATTTTCCACCACTGTATATATATATTCCTCTAATTCCCACTGGAGCATAGAGTGCTCCAGATAGATCTGGCGCACCATATATAATCAGATCGTATTTGATCTGTGTTTATAAAATATTATCGACAAAACCAAAACTTTAAGCTGAAACTTAAAAAGTTGAGCACGATTTTGTAATCGGAATTAAGAAAGGTTTTGTCTTAAACATTTCTTAAGTCAAAAATTCTTACTCCAGAAATATTTAAGAAGCAAATCGATCTTAGTTCTGACTATACGGGTAATTTTTTAAGAAAACTTTGTAATCATATTTTTATTTTTGGAACATTTGAAAACGGCAATATGTGGACAAGGAGCCACGTGATCCAGATATAGACCTAGTAATCACATCCCAGAAAAAATGTGGAAGCAGTAAAACGATTACTGCTTCCTTACTGCTACTTTTACCGCTTCTAAAAATGTATAGCTTCGTAAACAGCCTAAGGCCTAAGTTGATTAATTGTTTACATCGCTCTTTGCTGTGCTTTTCAAAAAGGCATGAAATGAGCAATACATTTTGATTGCTTAAATATTTTTGCGGTTCTTTTATCAAAATTTTTTAAAATGCGGAAAAAAGTTATTTTAATGAACATAAGAACTTTTACTGAAAATAAGAGGCATTTTCTCTTCACGGAAAAATATGCAGGAATATTGTGCTTTTGAGAAGGCATGATTTTAAATAGTTGAAAAGCTTTCTGAGAAGGCATGTATTATCGACATTTTAAAAGAAAAATAGGAGCACTAATTAAAAACAGTGAATTCATGCCTTTTTGGATCTCGAAACAAGTGCTTTCACTTAAGCTATCTCGAACAAAAATCAGGCATGATATCATCAATAAGGCAATCGCTTTACTGCTCAACTTTCCCTGACAAAACTGCTTCCAAGCAAGCAGTAATTTCTGCTGGGATAGTTTGCTAGATCCTCTTAGGTTTGACCGAATCTGACAGTATATTGTATAAAATCAGGCAATAAAGTGTTATAATATTGAGAAATAAAATCATTATCATTATATTTTCATTATCATTATTTTATGTCATGTTGGTCCAGTTTCTTCTTCATTACTTTACCAAAAGTGATTGCAATGAAGTTTGGTTTTTAATTGGACTACTTTCTGTAGTGTAATGAAAAAAAAATTAAATTCACCACACTAAAAAAAAAAAAAAAAATAATTACTTTTTTCATTACTAAAAGAGATAACCGTTTGATTTGTTTTTCTATAGTCATGCCTTCATTACTAAAGTTTTTAATTTTCGTATTAAAAAAATATGGCCGAAAAATACTTATGAATCATTCCATAGCTTTAGACCTCAAAATGAAAGTTTATTTATTTTTTTTTGGAATTTAACTAAGAATCGGCATACCATAAACTCCAAAGGACGGACACAAAAAAGTACCTTATATAAAAAAGTAACTATTATAAAAAAGTGCCATATAAAAGGTAAAGGTATCTTTTAAAAAAGTACCTTTTATAAAAAGTACATTTTATAAAAAAATACGTTTTACAAAAAGTACTTTTTATAAAAAAGTAAGTTTTATAAAAAGGACCTTTTATAAAAAGTACATTCTATAAAAAGTATCTTTTATAAAAAGTACCTTTTATAAAAAGTATCTTTTATAAAAAGTACCTTCTATAAAAAGTACCTTTTATAAAAAGAACCTTTTATAAAAAAGTACATTTTATAAAAAGTACATTTTATAAAAAATTACATTTTATAAAAAAGTACCTTTTACAAAAAAGTTCTTTTTATAAAAAATTACCTTTTATAAAAAAGTACTTTTTATAAAAAAAGTATCTTTTATGAAAAAAGTATCTTTTATAAAAAAAGTATCTTTTATAAAAAAAGTATCTTTTATAAAAAAAGTATCTTTTATAAAAAAAGTATCTTTTATAAAAAGTACCTTTTATAAAAAGTACCTTTTATAAAAAGTACCTTTTATAAAAAGTACATTTTATAAAAAGTACCTTTTATAAAAAGTACCTTTTATAAAAAGTACCCAATATAAAAAGTGCCTTTTATACAAAGTACCTTTTATACAAAGTACCTTTTATAAAAATATCTTTTATAAAAAGTACCTTTTATAAAAAAGTACATTTTATAAAAAAGTACATTTTATAAAAAAGTACGTTTTGCAAAAAAGTACCTTTTACAAAAAAGTACTTTCTATAAAAAAATACCTTTTATAAAATATACCTTTTATAAAAAGTACCTTTTATAAAAAGTACTTTTTATAAAAAAAGTACCTTTTATAAAGAGTACCCTATATAAAAAGTAGGGTTTTTGAAGAAAACTTTACCTTATATAAAAAGTACATTTTATAAAAAGAAACTTTATAAAAAAGTACCTTTTATACAAGAATATCTTCCTGGGTCTTCTAAAATCCACAAAACTTAAAGGTGTAAAACAAAGCTAAATCCCACATATCGAAAATATAAAAATAAAGCTAACAGAAAGGAAAGAACAACAGCAAGAAAAAAGTAATGGCAATGAGACAATATCCTGCACTTGTTTTTTTTTTTTTTTACTTTTTCACAACTACTACAAACAATAAGGCTGCAATTCATATAAGCTCTTGAAACATGCAAGTAAAACTAACAACAGAAAATGAAAATAAAAACGAAGAAAAAATATTTTATAAAAAAAAAATAAAACCAATTGTGAAAAGGATGAGTACCACTGGCGGCATTTTTACACATTTACACACATTCACTTATACATATTTGTTCATAAATATTAGTAGAAGTTGTTGACGCCACTATTATTGTGAGAGAGTATGATTGCAAGGGTGTAAAAATGTATTTGTGTTGTTGTGTGTCTATAAGTTTACAGTTATTTGTGTGACAGTCAAGTGTAGCGGTGCATATAAGTTGTTCATTTGTTTTTTTTTTTTTATTATTTTCTTATAAAAAATTTATTATGTACGAGTATGTGTTTTCAGATTTCTTTATGGTATATATTTTTATTTTTTCATATTTATATTCTTACACTTTTATTTCCTGTCTTTTGGCTCTTAAGTTTTGTTTTATTTGGTTTTTTCGCTAGGGAACTTTATGAATTCTAAAAATTTGTTTCTTTACTATTTTCAGTTTTATTTCCCTCCGTTTCCGTTGTATTGTAAATTTACCTTTATAAATTTTCTGTTACATAAAATCTATTGTTTATACAAAAAAGATTTTGTATGCATTTGAAAAATATATATTTTTAAAGGACACACGTTTTAGGTCTGAAATATAAAATAGCATAATAATTTTATAGGTTTTTGTAAGGATTTATTTGTTAATCCTTTTATATAGTTTAATTAAATTCAATTTCTTTTATTTAATTTCCTTCTCTATACCTAACTAATTTATAACTTATTGTTTAAGCTAATAATTCATTTACATAGTTTTTTATATTTTTTCTTTGCCACTTAACCATCTATATAGTCTTTGTAATTTAGGATGAAATTGTTTTTTTTTTTTTTTGCCAAACCACAAAAGTAAATATGTTCTTTTGTATAGTATTCTATAGTTAACTTTCTATGTATAGTTTCTATTGTTTACAGTTACAGTTTTACTTGTTTCTGATTGTTTTCGAGACCACAACATATGTGACAATGCCTTTAGGTTATAATTTTAGTGTTGAATTCAAGCAATTTAGAAAGTTGAATTTAATGTAAAGTTTGTTAAAATGTAGAGAAGAAAATTGCTTATTTTTTGTAGAAAGTTTATCTACTCATAGGATATACGATTAGTGAACACTAATAGAAAGTTTAGGCAACTTTTTACTCATAGGAGACTTTATATGAAAGGAACTAAATATTTAATGGAAGATACTTTTTCATATTAACCTTTCATAAATCATTCATCTTAAAAAGTTACTTTTTTATAAAAGACTTTTTACTATAGAAGGAACTTTCTATAAAAAGTTTTTTATTTTCAATATTTCCCTATTCCATTGTGTAGCATCTTCAGGAAATAATAATTAAATTTAGTTTAAATTAAAAATTAAATTTAATTTAACTGTTATTTCCTGAAGATGCTATACAATGGAGTAGCGAAATATTGAAAATAAAAAACTTTTTATATATAAAAAACAAACTTTAAGCTCAAATTAAATTTAATTTTTATTTGCTGAAGACGGTACACAATAGAGTAGCGAAATATAGAAAATGAAAAATTTTTATATATAAAAAACAAACCTTAAACTCAAGGAAATTGTGGAGTTAAAAATAGAAAAAAAGGTTAAATAAACGACAGGAAGTTTCTGTTTATTATAATATTAAAAATAACTGCTTTAAGCAACTGTTACGAAATACTTTTCGTTAGTGGTTTTCAAATGACTGTCAAAATAACTCATTTGCATACTGTCATAGAAAAACAACTGCAATTACAGTTAAAACATCAACTACTGGTTACTACACAATCAGTTGTGTTGTCATAACTGAAAAAGTTGTTTGAATGCACATTTCTTATATAGTTATAGAACCAAATAGTTGTTTGTTAGTATGAAAATTCCACGATTCATAATTTAAGGCACACCTTAATACTATTACATACAAGTACTCGTAGAAATTCAAAGAATTCTTAATACAATTTAAAATCTTTTACTTAAGAAACTGTAAAAGACGATTAACAAGTAAGAGATAAAATAGAACGATGAAAAATCAACATTATTATCATTTTACAGCAATGTTGCCAGTAAGCAAACAAACTACTGCAACTATCACCGAGAACATGTACGCAAATCATATTCAACATTTCATTACAGAGAGTTTACGAAGAGTTGAGTTTGAATTATAACAGTTGAACTTTAGTTGTTGTCTACTATATATGTGATTTTAAAAGATATGCAACAGTTATCCCATAATAAATTCCTTAGTATGCAAGTGATTTGTAGTAAGTTCAAAAATAAAGTAAATATATATTTTATTATATATAATATTTCTATAAACCCTCATGTTGCACTTTTGTGTTAAAATTCTTTCTATTTCATTTATTCCTTTAACAATCTCCTTCTAGCTTTAGTTTTCTTGCAAAGAAATATTTGCTACAGTGGGTGTAAGAAACTTTTAAAATATATTTTATCTACTCTGTTTGTCATTTGAATTATTTCAACAAAAAGATTTTTTATTTCAACAAAATAAAAATTATTTATTTGAATACTTTTTATTTTTAATCTTTGGTTATACAGAGAAATTGCTATAAAAATTTATTATTTTCTTGTAAGATATTTTTTTTTTATTGTAAATATGTAGACACACTCTATTTCTATTTCCTTCTCTTAAACTTTGTGATAATATTTCTTTAATCATATTAAGAAAATTTAAATTTTTTTCTAAATTTATGTGGAAACACATAAATTTATTTTTATTTATATGTTTGACATTTTCTTTATCTTAAAAGGATCAATTTACTGTTTTTGTTATTGATAGAATTTGATTTGGTTTTCTTTTTGTATATATTTAATTACATTCTTTATTCAAAACTTTTCTTAAATGCCATAAATTTCAACATAATTTTTATTTTTACTAAAAAATCATTGATATTTATAATTTGGAAGGAAATCTGTTGGCAAAGCAGATTATAAAGTATCCTGGTTACATAATAAATATACAGAGATGACAAATTAAATGTTTCAATAACTTATTGTCAACATAGAGGAAAGAGTTTCATAGTTAAAAAGTATTATGTTATGACGAAAAGATGTACACTGATAATAATCCATGCATAAAATTACGAAAAAATGTCAAAATAACAAAAAATTTTGTAAAATATACGAAAAATGGTTTATTTTACGAAAGTTTTTGTTGTTTTGACATTAATTTCGTATTTTTATGCATGGATTATTATGTGTGTAGTGACCAAAATATGACACACTCTAATTAATTTCTGTTGAAATTTACCCAACTTATAATAGGAAACTGTACTCCTACTATAAATTAAGTAAATTTACTTTATGTGTGAAATTGTTTAGATTGTTGCAAAAATAATGTGTGATTTTACATTGAAAGTGCATAAAAATTAGATGAATCTTTGAAGCTAGGTGTTAATTTACTAAATTTGTGTGTAAAATATCATGTTTTATCCGTAAAAATCCCCCAAAAATGGGTATATTTACAACATCTGTGGTTAAAGTTAAAACACTTTTTTTCTAATAAAATAAAATATTAATTTTAATACATATTTTATTAATATTGAGTTATGTAACCCATTAAAATTTTTTTAGAATCGGTTGCTAACCATGCCAATTCTGCAATTGGTTCCACTGCAACAGATTCCATCATGCGCGGTTTCAAGGGGGGAGGGGGAAATGGGAAATTCCCCCCCCCCCCCCCCCCCCCCCCCCCAAACCGAAATCGAAAACGAAAAAAAGAGGAAAGAAAATAAAAAAAGGAAAAAGAAAAGAAAAAAGTGAAAGGAAAAAGCGGAAAAAGAAAAAAAAAACGAAAAAAAAATTAAAACAGGAAGCAAGATGGAAACAAAATTTTTCCGAAGTACAAAACAGTTCTAAAGCAATTTAACAAAAAGTCTCCCCTATACTCAGATGCATCAGATCCTAAAAAAATACAAAATACTTAATTAAATACGAAAAAAGGAATACACAAATAACGAAGTACCCAAGTTAATTTTTTTTCTGGCAATTTTTCTTTAAGAAAAGAACTACAAATAAATACGATTATGCAAATTTTCCTAAAGAAAATTTGGGATATTTTTTGTTTGAGAAGTTTTTTATAAAAATTTTATCAAACTATAAAAATAATCTTTTTAAGAATTAACTTTAATTAAAAATCAATTGAGATATTGTTTTTCGTAAGGATATTTTTTATACAAGATTATATAGTTGTAAAAATCGAAGATTCTATATTTAGGGCGAACGCTTCAAAAACTACATTTTTACAGGAACTTTAGAAATTTTTCCTCTTTTCCCCTGAAAAAACTTCACTCGAACTTTAAAGGACTCAAATGGTTATTTATGGCATTTTCTTTTCTGAAAAAAATGTTGCCTTTTTTTTGCATTTTGCTTTTGAATTGCCTTTTTTGTGTTCTTTTCTAAATTAAGGGTAACATTCTAAGAGGGCTAGGTGTTCTTTTCTAGAAATGTTGCCTAAATAAAGGGCAAAAATGCAACATTTTTCGCCCTCAAAAAATTTACGGGGTAGAGTGTTGCCCTGTTTTTTTCTTTATGTCAACGCCATGTGTATATACTGTAATGTTTTTTGCCAGCTAACTCGCAACTTGGTGGCCTAGGGGGTACTATCATGGCTTCTGATGCAGTAGGTCGCAGGTTCAAACCCCGGTTGGAGCACAATATTTTTTTTGGTTTTTTTTTTGTTTTTATAAAATTTTAATTAGATTTTTATAGTTTTGCTGTTATTTAGTATTTAACAATTTTTTATGCTAAAAATAAATAAAAAATTATACAATTTGCTTTAAATATAAAAAAAAATTTAATTGAAAAAAGAAAATATATAAAAAAATTTATTTTTTACTTTGTCTGGAATTTGAACCCGTCCAGCCCATGTCAAAGGCAGCCATCACAACCACTAGGCTACAATTAGTAATAGTTTGCATAAACAATATTGCATACGAGTAAACAGTACACATACATATGTTTAGAAAAATGCAACAGTGATTTTATTGTGTTCTATTCTGATTGGAAAAATGTAACATTTTAATGGGGTGAGGGCAACATTTTTAAAATGTTGCCTTTTAACAAGGAAACATTTTTTTACAGAAAAGAAAACGCCATTAGATTGTGAATGAAAACATTTTTTATTTTATAAAGGTGTTATTCCAACAAACACGTCAATTTTTCACCAGATAAATTATATATTAAATTTGCTGAAAAAAAAATTATACACAATTTTCATATGAAACACTTTATCGTGAAAAACATTTTGTTTATATGTAAAATCGAAACAAATTAATGAGCTTCAAGTAAGAAATTTTTAAAAATTTGTTAAAGAAACATTTTCGCAAATCAATTTTTTTTTAAGTGAGGACTTTTATTTTGCAGACTCTATAATTGTTTCTCTTTTAAAATTATCGTATGTACACTGAAACTACGAGAAAAAAAATTATACCCAAATTTTTTACAAGAAATTGATTATTGTGAAAAATAATTCTGTTTTTATGGAGCATAACAGTTTCATGGTTCTCGAAGTCAGTGTGTTGTGTCAAAAAATGACATATGAGAGCTCTCAGTAATCAATTAATTTTAGTTCAGATAAGCCTCTTGGTGCATATAACAAAAAATTCTTAGATTGTTCTCTCCTACACAGATAGAAATTTAAGTTTTAATGAAAATGGTTCTCCAAATCAGCGTTTTTGGACGACTTGAGCCAGTGGAAGGAGTTGAAATAAAAAAGAAAAAAACGCCATTCTCTTTTTCTATGCAAAAACTTTAAAAAAGTGATGATATTCGAAAATCAAATAAAATTTTTTTTTCGACGAACCCTAATATTAAATATTAAAATAAAGGTATAATTTAAGTTTTTTAAATCCATCCAATAAAAGGAATATTTTGATAATCAGAACTAAAAACGACTTTTATGTTAAATACAACTTAGGTATGTAAGAAATTTTGTTTGAAAATTTTTTACTTAAGTAAAATTTTAGAACAAATTAATTCTTGGTTCTGGCACATAATCGATTGTTCTAAAAAAACTACAAAAGGTTTTCGTTACTTCCGTAAAATTACTCAATTTCTGTCTAAGCCGAATTTTTCACACTAACATGAATTTTTTCACACAAAGGTAAACAATACGAAGGTGGTCACAACCCAGCAAAAATTACTGCTTGCTTGGAAGCAGTTTTGTCAGGTAAAGTTGAGCAGTGAAGCGATTGCATTATTGATGATATCATGCCTGATTTTTGTTCGAGATAGCTCGCGTGAAAGCACTAGTTTCGAGATCCGAAAAGGCATGAATTCATCGCTTTTAATTAGTGCTCCTATTTTTGTTTTAAAATGTCGATAATTCATGCCTTCTCGGAAGTGCATATTATAAAGCTTTTCAACTATTTAAAATCATGCCTTCTCAAAAGCGCACATATTTTTCCGTGAAGAAAAAATGCCTCTTATTTTCATTAAAATTCGGAGTCTTTTATGAGTCTTAAAAGTGCACTCAGAAAGAGGCTTCATCGGTGAAGTAAAACACCCTCATATATCTATGCTTTCAGAAGGTCTAAGGGCTCTTTTGTACACTGTACACTGTCAATTGTACACTGGGCTAATATTCTTATACAAAATTCTAAAAACTCGTCAGCCAGATTATCTGTATAATCAATTTAAATTTAGCCGTCACAGGGAAAATAAAAACTTGATACAAATAAGACAGCATACATTAATATCAAATTGACAATTTTATATCACCACAATTACTCTTTGAAATATCATTCGATCAATTATTATAGTAACCAGCAAGACATTACAGTTTAAGAAAATAATCTTTTATGGCACTCACACATATCTGTTTAATATTGCATTTACATCTGCACCCAAATCTCGAGATTTCCAGTAAAATTGAGATTTCAATGAAAATCTCATGTAAAATCCCGAGATTCCCCATACAAAAGAAATCCCGTAAATTTGCGAGATTTCTAAGAAATCTCATGAAAATCTCACAAATGTGGAGACTTTTACAGAATACAACACTGCGTTTCGCTTAATTTGTTGAGTTTTTGCATGAAAAAGTGGCAACGATGGTCAACAGCTGACTAAAAAAATAACCTAAAAATAACACAAAATTATGAAATAAAAAAATGATTATAAATTTAATAAAGATTAATATAACTTTCTGTTTAAATTATTTTTCAAATTAAAAAAAGATGATACAATTTAAACAAGTAAATTACAAAGAATAAAAAATTTGAAAGAATTCGATAAGGCCAGCAAGACAGAATACGTATTTTCGGCTTTCGCTACAAAGCCATCATCAGTGTCGTTTGCCTCAACGGGTTAAACTTTGATAATCGTCTACTTATGTGAAAGTTGAAAGTAAATCGAAGCCATCATCAGTGTTGTCAAGGTAAATGACACTGATGATGGCTTTGTAGCGAAAGCCGAAAATACGTATTCTGTCTTGCTGGCCTTATCGAATTCTTTCAAATTTTTTATTCTTTGCAATTAACTTGTTTAAATTGTATCATCTTTCTTTAATTTGAAAAATAATTTAAACAGAAAGTGATATTAATTTATGATCTAGAGTCAGACTAAAAAATATTAATTTACCAAATAAAAAGATCAACTATACAACCCCACATTTATTGATTATATTGTAATAATTGATTGTTTTTAATAAAAAATTTTGACTATTTTTACAGATGCATAAAAAGGAATTTCTCATCATTTTTATATATATATATGTGACCTTCTCCGAGAAAAGGGACCTAGGTGTCAAAAAACGGGTTTGGACTTAAGAGTGGATTCTGGTACCTAAAAGGGTGTAGAATAAGATGAAATGAGTTAGATTTCTGATAAAAATTTATTTACCCCATAAAAACGTACAAAACGAACTTAGAAACTTAGAAAAGGTGTGTGATAATGCGTTATGAAACTTTAAATGCGTTCTTCTCAAAATTTCATTTTCACACACTAGGTCCCTTTTCTCGGAGAAGGAGAATATTGAATTTAATTATTAAGAAAAAATTAATAAAATAAAAAAAATTAAAAACAAATAAAAAATAGTGGTCCCACTGGTAATCGAACCCGCGACCCTCTGTTTGGAAATGCCAAATGATACCAAAATCACTTTTTAGGATCACTTTTAGAGCAAATACTCTTTAGAAGCAGTAATTAAGGGACTTTTTGGATGTTGTTCAGAAGTAATTCTAAAAAAGCTGTAAAAATATACTAACGAATACTTTGGAAGCAGTGAAAGAAGTAGTTTACAAAGCATTACTTCCAAAAGAAGTGATTTTTTTAAGTTGCTCAGAATAACTTCTTACAAAGCAGTAAAAATACACTAACGGATACTTGTTAAGCAGTGAAAGAAGTTAATGGTAGTCTATTTGCATTTTTGTATTATAGTTATTAATGAATTTTTTTTGTTGCACTGTGTAATAAGTGATAAACTCCCACAGAAATATTCAAAATCAAATTAATTCTTGAAAAAGCTGCTAAAAATAGCATATTTTTATTAAATATTCAACAAAAATAGCACTTTGGCATAACAAATTAAATTCGGTGTCCTGCAGCAACTCTGAAATTCTCTTCAATCACTATAGATGTTATAAATGGATTCACAAAACTTAATATCCGGTAAATGTAACGAATTATTTGTTTTTATCCTGTTATTTTTATACAATAATCCTTCAGAGTGTGTGTCGAGTTTTAAGTTACAAAGTACCATATATATTAAAATTTATTTTATACTCGAGAGAAATCATCAAGTACTTTTTTACGTATAAATTTGTTGTAACTTTGACAGTGAAAGCTATAAGTTCACGTTGGATATATATAACAAAAAACGAAGAATATAAGTTACCTGCATATTTATACAGAAAGATTTATATACTTAAGTAGTAGAGTGCCCAGAAAAAAGTAAAGTTTTGAATTTCTTAAACCTTATCGCTAAAATATGTTTTTTTTTGGGTGAAAAAAATTTTTGAAGATTTTCTTAGGTTTCTAAACAAATATTTAGAGATTACGACAGCGCCCTTTTTAATTTAAAAATTTTTAAATAAAGTGTTTGTAATCGTCAGACAGGACAATCGTAATTAATATTATAATTAATTACACTCACAATATTTTATTGTTAAAAACAACCTTAAACACATATTAAATTAATTGAATACACAAAAAAATTATATTCAAACCATTTTGGTATCTATTTTCACACATTATTTAAACAATCCATAAAAGAAATAAAAATAATTGAAAAGTCTGTTAAAACAATCTTCTATTTTTAACTGACAAAACGTTAGAAAAAAAAACGATTTTGTGGTTTGGTTTTTCATCTTTGAAAGTTTTTTTTTTGTTTGAATTATCAAAACACTACACACACAATACACACGTTCATATTTTTATTGGCTATGTTTGAGTACAGAATTTCTTGTAATTTGAATTAAAATAATTTTGTATATAAAAAAGCTATTTTCACAAAAAAAAAAAAAAAAAAAAAAGAAAACCGAAAATATTTGAATTTTGTTTTCTACAAAAACCACCTAGTTTTTGCTCAAGTATAAATGTAGTATTTATTAAAACAGAAAACAACGAAATTATTTAAATTATTTTTTCTAAAAATAGAAAACTAAAAATCGAACATTTGACTGAAAATATCAACTCCCACAGACGATACGTATTTTTTTTAGTTTATTTTTATTGACTTATACAAAAAGTTAAACAATATGTTTCCATGTATTTTAATTGATTCTTCAATTGAAAATAAACTTTACTTATTAATTTTCAAATAAACCTCAATCGGTTATGGAAAATATATTGTGAGTGTACTAAATTTTTTTTTAATTTCAATTACAGGAAGAGGAAGGAATCATTTTTATTGAAAAATTTAACAGATACAAGGGAATCACCAGGCTGCCACAGTTTCATCTCTGCCAAAAACTCGTCAGTGGTAGTTTATGTGTCAATTCATCATAGTTTTTTAATTGTTAAATTATCGTTATATGAAAGTCTTTTCTTTTGTGTATGCTATTACCGGGAATTGAACCAGCAACCCTCAGTCGGTACAGTGCTGAACGTGGCTAATTTTGTTAATCACAGCCTACACAATGTATTTTCTATAATCAGAAGAGCTACAATTAAATAATATATGAGAAATTTATTTCTCAATTGGAAAGTTTCCTCTTTTTAATTCTATTGTTATCTGGTGCAACTCATTAAGAGGTGATTCTACGAATCATAGCTTGCGTAGAGGGTTGCCGGTTCGATTCCCGATAATGTCATACACAAAAACTTTTTATATAGCGAAAATTTAACAATTAAAAATACTTTCATCAATTGACATATGACCTAACCACTGACGAGTCTTTGGGTAAGACGAAACTGCGCCACTCTGTTGTTTCTGTTAAATTTTTCAATAAAAAGGTTTTATTCTTATTCTTCTTTCAATTTAAATTTAACATTTTTTTTAGTTACCCCTCAATTATGCCGCTTTTGATGAAATAAAATATTTTTAAAAAAATTTTTGGAGCACTCGTTTTTTTCCAAACATTTTTCTTATTCAATACTATTTTCAAAATGTTAATATGATGAAGCTTTTAAATATGTAAAGGAAAAATTAATTTTTTTTTCTGGGCACCCTAATAAGTAGTGTAGTATAGGTGTTAAGTAAGGTAAGGTATTAATGTAAATGATTGTAGAGCAACTACCAAATGTGGGGAATAAATACATTTTTGTGAGAGTGTGTGTTATGTGTGTGTGAGTGAACTTATACAAAACTCAGTTATATACACACACTTGCAAATCACGCATCATTAACAGCACTTGTGCAAGAATATGTAAATTGTTGTACATATATGAATTTTCTTTTCTTGTTGTTTTTTTCTGTTGTATATATTTAAACAAAAGGTGTATATTCTTCAATGTAGAGGTGTAAATGGTTTCATTTATGTAAAGAATATAAATTTATTGAATTTATGTTGTTTATCTTGTATGCATAAGCAACAAGGTTAAAGTAGATCATGATCATGAAATGATAAAGGAATTTTTATTAAGGTCGAATAAAATAAAATTTTGAAATTTATTGCTTTGTGCAAAAGTAAAATTGTTTGGTTTTCAAAAATTTAATTTTCTATATATAAAAATTAAATTTACTTTTATAGAAGCAAAACAGAAATTGAGTGTTAAATTAAAAAAAAATATGTATTTTAAATTGCTTTTTTAAATGCTTGGCATATATTTTTGTTTAAATTTTCTACCATACAGCCTTTTTTTGATTCTCATACAAATCAATCACCAAAAAAACCTCAACGTTTTCCTTACAATTTGTTTAAAAATATAGTAAGAGAAAACTTTACTGTTTTTTTGGCATCTCCATATACATACATATATTTGAAATGCAAAAAAAAAAAAGAAAAAAGTAACTGATATCAGGCAAAACTAGAAATGCAACACATATCTAGTGCAGTACAAAACTTCGTTTACATATTCTCAAAAGGTTTTTTTTTTATTATGCAAACAACGCGTATTTAGTACGGAATTTTGTTGAATCGACGGCGAAAAAATAGAAAAATAAACATATTCAGGTGTTTTACCAAAAAAAAACTAGAAAAAATACCACATACACCTTTTGGTACAAAGTGCATGTTATATTAAGCATGTTTTGAATGTGTTTAAACAGGTACGTGCATGTATGAGTAAACAAATAACACCTCAAAGATTTTCCAAAAAAATAGAAGAAAATAATAAATAAAAACGGGAAAATAAACATGTATTTTTCTCATCCAAAACGTGAATATTTAAATTATTTTTGAAAGAAATTCAAATATTTAAATTAAAAATAAAATTTTATTCCAATCGTATACTCGTATGAAGACTCATATACTGGCGAAAATATACAAAAACTATTTGAGAATATTAAAGAGGAAAATATTCAATTTGTGCTTTTATTCTTCAACTAAACTCTTAGGGCCAGTTTTATAGTCAGAACCAAGCACGATTTTTGTAAATGAATGTTTTTTGATAGACTTGAGATCATACAAGTAAATTAGAGAAAATAAAAATTAAAAAATTTCGATAAGGCCAGTAGGATAGAATACACATTTCCGGGTCCCGTTACAGACACATCTTTATGGGTTAATAATTGATAATGACCTATTTATGTTGATTGCAAAACAAATAAACAAATGTAAACACAACTCAATTAGACTAATATCAACATAATTCTAACGATTTTTCTGTTAAATATTTCTAAAGTCAGAAATTTTAAGAAATTTCAAATTTTCTTACTATAAAACATTTGCAAAAATTTTCACGGGGACAGCCAGATTTAAAGTCTTTAAAAAGCCGATTTGTTTTAAATCGGGATCATTTCTGAGAATAGTTATAAACTAATATTTGGGAATGAAATTCCAAGTGTTTCCAAAATTATAGTCTTTTATCTGAAAAGCTTCAGTCACAGTGTAAGTGTTTTTATTTATTAATTTTTTTTTTTTGAAAAAGAATTTAAAAGAATTTAGTTCTTGTTTGTTTTCATTTGAAGTGATTGCAGATTGCAATCTTCTGGTCATTGATTCCACAGCCTTCTTGTTTGTTACTTGTAAGTAGATTTTCTGCATACCTACTTAATTGTCACTGATTTTAGAGAGTCGGTAGAGATGCTCCCACAAATGTTTAATGGGGTTGAGGTCGGATGAGTGTGGGTGACAATCCAGTGGCTTGGGAGTACTGTAAGTAAATTAAAGGGACTTTTTTGGCCGTTTTTAAAACAGACAAAACGACCCGTAAGTTGAAGAGTTAGAGGGTTAAAATGTTCCGCAAAAATATTTGTCATGAAATTCTACTATAAGTCTTTGAAGACATCAGCATTGAAAATTTAACTTAAGTGCCAGTAATAAGTAAAAACTTAAAATGTGTTTAAGGGTTAATTTCGTACTTATTCAGAATTGGTGCTCAAATGTCCCACAAATCTGGATTTTAGAGAGAAACCATGGCAAATTTTTCAATTTATGTATAGGATATGTTCAACGAACTTATGTAAAACACTACGAGGAAAATTTTTGTGGAACATTTTAACCATCTAACTCTTCAACTTACGGATCTTTTTTGTGCCTTTTTAAAAAGGGGCCAAAAAATTCCCTTTAATTGAAGAGTTATAGGCCTGGAATGTTCGACAAAAATGTTCCTCCTAGTGTTTTACACAAGTCCACTCAACACATCCTATACCTAAAATTGCAGGTTCACTTGGATTGAATACTAAACACTCTTAAATGCGTGAAATTTGAGTAAAAATCATAAATTTAGGAATTTCGAAAAATAATTTTTTTTTATTTATGGTAAAAAATAGTAACTAATTTTTTAATGATCTATTATATAACAGTATAAACTTACAAAAAAGGGGCACAAAATATCTAATTTTATATAAGTTTTTTTATACTATCAAACTTAACTAATTTTTGGATTTTCAACAAAAAAAAAATGTGATTTTCGGAGTAATAAAAAAGAATTGTTTTGTAAACATATACTAAAATCCATATTTTAATTTAACTACAAATATATTGAAATAATTAAAAAACAAATCTTCGAACAAGTTTTTAAAATAATGTATTTTTGAGAATTATTTTCGTGAAACAATTAAAACCCATTTTTATGTTAAGTCATTTTTGCATAAAATTCTCTGAGTTTAGCGCCCTCTCGTGGCGGTAAAAGCAGTCACATCAAATATTTTTTTTCACATTTATTTGAATAACTTTATTATCTTTAAAAATATCTTTCTTTACTCACAATTTAAGACAAAAATTTTTTTTTATTTTTGTCCATGGGACCAAGCATTGTGCGACGTTTTAGAATTTCTAGAAATATTTATTAGATTAAATCACAAACTCAATGAGAATTTCTTGTTCTCGTCAATTAACATTTAAAATATTAAAGAAAAAACAAAAACAACAAAAACAATTTACCACAATTTGCTTTGTCATCTTCCAAAATACTACTCCGTTGTGTTGACAGTTCTAGCAACATGTATTTATGTATAATAATAGTAAGATACTTTCTTAACAATATCTCGACGTCGCCCTTCATTGATTTTCAAAATACGTTTTTTACTTCTTGGAACTCGTTCATATATATAATTCATTTGAATGATCATTCTGAAATGTTTTCGATATTTTATAAGCACTTTCAGTTGGAGTTCGTTTTAGTTTTCGTACAACGGATCGTATTTCAGTCCCACTTAGTTTGGTTTGTCTTCCAGAATTGGGACGATTTTGTAAATTTGAAAATTATGTATTTTACAGTTTTGTGGCTTCTTTCAATTATTAAACAGTAATCTTCCGATTTGAATTGACCATGATGACATCAGGTCAATTGGTAATTATTATAATTAGTTAATATTATCTGGAATGAGAAAATTAAACAAATCACTAAAAATATTAGTAATTTTTTACCATTAAATTTTTGTATTATAGTTGATGCACAAGTTGTTAAAGTTTCTTTTGACGCTAAGAATATGAAGGTTTTGTTCTTTTTGTTGGTTTAAAATTGTTGTTGTTAAGAGAGGAGAAAATATATAATATATATACAAAAAAGATGAAATGGGAAACTTAATAAACCAACCAAGTTTCTTTTAACGCTCAAAGTACACAGTAGGGGTTTTTGGAAAAAATTCTGCCGTTTCTTATTATAAAGAAAGTCTGCAGAAGCTGACCCGCGGATCTTAATGAGCTGCGGATATATTGCAGAGGAGCTTCAAATTAACTACATCACGGTACTATTTTGTAGGCAAGCAACTTAGAAAACCTATTTTCCTTAATTTTACATTAAAATTTTATTTTCCTATATCATATTATATTTTAAACGATATTTGGGAAAAACTCCATTTTTTCATAGGGCAATATGTCTGAAATTTATGAAATTTGAAATTATTTTTTCATGACGTGTATGCAATATCAAAAAAAGGTTTGATATCCATACCACATATGTTAAGTAGTCAGAGGTTCCCAAATATTTCCAAATATAGACACTACTAGGAACATTTTTGTGGAACATTCTAACCCTCTAACTCTTCAATGAAAGGGAATTTTTTGACCCCTTTTTAAAAAGGGACAAAAAAGACCTGTAAGTTGAAGAGTTAGAGGGTTAAAATGTTCCACAAAAATTATGGATTATGGTACATTTGAGCGCCAATTCTGAATAAGTACAAAATTAACCCTTAAACACATTTGAAGTTTTTATTTTTTAATGGCACTTAAATTAGATTTTCAATGCTAATGTCTTCAAAGACTTATAGTAGAATTTTATGACAAATATTTTTGCGGAATATTTTAACCGTTTGTCCGTTTTAAAAAGGGGCCAAAAAAGTCAATTTAATTGAAGAGTTAGAAGGTTAAAATGTTCCACAAAAATATTCCTCGTAGTGTTTTACATAAGTTCGCTGAACATATCCTATGTCTAGAATGGAGGATTCACATGGTTTCCTATTTTAATCCTATTTAAGTTTTCTTTGTTTTAGAAAAATCATTTTAAGCGTTTAAAATTCATTTCTTGTGAAAGACATTTTTTTATTACTGAAATTTGGCACAAATATGCCGTGACCTTATATTAATTCACTTGCTAAATTTCATGGTAATCGGATAATTTTTGCAGGTTTTATAGAGATTTTAAAATAAAAGATATATAGAAGGACTAAGAGTCCTTGCTTCGATTTTGATAAAAATTGACACAAACGTTTCCAGTTTTGTGTGCACCTCAATGGTTACTTTGTGTAATTTTACGTCCATTTATGTAGCTAATATAATATTTTTAAATTTCAGGACCTCTGGGAGGTGGGCGTGTCCTTGGCCCGATATTTCCAAAAAATAAAATTTTTCTTAACTAAGGGGTCCTATGTCAGTGTAACAATAGTTTAAACTTTTGTTACTATAACTTTCTTTTAAATCGGGAAAATATTTTGAGATCGGGAAAATATTCTAAACTAAATGCCCTTTCTCTCTACAAGACTTTATTTTTTAAATAATAGCAGCCACTTTAATTGATATTTTGCTCCAATACTGGGGTTTGAACTCAAAGAATGGCTGAGAAACAACTGTGCTTGAATTTTTTATTTTTTTCTTCATATGTGAAGAATTTACATATAAAAGAGAAAGAGAATTTAAAATATTTAAGGTATTTGTTTTTGTAATTAAAGAGTTAAACATGTAAACAATTTCAAAACGCTTCTTTAGAGAACAAAAAGCTTTGTTTATTTGTTTTTCTTATTACAAATTCCTAACAAAAGAAATAACATAAATTTTCTTGAATTAATCCTTTAAAATCATGAAAAATTAGCCAGATATAACAAACACTAAATAGCTAGGCATTTCAAAAACATTCCTAAAACATTTCAAACAATAAAAACACAGTAATTAACACAAACTTATTATGGTCTATTTATCTATTTAAAAAATTAACAAACAATTGTGCTTTGTCTGTTTGTATCTTAAAAAAAGCAAAAAGGATTCACTTTTATTTGTCTTGTGTGTAGAGAAAAGGACACTAATTCTTTTATGAAATCTCTTGTATACCTTCACATTATACAAAAAACCATATCCTTCCGGATTTTTGCACAATGACGCCTGTTTTTAAGGATATCCTTAAAAATTGTATTCACACTTTTTGCTGGTTTTTGAAAATGTACATGAGCGAACATGCAACTAAAAATTACCTTAACTCAGGCTAGGATTAAGTGTTTAGTGAATGTATGACTGTAGTTGTATTTAGTGTGTGTATGTAAGATGTAAGTAACTAAAATTTAATCATGACTTCCTGTTTTAAGTGATGACATTTTGCACCTTTTCATTCTTAACTCAGCATAAAATGCCTTAAAGGATGCAACAACCAGCTCAGAGTTCTCTACCTCCTCCTTTATCTGTTAGTTGGTTGACAAGTAGACAGATTTTCTAAATTTCTTTTAATTTGTTTTGTACGAGTACCAGAATTTTTTGGTTCTGTTGTTGCTTTTTGGTTATACTTTTTCTATCAGCTTGAATTTTCTTTATTTTTTTTAACATTTTTTTTCATTCTTATCTCTTCCATCTGTTGTAAATTTAAAGTTTTGAAGAGTTGTTCTATTAGTTTTTTTTTTGTTTGAGAAAAATTGTTTTCCAAACACAAGTGTACTATAGATAATTGCTCACTTTGAGGTTTCAAATTGTAGAAATTTTTGAAGAAGTAAAACTTTTTTTCTGCAAAAGTTAAGTATTTTTTTTTGCATTTCCTAAAGAAATATATAGAAAAGTTGCTGCAAAAAGGCATAAAATAAATTAAAAATTAAAACTTTTTTTTAGATATAAGAAAAATATTGTTAAATATTTAAGATATTTCATATAAATAATATCTTAGTAATCTTGACCTAATTTATAAAGTAGAATATAGAATTAGGTTTTTAAAATATTTAAATTTTTTATATATTTTAAAAGATATAAGTTTTAAAAGTTATGAAGAAAATTTTTCAAGTATTAAGTTGACTTTGGGAGAGGCATATTTTTATTTGCTATAAATTTGTTTCAATGTTTAAATTATGGCAATATTGCAGAGTCCACCCCAATATCGAAAAAATAATATTTCCTATAAAACACCTACATGTTGACTTACCCTGGTTCTTGGTGCCATTGCCTTGCCACAAAAAAAAAAAAAAAAAAAAAAAAAAAAAAAATAGATAAATAAATAAAAATGTTTCAGCCAACCAGAGTTATCTAACATTAAGAATGGGTCTGTTTGACACTGTGCTCTCAAACAAGTTAATTCTGAATTTTTTTTTTTTTCATGTCAAATGGCACTTTTTTATATTTCAAAAATTTGGGGTCATTTTGACACCATGTGCCTATAAGGGTTAATTTCTAATTTATTTGAACAAAGAGTTATTTGAACAACTTTCACCAAATTCCGCAAGAAACATCACATTGTTTCGATATACTTCCAGGAAAAATCGAAAAATTTTAAAAATTTCACTTTTGACCTTGTTAAAGAAGGCGTTAACGTTGTCAGAGTTTTACAAAATTTTCGGAAACAAACTCTTGTGTCTGAGTTAAAAGAAATCGAAAGTGATTTTGTTACAGCTAACTTAAAATACAAAAATTAATACTATTGTCTAAATTATTGGCAAAAATCACACTTTTCTCTAAAAGTTTTAAATTTAAAACGCCGTCACTATTAACCCTACGGGAAATTTTAACAAACTGTCACCGAATTGGCCCCTTTATATGAAATAGAGTGGTCACTTTTACATGGCGTTGTCATAGGAGGGGGAAATTGACCCCTTGTGACATGTCACAAGACAAATCCTAGGACAGGTTACTGAACTCTCATAAAAAACAAAGTTCAGGGACCTGTCCTGGGATTTCTCTTGTGACATGTCACAAGGGGTCAATTTCCCCCTCCTATGACAACGCCATGTAAAAGTGACCACTCTATTTCATATAAAGGGACCAGTTCGGCGACAGTTTGTTAAAATTTCTCGTTAATTCTTTATCGTTCCGATTTGCACCGATGTTCCCATCCATTATAGGAATGTGTTAATTTGTACCCAACAAAAAGAGAGATGTCGAAGCAGTAGAAGAAGCACTACAATTGATGATCTAGATGTACTTCTTTTTTAACATAAACACTAATGATTTTTACATTGAGTTGTTATAGGAGAGGAGTACTCCAACTTCAACATTTTTTCAGTGCTTTTGGAACGAGTGCAAAGAATGCTCTTTTTCATCTATTAAAATTAAAAAAAAAAAATTCTTCGGGAAAAAATATTTATAATATAATATTTTTCTTATTTTACAAAAGTTTTTTATTGCCGCCACCGGGTATCGACCTCATGATGGCTAGTCTATTTCTTTACCGCTGAGCTATTTTTTGATATGAGAGTTGACTGGCATAAAAACACCACTTTGTCATTACGAGAAATTGTGCTTTATTCTCTTCAATTAAAGTACTCTTTAAACAAGAGCAAAAGGTGCACTGCAATTCGGTATTGTTTTCAGTACTATTTTCATAAGCGCATAAAAATAAATTTTTCATCATTTCTATTTTATACTACTATATTTTTAAAAATTGAAAAATTAAAAAATGTTGAATTTAAACAATAAATATTAAAAAAAAAATAAAAAGAAAAAATTAAAAAAAAAATTTTAAAAAAATAAAAAATTATTGGTCCCTCCAGGAATAGAACCCGCGATCATCTGTTTAGAAATACCAAATGACACCAAAATCTATTTTTAGGATCTATTTTCGAACAATTATTTTTTAGAAGCAATACTTAAGTGATTTTTGGGATGTTGTTCAGAAGTAATTCTAAAAAAGCTGCAAAAAATACACTTATGAATACTTTGGAAGCAATGAAAATAGAGATTTTTTGAACTTGTTCAGAATTACTTCTAAAAAAAGTAGTAACAATACGCTAACGTATACTTGCGAAACAGGGAGAGAAGTAATTTGTAAAGCATTACTTACAATTTTTTTGCTGGGTAGCAGAGCTGTAAATGAGTCAATCCTTTTCTTGAATTTATTCTTTTCGCCAAGAAAAATAAGTGAATGAAATTTGTGGTATAACTGAATTGCAATTCACTTCCAATTCAAATGAGTTTTGTAAAATGAATTGCAATTCATTTCCAATTTGAATGAACTTGGCAAAATAAATTGCATATTATGGTAAATTTTTTGTTGTTGTTTTTGTTTTTTCTTTGACATTTTAAATGTTTAATAACGCTCCTAGACGCGAACAAGAAAGTCTCATTGAGTTTGTAATTTAACTTAAGAAATATTTCCAGAAATTCTAAAAACGTCATCCCCTGACGATTTCCTTAGGCAAGAATGAAATCCGGATAGGGACATGCCTACAACGGATTATTTTTCAAAAATTTGTCAAATACGTTTGGGATTTTAGCACATTGAATTCCGTGAATTGCAATTCATTTTCAATTCAAGTGAATTGAATTGATTTTGAATTAATTCAAATGAATTAAAAATGAATTGCAATTTATTTTTAATGAAATCAAAAATAAATTGCAACCAATCAAAGTAAACATGGTGTTTGGAGTTTGTTTTTCAAGTATTTCTTATTTTGGTTTTGATAAACGCTGAACTGTTCTTGTTCAGCATTTTATCAAGAAGCAATTAATAATTTCATTGCAATTAATTTTTAATTTTTCTAATTTATTTGAATTAATTCAAAATCAAATGAATTGAAAATTAAATTGCAATTAATTTTGCCAAGTTCATGTGAATTGAAAATGAATTGCAATTCATTCGGCCAAATTCATTTGAATTGGAAATTAATTGCATTTCATGTTTGCCAAATTCATATGAATGGATTCAAATTTCATTCAATTCGTTTTTTTTTTTTTGTGAAAAGAATTAATTCAGTGCATGAATGATTCGCGAATTAATTAAAAAAAGAATGATTCATTTACAGCTGTGCTGGGTATATAAGTAACCGAATTTACAGCTCTAATATAAACTCCGTGAGTAGTTAAGTCGCGTATTCATCTAAACCTTAAAAAGTAGAGTACACCATTAGGCTTGAAATATAATGGAGTTCGATTAATCAGAGTTGGGACATTTTACCTTTTTTTGTCATTACGAGTTACACTGTAGATAATTCTCAATTGTTTTTAATATATTATTTTATTTGTTATGAAACCCTAAATTATTTATGCTTTTAATCCTTTATATTAATATTTATTACCATAAACAATTTTCGAAATGACTTTCATTACTTTCAAGGTTTTTTAGAATAATAAATGAAAATGAAAGCTTTGTATTCAAATTGATATGATATCATTATGATTATAACGAGTTGGTTGTGTTTAAAAATTGAAACTCATTTCATAAGACAAAAAAAAACAATAAAAAAATTTCAAAGGATAAATAAACTTTATAGACTCTGTAGTAATAAAAAAAAATCTATAAACATTTTAAGTAAATTGTCTGACTGTACATCTGAATTAGAAAAAAAAAACCAACAGATGAAACAAAAAATCATTAACATTTATGAGATTTTGCCATAAAAAACATACTCTCACTTCACTTAGTGCTACACGCAGAAGAAAATTTAAATCCAGCAGAAAGAACATTAAAATAAACAGGAAACAGTTTTGAAATAAAACTAAATTTGTTTTCTTTTTAATTTAGATATTTTTTTACTTATCTCTTAAATGTGAAAACAAAATCTAAAATGTTGAAACACTTATTCAAATACAAAACGTTTATTTTAACTAGAATCATATTTACTTTAATTACATTCATACTAAAATTTAAAATTTTATTCCAATATGATATAGTAATTGATTTGACTATAATTTTTTTCTCTGTTTACTAACAGACTTCGGTCATTTTGTTGTCGATTGTATTGTGTCTTATTTTAATGGATTTTACGTGTAAATGGAAGCACTATTGAAATGCTGTTGCCGCATACAAAATGGAGCTTAATATTGGTACTCAATAGTTGTTAACCCTCTAATGGTTAAGAGTGCTTAAATGATTTATAGGTTTTTGTTTGCATATTGAATATTTCAAATTGTAACTATTCTAAAAATGAATTCATATACTTTCTATAAAATATGTAATAGGAAGGGGTGACTTTGTTAAAAATAACAATTAGAAAATAAATGAGAATATCGCTGTTTTTTCCATTGTAATTATACAATATATTTTCAAACCACTACTCCGACCAGCAAATTTTACAGAAAATGGTTACAGGACATTTTGACAGGTCCTTAAATTTGTGGTTTAATATAAACCCTGCTTTTACAATAAAAATGCCACTCAAGGGTTAACAAAAAAATCTAAATGAATGTAAATTTTTTGGTTGTTTTTGCTTTCTCCAATTCTTTTCTATTTGCCAAGTTAGTAATGCAGTAGTAGTTTTGTCTATCTTTAAGCTTCTTTTTTTTTACAATAAGTTTGCTGATTGTATGAAAAAAAAAATTGTAAATGGTAATATAAATTTCAATGGTCATGATGATGATTATTATTGTATTGTTATTGATAGCAAAAAGGAAAATTAAATGAAAAAACCGACAGAAAAAAGCAACGACTGAAGATCTTTAATTTTATTAACTTGAAAAACAAAAAGAAAGTAATTTCTAGAGAGTTTTTTATATAAAATTTGCATATGAAATTGTTAAGTAATAAAAAATAAATACAAAAATATAACTTTTATAAAAAAACACTTAAACAGATGTCGCTTAAAATACATTGAGCTTATATATTTTATTGCAACCCAGCACAAAAAGAAATGTTCACTTCAATAGTTTTTCAGTATTTTATAACAACTGCCAAGAAAGCTCTTCTTCATCAATTGAAGGTATGTATAAAAAAAATTTTCATAAAAAATAATTATATTTTTTTTTAGTTTGAAAAATTTTTTTATTGTCGCCACCGGGTACCGAACTTGCGACCTCAAGATTGCTAGTCTAGCCTTCTACCGTTGAGCTATTTTTTGACATGAAAGTTGAGTGGCATAAAAACACCACTGGTTATTGCGAGATATTGTGTTCAATATATTTTTCAGTACTATTTTCACAAGTGCATTTAAAGCCATTTTTCATAATTTTTATTTTATATATTTTTGAAAATTGTAAAAGTAAAAAAAAAATGAATTTAAACCAATCAATTATATATATTAAAAAAAAAATTAAAAAAACTAAAAATTAAAATTAAAAAAATATTGTTCGCGCCAATAGTCGAAGCCGCGATAATTTGTTTGGAAATAAACTCTAACAAAATTACTTTTTAAGATCACTTTCAAAGCAATTACGATTTGGAGGAAAACTTAAGTGATTTCTTGGATATTGCTTAGAATTACTTCTACAAAAGCTCCAAAAATATACTAACGGATATTTTGGAAGTAATGAAAACAGTGATGTTTTTGAAGTTGTTCAGAATTACTTCTAAAACAGCGATAAAAATACACTAACGGATGCTTCTGAAGCAAGGAAAAAATTGGTTTGTAAAATATAACTTTTTACTGGGAAGTTACAATATTTTCAAAATTTTTATATTACTTTAGTAACAAATATCAAAAGGAATTGTATAAATATATATGGCTTTCCAGTTACAAAAAGAGTATCTTATCAATGTCAAACTTATTGTTTTTACTGTTCCATATAATGGGAATAAAAAATGGAACAACTTTAAATATTAGAAAATTAATATCTCCAATTTTGCATAAATAACTCATTTAGTTTACCAAGACGTGAGCAGGCTTCGTCCCATTTACAAAAATCAAAAAAAAAAATTTGTCTCAAATTGTGAGTAAAGAAGGATTTTTTTAAAGATATGAAAGTAACTCAAACAGATGTGAAAAAAAATATTTGGTGTGAGTGCTTTTGCCGCCAAGAGAGAACGCTAACCTCAGAGAATTTTATGCAAAAATTACTTAACAGAAAAATGGGTTTTAATTGTTTCACGAAAATAATTCTCAAAAATACATTTTTTTAAAAACTTCTTCGAAAATTTGTTTTTTAATTACTTTGATATATTTGTAGTTAAGTTAAAGTATAGATTTTAGTATATATTTACAAAAAAATTATTTTTTATTGCTCCGAAAACACATTTTTTTTTGTTGAAAATCCAAAAATTACTTAAGTTTGATGGAGTATAAAAAAAATGTATATAAAATAAGATATTTTTTTTTATTTTTTTGTATGTTTATACTGTTATATAATAGATCATTAAAAAATTAGTTATTATTTTTTACCACAAATTAAAAAAAAATGGATTTCTTGAAATGCCTAAATTCATGATTTTTACTCAAATTTCATGCATTTAAGAGTGTTTAGTATTCATACCATGTGAACCTTCCATTTTGGGTAAAGTATGTGTTGAGCGGACTTATGTAGAATACTACGAGGAACATTTTTGTGGAACATTCCAACTCTCTAACTCTTCAACGGGTCTTTTTTGTCCCTTTTTAAAAAGGGGCCAAAAACTTCCCTTTCATTGAAGAGTTAGAGGGTTAAAATGTTCCACAAAAATGTTCCTCGTAGTGTTTTACATAAGTTCGCTGAACACATCCTAAACCTAAAATGGAAGATTCCCATGGTTTCTCTCTAAAATCCAGATTTGTGGAACATTTGAGCACCAATTCTGAATAAGTACGAAATTAACCCTTAAACACATTGTAAGTTTATACTTATTACTGTCCTTTAAGTTAAATTCTCAATGCTGATGTCTTCAGAGACTTATGGTAGAATTTCATGCAAATATTTTTACGGAACATTTTAACCCTCTAACTCTTCAATTTAGGGGTCGTTTTTGTCTCTTTTTAAAAGGGGCCAAAAAAGTACCTTTAATTGAAAAGTTAGAAGGTTAAAATGTTCCACAAAAATATTCCTCGTAGTATTTGACATAAGTTCGCTGAACATACCCTATGTCTAAAATGGAGGATTTTCATGATTTCCTATTTTAATCCTATTTAATTTTTTTTTGTTTTAGAAAAATCATTTTAAGCGTTTAAAACTCATGTTTTGTGAAAGGCATTTCTTTATTAATGAATCGATTTTACCCAAAATATGGCTTGATCTTATATCAATTCTCGCGCTAAATTTCATCGAAATCGGATAATTTTTGCAGGTTTTATAAAGATTTTAAGATAAAGGATACATGGCAGGACTAAGAGTCCTTGCTTCGATTTTAATAAAAACTGACACAAACGTTTCCAGTTGTATGTGCATCTCAATGGATGATTTTTGTAATTTTACGTCCATTTATGTAGCTAATATAATATTTTTAAATTTCAGGACCTATGGGAGCTGGGCGTGTCTTTGTTCCGATATTTTCAAAAATGAAAATTTTTCTAAACTAAGGGGTTCTATGTCAGTATACCACATTTCAAAACTCTGTCTTCACTCCTTCTATTTTTGTCCAATCGTTATATGGGATCAAAGCACTGTGCGACGTTTTTAGAATTCCTAGAAATATTTGTTAAGTTAAATTACAAATTCAATGAGACTTCCGTGTTCTCGTCTAGCAGCATTATTAAACATTTAAAATATCAAAGAAGAAGCAAAAACAACAAAAAAATTTTACCGCAATTTGCTTTGTCATCTTCCAATATACTATTCTATTGTTTTGACAGACCAAAGAAAATTTTATTTAAAAAACTGGGAAATTTTTAAGACAAAAAATCTGTAATGACATTTTTAAATTGAAAATTTTTCCAAAATTTTAAAGTTTTCAGTGAAAAGGCTTTTCATAGGTAGAAAAAGAATCTTAAGATGGCATGCCACATATTTTTATAACAAAATTTGATTTTTTTGACACGCAATAACAAAAGTCTTAGCACCCCTGATATAGGGCTTTTCCTGTGGAGGGGCAGTTGGTATAGAAAGCGCTAATAGTGTAGAAACGGTAATGACATATCATTATTTTTTGGACTACCAGTAATGACACCCACTTACCTTCTGTATTATTTTAAAACATATAATAATGAGTTACTGATAATGACTTATTTTTATTATTATTTCAAATAGAAAATAATTTTTTAGATTTTTTTGAAAATTTTTTGAAATCTATTTTTAGACTCAATATTTTTTAAACACTGGTAAGGATATATGTAACCACATATTTTTTGATTTTTTGTATGTTGTCGAGTAAGCTTACTTGTGTGCAGCAGGTCAATTGTGTTTTTATCTATTAAATATTACATGTCGATATTGCTCAGATGGTAGAGCTGTTCACTGGCAATCTGTAGACCCAGGTTCGATTCCCGCACCAGCAAATTTTATAAAAAAAAAAAAATACAATAAAAAATATTTTTTTTTATATAATTTATTTTTTAGAAAAGCTGTTTTTAAACTCATTAATTTTGTCAGTACTGGTAAGCACATAGGTAACAATATATTTTTTGATTTTTCGTATGCTGGTGTGTAACGACAACTCATTATTTTTCGCGACATCGCCATATAAAGGTAATAAGAAATGTAATAACAAAAGTAACTAGTTACCATTACCAAGTATGCAGTTACATAACCATATATCTGGTAATGATTTTCTACACTGGGTAATTGATTAATATGTCTGCATATTAAATTAGTCATAGAAAATAGGGATTACTTTTGGTTAAATCATTTTGCCACAAATTCTTCAGTAATGAAATGGGAGATTCTTTCTGAAATTTCGGTCAGATTTTAATGTTAAAAAAATTTAAAGTGATAAAATATATTGAAGGCGTCAAATAAAGTTTTGGTGCCTGCAATTAACTGAACTAATCCATAAGAAATCAATTATATATTTAAGTATCTAAACATTCATAGAATTTCCTGAATTGTTGATTTTTCAGACCTTATATTTGTTTTGTGAAATTTCATCAATATCTATGAAAGTGATGTAAAAAAAAATTTTTTTTTTATTCAAGTGATTATAGTTTAACACATTTTCTTGTATTCTCCTTCGTAGTATACATTGACTATTTTTTTTTAAGTTCTGCTTTTAAATTTAGAAGATGATATTTACTTTATAACCTTCAATTAAGCTATTTAAAATTTTCTTAATTAAATATTTTTAGTTATGCATTTCAAACAGGCTGATATAATATTAAAATTTTTATCTAAATTTCTTTACAACTTAATAAAAATATAAATTCAGCATTACTATTAAGTCTACATTTTATTACTTACCACATTTATCACTTACTTACTTTATAAAAAAAAAATGAAAATTTGTTTATCATAATTCCTATCTCTAAACTACCTTAGTAAGATCTCAATGATATTTTTATATACTTACATTAATAACTATAAAAAAAATCCAAAAAGATTATTACCAAATTGTCACCAAAATAAACATAAAAAACATTTCTTAAAGGCAAATAAAGCGACTAAGGAAACAAACAGAAGACGGGGGAAAAAACAGAAAATATTCAATATACACAAACCAACACCTTCCTTTTAATAACCGTATTAACATAAAAATAAAAATACGAGAAATTTATTTTAAAAATACCATTGACAATAATTTTATAACAACGTTGTTAACAACCTTTTGAGGATTTTAAATGAATGAATATTCGTGTTGTTGTAAAAAACAAATAATATTTAAACACTGAAAAAATGAAAACGTAAATGTAAAGAAATATTGCAAGTAGTCGAAGAATCACCAAAAGTATATTTAAATAATTTTTCAATAAAATTAAAATACAACACCGAAGTATTAAAACAAGAGGCAGAGAGCTGAATATTTATCATTTCATACTAGCAGTAAATGGGTGGGAAAATTGAGTTGGAAGACAATTTGGTAGGACAAAGTCGACATTTTACTGCATTATACTATGAAAAGTAAATTTCAATTAATGGGAAAGTTCTTTGGATTTTTAAACTAGAAAAACAGCACAATTTTTAAGGCCTCCTCTCGTCTGCCATTGAGAAAAATCAATAGGTACGCCCAGAATATTTAGGAGAATAAAAAAAAAAAAAATATTATTTAAAACTGTGTCAACCTTGTATACCTACATACTTTTTCCGAAAATGTTTATTAACTATTACAACGAACAAAATAAAGGGTTTTTCAATAAGAGCGCTACAAAAGTCAAAAAGTTTAAATAAAACAAAAACGGTTTTGGATATCAATGAAATTCTTTATTCCTGTGAAAGTACGTTCGATGCCATTATGTATGGAAATCGATCTCTTTTGCATGGCCACCACGGGCACGCTTGCAGAAGTCCAGACGCTGAACCCAATTTCCGACGGTTTTCAAGCATAAATCGGCCGATACTGCTGCAATTTCACGTTCGATATTCGTACGAAGTCATCAATCGTCGCTGGCTTGTTGGCATAGACCATAGATTTGACGTAGCCCCACGCGCAATTGTTGATCTGCTAGGACGATTATGACGACCATAAATTGGACGTAGCGCTCTTAACGTTGAGGCCACTGACTCTGAATTTCGGTAGTAAATTTTAATAATTTCGACTCGTTGTTGCCTCGTATATCTTTCCATCATGAAATGGTAAACCTTACTGAAGAGAAATGTCAAAAGGGCGGCAAGAAATATGGCGTCGTTTGCTGTCCCTTTCTTTCTACTTTTGTAGCGTCCCTATTGAACAACCCTTTATTAGCGTGTTAAACAAAAGAAATTGATTGTCATCAGTTTCGGCCTTTAAATCTTTTTTAATACCAAATGACTTCGGGCTGGTATCAAAAATTATCAATATCTGTATGCTTCAGTTGCCAAATCGATTAACTCCATAAAGCAAAATTAATGAGTTTCAATGAGAATAAGAAGCAAGTAGTGTACATTGTTTTTTAAAATTCATGTTAAATTATAACTTTTGTCATTTCTATTACTAATAGAAAAAAGTCTGTAAAGAATTTAGTTAAAACTACTAAAAATTAGTTTAAAATATGCTGCAGAAAAAATTGCTAAATTAGCAGATTAATTTTGCTATATATTAGTAAGATAGGAACAGCAAAAATAAATCTGTTAAATATACAGAATTTTAGTTATATTTGAGTTATATTTTTGTTAATAGAAAATAACAAACTAACCTGCTATAGCAGCCAAAATGTTTGCTCCTAAAAAATTAAAAATTTTCGAAGCTTTTTTTAGATTTTCTTTTTAATGCAAATAAAAATTTAGACTTTTCAAAACAGCAGTTTACTACTTTTTTAGCAAATATTTCTGTTAATTTAACTCGATATACTGCTATTTGCATTCAACTTAATTTTGTTTAAAAAATAACAAAAATTTTATAGATATAACAGTTTATTTTTGGTAATTTTAGTCTACTAATATTTAGCAAAATTTTTTGCAGATTTTACAGTAAAATTTGTTTTTTTTTCAATTAACTAAAAGTTAAAAATAACTAAAATTCTGTAAATTTTGTATTTTTTCTGTTCTTGTTTTACTAGTATTTAGCAAAAACAAAAAGCTGCTAATTGAACAGTTTTTTCTGCAGCAAAATTTTGACAAATTTTTAGTTGCTTTTTCTGCTATTTTTTCAGATTTATTTTCATGAGCGTAGGTCCTCCTTTAAAAGAGTTGGTATAGAGGAACTAGCATTCTCCCTTATTCTTTTAACGAATGACCAAAAGGTCTTACTGCCCCATGAAGGAGCAAGAACTTTAGTACGTAGACGCTGTTCGTGTAGTACTTTGGCACATTCAGTTCTCGGCTGTTTGCGCAACATATCAATATTGATGTTACTATTCGCACACCAATTACTAAATGCTTCTTCTCTGGATCTGCTGTATTTCTGAACATCTAATTAAACCAACACTTATGTTTGGACTTAGCCGAAATGCACTTTGAAGAAATAAAAAAAGCAGCGCGGCATTAACAACGTCATCAAAGAAACATAGTTTCCAGTTAAATTACTTATAAAAATCTCTAAGTTTGACGCAATGAGCGTTTCGTTCCTTGTTAGAGTCTCAGATTATTTTTTGTAATTTTTCACCTAACAAACAGTAGAATTTCCTTGCACGGTAAAATGTTACAAACAAAAGGTCAAAGTTAATATTATGCTTTGTCAAAGGCATTTATTCATATTAAAAAAACGTAAGTACCAAGTATAAAAAATTAAGGCTTTTATTTAAGAGTCCATAAAAACAGCACTAGTAATGATGAGTTGAAAAAAAGAAGAGAAAAGAAATACAGAACAGAGATGAGGCATAAAAACAATAAACATAGAGGGAGTATAAACCATACTTGGGAATATTAAATAAGCATTACTTGAAACTAATGAAAATGAAACAAAATTGGAATTAGATGAAATGAAACAAGGAACTAGTGGAATTAAAAAACTAATGAAGGGGAACGAATTGGGGTGGAACGGGTATCGGTTGGAATTGGAACACTTAGCACTTTCTTTTTCAATTATTTATTTTCTCCTCTGTTAAGTTATGTTATACATAAAAAACCAACAATTTTAAAATAACAAAAATTAGAGAATAAAAAGAAAAAAAATCTTCATATTCTTAACTTCAAAAGAAACTGTACAACTTAAGCGTCAATTATAATAAAGAATTTTAATTGTAAAAACTTATGATTAATGTAAGTGATTTGCTTTATTATCACATTCTAGATACGAGGGCAGATTAATACGTTCGTGACTTTTCGAACTTCCCTCGTAGTTACATGCAATGCAAAACTACTGCGGTCAAGTACCATCTGTTAATAGATTACTGTCAAATTTTGAGTAAGTTCCGTCATTAATTTTAGGTATTCAAAGCATACAACCTCGTGGATTTTTGTAAAAAAGTAAATTTCGAGTGCTCATTAAACGTTATTTTTCGTGAAAAAAAACTGTCACTCGAACCAAGGAAACGCTTGATAAGTATTACTATGTGGACTCTACAACATCAATTTCGATGGTACAAAAGTGAGTTGTGGTCGCACAAGCAATACTAACTACGTTCTGGATGGCCAATTGAGGTCAACACACCTGAAACTGACGAAAAATTCACAATTCAATGGTGTTGGCCGATCAGGGAGTGAAAGTGCGTGAGAGTTTTGGGTTTCAAAAAGCTGTCCGCAAGATGGGTGCCGCATTTGCTCACAATTGACCATAAACGCAATCGTATTACAACTTCAAAGAAGTGTTTGGCATTGTTCATCCGCAAGGATTTTGCCAGCGGATATTTATTTATCCCCCAGTGACTATTTATTATTTTCAAACGTAAAGAAATGGCTCGGTGGGAAGGGATTTAGCTCCAACGATGAAATTATTGCTAAAACAACTTCCGATTTTGAGGACCTTGATAAATCATATTTTTGGAAGGAATAAAATATTGGAGAAACGTTCGGCTAGTGAATTGAGCTAAAAGGAGACTGTGTTAAAGAATAAAGACTTTTTTGCTAAAAAAAAAACTGTGTTTCATTCAAAAAGTCACGTAGTTTTGATCCACCTCGAAATAATAAAAAATTATAATAATTATTAATTGATTCAAATCAAAATATTTCTGCGCAACCAACTTTATTTAGAAAATGAGTAAACAAACTTTCCTGTATGTTTGTGCACTTATGTTAAAATATTATAAAAATAGAAAAAAATTGCGTGAAATTGGCCCAGCTGGAAAAAGTCTCTTAAAGACAACGTCATTAGCGCCATTTAAGCGTTAAGTCAGTTGGTGCGGACTTATATCAAAGACATCTTAAGGACATGTCTGGACTTTTTTCTTAATTAACTATGACAACTGCCTATTTGTCACTACGAGTATCACATATTAATAAATCTATAAAAAACAATAAAAAATATTTTTACAATGACGGCAATTGGAACCGCGATCCTCAAAACTAAATACATATCAATATACACCATAATCGATTTGAAAATCGTATGTAGGGCAGTGTCGTGTACCTTGGTGCTTTTGGAAAACCTGTGTCAATATCTCTAAGACTAAGATATATAGATGCGAAAAATCTTTAACTGCAGAAATATGTGTTGGTGTTGCTATAGATTGCAAATAATAAAAACTTGAATAATTCTTATGCATTTTAGAATATTATGATTTTTTAGAAAAGCGAAAAAGTGTTAAAAATTACAAATTGGAGTGTACCTTGGAACTTGTAAAAAATGAAGGGAATTTCGCAAAAAAGTACTGCCCCCATAAAAATACTGCCCCCATAAAAGTACTGCCCCCATTAAGAAAATCAGAAGACCCATGTTCAGATTTTTTGTGTTTTCTCATGGAATGAATGATATATATTATTATGGTTTAGGTCAACTGGTAAGGCAATGAACTACCAAACACAAGGCTTCAGGTTCGAATCATGGCGAGTGTGCTATCAAATAAATAATTTTGAATTTTTGGTGTAAGAAAATTAACTACAAGTAAAAGAAGGAGAGAAATAAATATGGATTATTGAAAATGGGAAATAGCAAGGATAAGAAAAACGCCAACAACTTTTTAGCGGTTTTTAAAAGTTGAGATGATGATGACAACTTACTGACGTATGCTGGAAATATCAGAGACGACTTTCTAAAGATATGTCACCATTTTTTCATCACAGTGATCTCCCGCTGACTTGTCTCCACTAGGGGAATTATTTAGGTAGATTCAAAAAGTGTACACTACATCTGAATTTAAATCACATGCAGTATGAAGCTTTAAAGACAAATTTTGACATAAGTCTTTTTCAACCCATTTGAATTTCAGATCCAAACATTTTAATGTTTTTCGGGAAGCTTCTTTTTGTAATAACCCAGCAAAAAAAAAATGCAAGTAGTCAGTGCTTCCCAAGTATCCGTTATTACATTTTTACAGCTTTTTTAGAATTACTTCTGAACAACTTCAAAAAATCACTTCTTTCATTGCTTCCCAAGTATCCGTTATTACATTTTTACAGCTTTTTTAGAATTACTTCTGAACCACATCCAAAAAATCACTTAAGTATTGCTTCGAAAGAGTAATTGCTCTAAAAGTGATCGTAAAAAGTGATTTTGGTATCATTTGGCATTTCCAAACAGAGGGTTCCGGGTTCGATTCCCGGCGGGACCAATAATTTTTATTTTTTTTTAATTTTTTTTTATTCTATTAATTTTTTTTAATATTTATAATTAATTTGTTTAAATTCAATATTTTTTTAATTTTTAAAAATATATATTAGGGCGGGTCAAATTGTATGGAACGATTTTTTTTGATGAAGCGTATGGCAAAAACGTAATCTATAGGTGATTCTGAGAAATTTTGCTCAAGAGACCATAGTAGCTCTACGTCGGATTTGGAGCCCCCCAAAATTTCAAAATAGATATTTTTCCATATATACATAGAATAATTTAATTAAATTCGTCATAAAATCGGATACAATTATAGTAATTAATCTGGGCTTGTTTGAAAGGTATTTTTATCACCTTTCAGAATCTGTATTGATACCAATATTTTTTTACAAAAAAAAAAAAAATTAACCCGCCCTAATGTTTATACAAAAAAAATGGTGAGAAGTTGATTTTTATATACCTGTAAAAATAGTACTGAAACCAATATTGAATTGGAGTGCACCTTTTACATTTGCTTAATAAGTACTTTTATTGAAGAGAATAAGGAACAATATCTCGCATTAACAAAGTGGTGTTTTTATGCCAGTCAACTTTCATATCAAAGAATAGCTCAGCGGTAGAGCTCAGCCACTAGCAATCGTGAGGTCGCAAGTTCGATACCCGGTGGCGGCAATAAAAAAAACTTTTGTAAAATAAAAAAAATATAATTTTTTTGAGAAGCATTTTTTTAAAGTTTTAATTGGTGAAAAAGAGCTTCCTTTGCACTCGTTCAAAAAGTACTGAAAAAATGTTAAAGCTGGAGTACTCCTCTCCTATGACAACTCAATGTTAAAATCATTAGTGTTTATGTTCGAAAAGAAGTACATCTAGATCATCAATTGCAGTGCTTTTTCTACTGCTTGTGCATCTATTTTTTCTTTTCTAAATTGACAAAGATTAGAAGATAAAAAAAATAATTAAAAGTAGAATGTTTATATGTGTATGTGTTTGATCACTTCTGATTAAAAAACAAAAACAGAAAGCTGAATAGGACAGAAAAACTATGAATTGGCTACATTGCATTCAAGGCCTTACTTGAGTGGGATGGCTAAGTGGTCGCACCTTAGTATAGTCACGTTTGTAATGTAGGAATAGCCACAGGTTCGATTCCTTCAGCCGACGGGTTGTTGAAAAAATTATCATATAGAGACAATCTGACAATAAAAATAATTTCTAGAGAAAATAGTTTAAAATTTAAAACCATCCAAAATCAGTACCATTTATTTCAAAATATTGCAATGGAAATAATTTCATTACAATTGCTATCAGTGCAATGCTAATGAAATTATAAAAAAATTTGGTCCACCAAATTAATAAGTCCCATGTATGATATAAATATACATAATGAAATAGAACAATGGGAAAAATATATTAATGTAATGTTACCCAAGGTGACTACTATGAAAAATAAAAATAAAAGAAATTCTGTTGAGAAAAGTATGCAAATGTTCGTAAAGCATCATAAAGCCTATAAGTATGCAATACTTTATATACAATTTTTAAAAATCTACATTACAGCACCTGTCTCTTACTTTAAAAATATAAAACTTGTATTTAAAGTACCTGAAAATTTTGTCATTTTTTATTTCTTAGCATGTTGTGTTGTTCTGTTTTCCTTGTGACAAGCTACAACACAATTTACCTTCATAGTACCTACCTTCTGTGCTTTATGTGTTTTTTTAGCCTTATTTTTTTGTTTACATAACTGTTACATAATCTCGAGGGTAAAATTTTGAAAATTGTTGTTCGTTGTTGGTATTTTTTTTTTCATAAAAATTTGCTTATTCCCTTTTTACATTTTTTTTAAAATTTTTTTATTTAAAATTTACTTTTGCTTTAAAAACTTTTTTTTCAAGTTTTCATGAAAGTTTCTATTTAAAACATCCTAATTTTTGCGTTAAAAAATACAAAATTTGTTTTTTCGGGCTTTTATTCAAATATAGAAAGTCCGGAAAAACGGTTTTTAATTAAACTTAAACTTTTCTTTAATTCCCATTTTTTTTTTCTTAACTACCCTTATATTTTACATTTGTTGCTATTATGAAATTTATATTTTGGTTGAACAACAACAACCTCCACTTCATTAGGCTTGACATTGTCTTTAGTAGTACAATGTCACCATGACAGTCTCAACATATTTTGCTTGTTATCTTTCTACTAAATGTCATATTCCTTAATTCACAGATACCTACTTATGTATAGAGTAAGGGGTGAAAAAAAAAATAAATAACAAAACATATTTTTTCCAAGTGTAAGATCCTTCAAAATGAAAATAATATAGTAATTGTTGCCATTGTTATAAAGTCCTTCTTATTTTGAAGTGGGTGACTCACTATCTTGCTGTTTTTTGACACGTGACATATTCATACTAATCAGGTGCTGATAATTTTTAAAGTAGTAAATATCAAACTTTGATACTGTTCCAGAATTTACCAGAATCTGATAATTTTTTTAAAAACAAAGCTTATTTATTTTCTAAGTAAAAACGATCTTGAAATGCCACATACGAAGAGTGATCGAAAAGTTGCTTAACATAAGTAAAAACTAAAAAACTAGCTTTTCTGTAGGCTAGACCATACCACCTTACAGGCAAAAAAAAAAAGTGCGCGGTACACCTTCAAATATAAAGTATTTTTGCAAGGTAATTCCAATTTTTTTTTTTTTTTGTCGAACGTAGGGGTCGGGTCGCACAGTGCTTTGATCCCATAAAACGATTGGACAAAAATAGAAGGAGTGGAGACAGAGTTTTGAAATTTGGTATACTGACATAGAACCCCTTAGTTAAGAAAAATTTTAATTTTTGGAAATATCGGGCCAAGGACACGCTCACCTCCCATAGGTCCTGAAATTTAAAAATATTATATTAGCTACATAAATGGACGTAAAATTACGAAACGTATATATTGAGATACACATAAAACTGGAAACGTTTGTGTCAATTTTTATCAAAATCGAAGCAAGGACTCTTAGTCCTGCCATATATCCTTTATTTTAAAATCTTTATAAAACCTGCAATAGGGTCAAACCATATTTGTGCCAAATTTGGATAAAATCGATTCATTAATAAAAAAAAATGCCTTTCACAAAAAATGGATTTTAAACGCTTAAATGATTTTTCTAAAACAAAAAAAATTAAATAGAATTAAAATAGGAAACCATGTGAATCGTTCATTTTAGGTATAGGGTATGTTCATCGAATTTATATAGAAGACTACGAGGAATATTTTTTTGGTACATTTTAACCTTCTAACTCTTGAATTAAAGGAACTTTTTTGGCCCCTTTTTAAAACGGACAAAAACGACCCGTAAGTTGAAGAGTTAGAGGGTTAAAATATTCCGAAAAAATATTTGTCATGAAATTCTACTATAAGTCATTGAAGACATCAGCATTGAAAATTTAACTTATATGCCAGTAATAAGTAAAAACTTGGAATGTGTTTAAGGGTTAATTTCGTACTTATTCAAATGTCCTACAAATCTGGATTTTTGGAAGAAACCATGGGAATCTTCCATTTTAGGTTTAGGATGTGTTCAGCAAACTTATGTAAAACACTACGAGGAACATTTTTGTGGAACATTTTAACCCTCTAGCTCTTCAAATTAAGGCTCTTTTTTGTCCCTTTTTAAAACGGGGCCAAAAAATTCCCTTTCATTGAAGAGTTACAGGGTTAGAATGTTCCACAAAAATGTTCCTCGTAGTGTTTTACAAAAGTCCGCTCAACACATCCTATACCTAAAATGGAAGGTTCACATGCTTTGAATACTAAACACTCTTAAATGCGTGAAATTTGTGTAAAAATCATGAATTTAGGCATTTAAAAAAATCCATTGTTTTTTAATTTATGGTAAAAAATAATAACTGATTTTTTAATGATCTATTATATAACAGTATAAACTTACAAAAAAAAAAAGAAAAAAAATATCTAATTTTATATAATTGTTTTTTATACTCCATCAAACTTTAATAATTTTTGGATTTTCAACAAAAAAAAATGTGTTTTTCGAAGCAATAAAAATTAATTGTTTTGTAAACATACATATACTAAAATCCATGTTTTAATTTAACTACAAATATATTGAAGTAATTAAAAAACAAATCTTAGAACAATTTTTTAGAAAAATCTATTTTTGAGAATTATTTTCGTGAAACAATTAAAACCCATTTTTCTGTTAAGTCATTTTTGCATAAAATTCTCTGAGTTTAGCGCCCTCTCTTGGCGGCAAAAGCAATCACACCAAATATTTTTTTCACATTTGTTTGAGTTACTTTCTTATCTTTAAAAAAATCCTTCTTTAATCACAATTTGAGACAAACCTTTTTTTTTTTTGATTTTTGTCCATGGGGATCGCCTTTTTCAATTTTTCGTTATAGCTTCGGCATTTAGAGTTGGATTTTAAAGTATGATATATCGATTTTTTGCCTCGAGGAGACCAGTGTTTTGCTATAAAGGAAGAATCCAATAAAAAAAATTTTAAAAGGCGAACCCTACGTTCGGCAACAAAAAAAAAAAAAAAATAAAAACAATTTCTGCTGGGTTTATCGAAAAACTTCCTTAGCAAAAGTTTAATGATTTTTTGCGAGCTTTGATTTTCTGACGTTAGGGTGGTACATTAGGGTCGTAGCAACTGAGATATGGTAGGTAAATATTAGAAGGGGATACTTGAGGTCAATGGTCCTTAGAGAAAAACATTGCTCTCTTTGAGAGAAAAACATCGATGTATCATACTTTAAGATCCGATTGTAAATGCCATTGATATAACAAAAAATGTAAAATGGTGACCCCTACGTTCGGCAATAAAAATATAAAAGAATTTTTTTGAAACCTCATTGCAAAAATAATTTAGATTGGACGATGTACGGCGAACTTTTGTTTTGAGGTACGGTCTACTGTGGCCCCATCTGCTATATCTAACTTTTTTTTTGTTATTCAATTAACATATTAGTTTTTTCGAATATTGCATGGAAAATTGCTGTTACTTTTAGTTGAAATAATAATGCCTATTTAATTTAATTGCGGGGTCTATGAACTTTTTGTCATATTCGTCGTCGTTCAGTTTTGTACGAATAAATTTAAATTTCGTAAATTTAGGACAGGTTTGTTTTTGATCCCACTTTTTAACCCTTAAAAGTAAGTTTGAACCGTCTAAAAAAAGAAATACGTGTCTCTTATTTTTTCCTCCTCTATCACATATTTAAATTTCATTAAAATCCCATTGGAGCAGCTTCCTTGTATGTAGATGTCAATATGACAAAAACAGAAAGCTGAATAGGACAGAAAAACTATGAATTGGCTACATTGCATTCAAGGTCTTTTATTTTTTCCTCCTCTATCACATATTTAAATTTCATTAAAATCCCATTGGAGCAGCTTCCTTGTATGTAGATGTCAATATGATGTTTCTCCTTTTAGTGTTGTGCCGTGTTAAGGTTTACAAATTTATCATTTAGTTTAGTTTTAATAAAATATAACTCTTAGTTTTTAAAAAATATGAATATATATTCCTAATTTGGAAATAAAAATCAGAAACGGGAGAACTGTTTGGAATTTTTACTTTAATTTTTAAATAGCCTGAAATAACTGCATATTTTTTTGTAATCGAAAGAAAAAATAGTTTTTTTTTTTAAATATACTTTTATAATACCAAAAGAATTAACTGTCAGTTGTTTTAAAATTTTTGTAGTAAAAATTTGTCAATTTATTTTAAAACATTGTTAGTTATGTTTAATGCATTTGTTGGTTATTTTTGAACAATAAAAAATAACAAAATTTTTAGTTATTTTAAAACTAAATTTCTTTGTCACCTTTTTAACTGCATATACCGTTGTTTTAACTGTCATTTTCAGTGGATTCTTCCGACAATGTTTTTTGAGTGCATACGTTAGAACCTATTCTAATGCAGTGTAAGATATTTAGCAATCTATTCTTGTTATTTAGTCTTTGTATTGGCCAAGAATTAGAAAAATACTTAGCATTTGTTTAAGACACTCGTAGAATCTGCAGTTTCCATCATTAGAGGGTTAATTTAATAGACTATCTTAAACTTACTTTAGCAGTTCACGTTACACATATTATTTTATGGAAACAATAAATATGGCATAACATATTGAATGTAACACAATTTGTATGTGAAATTTTCTTTTAACAAGTATATACACACACACACACACATAGACAACGAGCATCCCAATACACACCTCAACAAAATTTATAGAATACACAAAGAAATCATAATGACCCATTGACTGACATTTTTTATCATCATCATTAACAAGGTATACACATAAATATTTGGCCTGGAGTATTAAACGCGAAGTGTATAATCATTTTGTTAAGAGCAGAATGTTACACAAATTATACAACTGTGCTGGGTATTGACTGTTTACACCATTTTTAGAGTTTGTAAGTTACTAGGCCTTTATTTCTACCCCATTTAATAACTTTACATCTTTATAAACAGTTATGTTTTTTTTTTTTGCAACAATATTGTGATGATGAGGTTATGTTATGTTGTGTCTGTGTTTGATGTTGGTATCTACTTGTGTTTCCATTTTATGGAAACAAAAAAAAAAAAGGAAAATATTTAAAAAATAAAATGAAAGAAAAAACGCGACCTGTTAGCATGTATGCATTAATTTATGGCTTCGAGAGAGTGTAGATAAATTTAAAAATTGAAATCTGTAAAATTGTGCGCATGTATGTTAGATAAATATTTTTGTATACAAAGCTAAGTCTGCAAAATAATAGAATGTAAACAATCTTATTTGTTTTTTTTATAAAAAGTAATAGGGAGAGAAATAAAGATAAGGAATACAAATGTGGAATACAAATAAGGATTTTAGATAAAGGATAGAAATGAGAGAGCAAGAGTTGTGTTAATATAATATGAGATTTATTGTTGATATCTACTACAATAAAGTTTAAACGATTTATATTTATTAATGCATTGGAATAAATGGAAGTTTATTTTGTTATCAACATTTAGTATGATAAGAACAAACAAAAAAAACACATTTGACAACTAATACACATTTCTAATTTATATCAATAAAAAACTATTTGAATTAAGTTCACTTAAACTTGATAAGAAATTTTTGGGAAGTCACAAAATTTTTGCCCAATAGAGCTGCTATATGAAAAATTAATTTATATTGTAGGTTTGTTTTGTCCCTGTGAATGTTACAAAATTACAGACAAATTTTCACATTGAGCATGTTAATTGTTAAAAGTCCGGCAGCTATACAATCGGGGCTATTCATTTTTCTCAGTGATTTTAGTAAGACTGTTTTTCATACATATGTTTATGCATTAAATTTTTGTATATATATTAGGGTGTCCCTTAAAAATAGATTCGTCATTACATCCCCCAGTTTTATTGGAAATGGTCCCAAATGAAAAAAATCAATTTTTTTTTTTGGAAAGTTCGACGAAAATGGCCCATTTTGGAAAAAAGTATTATTTTTAAAAATTCCCAAAATTCGAAATTTTGAAAAAAATTATCTTTTATTTCATTTGTTCATTTAATATAGTCAAAATGATTCTTACATGGCATTTTGACTTCATCGGATATCATTAACCCACTTTAGCCTGGAAACCAAAATGACCCACGAATTTGATAAAAATGCAAAAACGTGTTGTTTTTAATTAATTTTAAAGATTTTTTAAGATACCTTATTTGGTGATGTCGATTGCAATTTGTACCACATAATAGTTTATATTACAGAAAAAAAAAAAATTTTGGAAAAATGATAATTCGAGTTTGTGTTTGGAGCGACTGCTTTCCAGGAAATTTTACAAAAATTGTTTATTTTGTCAAAAATTAAAAAAAAAAAATGAATTTTTTCATCAAATTTTACACAATTTTCAAATTTTGCGCAGTTAGACTATAATTATCTTTACATTTGTTTAAAAAATGCCTAACCCTTAGTTGCCTGGGTTCAGAAAAGTCCCATGAAAATTAATATTTATTATGACTACGAGATTGTAAAGCCATTAAATTGATGTAAAAAAAATCTCAACTGGATAAAAATAATTATTTTATATAACGTGATCTATTTGGGGTTAATTTTTATACTTCTGGCCAAAAACGCCCCACTAGAAAATTTACTGAATAACACCTTTCATAATTTTCGGCAAAATATCACTTTGAATGAATAAAAAAAAATTTTTTCCGCTTGATAAAAATTACTATTTTGAGTAACTTGATCCTTTAGGGTTAATGTTCTGACTTTTCGCAAAAAAAAACACCCACTAGGAAATTTACAGAATAACATTTTTCAGATTTTTATTAAATTGGATATGCGAAAAAAAATTTCCACTTGATAAAAATAATTATTTAAGGTAACATGATCCATATAGGGTTAATTTTTACATTTTTGCCAAAAATGAGCCACTAAGAAATTTAGAGATAATAATTTTCGGAAAAATATCACTTCAAATGTATCAAAAAAAATCTTTTTTCCACTTGATAAAAATTATTATTTTGTGTAACTTGATCCATATAGGGTTAACGTTTTCTCTCTGGCAAAAAAAGTCTACTTGGAAATTTTCAGAATAACGTCTTCCCAAATGGAAAGCGATAAATGCATAATAAACAAAAGCTTTTAATTAGAAACTAATACGATTACAAAACTAAAATTGCTATTAACATACGGACACTTTTGACCCCACCTTTTTAACCCTTAAAAATAAGATTGGGGCTATAGAGAATTGCGCTAGTTCATTAGTTTTGTACCCTCTATGGCATATCCCAATTTAATAAAAATCTGATAAATGTTATTCTGTTACTAAAATGCAAGGTTGGCACGCACTAACCTTAAAATACCGTCATCTATTCAAAGCCCTTTCAACTGACTATCGTAACCGCTAAAATACCACTACCGAAATACCGTAATCGTTAAATCGCAGTTACCGAAATAACTGAAATACCGTTAACCTTAAAATACCGATACCAAAATGAATGAAATAGCATAATTTGATCACTTCTGAAGTAAAAAACAATAACAGAAAGCTGAATAGGAAAGAAAAACTATGAATTAGTTACATTGCATTCAAGGCCTTGCTGGGGTGGGATGGCTGAGTTGTCGCACTTTAGTATAGTTACGGTTTTAGAAAAAGGCAGAAACTAGATCTAGTCTGTGTTTATAATTTTTAGAGAAAAAGGTTTATTTTTCTTCTTAACCTCAAACCTACTAAATTAAAATTAATAAAATGAATATTAATTATAATAATAATTGCAGCTGGTCAATATGACGCTAAAACAACACTGAATGAAATAGCGTTACCATTAAAATACCGTTACCATAATAATCAAAAATACCGTTACCATTACCGATAATCACATCGTTTCGGTTATCAGCTATGCTAAAATGATATTCTATATGAATAAAACTTACCAATTACTTTGGGCTTAGGAGTGACTTTTAACACCAAATTTATACATGGACTCGTAGAATGGCATAAGATATAGAAAAAATCAAAATTAAATTCTTAGTTAACTCGCAAGCAGACTAGAATTGTGAGGTAATTGCTTCAAAAACCCAATATTTCCCCCAATTAGTAATATCTATTTTTTTTATTCATATGAACCACTGTTTTTTTTATTTTAAATTTCCTTATAAATAGAAAATTGGCTAGCATTTAAAATTTTGCCCAGTGCCCTATTTTGAGGCTTTGCTTTTCCGGGGTCTATTGAGCTGTTACCAATCTGGCTAGTCCATACGAAAACACTGAATTATTTCCATACCAGCCATGTGACTTGGGATATTTTCCCTAAGTGGAAAATCGAACTAATTAAGACACATGTTTTTTAACAGTTCTAAAGCTTTAAATATTTAAGTATTAAACCGAAACACTAAAAGAAATTCTGACTTTTGTTATTTCAACACACAAGATAAACCCATTAAAAATCCAATTTTGAAAAAAAAAAAAAATATTATAACTGACTTAAAATGGATGAAATCTTCATTTACGCTCAATATCAACTGCAATTCACAAATCCATGTACAGCATTAGGGTGGCAGTGAAATATATTCGGAACATTTTTGTTTCAACAATTTAATGAAAGCCGAATGAGTTATTGTTCAACAAAGTTTAGAAATCACATGGTGAAAATTTTATCTAAATTGGAGAACTCTAAACCATGCACATGTGAGGTCAAAACATCGGATTATTTTTCACAATTGGTTAAATACGTTTGGGATTTAAGCATATTTAATTCCTTTAATGCAATTAAAGGAATTAAATATGTATATGCGGCCCTATGCTCCTGGCAGGAGTAAAAGGAACAAATATATAATTAATGTATATCCCGATAAAATAAAATTTAGAAAACTAATATGCAAGTGCTTGTGCAAATTTAAATGTTACTGACACTTTAGAAAACATTGTTTTCTATTGTTGTTTCTACATGAATGGATGTCACTACATTGCTAGATCTGTCAAAACAACAGAGTAGTACATTGGAAGATGACAAAGCAAATTGTGGAAAATTTTCTATTGTTGTTTTTGTTTTTTCTTTGATATTTTAAATGTTTAATAACGCTCCTAGACGAGAACAAGAAATTCTCATTGAGTTTGTAATTTAATATAACAAATATTTCTAGAAATTATAAAAATGTCGTACCCTGACGATTTCCTTAGGCAAGAATGAAATCCATGCCTACAACGGATTATTTTTCACAATTTGTTAAATACGTTTGGGATTTTAGCATATTTAATTCCGTTAATGCAAAAAAAAAAAATCATCAAAATCAAAAATCAGCCTTTTCAAATAAATTTTTGTAGTCTTTCAGATGTTGTAAAAATTTTGCTAAAATTCGGTACTTTTTGCTAAATTAAAAGAAATTTAACAAAAAGTCTCTATCGGGGATATTCTGATAAAATTAACTCACATAAAATTATTAATTTTTCCATAAATTTATATGTTGTTGTTGTACAAGAACGTAAAATTATATCTCGATTAATTTTTCCCAACACATATTTTCATATTCCTATTTAGAATAACAAATTTAATTGGAAATGTATCAAAAGACATAATTAAATTTTTATTTTTTGGTTTTGTTGCAAAATTCCGAAACATTGAACTAAAAGGTAAACGACAACCGATTTGGCTGAAATTGTTAGCACCTGAGTTTTAAACAAAATAATAAAATATTGTGCTAAGGTATTAAAAAAAAATCCATAAATGAATTTTTATTGCCACCCTAATATGTCATATATACAGATAGCACCCAAAAATACTTTTAGCCAGAGTTGGCAAGCATTACCGATAAGATAATGGTAACGATTCAAAGCTCTTACAACTGAACGCCGCTAGCTTTAAAACGCTCTTATCAAAATAAAACAAATACCGTTATCCTTAAAATACTGTTATTGAAAAAAATTTAAATATCGTTATTCTCAAACTACACTGAGAGAATTATATGCATGATATTAATGAATTTTTGCATAAAACCAGTGAAATTTCACAAGAACTCGTTCATTGAATTAATGAAATTTTTCATAAAGTGGTTTGAAAAAATTTATTTTATTTATTAAAGGTTGCATACACTCAATGAAAAAGTTTCATTAAAACTAAATTCCTAGAATATATGAAGCTTTTTCATGAAACTTAAGAAATTTTTCATCCACTTTGTGAAGAAAACTTGATTAGTTTATTGGAAAATTTCATTAAAATTCGTCCAGCAAAATTCTCTCTGTGCACAGTGCCGTTCTTAAAATACATTTACAGAAATAAAATCTTACTGAAATAATCTTGAAAAATCTTTGTTTTGGTTACCAACCCTGCTTTTAACTAGTTTTAAAGACGGAAAATAAAAACTCCAACTTCAAGTGAAAAATGAAACTACATGAAAAAGGAAGTTAAAAAAAGAAGATGAAGAAATCTGTAAAATCAGAAAATCGTGCTGGCAAATTCATATGTTATCATGCGTAAAACACTAACTAACACAAATACAAAGGAACTGAAATGTTCATGCATTTAAGAACACTATGCTCATTAAGTATACATAAATAGTTATCAGTAACAATGTCAAACTTGATGTTATCAATTACTTCCGTCAGAAAAGGTGAGCAATAGACCATAGCTCAAAAAAAAAGTTCGCCGTACACCCTCTAATATGAAGTATTTTTGCAAGGCAATTTCAAAAATAAAATTTTTTTTGCCGAACGTAGGGGTCGCCTTTTTCAATTTTTCGTTATAGTTTCGGCATTAAGAGTTGGATTTTAAAGAGTGATATATCGATTTTTTTTTGCCTCGAGGAGACCAGTGTTTTGCTATAATGGAAAAATCCAATGAAAAACAATTTAAAAAGGCGACCCTTACGTTCGGTAACCAATATATTAAAAAAATTTCTACTGGGTTTATCGAAAAACTTCCTTAACAAAAGTTTAATGATTTTTTGCGAGCTTCAATTTTCTGACTTTAGGGTGGTACATTAGGGTGGTAGCAACTGAGATCTGGTGGGTAACTACTAGAACGGGATACTTGAGGTCAATGGCCCTTAGAGAAGAACTCTGGTCTCCTCGAGAGAAAAACATTAATGTATTATACTTTAAGATCCGGCTGTAAATACCAAAGATATAACGAAAAATATAAAATGGCGACCCCTACGTTCGTCAAAAAAAAAACCAATATGTTTGAAACCTCTTTGCAAAAATACTTCATATTGGAGGGTGTACAGTGCACTTTTATTTTTTTTTTCCTGTAAGGTGGTATGCTCTAGTGAGCAACCCAGGTAAAAATGGGAACGTATATGAACATGTGGGTTTAGATATGGGCTCGTAGAATAAATTCTATCTATAAAATTCTACTTCTTTGCTTACAAATTTAGCATACTTCTTGCTCATATTGTCTGTTGTCTAGCGCAACGTAAGTAGATTTCTGTCTATTCAACATGAACATTTATCCCAAAAAAAAAAAAAATTAAATACAAAAGAAGTTTTATGGCAAATGCACTATTATATTTACATATTTGCATTTAAATGAATATGGAGACAAAACACTAAAGCATAGGAAATGTTATATTGCGATGGAACGAACAGGTATGTTAAGATTAAGCATGTACAAAAATACTTTTTTTTTTTTTTGTTAAATAGATGATGTTAGTTACCTTTAGTTTTTTTTTATTTAAAATGTGGTTTTTAGTTAGTAAAAGCGAAGTAATTTAAAAAGTATTCTTATTTAAATGTTCAAGAATGTTTTAAATTTAAATAAAATAATATAACAACTTTTAAGAAATATTTTAGAAAACAATGTTGAAAACAAGTTTCGGTTTGGTTAAGAAATATAAAGTAATTTAGATATTGTCGAAGAATTTTTGAAAATATATTTGTTTTTTGATGTCTAAAAATAACATATACTATTAAATGAAATAGAAATAAATAACTCTTAATATAAAAGATTACTTTATCTTTCTTTTAAAATAGTTTTGCTAAGAAATTCAGTTTAAATTTTTGAAATATTTGCTTTTCAAATATAGATATATTTGCAAATGTATTAATACTACGAAATAAATATCACTCATACGTCACCATGTGTGAAAATTTAAAACTATATATTTTTGAGAAACTAATAGTTTTGAAGAAAGAATGAAATATAAAAACTTTTTTTTTTAGTTAAAAATATAGAAAATAAATGTTGAGGGAAATAAATATTGAAACTGTTATTATGATGACGAAATAATTACTGACTCCACAGGCTGTAGAGCACCTATTAAAAGTGGAGGCAAAAGAAATAGATGGAACCATAGAAAATTCCCCTAAAATCCTAAGGTGTAATGATATAAAATAAAATTCCAAATGAACCTTTGGCCAGATAGGGTTAAATTGTTTAAAGCGATCAACAGTGAAATCAACTCCTAAATGAAAAGCAATACTTGGGTTGAAGTACGCAATGGTTATGTTGAATTCCAAAAATATTTGTCCAAATAAGGACAAATGGTTAAAAGAGATTAACAGTGATATCAACAGAAAAAAAAAACAATTTTTATTTTTTGAATAAAAATTAAAAACCAACATTTCAACTCTTTAAAGATCAACAATACACACAGGAAAAGAAATTGCCAACCAAATTGCTAAGACTATTTTGGTTGCTACAACTAACAAATTCGGTTGGTGAAACCATATTGAAATGTGATTCCTAAATATTTCGGGTATTGCAACTAAAATTCAGTTGTATAAACCGAAAAAACTCATCTGCCTCGAAGGAACGCATTCTCTTGTAATAATCAATATGTCACTCAGGTTATTATTGACGGCCTTTTTAGCGAGATAGAACTAAAATATAGAGCAAGTGGATACTGTTGAGTTGATTGAAGAAATTTTTGTCTTCAAAAAGGTATTGAGTGTGAAAAGCCAAACTCAATTACGAAATTCAATAACACCTCATACAGCTTAACACTCAAGTTTACATATACCCTCAAATTTCGGATCCGAAGATATATGGAAATATATGAGATAATGTATGGTAATGCATTGAACTATGCATGGACGTATATAATCATGGGTGACCATGCATGATAATATACTAGTCCATGTATGATATATATTTCGATTTTCACATGGGATGGTAAAATGTAATTCAGTGCAAGTTCCATTAGATTCCATTGTGCGATTTACTCTTGGGATTTTAGAGAGCTCCTAAAGATACCAATGATAAAGTTATCAGTCGTGGATTTCTAAAGGCACATATATTTCAGTGAGGAAGTTATCAATCATGGATTGCTAAAGGCAATTCGTGATTTATAACTTTCTCAGTGAATTATTATGGTATTTAGAAATCCGAAATTAATAACTTCCACATTGGCTTACTGGTGCCTTTTGAAATCTCCCACTGCTAACAACTTCAGTGAAGTTTTTGTATCTATTAACCCTCTAACCGGCAAGCCCGCCTCCAGGCGGAGTATATTAAATTGACCAGAAATGCGCCAAAGGGGTATTTTATAATAAGAAATTATACTTTTTCAACAGAAAACAAAATTTATAAAATTTTTTGTGAATAATATTTTTGTATACAATGCACGGTTTGGAAGCGAGAAAGTGTCAAAGATAAAATTTCGTAAAATTTCAAATATTAAATATTATAAAATAATCAAAAGTTTCAAAAATCTTAAAAACATATTTAAATTGACTAAAACAATTGATAGTGACCACGAAGTGAGATTGGAGCTTAAGATATTCAAAAAGTTCCTTACTTTGGTCCAAGGACGCACAGGATTCCATAAGGACACCTTTAAAGGACATCGCCTTAACTTCAAAGCGAATGGACGGATTTTTTTGAAATTTGGTAAAAAGAATATATTTGGTATAGGTAGCAAAGCTTATAAGTTTGAATAATATATATTGAAGTTTTGGTGCATTTTCGCTCAATTTCGCATTTTTCAAAAAACGAAAATCGCTACATCCTCTTAAATAACGGCACAAAAAATGTAATTTTTTTATTGCAATTATATCTTGGTAAGAGAAATAATTTGTGCCTAAGACTAGTAATTTTTATGCGCTAGTTTTCGAGATTCACCCTTAAACTGTTTTGGCCCATATCGCCTAAAGTAGGCAACGAAAAAAAATTTTGTAGAAGAACTTATTGTTTGTTGTTCGTGAGGAACACATGGTATAAATTTCATTGCAAAAAAGCTTAGGCCGGTTAGAGGGTAAAAACTCCCTACTTAGAACTTCTTAGGTGAAATATTGGTGCCTTTAGATATCCATGATTGATCATTTCCTCATTGGAATATTGGTACCTTGCTACTACTATCAACACACTCATCTGGTCATATGAGTATACCAAGTGCAGCATAGTAGAAATATGGGTTAGGTTAAATCGCCATATGGCCAGCTCACGTTGGTCCTACCAAATCATGTCCCCGTTATGATACCTGTAGAGCCGTTAGGGGACCACATCAGGGTCCGAACTAAACCAGTTAAACCCCTGATTAATAGACTTATGCTGCCAATGTCAACATCAGACAGTTCCGTCAGGTCATTCAGAACTGGATGACCAAAGAGAACAGTCCTCCTGTCATCATAAACGCCGGATACTGCCATTGGCAGCTAGTTGTGCAGGTGAAAACGGGGAAGCCCATTGACTATCGAAGTACGGCGATGGTCATAGGTAGGCCACACCTTCCTCATACTCAAGCAGGATGGTTCATTTGCCCACCTGCCGCCGTGAGCGGTATGCCGCTCGTGTGATCGATCTCCCCATTATTAAGCATGGACCCACGCGCAGCCAATTCATCTGCAACATTGTTGCCCTCACTGTCCCCATATCCCGGCACCCAGATGATTGTCAATGGCGAATGTCTCGCCATCTCGTTTAAAGACACCCGGTAATCATATACGAGGCGTCCACCTGGAGGCCTGGTATCCTGGCATATCCAAACGATATGTATGTCCATGCCCCAATAGCCGCCAGCCTCATATCCACATTCGCAGCCATTTACCTTGCCAGAAGGTCTTGTGGTAACCAGTGCAGTATAACCACTAGAGCCTTTGTCAGAGTGGTACAAGTAGCGCCTGTTATCACCAACGCCATTGTTTCGAAATTCATCCGGTGAGTGATCTTATCCAGCACACTTCACCAAATAGACACTCCATACATCAGTGTTGGTCCGATGACTGCAGCTAAAAGCCAATTGACCCATGACCCAGTTCACACCAATGGCCTCTTTATAGCAATAAATGGCAGCAGCCGCCTTAGACACTCTAGCCTGAGTATTCAGATCCCATAGTAACCTTCTATCAAGGATAATTCCGAAATAGCTGCCACTATCGAAAAGTGTAAGCTCAACGCCATTCAATTTCGGTAGTCTGAGCTCCTAGATCTTATTCCAAGCGCAGAGAACAATATCCGTTTTGCTCGAATTTACCCCCAGCCCACTACTCTCACTCCACCTAGAGAGAAGTTTCAGTGAGGAATCCAATAGCTCCGATGAAATATCCGTGTATTTATCCCATACCGCAGTTTCCACATCATCTGCATAAGCAACTGCGCTACAGCCCACATCGTTAAATTAAACGAGTACATGATTCATGGTCAGATTCCAGAGTAGCGGTGACAGTACACCCCCCTATTGAGTGCCTCTCATGCCAAGCGTGGATACAATCTGGTCTTCAGTAGAAAGGAAGATAGACTTAATGGTCTATAATCCTTCGGCTTCACATGTGATATCTTCCCCCCTTTCGAATAAATACAATCATGCTCATGGTCCATCCTCTCAATCAGGCCATGTGTAGTATATAATGGCAAGCCATGTTACAATCAACCCAGCGTTCCCCTGCAGATCCGCTGGTATGATACCGTCAGGACCCGGTTACTTATTCTGGTCAAAACTATCGATAGTTCAGCACAGCCTCCTTTCCTCTGTAGGAAGGGTTACTAATCTGGGTTCATCAGCATTCGGAAAGTCTTTTGTATCAGCCACAGGAAGACAACCCGGAAAATGTGCATCCATTGCCTTTGGATAAAGCTCGACGCTGTGGAGGTTCTAGACAGAATCTTACAAAGGAGACTGGTCTCAGAAGAGCTCCCCATGCCGCATCATAAATCTCTTCAAGGCTTTAACTTTCCTAATCAGGTTCTTGAATCTGTTCACCTAGGCCTTATCGCCAGGCCAGTCACCTGATCCTTTAGCCTTATTGAACCGTCTTCTGCACTCAGTCCGTGTATTGGCAATATCAGAGTTCCACCATGGTGACTTGCTCTTTCTAACATCAACAGATAAGTCGATATACTGATGATCCGAAAAGGAACAGTCCCTCGAAATCTAGGTTAGTTGAAAGGAGGCCTGAATGCGACCACAAACCAATTCCAACTATTCCATGCGCGGTTCGAGCAATTAATATAAGGGGAAAAATCATACGCCTCAGTGGCCAACTCAATATATTTGTCTACTGTGGCGTATGATTTTTCCCCTTATATTAATTGCTGGATCCGCGCATGAACTAATCCCTGCTGGCTCTTGAGGACTTATCCTGCTCAGGACGTCTGCCATTCTTTGAGGAGCTGCAAATAGTTTGCGTATATATTCAAGGTTTGGCGAGTATCTTTGGAGGTACTTTAATTTGATTTGAGTATCCTGCGAAGGTCCTTAAATATAATTTTTAGCTAGGAGGCATGCCGTTCTTATGTCAGTTCCTGCCACATCCTTTAAGTGTCCTTCCATATCCTGCTAAGGAATGCAATATTTAGCAATGTTTAGCCATATCCTTTGACGATATTTTTAAGTATTAAGCGTGCCCTTCGCAGGTCATTTCTTGCCATATCCTTCGAAGATGCTTGAAAGTGATTTTTATGTTGCAAACGAGTGATCTGTAGGTGACTTCCTGCCATATTCTCTAAGTATCTTGCCTTATCCCGCAAAAGCCCTTGAATAAAATTTTCATCCAGAAGGCATTCCATTCTTAAGTAATTTTCTGCCACATGCCTTGAGTATCCTACCATATCCTACTAAAGTCCTGGAACGTCATTTTAATATGGAAGCGTGCCAGTTGAATGTAACTTCCAGCCATATTATTTGAGAGTCCTGCCATATACTGCGAAGGCCCTTAACCGCAATTTTAAGCTACGAAGCATGCCTTTCATAAGTCAGATTTTGCTACACCCTTTAAGTATCCTAACATATTCTTTGAAGGTCCTTGAACTTGATTTTCATCTCGTAAAGTGTGCTGTACCTTGGTCACCCGCCTAGTACCCTACGAAGGACGTGTATGCCCCGTGCATACATTCTGCCAAAAACATTAGCTTAGGTATGCTTATAATTACACTAATAAAAAAAGTCTTAGTTAAAACTACTAAGAATTAGTTAAGTGACCTTGCTGAAAAAAACTACTGAAATTAGCAGATTATTTTTGCTAAGTATTTGTTAGTTGGGGATAGAAAAAATAAGACTTTTAAATTTACAGAATTTTAGTTATATTTGACTTTAATTTTAGTTAATAGGAAATACCAACTTAACCTGCTAAAATCAGCAAAAAATGTTGCTATATAATTAGTAGACCAAAAAATTTTAGGAAATGTGGAATGCTAAAATGTTCGAATTCTATTCCCTAAAGATACGTGAGATGATAGCAGATTCCGTAACGAAAACTAGAACTGCGCCAGAGCATAAATTTTGTCCGAATGATGGGATTAATTGCGTTAAGTAAATTTGAGTGGGGGTGTTAAAACACTTTTCTAAATTTTTACTTTAGAATTTCGAAATTGTATGATATTATTGTAATAATAAAAAAATATTGTTGTTATGTTTGTTTTTTCTTTGATATTTTAAATGTTTAGTAACGCTCCTAGACGAGAATAAGAAATTTTCATTGAGTAACTTAACAAATATTCCTATCGTCTTCTGTTCAGATAATTTTTCAGAATTTGTTAAACAAGACAGTACAACACATGATTTTGGGACTCAATTCTGAGAATTGTACGTTAAAGTAGCCCCAAAAATAAGAACTTCTGCATCATTCGTTTTGTCAAGTTGGCTGCATTAATCGTATGGCCATTAAATTTTTAATGCAGCCAACTTGACGAAACGTACATGCATTTTTTGACAGTTGCAAAATTTAGTTGAAGGTTAAAAGTTTACTTTTTTCAGTTTAAAATACTAAAGTGGAGAGGATAGGGATCGGGAAAAAGATGAATAAAGAAAATTCCAGTGTGAGCAGTGCTTTTTTGTATTCGGCAGCGTCGTTATAACAAAACACAGAGTTGCACCCAATTAGTAGTATAAACACAGAGTGGTTCAGAAATTGCAAACAGCGTAAAAGTTGAATTAAGGGTTAATAAAATATATCAAAATATGTTTTCATCTACTTTTTTAGTGCTTGATTAAACAGTTAATGTGACTTTTGGCTTAACTTTTCTGTGTGAATTGAGTATTAGTATAAATTATATTTAAAAAATTTCATTATATCCGGTATGTTATCTATATCCTGTATATTTTCATTTAATAAAACTGTTTTTATTTTTTGTCTGTCATCATCTTATTCCCATTTAAGATTTATTACATTTCTAAAGACTTCAATTGACTTGAACATTATATTAATGTTTATTTTTCGTTACTGAAGTTGCTCTGTTTTATATCAATATGTGATTTGTGTCATTTGGTAACAATTCGCATCAACACTATTAAATCTTGGATTTTTTTCGTTCGCTTCATAAACTGAAATTCATCACTATTATTGGCCGAAAATATAAAAAAAAGAAAGAATAAATCGTATAGCAAGCACGCACACATAAACATTAACTACAATCATACATACATTTACATTTAGTAGCAGCACATGTAGTAAAAGAGAACTGAACGTGACAAAATATACGGAAATAGCTAAAAAACGGAAATTATCAACAACTATGAAGAAAGACACCACTTTGTTTTTTCTGTGAAACAAACAAGCAAATATACGGCATACATAAAACAAATATATGTATGTGCGAATTGTTAAAAAAAAACTAAAAATACATTTAAGTGTTTTTTTAGGTTATGTTTGTTTTTTCTTTTCTGAAACACTTGAACAGTTTAATAAAGTTTTTATTTTTGCCGTTGTTAAGCATCCCTCCTCCCAATATGTTTTGATAGATTTACCCCTAAGTTTTGTTTTTATCACTTTTTAAATGGATCTATATAAAGTATGTATGTGAACTAAAAGGATATACATGAAATTGTTTTCATTCATGTAAAATTTATATATGGCTGAAATCAAAAAATGTGATAAATTTTTGAGCCAAATTTGTGAGAAGCAAAAAGTGTTAATATTTCGGCTTTTTCTTAATGGAATCAGTAAGTTTAGTCATTATAAACCTAATTGCAAAAAATCTCATCTACAAGTTGTCGCAATAACTTTTTTTGCACAATTTTAATTTTTTTTGTTGTAACGGAGTTTGCATTTCTGCAAGCAAAAGATATAACAAAAAAAATTGCGTACGAATTTTCTTCAATTTCTTAGTTTTTCGTATTTGGGTTTTCAATTTGCTTTCCAATGATATATAATTTATGTTTATCAAATTGGCGGTTTCGCGAATAAAAATACAATTCATTCCGCGAAAAAAATTTTTATTTTTTTTTAATTTTGTATTTTTGGTCCTTTGAAATGCTTTTAAAAAAATAAAATTTTTTAAAATCCCAACAGCGGTTGCGCAGTTACAAAATAATATATTAAAAACATAACATTTCGCGATCAAAAAATTCTTAAATTGTATGAAACAAATTTAATTTGTCAAACTAATGTCGGTAATGACTCGAAATATCGATTCAAAACCAATGAAATGCAAAATCAATCGTTTTTCGCTCCAGCAGCTTAGGGTAAAAAACTGATAACTTTTTTTGATTTGACGCAAAATTATTAGTTGAATCGTCTTTTGACGCATAAATATTAGTTGAATCACCTCTGTTTATGGTTATTTTAAAATATTTTAAACATTTATCTACATTTATTTGAATGAAATCTGATGCAAACAATTGTGGTTACGGAGTTTACATTTGGTTACTTTTTTCGTTTTCTTTCAGAAACGCTTTGCTAGAATTTTTTTTCCGAAACAAAATCGCATGATGCCTACAAGGTTAATCCAAATATGACATTGTTTTTCTTACTCGTTAAATAGTTTCGAGAATGTTACATGCTGCAGAAAAGCTTCAAGTCTGTTATGCTGAATGATTACTTACAGTCCAACGATCATTTGAGTATAAATAACATTATACTTTTCGGAATATAAATAATAGATAACTCCAAAATTCTGGTAAAAGCATTTTTATCAAAAATTATGACGAAAAATCGTTACAGAGTTGAAGTCGTGATAGCTAAGATATACGAAAAAGTTTGTAAAATGTATTAATTTTTATTAAAAACGGCACTTTTCCTCTTCATAAAAATTTTTACCGTTAGTGTTTAGCGTTATTGGTTATTAAAATATAAGCTATTAAAATTAAAAAACCTTATGAGTTACTTGTTACGGAGTATACATTTGGCCTATAAAATTGGTCACAAATTTTATGTATTAACCAAAAATTGGTCAGATTGTTATAAATTTTGTAAAACTGGTGATAATGCGCTGATATATATAGAAATATGTAACTCTAATGTAATCCATACATTAGAAATTAGGTGGTTACACGGTTCTTATCACATTTTTTGATATCACCCATATATAAAAAAAAATGCCATAGAAATTTTGTGGATATTGGTAAACGATAAATGGCGCCCAGTTTAGAGCTAATTCTGTTGACACGGCTTTATTAAACTCTAAGACAATAATCAAAATTGGGTCGATTGTCGACCGACGGCACCAAAAGTCGTCGCGGTTAATTTAAATTCAGCGACAATCGACCGTCGACATTTGTTGACGTTTAGAAAAAAAGGAAAACAAAGCAAGAATATGGTTCTATTTGTTTCGCAAGAATCCACCTTTTTTACCGATTCAATTAGTTTTGCATTAATTGTTGTTGTTTTTAATTTTCGTGCATTTAATTTTCCTTTTTTGCAGTAAATTCTACATTTTTATTTTCAATTAAATTTCTTTTGTAAAAAAAATAAATTTTTTGTAAAAAAAGTACGAATTTTTGCAGCTCTAATACGAATTTCTACAACTCTGTTCTAATGGCAACCCTTAATTAGTTAAAAATATGACAACAATTTGACAAATATTTTGAGTATGTGTTAGTGTGTCACCATGAAAATACGATGACAAATAGCCGGACGACATGGCGAAATTTTGCTTCCCATACAAAATATATGAAAAGGCAATTCTCGTTGTCGTTGTCGACGCAGTTGTGCTTAATCTGTAATACAAAGGATGATATAGATAAAACAAATGAAAATTACACCGTCGCATTAGTTTAGATAACTTTCAAACTATGATCTTAGCGTTAGAATAAATAAGAACTTTTATTTTTTAGTTTTACATTTATTTTTAATTAATTAATCTGTGTTTTTGTGTCGTCAAACATATAAAACTATTGTGGTATTTTTTAAAAGTAATGTAATAATTTTATTAAAGGACTTACATATAGTTTTAAGCTTTTTATAATGCTATATTTAGTTTGTTATTATCATTTATTATTTATTTCTTCTTGTATTTCTATATGGTTGCCATATCTAGTAAATATTCATCCCTGATGATGCTGGAAAATCGCCAGCGACAGGTCGGATTGCAATAAAAATGAAAATAAATAGTCTTATTGTTTAAATTTCAATTTGAATGAACCTGTATTTAGGAATATCTAAATAAAATGTAGAGAAAGATATCATAGAAAAAAGTCGAATTCATTTTTGTATTGAAGAAAATATATAAAATTTTCTTAAAGAAAAATTGCCAGATACAAAATAATTTTACTTAAGTACTTTCTCATTCAGGGATCTCACATGCGCCAGAATGCAACAGATTACACTGGCTGATGTTTTGCAAATAGTGGGGAGTAGTGTTGCCAGATATGTTTTAGCTAATTCGCCATTTTGAAAGCTGAAGTGTCCAATTTTATACCCAATTCATTTTAATTTAAACAAAAACGTAATTTAAAAGAAAAAAAAATAGAAGCTAAGTTTGCATAGCTTTAAAGTCAAGGAAATTATTAAGAAAGGACTCAGCAAAGTAAATAGAATTTAATATTTTACGAAAAAATACTTACTGAACTTTCCACATTCATAAAGGCTGCGAGCATTTCTAGTTCTAATATTAAGATGTTCATTTTTGTTTTTGCATTAATCAATAATATAATTTATGCACATTTTTTTTGATTATTGGTTTTATTACAAATTAAGTATTAGAGGGCTAAAGCTAAATTTATAAATAATAATAATAATATCTTCTATATATCTATTTAGTTAAGCCTTTAAATTAAAAAAAATTCCATTAAATTTTTGTATTTTTTTCTATTTCGCATTAATGTTTAAATGTTTTATTAGTTTAATTTTTTTCTAAAAAAAAAGAATCCTTTTAGTAATCTTCCTTGTTTTATTTTTCGATCTGTATATATTCCATAGCAATCATATATTTCATTGCAATTTTTTTTCTATTACATGAGGTTTTCATGATAAACGCTTTGGGGTCCATATATGAGAGTATAAATCAATAGAAGTTTTTGTAAGGAATTATAAACTGTTTCGTTTTTTTTTTATTACTGCACGTAAATAATCTATACAAGTACGATTATTTTCATTTATACATGTGAGTATAGAGAAAATGCCTGAATAAATGATTTTATTTTTTATTTGTATATTTCCATTACATTGAAATCAATACTTAGAAATACAAACATATATGATGATGATGATGATGATTTTTGCCTTGATTGATTTTTTTGCCACGATATACATATGTGTTTATGTTTTGTACCACAGCGACAGTAAAGACCACTTGTTGAGGCACAGTGGGAAAAAGAAAAATTCAAGGGATTTTTAAAAAAATATTTTCCAAAAATATTAGTTGTGAATTTTTCTAGAAATGTCAAACATTTTTTACCGTGGCTTAACAAAACTAAAAACTTCTTTGATTTAGTAGACTAACAACAAAATTCAGAAACGCTTTGTCAAATTGTAGGAGGTTTATTGAACAAATTTTTTACAAAAATTTCGTTTCGTAAACCTTCTATAACTTTGCAAAGCGTTTATGAATGGAGGGGTTAATATTTATTTATAGGCTTTTAGTTTAAATTAACATCAGCTTTTAAATAAGAAAATATAAATTTGGAAATTTTCATCTCTATTAAAATTAAATTTTTTCTTCTTTACAGGTAAGACCAACTATGTTTAATAAAAACTGTTTCATTTAAAATTTGGTAAGTTAAATTTTTAATAAAATAAAATATTAAATGAATGTTCTTTAATTTGACTCTAGATCATAAATTAATATCACATTCTGTTTAAATTATTTTCGAATTAAAGAAAGATGATACAATTTTTACAAGTAAATTACAAAGAATAAAATTTTTTTGAAAGAATTCGAAAAGACCAGCAAGACAGGTTACGTATTTTCGGCTATTCCTAATTTAACTTTGGCAAACAACATTTTTTATATATTTACTATTTTAGAATCGAAATTTTTTGAGTTGCTGTTCACGTTTCCATACATATTGATGGGTATTATATAAATATTTATATATATTTGCAATATGTCTATTACAATTATTTGCTGTAGAATTGATATTTTAGCGGAAATAAACATTTAATTAAATCAACAGGAGTTTATTTACATAGATTTGTTTCAATGTTTGTTATATGTATTTAAATTGAGTTACGCTTTGATTACAAGATATTAAAATACACCTATCCACAGTTCAATTAATAAGATTTTATATGTTGTATGTTTTTCGGTTTCTACATAAAATATTATATTCATTTATAATTTGTTTCTTAATATTTAAAAGCGTTGGTTAGAATTCCTTTTCATTATACTTTTTAATGTTTAACTTAATTGCTTAACTTTATTAAAATGAAAAACAAATACAATCTCCCTTAAACAATTATACAATTTACACTTTCAAATGCTATGAAAGTAATACTTAATTACATAATATGAATAATCTGTCCAAAATCCTTAAAAACTTTTTTAAATCCAATTTACACTGCAACCAGAAACTAGTAGTTTTTAAAAACTTTTAGTTTTTGATTCAAATATGTATGGAATTTGATAAGTAAATACAAGTAGTTATCAAAAACACCGTAAGTTTCCATTTCACGTGAAAAAGCTGTTATACTCCTTATAAAAAAAAAAAAAAAATTTTCACGCAAATTTAATACACAAGACTATTATTTATTATGTGAAAAAGTGACAATTTGTATTTATTGTGATTGTGTCTTTCTAATAAAATAAATAAATTTTAATTTTTAGAATTTCAATGAACTTTTGAGACTTTTTTTGTTAAAATTTTTTACGTGAAAAACAACTTACGGTGCTTTAAGTGTGAACGTAGTATTAAACTATTCTTAGTAATACTCGTACGTATGAGTTATATGAATTAAGAAACTTATTAATCATACGCAACCGAGCACTGCTACTATGAAGTTTGTAGTACAAACACTCCAATTTTAAGCTTTTATTACTACTACTTTTTTACTTCTATGAATTTTAAACGTAGCAACCTAGAACATTTAAAAAATAATCAGGATATGAGAATTATTCAATGCAAATGAAAGCCTGAAAGATTTCTTGAACGAAAATTCTCACAAAATCTTAAAAATATATTCTTTAAATGTTAAGATTTTAAAAAATTTGCATTGGGCAATTAATGAATAATATCTTATATATTTGCATTATTGCTAAGAAGGTTTTCCTCTTCCGTAAGAAGGCATGCATTTTCCAAATCTTTTAGGTCTGATTATATTATAAATTTTGCGTTAATTAATTTAATTGTCGCTTGTTTATTTTCCAGATTATTAAACTACAATTAAATGAGACAGTAATTAAGATATTTTGAAATCACGGATAAATTATATAGAAGTTTGAGCCATATTAGAAGCAAATTAGAAAGAGATATCAGTTTGTAAAAAACCGCGATTGTAATAGAAAGGGAAACTAGTTTTAAACCATTATTGAAGAAGACATGAACTTAAGGGTGTATATAACGAACCTTTTCTTAGAAAGACATTAAGACGGATGGAACTAGAAAATTATTTAAGTTTGAATAAAACCGCGATACAATTAAAGAAGAATTGTAATTTTTCTTAAAATCACCCTTGAGTTAAGAAGAAATTTCAGTCTTTACAAAATCAAGACTGTGAGGATACAAATACACATCTCACTTGTTTTCGAGACTTTTGCTACTGAAAATAATAGCAATAAATATTTTTCGAATTTTAAATCGAATTTTTTGAATTTCAGTCGATAAACCATAATTTCAAAGATTTTTGACATCAGCTTCCTATATGCATTTTTAACCCCTTAAATTCGAAAATATTAAATTATAACTACAAAAAAGGCTGCGATTCCCAAGGATGTTAATTTTAAAAACGTTTAATAATGGGTAGAAACTGAAAGAACATGATTTTTGATCACAATGGCCATAAGAGGACTGTGACGGGTGTGATCTTAGAGATTTGAGTTTTTAAACAATGATAGGTTATATTCTGTATAAATTTCCGTAGAACACGAACAATTATTTTGATGTAGCTAATAGCTTAAAATTTTTTATTGACTTCAATTATAAAATTATTATATGTTTATACACATAAGAAAATGTTAAGACATTTAAATTATAATAATTCCATACATACAAAGAAGGAGAGCTGAGCGTTCCGACTTTATTCATTACAAAGTGTTGCCAAAATGACAAAAATAAAAAAAATTATAATTTCCTTTATTTATCCATAACTGTTATTCTCTTGTAGACATAAATTAACCGATTTTTATTAAAAATAAATAAATAAATGTTTCCCTCCCTGGTGCCATTTTATGTACGTTAAATTGTCCAAAAATAAAAATAAATATATTTTTTTTCATTTGTCCGTAATTGTCATTCCATCAATTGACAATAAGTGAATTATTTTTTTCTTGTGTTGGGCCGTTTTACGTGGAATTACCCTGTTATTTTATTTTTGTTTTGTTTTATTTTAGTTTATTTTATTTTTATTTATTTTAATTTGTGTTATTTTAATTTATTTGAATTTATTTTATTTTAATTTAAGTTAATTTATTTCCAATAATTTTAGTTTATTTTATTTTTCAATAATTTAATTTTATTTGATTTGATTTTACTTTACTTTACTTTAATTTACTTTACTTGACTTGACTTTACTTTACTTTACTTTACTTTACTTTACTTTACTTTACTTTACTTTACTTTACTTTGCTTTACTTTACTTTACTTTACTTTACTTTACTTTACTTTACTTTACTTTACTTTACTTTACTTGACTTTACTTTACTTTACTTTACTTTACTTTACTTTACTTTACTTTACTTTACTTTACTTTACTTTACTTTACTTTACTTTACTTTACTTTACTTTACTTTACTTTACTTTACTTTACTTTACTTTACTTTACTTTACTTTACTTTACTTTACTTTACTTTACTTTACTTTACTTTACTTTACTTTACTTTACTTTACTTTACTTTACTTTACTTTACTTTACTTTACTTTACTTTACTTTACTTTACTTTACTTTACTTTACTTTACTTTACTTTACTTTACTTTACTTTACTTTACTTTACTTTACTTTACTTTACTTTACTTTACTTTACTTTACTTTACTTTACTTTACTTTACTTTACTTTAACCCCAAATTAGTTTGGAAGTATAGTAAAAAAAGTAACGTATCATTCTCATAATGAATAAAAAGAGTATAAAAAATAAAAATATTGTATTTTTTATCTTTTTCTTGTGAATAGAATTAAATGTCAAGTAATAAAATAGAAAATTTCTATTTTCAAGAGAACTTTTTTACGATTTTACTTGACAACAGTTTCAATGCATAGAAAAAAGATAAAAATATATTTCTATATTATTTTAACACATTGAATTGATTACAGATACGTTTTTTTCCTTTACGATTAGACTAATGAAGCCTTTACCTTACTTTACTTTACTTTACCTTACTTTACTTTATTTTATTTTATTTTATTTTATTTTATTTTATTTTATTTTATTTTATTTTATTTTAATTTATTTTGTTTTATTTTCTTTTATTTTATTTTATTTTATTTTATTTTATTTTATTTTATTTTATTTTATTTTATTTTATTTTATTTTATTTTATTTTATTTTATTATTTTATTTTATGCTACAACAAAAAGCGTTTAGCGCTTTTTTTAAAATAAATTAAAACCCCAGAACTCAGAGATTATGACTTATAAAACACCCTAAAATATGATATTTTCAGAGTGATTCGTCTATCCAAAGTAATATAGGAGTAAAAATGCTAATATTTGAGCTTGATGTCAGTGACATTTATGATAAGTATTCTCCTTATAAATCAATGTTTTTTGAATGTCATCCTCAGGATTCTTACCTAAAATTGTATTTTTTAACATAAAATTAATAAAACTTAAAACTAGTATAAAAATATTGTTATTTTTTTATATATTAGTTCTAAGGTTTGTTGTTCTTAAATTAAAAATAAAAAATTTTGTTGAAAAGTCCTGAAGACGATATTCAAGGAATATGGAAATATTGATTTATAAAGAGAATATTTATAATAAAAATCGATGACATTGAGTTAAAATATCTACTGATATTAAAAAAAAAATTTATAAAAATATTAATCCCACAGGATTCGAGAGCGCAATCTTCCATTTGGAACTAAAGTTTATCCAAATTACTTCTTCGAATCACTTTTAGAGCAATAATTCTTTAGAAGTAGTATTTAAATAAATTTTTAGAGCAATAATGCTTTAGAAGTAGTATTTAAATAAATTTTTGGATGTTGTACAGAATTACTTCTAAAAAATTTGTACACATATATTAACGGCTATTTTCAAAGAAATAAAAGAAGTGATTTTTTGAAGTTTTCCGGAATTGCGTCTACAAAAACAGTAAAAATACACTTACGCATACTTTGGAAGTAATGAAAAAGTGGTTGGCAATTATAGCCCGGTCATTTATAGGAATCATTATATAGGCAATCCCTCTAAAAAATCGAGAAACCGTAGGTTCAAAGCTTTTCGGCATCATCTTTCTACACTCAAAATAGTTTGTAGTTGAAATTAACTGAAAATGTAATTTAAAATAAATTAAAAGCCACTTGAAAACCGGTATACTGACTTTTCATTTAAATCAAAAGAAATTTTCATTTATTTTTAAATGTTAATAAATAAACTACAAAATCCTTAAAAAATTATGATTTTTCATTTATTTCGTTTTTTTAAATTTCAAAATATTAACTACAAAATCCGAAAGAATAAATGATATTTAGTTTATTTCGTTTTTTTAACTGACCTAGAAATCGAAAAGGAATTATTTTTATAACAATATATTTTATATGAAAATATTAATTCTAACAGAAAATCCGTATTTATATGTAATTTATTATTTAAATAAACGACAAAAACAGTTAAAAAATATATTTCTTTGTATTTTAACTGAATAATCATTTAAAAATAAATGTACGGATAACTTTTTAAATAAACTACAGTCAGTTACTGTAATAATATTATCAGTGTATATCTAGTTTTTATATTATACCTTAAAGTAGGCTACAATTTTTATTAAATTTATGATTTCTTTTTAGCAACTATTTATTAGTACTGTGACAAATTCTGTCCCAAGTATTATTCTGTATTGGTGCATTTTTAGCCAAGTTGGTTTGAACAAACATGGGACAGTGGTGTTTACAAACATAATTATAAAATAATATTTTTCGAACAATACTCTCTAAACATAAGCAATTAATTTATGTTTCCCTTTTTTTTTTGCACAAACATACAGAAATTAAGTGTGACTTTATGAATGGTAAATGCTTGTTATTGCTTTTGTAATTGTAATGGTAATTGTATAAATAACACTGTAAAAGTGTGTTTGTATTAGTAGCATAATAGCAGCAGTGGCTGTAGTAGTGCTTGGGGTTGTTTACATTTTTTATTACATACTTTTACGAATGCCAAAACCATAAAAAATTTATATTTCGATTTTTTTTGCTGGTATAATATAATAAAATTTATAACAATTTATTTTTTTTGTGGTCAAAATTATGTAAATAATATTTTGTATTCTTTTTAAGTATATTTTTGTAAAGTATGAAATTTATTTCTAAAATATATTTTTGTTTCAATATGCCAAAGGGTTCAATGTAATAATTAGTTCTTGAAACTTAAGGTGGTTTTTATAAGAAAAAAAAAATTTAAAACTAACATTAGTTCTATTTATAAATTACATTAATCGGGATAAATATTAATTGCATTAAAGGAATTAAATGTGGCAAAATATTAAAACTTATTTAACAAACTGTAAAAATTAAGCTGTTGAAGACATGTTCCTAGAGTTTGCTAAAAACCGAAAAATTGGGAAACCGCGGTTTCGGTTTTTCAAAATTATAAAAACCGCGGTTTCGGTTATTTTTCGGTTTTCTTGTGATATTAATAGAATTGTTTTAAAATAATTTAATATGTATGTATAACAATTAAATATCTTAATACATTCAAGATATTTATTAAAAATTGTTTGAATTTCTCACTCGAATAAAGGCAATAACACCATTGCCGGGGAATAAACCGCGGAAACCGTTATAAATTAAAATTTTTTATTCTTTTTCGGCAGATTAAACTGAATTTAAAGAGTTTAAATTTGGAATTTAGCAATTTGTTTAAAACAATATAAATTTAAAATTGTATACAATAAATTTCGCGGACTACGAAATAAAACTTCTTGAAAAATAAGCGGTGAAAATCTGAACTGAATACTTGAAACTCAATATCTCTTAAACTACATTACTTTTGGCGCAAAATTATAATCCTGAGCTTATATTATCTGTAGTAGTAAAAACAAAAAATCTTTGAAGTAATATTTAATGGAGAAATTGTTCATTAAAATTAAATTCAGAATTTTGTAAAATAGGAGCTGAACCCTTTTCGAAATTCTAGGCTCAATAATATGTAATTTAATTAATTATTTTAATTGCTTTAAGTATTTACTAAAAACCGACTTATTTTTGTCGGTTTTCGGTTTCGGTTTTGAGGCCTCAAAAACCGCGGTTTCGGTTTCGATTAAAACCGAACAGCAAACTCTACATGTTCCTATTTGGATTTTATTCTTGTCTAAGGATTATTAGCATCCTTGTTAAGGTTGAATTACAATCTCAAAGAGACTTCCTTGTTCTCATCTAGGAGCGTTATTCAACATTTAAAATAGCAAAGAAAAACAACAACAACAGTTTTTGTCACAATTTGCTTTGTCATCTTCCAAAACACTACTGTGTTGCTTTGATAGTTCTGGAAATATGATACCTAGCTATAATTTTGGTCTTACAGATTAGACGGCAGCATTGATATATAAATATTATTTGGTTTGTTTCTTCAAGTAGATTGCGAGAATTCTAAATCGTAGTAAGCTAGCCTTAATCAGGCTGGCCAGACTTGGGGTTTTGTCCCCAAATTTGGGGATTTTTTGTTGGTCTTGGGGACAAAAATTTTCATTTGGGGACAGGGGATTTTTTTGGGGATTTAGAAAATGTTTTGGTGATTTTTTGGGGATATTTAAAATCCTTCATAAATTTTGAATATTATATGAAATTTGTATAGTTTTCAGAAAACATCAGTCAAGTTTGTTCGCATAATTTAAAAAAAGTAACAAATTCACCCTTTTATGGATTTTCTACATTAATATAAAGCTTTTTAACACAAATTAATTCTTTTTGCCTGAGAGTTTTATATGGTTAATGTCCCAGAATCTAAAATATTTTCTTTTACAAAAAAACATATTATCGATTATGGATAAAAGTCTATTTATTAAACAGACAAACTTGAAAAATTCAAATCTAAAAATTCTTTAAAAAAAATGCCTTAAATTCTTGAAAATTTCAAAATAAAATATCTTTAGGGTTCGATTCGTTTGTTTAAATAATTTAATAAAAATTGAAGGTTTCTTCTTAATAGTGCCTAAATTCCGAGAATTTTTCTATACATTTATACAACCAGAAAACAGATTCAGTTCTGATAACCGCATTTGTAGCCAATGTTTGGTTGTGATAGCCGAATTTTCCAGTTGTGGCAACAGAAAACTAATTGAGATTTGACTATGGCAACAGAATTTCAGTTGTATCCAGAATAATTCGGTAGCCACAACCGAAAAATTCATTTGATGCAACTGAAAACCATTCGATTGGCAACAAATGGGGTTGTCAGCACTGAATCTGTTTTCTGAGTGTATGAAAGTAATCCAAGAATTTTTAAAAACAGTTATTGTTGGTGCTGTTTTTTTATATTTAATTGTAGTTTTTATGCGGATAATGTTCATTTTAAATAAGCTCTACTACCTTTTTCATCATTTTTTCTAGTTGGGGATTTTTTGGGGATATTTTAAGATTTGTTTGGGGACAACGAAAAAAAGTATCTGGCAAGCCTGGCCTTAATTATAAAAGTGGCAAATTGGAAAAGTTTTTCACCATCGAGATAGTCAAAGTTGACACTCTGTAGCTTAATCTGTGGTGAAATAGGGTGATTACAAAATTAGGTTTCTTAACGCTCAACTTGCCTCCTCTTAAGTTGATGATTTGATATGTTTAAATCGCTGTTGTAATTTAGAAATGTCATATATATGTATTTCCATTTTTTTCTGTTTTTTGGTTTAAAATTAAAACTAATTTTGAATATTTGTGTTATACAATAATTGAACGTATGTCAACAAAATTTTCCGTAAAGTTAATACAAAGAAATAGCGTTAGATTTAAAAATATAAAAATGCGGAATTTTCAATATTGAAAATTATACCCTTTGCAAATTAACGTGCCTACGAAAATTAATATGTAAATTTTCACCTATATAAAAATTGTAGAAAATTTGATTATTGAAAATTCTCTATAATATTTTCCTAGGGCAAGGCAGACATAATAGTATAATTAAAAATATTTTGCCATGACTTCCTCAATGTCAGACTTTAAAATGTTTATTAATTTTTAACTTTTTGATGTTTTTGTTATAATTTTCGACATTTTATTGGAAGAAATATTTTTTTTTCAATTCACCATTTTACGATACACAAAATCTTGTTTAATAAAACTTTTTAATTTCGTGTATAATTTTATTATTATATATAACTTTATCATAACCACAATCTTATAAGCTTATTATATTTTGATCAAAATCTTGCTCTTAGTCTAACAAAAGGAAATTTTTTTGTTTTGAAATTTAATTAAAACTAAACAACTTGTTTTAAAAGCGAAAAGTTCAAAACCAAAGCAAGAAGGAAAAACCGCGAAAAAAAATTAACACATGTACCAAAACTAAGACAAAAAGCAGTAAAACTTTTAATACTGTGATAAAACAAAGCAACAGTTTTATAACAGAGTTAACACAAAAGTATGTAGTAAATATATACTCGTAGACTACATTACTTATACATGTGCTGAAGTACATGCTGTATACAATAACAAAAACACTAATTCATTGAAACAAGAAAACATTGACGTTCTCGTGTGGATATTAAATATTAACACGAGTAGTTACTACACCTAAGAGGGAATGAAACCCCAACTGAAAACCTGCAATGAACATTTAATATATTACAGAGGTGTCTCTCTGTTTTTGGGACGTTTTGTCGTAGAACTTTCTAATCAGCTTCTAACTGACAAGTCAATTCTAATTTTATTCTTTTTTACATTAACTAATTGAAAAAAAAAAACGAAGAGATATCTATAAGAAGAGATATAAGAGGACATCCTTGTTAAGTAAAATCTCAGCAAACAAAAATTGGGAGTCATGCTTACAAACCTCTTCTTTAATTTTTTTACAAAGTATCCCAGTGTAGAAAGGGTTATAACATATCATTATTTTTTGGACCACTAGTAATGACACAGACTTATTTTCTGCATATAGTAATAGTTACTAATAACTACCCGGCAAAAATAAATTGAATGAATTCTAAATGAATCACTTCCTTCATTACATCACAAAGAACTACTTCCTTAGGAATGGGTTTTAAACAACATCTAATGCTGCAATAAATATATGCTAGTCAGAAGTTCTTTTTCATGGGTGATAAGAAGTTAATATTTTGTATGGGGGTTGCATAGGTACGTGCTGGCACAGAAATCAGAGGGTTGCGGGTTCAAATCCCACCAGGTCGAAAAAAATTTTTTGGAACTTTTTTACACAATTAATAATATTTTGAAACGATTTAAATTTTTTTTTTAATTTTCTATTAATTTTTAATGAAATTTTATGGAAATATAAAAGTTCTAAATAAATATGTAATTCTTCAAATATTTTTTGTTAAAATACGAAAAAGGTAAATATTACAATTTTGTTTGTATTTAAAAAATTGTAATTTAAAAAATCCAGTTTGATAAAATTTTTACTAAATATATTTAGAAACTAAATATAACAGAAAAACGAAAATCCTGTAAGCATTTTAGTTAGAACTATTAAAAATAAGTTAAAAATTACCTTGCAGAAAAAACTATTTTTTATCTACTAATATGCTGCAAATTTTTTTCCGAATTTTATCAAGGTAATTCGTATTAAAAGTTAACTTAGATGTACCCAAAATTTTGTTAATTTAACAGTTTTATTTTTCCTTCTTATCTTACTAGTATTTAGCAAAAAACAATCTGTTAATATCAGCAGTTTTTTTTTTTCAAGGTCATTTTTAATTACATAATTTTTAGTAACTTTTTCTCCTATTTTTGCAGCTTTATTTTTGAGTGTATTATTTTTATAAAAGAAAACACTTAAAAAAAAACAAATTTATATATTTTCCAATATGTTATATATTTCGTATTCGTATTCGCCGCTTTATATATTTTTGTTAATAAAAAATTAAAAAAATGAAGATAAAAACAATTTACTGAACAAGACTGCTAAAAGTCAGCTATCAGTTATAACAAGCGATAGCATAGTGGGTAGAGCGTCTGCTTGAAATGCCAACGAGTGTGGGTTCAACGATGCATGACGATTTTTTTTTTAATTAAATTAAAATAAAAACAATTGAAAAGGAACTTCCTTTTTATTGGTTCAAATATACATAATTTGTTTCAAAAATGAAGAACTTCCCTCCTATGACAAGCCAATGTTAAATTCATCAGTGAAAACCACGAATTTTCACAACTACCTATTCAACTGTTGTTATGTTTTTACTACTTCTTTTTCCTCACTTTTTTTTCCTGGGTAGTTACTTGTTCCATTAATTCAGTACAAAAAATAATACGTCACCAATAACCATTTATTTTAAATATGCCAACCGATTTTGGATTTTTATGCTTTGTTAGAAAGATAATTCAGTCCATATTACGATTCTATATTCTATATACGAGAGCCAGTATTTTCCAAAAGATGCAAAAAAGTGATTTTAAAGTAAATAAATCCTATTTCAAACTTCAGAGCCGATGCGGCACTTGTTCTCGTTATACGATCTCCTTAATTTTAGCATTATGTATTTTTATAACCAAACGCACATTTCTAGGGGGAGGGGGCTATGATCTGATCGCTTTATTTGCCTCCATATAACGAAGGTTTACCCTAATACGTACATACACTAATACAAAAATATCTGTAAAGGTTTTAGTTAAGACTTCCAAAAATTAGTAGAAAATGACGTTGCAGAAAAAACTGCTGAGATTAGTAGATTAGTTTGCTAAATACTAGTAAGATAGGAATAGCAAAAAAAAAAAACTATTAAGTATTCAGAAATTTAGTTATATTAGAACTAAATTTTAGTTAATTGAAAATAACAATTTAACCTGATAAAATCAGACAAAAGTTTACTAAATAGTTAGTGGGCTAAGAAGTTTTTTTTTTCCATTTTTTTAATACCAATTAAAATCTAACCTTCTGAAATCAGCAGTTTATTATTAGTATTTTTTTTTGGAAATATTTCTTTTGATTTTAGCAGAATTAAAAAATAACGAAAATTTTCTACAAATAAAGTGACAAACTGAGTTTTTTTATTACACTAAAAATTTAAGGATTTCTTTTTAATTTTCTTTTAGTTGCCCTTAAAAACTTTGTTGACCTACATACGTTTGTCAAATTTCCTGCATTTTTCACACGCTATTAAAATATAAAAACTAATATATTTAAAAAAATTCTAAATTGGTTGGTATTTAACAGTGCCTACTTCGCCCATTTTATGGTCCAATTGAAGAAGGATTTTTATGTGCTATTCATGTAAATGCGGTATATTTGACATTAATCCCACACTTTTTCCTGAGACGAACAATTGGTACTAAGAGCGTCATATGTATGTATGCTGGTTGTATGTGGATCTGTAGGTTAATGCAATTGACAGTGGCGCTCAAGTAATACAAAAAAAAATTACAGCAACATAAAACAAAGTATGTATGTGCAATTAAACTAACAAGCTGATATTTACTGGTATTTACTGACAAACACATACAAGCATGTAAATTAGAAGGGTCTAAAAAAATTAAAGTGAATTTTAACAATTACGACTGGGTTACTTTTTTTGCGCATATATTGTTATTTACTGTTAATTAAAATTTAATTCAGAAATAACAAAAATTCTTTATATTTAACAGTTTTATTTTTGCTGTTCTTATTTTACTAATATTAGGCTAATTTCAGCAGTTTTTTCTGCAAGGTAATTTTTAAGTCATTTTTAGTAGTTTTAACTAAATTTTTTACAGACTTTTTTCTATTAGTGTAGAAATGCGTTATCTTCGAGGGATATCGGCAAGCATGTATATAAAAGCGTACCACCTTACAGGCAAAAAAAAAGTGCACCGTACACCCTACAATATGAAGTATTTTTGCAAGGAGGTTTTAAAAAAAATTTTTTTTATTTTTTTTTTTGCCGAACGTAGGGGTCGCCATTTTACATTTTTCGTTATATCTTTGGCATTTAAAGTCGGATCTTAAAGTATGATACATCGATGTTTTTCTCTCGAGGAGACCAGTGTTTTGCTCTAAGGGCATTTTGAGCTCAAGTATCCCGTTCTAGTAGTTACCCACCAGATCTCAGTTGCTACAACCCTAATGTACTACCCTAATGTAAGAAAATTAAAGCTCGCAAAAAATCATTAAACTTTTGCTAAGGAAGTTTTTCGCTAAACCCAGTAGACATTTTTTTCATATATTGGTTGCCGAACGTAGGGATTGCCTTTTTAAATTTTTTTAATTGGATTTTTACTATATAGCAAAACACTGGTCTCCTCGAGGCAAAAAAAATCGATATATCACACTTTAAAATCCGATTTTAGATGCCAAAGCTATAACAAAAAATTAAAAAAGGCGACCCCTACGTTCGGGAAAAAATTTTTTTTTTTTGAAATCGCCTTCCAAAAATACTTCATTTTAGAGGGTGTACGGCGAACATTTTTTTTGAGGTACGGTCTGATGTATATATATGTTTGCAGGCAAACATATATATATTTATCATTATTTTATTTGCATTCCACAAACATAAAAATTATAAAATAAAATTGCAAATATATATTCGTTTAGATGGGAAAATATGACTTATTATAACGCTAAAAATAAATTGATTAGAAGTAAACTTCCAGCATATATGTATATAGTACTTTGTAAACATATATATTAGCCTGTAAAAATGTTTAAAAATATCTTTTTTCTGTGGGTATACGTATAAGCCTTTATGCAATTGTATATATGTATATATATATTAGGGTGGGTCGATTTAGAAATCGATATTGCGTACTCGATTTTTCGAAAGCTTTTAACATGGGGAAAAAAAGTTCCACTACGACATATCAAAAAAATCATTTTCGAGGCTCTCAAATTTAAATTTTTTGCAATTTTCTAATAAATCTAGATTAGCGCCATCTTGCGGTGGCTTTTTGAAACAACTAATGAAGTTGTAAACAATATAACAACCTTTCCAGAAAGGTATTACTTATGAAAATCGGATAAAAAATGTGGCAACTAGAGGTAAAAGTATATAAGTAAAATTATTTTCTCCTTGTTGTCATCAACGTCATTATCATCATTTCTCATCATTATCATCATTTCATCATCAAGCAGAAAATAATTTTACTTATATACTTTTACCTCTAGTTGCCACATTTTTTATCCGATTTTCATAAGTAATACCTTTCTGGAAAGGTTGTAATGTTATATTGTTTACAACTTTATTAGTTGTTTCAAAAAGCCACCTCAAGATGGCGCTAATCTAGCATTTATTTGAAAATTGCAAAAAATTTAAATTTGGGAGCCTCGAAAATGATGTTTTTGATATGTCGTAGAGGAACTTTTTTTCCCCATGTTAAAAGCTTTCGAAAAATCGAGTACGCAATATCGATTGCTAAATCGACCCACCCTAGTATATATATAGGTATGCCATACAATAAAAATAACGATACATACATGCATTTCTTACGAAACTGCTTTACTATGTTGTGTGTGTAAAATTTAAACCTTTACTTTCTGTTCTTTTCATTATTATTTTCTGGTTAGATGCTATTTGGTTTGGCATAATACTGTTGTTTCCTTGACATGTTTATTTTTCGGGCGGTTTTTGTGTTTTTTTTTTTTTTAGTATTGTACTTGATTGTTATAGGTTGCAGTTTGTAAATCATTTATATGTTAGTATGTTATGTCTGTGTTAAGGTGTTTTACAACATAAGCGTATGAGTACTAAGCAAACATAGAGATTTTCTAAGAAAAAGTATTAATGAATCAAGGTATATAAAATGTTGTCGTCAACATTGTAATGGCATGAATTTTAGAATTTTACTTCCGTTTTAATAAATTTGGTTTGGAAGCAACAAAAAAAAAAAAACAAAATGTATTAAATTTTGTTAACAAAGGAATGAAATTTTTTTTTTTCTGAAACAAAAATAATAAATGTTGAAGTATTATTCGACCTTTAAAATTGACTATAAGAATTTAACACTTAAGTAAACAATTTTTTCAGAGAATTTAAGATTTTAAAGTGTCCTAAGCATTACTTACAGTAGAGAAACTCATCTTTAAACCATTAAGCTTAAAAATCCCTGAGTTTACTTAAATGGTCTACATTTTTGCACTTTTTGTTAAAAACTTTTATTTTAATTATAATTTTTAAATAATTATGCTCGAAGTCTTAGTAGTTTTATATAAAATATATTTATTTATTCTATAATACCGATATTTCGTCATTCTTTGAACGACATCATCAGGTTTTAGGTAAAACAACAACAAATATTAAAAATATTGCCTCTGCACACCACGCATATCAACATAACATTACTGCAAATGTAATGTTGACAGGCGCGGTATCTAGCGGTAATATTTTTAAGTGATTTTAAGATTTGTTGTTCTTTACATAAACCCTGATGATGTCATTCAAAAAGTGATGAAATATCGGTATTATAAAGTTAAGAAATAAATTTTATCTGTGTGAAAAACCACACAAAATTTGAGGAATTTTTCCTACATAAAACCTCGGATTTTAGAGGAAAATAGCCTTAAAAAATATGTTTGGAATATAAGAGGGTACTTCCATATGAAAAAGTCATTTGAATCTGAGAGTTTTCTTTTATATGCCCAAGTAAAAGTATTTATGATTTTATAGAGTTATATATCGTTGAATATCTCCATATGTAACACCAAGTATAATTGTATATGATTATATCAAAATATATTTAGTTATATAAAATCATATTAACCAGATCCACGATTTTTCGGATCTAATAATATATTTTTAGACATAATTATGTTAACCCATATATGATAAAATTAATTTAATATCTTTTGAAATAATTATATAAAAATATACATTTCACAATACTCGACGAGATGTAATTGTATAAAATCATAAATGATTATAAAAAAATAATTTTTACTAGGGTGTAAGACTTTTCCCTATAGGAAAGCTATCAGAAAGCTATTTGATATAATCGTACAGACATACCCGCAGCCTCTGAGAACTTTTTTCAATAGAAAAGATATTTGCTTCTAGGAACATTTTCTTTTCAAATCTCAGGTTTAAATTCATTACAATCTGAGGGCATAGTCTTTAGGGTCTGGCGATTTTTCGATAGGAAACAGTTCTCGGATTTTATTAGATTGTCTTTTTTATAGAAATACTTTCAGATTCTGGGGATATTTCCTTAAATTGTAAGGGGGCTTTTTTTCTTTAGAAAATGCCTCAGATTCTGATTAATTTTTCCTATAGAAAAAAAAACTTCTTAGATTTATGGAACGTTTTTTCTATTGAAAAACCTTTAACCTTTGAGAAGTTTTTTCTTTAAAAATGTCTAAAATACAACATTCTAGGGATCACAAGGTTTTCTTAAGGAAAAATTCTTAGAATATTAGGGCTTTTCGCCAAAAAAAAGCGTCCATAAACTGAAAATTCTTTTAATATTGTAGAATACGAGCTTTTTCTGTAGGAAAAGTTCCTTAGAATCTAAAAGATTTCTTTAGGAAAAAGTTATTAAAATACGATTTTCTTTAGGGAAAAGTTGTCAGAATTTGAGGGGGTTTCTTCGGTAAAAAAATGAATCAGATCTGGGATTTTTTTTATAGGGCAAGTTATTTAAAATCTGAGTAAATTTTCAACAGGAAAATAATTCCAACCCTTTATTAAATAAATGATCCAGAATCTTAAATTGTTTGTAGTAGTTACTCATGTTGTTTACTATTTTTAATAAATATAAATATTTTTTAATATTTTTTTTTTTTTAAATTTGAATAAATATTTGATGCAGCTTTATTTAACTAAAAAGTTTTAGTAAATAATTACGTTCGGATCTATTGAATATAAAATAAATTTGGTGGGCCATCCTTTTCTTATTCGCAAATATAGCAGGTACAACTGAAAATGTATGCAGCTTCAACAAAAATAAATTAAAAAAAAAAAACTAATATGCTTGTGCAAATTTAAATGTTACTGACACTTTAGAAACATCGTTTTTTTATATTGGTGTTTATACATGAATGAATGTCACTACATTGCTATATCTGTCAAAACAAAAGAATTATTTGTTGTTGTTTTAGTTTTTTCTTTGATATTTTGAATGTTTAATAACGCTCGTAGACGAGAACAAGAAATACGCATCGAGTTTGTAATTTAACTTAACAAATACATATTTCCAGAAATTTTAAAAATATCGTCCCCTGACGATTTCCTTAGGCAAGAATGAAATCCGGATAGGGACATGCCTCCAACAGATTATTTTTCACAATTTGTAAAATACGTTTGAGATTTTACACATTTAATTCCTTTAAAACAAATTCGGTTGTTACAACGAATCTGTTCTCTGTGTGTACTTAACATAAATTAAAGTAAAATATTGTACTTAGTGTTGACTACAAAACTGACTCTTAGCTAGTTTTAGTTTACATTTAGTGCTCAAAGTTACTGTAAACTAGTGTTATCAATTTACTCTGTATAAATTTGCATCTAAATTTCTCCATTGTTTGCCTTTTCTGTGTATCAACAAAATACTACCACTACTATATTATCCGATAAAACAAATTTATTTTTCATTCTGTGTTAAAAATCAAAAATGATCTAGTTTAACACATTGCTGTCGAAAATATATTCAATAATAAATACAAGCATTCATGCATGAAGTTGAACAAAACAATAGTGCAGTGTCTTTCAACTAAATGTGGATAAAATATACAAAAACAAAATAAATAAAAATGGAAAATATACTGGTTTATGTAGACACATCATTGAGAGTATTAGAAAGAAATCAACAAAATTCTATATCGTATTTATAATATCAAAATTGGAAAGAAGGATAGTAAACATATAAGTAACAACAATACTAAAACTAAACTAACAAAAACTAAAGAAAAATTACATTTTATACTTAAAGTTAGTACCAACTAACAAGGAGATTAGGGTGATATCAATATATCAGTTTATTCATATTCTCTCCATTCCAAGAAATAAAGTTTCTAAAAATAAGCGGGGTTTCTGATAGCTAGTCAAAATGTTTATTGATACTTTTAGAGACATGTTTTTGAAAATGGGAAGAAGACTGTAAAGAAACTTCTAAACTTCTCTCATAACTAAATGTCGTCAATAATTTGCATGTTCACTGATCACTTGTAGCTTTTTTACTCTATTATCAGTTGCAATCTGCTAACAGAATTTTTTAATCTCCTTAGTTTAACATAATGTTGCTCCCTAATGTACATTTATGCTCCTAAGTTTACTCTGTACTGTAAAGTGTATACTCTGAAAAAACCTTAAGCATATAAGTACATTAGACCGTACCTCAAAAAAAAAAAAGTTCGCCGTACACCCTCCAATATGAAGTATTTTTGCAAGGCAATTTCAAAAAAAATATTTTTTTTGTTGCCGAACGTAGGGGTCGCGTTTTTAAATTTTTCGTTAAAGCTTCGGCATTTAAAGTTGGATTTTAAAGTGTGATATATCGATTTTTTTGCCTCGTTGAGACCAGTGTTCTGCTATAAAGGAAAAATCCAATGAAAAAAAATTTTAAAAGGCGACCCCTACGTTCGGCAACCAATATATAAAAAAATTTCTACTGGGTTTATCAAAAAACTTCCTTAGCAAAAGTTTAATGATTTTTTCGATATTTAATTTTCTGACATTAGGGTGGTAGCAACTGAGATCTGGTGGGTAACTACTAGAACGGGATACTTAAGGTCAATGGTCCTTAGAGTAAAACACTGGCCTCCTCGGCAGAAAAACATCGATGTATCACACTTTATGATCCGACTATAAATGCCAAAGATATAACGAAAAATGTAAAATGGCGACCCCTATGTACATCAAAAAAAAAATTTTTTTTTGAAACCTCCTTGCAAAAATACTTTATATTGGAGGGTATACGGCGCACTTTTTTTTTGCCTGTAAGGTGGTACGCTCTAATATACATACATAGGTATATAAACATTGACTAACCCGTATTGTAGGTTCAAAGAAAATGTATTGATTGCAAGCCCTTATATATAATGAATTATTTTATTGAGTGGTTGTGGCATAAAATAGTTAATTTTCGTACTGAAAAAAAAGAAATAATCCTATTGGATTAAGGAATAAGTAAATTCTTGCATTAAGGCTGATAATGAATACAACAAATATGTGTGGTAACAAAAAATTAAAATTTCTCTTACCTAGTGTATTGACATGCAAACAATCAATTGACGTCATTTTGACGTTTCTCTGAAATTATTTTTACATTGCATATCATACAGTTTATTGCATTTGAAGACACCGGGTTAGGGAAGAATGCAATCATGAAAAAACTGCCATGAATTTGAACCAAATCATTTGTATTAGTTTGCTAGAACCTTAATATACCCTACACTTCTACGTGGAGAGGTTTGTGCTGATGTTTGTAACATCAAAAATATTGGACCTAAATCCACCTTTTAGATACCGATCGACTTAGAATTACTTTTGTTTCGGTTTATCGATGTCCGTCTGTCTGTCTGTCTGTCTGTCTGTTCATGCATTCTTATGCGCACTCTACAGGTCGCAAACATTAAGATATTTTGATGGTACATAGACCAGTGTCGGTCCAAGGACGGAACCTACTAATTTTGGTTAAAATCATGTTTAGACCTAGTGCCCATATAAGGGTCCCCCCAAATTGGCTTTTTTACACGCTGCAGGTCGCAAATACGAAGATATTTCAATGAAATTTGGTTGGCTGACTCGCATGGTCATAAGCACAAATCCTATTGATTCTAGATAAGATCGCTCCGTATTGTGATCTATCGCCCATATGAGCTAAAGGGTTGTTCAACAGGGACGCTACAAAAGTAGAAAGACAGGGACAGCAAACGACGCCATATTTCTTGCCGCTCTTTTGACATTTCTAGGTTTGCCATTTCATGATGGAAAGATATACGAGCCAACAACGAGTCGAAATTATTAAAATTTACTACCGAATTCGGAGTCAGTGGCCTCAACGTTAACAGCGCTACGTCCAATTTATGGTCGTCATAGTCGTCCTAGCAGATCAACAATTAAGCGTGGGGCTACGTCAAATCTATTGTCGATGCCAAGAAGCCAGCGACGATTGATGAACTTCGTACGAATATCGAACGTGAAATTGCAGCAGTATTTGGCCGATTTATGCTTGAAAACTGTCGAAAATTGGGTTCAGCGTCTGGACTTCTGCAAGCGTGCCCGTGGTGGCCATGCAAAAGAGAACGATTTCCATACATAATGGCATCGAACGTACTTTCACAGGAATAAAGAATTTCATTGATATCCAAAACCGTTTTTGTTTTATTTAAACTTTTTTTTACTTTTGTAGCGCTCTTATTGAAAAACCCTTTATATTTCCGATTTTCTGTTCTCTTATCATTTTATAGAAAATTTCGACACAAGTCCAGTTTAACCCATTCGAATTTCGAATCCAAACATTAGTTGGCTTTTAACCAGACTGGTGTAGGGTATTATATTGTCGGCATGTCCGACTTTAACTTTTTTTCTCGTTTTAAACTAAAATAAAATATTTTCCATAATCTCATATTTTTCTTATACAAAATAATATAAAATAAATATTATTTATTTTCTCTTTTAGCCAAAGAATGGAATAAAAAATTAAACTATTTTCTTATTCTTCCTTTTGATTTGAAGTTTGGTTAAAATTTTATTCATATATGCAAACAGAGAAAAAAAAGTTTATTTTCTTTTGTGGCCAAGTTCGAAAGAAACCTTTAAAAACGCAACTAAACTCTACACATTTTCTCAAATGTTCACATATATACATACATTTTTGTAGATGTGAGGGTATATGCACACATACATATAAATATGTATATGCAAATATATCTTATCATAGTTGCCTGAGGGATTTATACATATTTGCCAAACCCCATTTGTTTGTTGTATTCAGTTGTTGTGTAGATGTATATGTGGCTTTTGTGTATATTCTTATTTTATTGAACATACTTTGTAGCATTAGAGTAATACATGTGTGTGTGTGTGTGTTTGCAATACTCTTGTTGTTGTTTGTCCTCTTTTAGTTTCTTTATCATTTAAGTATTCTACAACTAAAGATACAGTTCTTTTTTTTTGTTGTATTATCAATGGCAGCAACAATTTTCAAATAAAATATATGGGCGTTTGTTAGCAAACATCTGTTTATAAGAACACATGCATGCAATAACATGCATCCATGCTTATGTGTGCATTTTATGTTCTTTGATATAACCAAATAAATAATATGTGGTATATATTTATGTACTTTTTTTTATCAATAAAACTTCAATTTAAATTAAAATTGTTTTTAATTGGTTGTTCATTAAGTATAAAATTGAGAAAGATAAATACATTTTTGTTTTTGCAATGTTATTTGCTTAAGATGTTCTTCAGGGCACACAGTGCTTCCAAAGCCCTAATAAAATTTAAATAAATACAACACATCCAAGCCACTCGACAAATTTCTACACAACAAACAATTGTCTATAGAGGAGGATCTTTAAGAAACTTCTTTTTGTGACCCTGTTGTAATATAGAACTCGCTATAAAGTGGAAGTTTGACCACTTCGGGGTGAAAAATTTATCATGCTTGTCTTTTTTCTTTCAGCAATTTCATTCAAATTGTTCCTATATTATATGCCCACCCGTACAATAAAACCTTATATATATATAGTCATATCTCATTTGAAATGGATCAACATTTAATCTTATCCTAGTTCATTTCAAATATGGGGTATCCCGTAATATCCAACAAGATCTCTCAAATATATTACAGGATTAAATTAGATCCTAATAGATCTCAATATTGGGAGTTCCAATAATATCAAACTAAGATCCTGATAGATCCGAAAATATCCCATGCGATTAATTTAGATCGAATTAGATACAAATTGATAAGCTAATTTTGGCAGATCGAATTGAATATTTTGAGATCAAAATTTATCCTATAATATATTTGGCATTATTTAAATTTTAACAAAATTTAAAAAAATAACACAAAAAATTTTAAAAAAATAGTTATTTAAAAAATATTTATTTCATTAAAAAAAATTCCGTCGGCAGGATTCGAACCCAGATTGCTGGAGTTGTAGTCGGTCACTTAACTCACTCAGCCACACACTGCTATACAAAATGACTGACTATATGAGACAACATTTTTCGTGTTATTTTTTTTAAAATATAATTTAAGTATTTATTGCGTTATACCATATAAATTTATATACAGTAGTGGACTAAAGTGGATACATATTTGAATATTTTTAAATCTGTATTAATAACTTTTGTTCAATTTGTGATATTCAAGTGTAGTTTTTCCAATTTTTGAAGTGGCCAGGTCAGAGCCCCGATTTGAATCCCATCGAGAATTGGTGGGCAATTGTCAAAAGAAGTCTCTCCCAATGGGAACGAGCACCGACCAATTTAGATGATCTTTGGTCAGGATCTTCAGCGGAATGGGCTAATATTCCACCTCAAACTATTAAAAATCACGTGGAAAGCATTCATTCTCGCATAAAATCTTTTTTAAAGAACAAAGGACTTTCGACAAAATATTAAAAAAAGAACTTGCCGAAAATTTCAAATATGAAAAATACTGCATAAAAGCGGTCACAATTTGCAATTATTTTTTTCATTAACTTTTTAATGATATACATAGTCTACTGTATTTAGGTTTTTATTGAAGAAGAATGTTTTAGTTTTATGCTTAAAAAAAAATCATTTAAGTTTCTATAATAAAATAAGAATTATAACAAATTTCGAAAAATGTTGAATTAATGTATCCACTTTAGTCCACTACTGTATATACATTAGATCGGCTCACCAAAAAAAGTAAAAAGTACTCCCCGTCAAAATACACAGTGGGGTGTTTTATGATGATTCCCAAAATATTTCGGGTCTAGCAATGAGATCTCATCAGCTGGACCGTTTTTAAGAAATGTCTTTTTTAGTTTTTGGAAGAACAAAAAAATTGGAATCAAAAATCTGTTGGCCAAATTGTGATCTCTTTTGTATGGAATCTGGAATTGTTCTATAAGTAAATTAAATTGAGTTAAAAAAAGTAAAAAAAAAGTTGTTTTTTGTGTATTTAATAATAGTACCTCAGTCACGTATATACATATTTGTAGAGTTATATATGACAATATAGAATTAGGTATTAAAACATTACACTGTGAGACAAATGGTAGGGGTCAGTGATCGGGAAGGGTTTAAACTACCGGGGAAAGTTATATCGGTAAAAAAAGAAGTTATACGTGTCCCGGCGTTTCGCTGGGTCAACCCTAGGAATCGAGATATATCGATTTGACCTTTGGTGGTCTTTTTTTTTGACATAACTCGAGAACCACTAGTCCGATTTTGCTCAAATAATCTTTAAATTATAAAAATTACAATTCCTTTAATCTGTTCATATAATGTTTTTCTATATACTCAACAGTTTTGCCGGTAAAAATAAATGTATGAAGAAAAAAATATTTTTTGCCTAAAATATTAAAAAAAAGTAATAAACAAAAGGTTATTGATTTTTATAGTAGCGGTAACAAACATTTATTTTTACCGGCAAAACTGTTGAGTATATAGAAAAACGTTATATGAACAGATTAAAGGAATTGTAATTTTTAATTTTTTTAAAATTGTTTGCGCAAAATCGGAATAGTGGTTCTCGAGTTATGTCAAAAAAAAATATCTCGATTCCTAGGGGTGCCCCAGCGAAACGCCGGGACACGTATAACTTTTCCCATTGGTTTCATCCCATCCCGATTTTGACTGTCGCATAGTGTTATTAATCCCAAGTTGCAGTAAACATAAATCTGAGGAGCTGTTGGTAGAAAATGGAAGTAAAAAAGTAAAAAAATAAAAAAAAATTTATGCACGAGCTGGGATAGTTGCGTCTCTCAGGTTCAGTGTTGCCAAAACTTATTTAGGAAAAAATGCTAGATTTTTTACATAAAAATGCTAATAAATGCTAAAAACTAAAAAAATATGCTAGAAAAAATATGCTAAAAAAAATTAAAAAAAAATGTTTTAATTTGTTTAAAAAAATACTATTTTAATGACCTTTTACAATTAGACTGAAAATAAGTCATCTCTAATTACACTGTGAGACAAATGGTAGGGGTCAGTGATCGGGAAGGGTTCAAACTACCGGGGAAAGTTATATCGGTAAAACAGAAGTTATACGTGTCCCGGCGTTTCGCTGGGTCAACCCTAGGAATCGAGATATATCGATTTGACCTTTGGTGGTCTTTTTTTTGACATAACTCGAGAACCACTAGTCCGATTTTGCTCAAACAATTTTAAAAAAATTAAAAATTACAATTCCTTTAATCTGTTCATATAACGTTTTTCTATATACTCAATAGTTTTGCCGGTAAAAATAAATGTATGAAGAAAAAAATATTTTTTGCCTAAAATATTAAAAAAAATAATAAACAAAAGGTTATTGATTTTTATGGTAGCGGTAACAAACATTTATTTTTAAAATGGGTTTTTATTGTAATGGTTTACCGTTTTCAAATTTCTGCATCTTTGGGGTTACCGGCATGAAATTATTTAAAAACATAATTTTCGCGATCAGGGTTAATACTTTTTGTGGTGTTTATTTGACGTTGTAAGATTTTTGTATGATTAAATGAAAAAGTGTGCAGGTGTTACAGTAAAAAAATTCTTAAAAGATAGGAAAACGCTATTTAAAATTATTTTTTTTTTACCAAAAATTAGAATATTTTTGTGCAAAATCACTCCTTCGCCATAACAACAAAAAAGTAAAATGAGTAAAAAAGATAAAGCCGGGTATGCCGATTTAAAATTTTTATATTAAAGTACCATAAATCAATATTTTTTATACTTTTGGGATCATTTTTGAATTTCGATCAATCCAACTCTGTTAAATAAAATGTTTCGCCTTTTTTCCCAGAAACATTTTTTTTTTCGCAATTTTTGTTTTTTTTTTCAAGGAAGTTTTTTTTCTTAACTCTATTAAATATTTTTCTAAACCTTATTGAATATACACAAAATAACATATCCTTTTTAGTTGCAGAAAAAAAATGTTTTTGCGAAATTTTTGCGAAAAAGATCTATAAAAAAAATTTCGTGAATAAAAAATTACAGCTTCCTTAATTTAATCAAATTTGATAAATTTATAATTAAAAATGATCCCAGAAGTATAAAAATAAAATTTTTTTGGTACCCGTCAAAATTTTTAATTGCGAATATCGCGAATACGAGCGCTAACTTTGAAAAACTGCTATCACCATTGAATTCAGCGTACTCGAATTAGCTTTACCAGTAGGGTTCCCAGCTTGTTAAAATTTGTGACTGCACAGTGTAATTAATGTGTACGTATAAAAATAGTTCCTAGTACTTACTCTAAAAGTAAAAAAAATATTTCTTTTCATATTACATTTAAACTTAAATTGTAAAATAATTGTTAAACGAGAACCGTGGAACAAGGTTGATTTAATACTGTTTGTTGTGTTTTTATAGCGGAAACAACATCAATAATATTTTTGTAGCAAAATTTCAAATTAATAGAGAATATTCTAAAAAAAAAACAGAAAATAAAACTGTGAAAAATGCAAAAAATATGCTAGATACATTTTTTTCATGCTAAATGAATTAAAAAAATGTTAAATCTAGCATTAAATATGCTAAATTGGCAACACTGCTCAGGTTATATGTGACTATATATAATTATACAATATATTAAACACCTAGAAAATATTATAATCATATCAAATCAAATTATATTGTTAATCTTGTACCATATATGGAATCATATATAAATATAACTTATAGAATTTAATATTATATATAGTCATATATCAAAATATCAAATTTTAATAAAAGGGCATATAGTATTATATCTTAAAATATATGACTTATATGCCACCACATGTGATCATATATTATGTTATATATGATAATTTCAGATCACTCAAAAGTTATATAAAGCACATCATCACAAAAGTCTTAATCTGTTGGCTGCGGTCATAAAGGATTAAACAAGGTAAGTTCCGCTTCTCCTCTAGATTTTTTATTGAAAGCGTGCTCCTAGGTATTCTACATCCTTGACAGTCCTACGAATACTCTTGAATGCCTGGTAAACATCTTCAAAGTTCTTACGAAAATGTTTGAAGGCCCTGCAAATATCATTGAAGGTCATTCGAATATCTATGAAGGTGAAAATCCTTGGTGTTCTTTACGAACTTCCTTAGATGTCCCCCGAAGTTCTCCTTCCTTAGACACAGCTCAACAGAAGAGACGTGCCGACCCAGCTCACTGTTCTCCCACAAACATAGTCAACAGAGGAGACGTGCCGTCCCTGGGCGCAGTCCTCCCATAATCACTCGTTGTGCTCCTTTAATCGAAGTCCACAGAGGAAGCGTGCCACCTCCGGTCATTCTCATACCTTAGACGCAGCTCAGCAGAGCAGACGAGCAATCCCAAATCACTGTGCTCCTATAATCGAAGCAGCTCAACAAAGGAGACGTGCCACCGCATAATCATAGACAATAGGAGAGACGTGCTATCCCAGGACGTTGTTCTCGTAATCATAGATAACAGAGGAGACATGTCGTCCCATGTCATTGTGCTCCTATAATCGAAGTCCACAAAGGAATCGTGCCGTCCCCGGTCGTATTCCTCCCTTAGAAGGAGCTCAACAGAGGAGACGTGCCGCCCCAGGTCGTTGTCTTTCGTATAATCGAAGTCCGCAGAGGAAGCATACATTTCTCGATCATTGATCTCCCTAAGACACAACGCAACAGAGGAGATGTGCGATCCCAGATCAATGTTCTCTCAAAACCAAGTCTCGACCTATAGTGTAAGAAAGTGTGCCAACCGAGACCATATTCTTTGGAAGTTCCATATGTGATACGATTCGAACTCTCTAACTCTTTCTCTATTGCTTTAAATCATATTTACAGTTGAACAATAAATAAAATAACCCATGTGAAAATCGAAATATATATGAGCATACATGATCATACATTCACTTGTATATGATCATGCATGGCCATACGCGATCATATACGTCCATGCATATTTCAATGTATGACCATACATGATCTCACATATTTCCATATATCGTTGGATCCGAAATTTGAGGGTATATGCCTGTACATGTTCATATATGACTATATATGCTTATATATGCTCATGTATGATCATATATTCCCATATACCTCCATATACCCTCAAATTTCGGATCCAAAGATATATGGAAATATATGAGATCATGTATGGTCATACATTGAAATATGCATGGACGTATATGATCGCGTATGGCCATGCATGATCATATAGAAGTGAATGATTCATCATGTATGCTCATATATATTTCGATTTTCACATGGGAAGTCTTATAACACCTTGAATCACACCTTTTTCTCTCGGCTACTGGATCAAATAAATTTCTGTGACGAACCCTAACCCGCGAGCTTACCTCAGCAATCGGTAACTTAATGTAGAGTTATTATTTTTAATGAACGTAATGATTTTTGAGTACATATATAAAAAATTAAGCAAAAAATTTAAAAAAGTGGGTATCGGGCAGAAATATAAAAACCACGATTTCTTAAATAATGTATTGAAAATTCCCTTTCAAATTTGAATTCACCACACCAGCATTTATCAGAAAATATTTTATAGTGTATTCAGAATAAGTGTTTGCAACTAATATTTATGTTTCTCTCTTTTGGTTTTGCTAAAATTGTAAATAATTTAAAATTCATTTTAGGATAAGTATTTTTAAAGTAGTTGTTAAAAAAAATATTTGATTAATTCTCATTTATAAGAAAATCATTGTTAAGAAGTAAATTAATGGTAAACATTTATCCAATTTTCCATTGAAATTTAGTGGAAAATTAAAATTTGTGATTAAAGATTTTTTTTTTGCTAAAATGCTAAAAATAAAATATTGTGTGCATTCTGTTTTCTTGTATGTTTTTTTATAATTCATCAAAATTTTATGATTTATCATAAAATTCAAGAGATTTTTTTTTATACTATATTATTAAATAAAAAAAGAGCAAACAAAAAACAGAACTGCATTTAATAGAAGTACGCAAAAGAAAAAGTAATAAAAATTGATAGTACACCTGGTGCAGTTTACAAAAGATTGGATTTAATACATCAAATGAAAATTTTACCACTACTACTACATATATTCGCTACTAACCCCACTATAACTCTAGCTACTATTACATAAATATTTGTCTTCTACAATAGCAACAACGAGTACAACATTCAAAACTACATCAATATCAACAACAACAATAACAGCATCAAGAAATGCATTAACATCAAGCTCTCACTTGTAACATGACTCTCATATGTTCATTGAATTGTTTTATATGGGAGTGTGTATATGTGTGTCTGAAAATGTGTTCATGCATATATGGGAGGACGTGTATGTCCTGTTTTTTTATTACTTATGTTCTGTTTTTCATCATCATCCAACTTCGATTGTAAGTAGTACATGATGTATGATTTTGATAGTTGTCCATTGTAATGGATTATCCCAATGCATAGTTGATGAAAAAATTTACTATTAGTATTTTAAAGTAAATGACTACCTATTTTGTAAATTTTATTAAGTAAATGTGTTTATGAGTTAGTACTTTAACACTACTAGCGTATGTGTATATTAAGTATGGGAGCTCAATTCTTTACAGACTATTTCCTATTTATTAGTAGTTTGCGCATTTTAGACTTGGCGATTTTTGACTGGCTACTATGGGATAACCACTTTTTGCAAACGTTGGCGTAGCCAATTTTTTTGCAAAGCATCCCAAGCGTCCCTATTTCGTCAATCATTTATTTTTAACACACTTTATCAGTGGTTGATTTTTTGTACCACTGGCAATTTCTGACTGAGTAGCTATTAACGCATAACTGATATGCTTATGTTTGTGTTATTACATTTTTTTGTATTTTTTTGTGTTTTGGGAAGGTACTTGCTCTAAAAACCAGGGTAGGCCACAGTTAAGGTGTTCTTATAATCCGAAATAGGTAAGTTGCAGTTTTGGGGAGTAATTTACAACATAATAGCTGAATTTAATTTTTATACTTCTTTTTTTCTTTCTGTCTTTACCCTTTTAAACCATAATAATATAGACAGTAAACTTAATACCTCAAAGATTCGAAAATTTTTTAAATTTAATTTGAAAGATATACACATTGAACTTTAGTCTCCTAAATTTCACGACACTCATATGATTAGTATTATCAATTTATTAAAAATATGGTACATAAAGATTTTTATTTCAAAGTATGTTAGTAAAATGAATATAGGTACACACTAAATCTTAAAAAAAAATTCCACATAAACTACAAAAAACAACACTTTATATTTTCTAAATTCCACTAAATTCCTCTAAATAAAAGCTTTGTTAGGAAAAGATTTTAAAGAAGAAAATACACTAAAAAGCATTATTGTTACAAATAGAACTTACACCAATATAAACAACAATAACTATTGAATCTATAACACAGATAGTAAGACATTAGTGTAACAGTGCGTATAAAAAAGTGTGTGTGTTTATAAATCAAGAGGGTGTGTTAACAAACAAAATTAAATTACATAATATAGTTTTTAACAAGCTGAGAAAAAGGAAATAAACTTATTGAAATATAAACTTTTAAAATTTTTGTTTTGTGGAAAAAAAATATGAACTTAAGAGGAAAGATTACAATAAGAAATTCTTAGCATTAGTGATGAAAAAAGAATAAAAGTATTTTTCCGTTTGAGAACAAGTTGTTATAAAGTTTAAAATGGAAAATTGATAATTTTATAGATTCAAAATTAAACATTAGGTACGTTTTCTAAAACCTCCTTTCTTTACAAATACACTCACAATATGTTATCGTTAAAAACAACCTAAAATGCTTATTAAATTAATGGAAAACACAATTAAAAAGAGGACTACTGATTTTCCATTATATTCAAACCATTTATTTGTTATCTATTTTCAAAAATTGTTAAAACAATCCATAAGAGAAATAAAAATAATTGTAAAGTCTGTTAAAACAATCTTCAATTTATAACTGACAAAACATTAGAAAAAAACAATTTTGGGGTTTGGTTTTTTTTCATATTTCAAAGTTTTTTTTGAATTTTTAAAACATTTCACACACAACACACACGTTCATATTTTTATTGGCTATGTTTGTGTGTATGAGTAAAGAATTTCTTGTAATTTGAATTGATATAATTTTATATATAAACAAATTATATTAACAAAAATTAAAACCGAAAATATTTTTTTTTTAAACAGAAAACAACGAAATTATTTAAATAATTTTTTTAAAAATAGAAAACTACAAATACAACATTGGACTAAAAATATCAACCCCTATTGACGATACGTATTTTTTGTAGGTTGTTTTTTATTGACTGATAAAAAAAAGTCAAACAATAGCCGCATTTTCTAATCACTTGTATTTAATAAATCCAAAAAGGAGTTCAAAAAGTGCTCAACAGATGGGGTTAGATTCTCCCTATTTTAAAAGGAATATTTTCACCTTAATTTGTAATACCGAATTCGACGATGAATGATTTTACTTTAACTTTTAATTTCTAATTATATTTTTTATAAAACAGCGATAAACAGTCTGCCTTTTCAGTTTTATCACTTCAATTTATATTTTTACACAATTGAAATATTCCACTGCAATATTTAATATTCACTAATTCGATTTAATTAAATTACTTACAGTAGAGTGAAAAATTGCCATTTCTATTTCAGCTATTTCTCCATGTCCAAGATGGAAAATATGTATTTGGTGAGGTGTAGTTTTTTTCTAAACATATTTCATACAAAAAAATTTAAGAATTAATTTGTTAGTTTTGCAATTTTTTTGTTTCTCTTTTAATTTTCATTCGTATTTTTTTTCTGACATTGAATTAATAGGCTGTTTCATATAGTTGCGTTTTTATTGCTATATGTAAACCCAGATAAATAAATGCAACATTTTTTGTATGAAAAATTCTAAATTCAAGTGATTAAAAAAAATGCTTAATACATTTCCATGTATTTTAGTTGATTCTTCAATTGAAAACAAACTTTACCTATTACTTTTCAAATAAACCTCAATCGGTTACGGAAAATATATTGTGAGTATACACTAGGGTGGGTCGATTTTCGAGGCGCCCAAATTTAAGTTTTTTGACTTTTTCTCAACTTTTATTTTTAAGGTTTTTTTAGTAGGTAATAAAAAAAAATCGCCTGATTTAAATTTTTTTTAATTTACCTTTTCAAGGTAAAATTGTACGCTAAAAACGATGGCGATAGCAGTTTTTACAAAAAATGATTTTTTTTGAGGTTTTGGACGAGTTTTTGCCAATTTCAAATTTTTTAAATTTATCCTATCCAAGGTAAAATTATATGCTTAAAACGATGGCGATATCATTTTTTCGAAAAAAATGATTTTCAGGATTTTTAGACGAGTTTTTGTTTTTGTCGAAAAGGACGCCTCGAATATGATTTTTTTGATATGTCGTAGTGGAACTTTTTTTCCTCATGCCAGCTATCGAAAAATCGATGGCACAATATCGACAAATTTTTGTCCTTACAAATCAGCCCATCCTAGTGTACACACAAAAATTTATTATCTATTTTTAATTACTGAAATTTATTTGCAAATTTTTAAATTTTGTTCTTAACTGTTTGCTTTAATATAAAGCTGATTTTATAGAAAAAAAGAGAAAGAAAGAAAGAAAAAGTGAGAAACACCATGGTCGGCACATCGATGAGAGTGGCTATTTGAAGTTTATTTTTAATCAGAAGAGCCAGAATTAAATAATACATGAACAATTTATTTTTAAATTATAATGTTTCCTCTCTTAATCCTCTTGTTTTCTCATTTTCTCAAGTAATTATCACATTATGATGCGGTTTAGACCCCAAGCAAACCAATTTTGTAGGCGATTTAGCAATTAGATTTGGAAACTAATCAAAACTGTTCACATACCCAAAAAAATTTTTTACAATCGGTAGCCAACCACACCCATTCTACAACTGGTTCCACTGCAACTGATTCCATGGAACTGGTTCCGTAACCAGTTGCTGGGATCCTATATGGAAGGTGTGGGTGACGCAGAATCAGTTCCAGAACTAGTTCCAGAACTGATTCTAGAGCAACCGGTTCCACTTTGGAGCTATAGAAGGGGTTGCTTTTGGGACAATTTCAAACAAAAAGAATCGGTGTTAGAATCGACAGTAGAAGGGGTTGTGAATGAAAAGTAGCTATTGTACAACTGATTCTTTGGAACAGAAAATTTTCCTGGGTATGGTTGAAGGGGTTTTCATTATCTCGTTAATAGCTGTTTGGTTATTTTTGTAAACAAAAAGTTTTTGGGTACTGAGTACTAGTGTTTCCAATACGGCTAATCGATTAACCGATTCCTCGATTAATCGCCTCTGTTTCGGTTAATGTCGAAACAAATAATTTAAAACTCAAATAATTATTCGACCCGAATAATCGGTTATAATAGGTCGATTAACCGGTTACATTTTTAATATGTAATTTTTTGCTTTATTTTTTCCCAAAACTTCATAATTTACTTTGGCTAAAAAATGACAAGAAATGCTTAGAAAAAAACAAATATTAACTAAAATACGATCAAATTGTTTTAAAATCGATTTAAAGAGAAGCCTTAAGATACCATTTTTTGAGCAACTCCAAGCAAGTCGACATTGAAAATAAATAAAATATTTGTAAAAAAAATGCTTTAACACTATGTGCCTGGCTGGAGCAGGCTTTAGGAAATACAATAGACAATTTTTCATTTCTATCTTAATTCTTTTAAAATGTAAAATTAATTTTCAAAAGCGAGAGCAGTTTTTCAGCCTCTAGCTATGATTATATTTATATTTATTTTAACAAAAACAGTGCGTATTAATTTTTAAAATTTTATTATTGCAAACATAGAATTTTGAAAGGCTGAAAACTGCTCTCACTTTTGAAATTCTATGATAAAGTTCCCAAACAAATCTGTTTGGGATTTGACATCTATTACTGCACATTGAAGGAATTGTCTACATGCTTTTTATGAATTTTATATTGATTCAATAAAATTTCTCTGGAATTCGTCCATTGAAACATGTAGGTGATTGGAAGATAAACAAAAATCTAAAAATAGAATGTATGTGTCTGCGTTGATCACTTCTGAGTAAAAGCAATAACAGAAAGCTGAATAGGAAGGAAAACAACGAATTAATTACATTGCATTCAAGGCCTTACTCGGATGAGATGTTTAAGCTGTCGCACTTTAGTATAGTTACATTTATAATGTGGGAGCATGTATTCAATTCGTACAGCCGATGGGTTGTTGAACAAAATTATCATATAGATACAATCTGACAATAAAAACATATAAATAATTAATACAATTTAATGGAAAATCACTAACAACACCTGTCCATACAAAAAAAGGCAGAAACAAGATCTAGTCTGATTTGAAAATTATAATTAGGTTATTTACAAGGAGTGGTCTATCTGTTGTATCGTCCTAACAAAAAACAGAGTTCTTAAAATTTTTATTTGGCTTTAACAACGATTTTCTTTCGTTGTAGCACACTCAAACATGGACACTTAACATGCGTAAAAATGTTGTATCGTGCTATTCTCAAATGTTGTATTTTTTCAATTTAAATTCTAACAACTCTGTTTTTTGTTATGACGATACAACGATACAGCAAATAGCACACTCCTTGTGAACAACCTTAATGTGTTTATAATTTTTAGAGAAAAAGGTTCATTCTTCTTCTTAACCTCAAACCTATTACCTAAAATTGAAAAAATTGCATATTAATTACAATATTATGTCTGTTCCCGTACTTTACCGAAGTTACACAAACTAGCCCAAAGGAGTTCCCGTACTCAAAATTACGTGTAAATTGTTTTTGTTTGGGCTATTTTGGGTTCCCGTGGGTACTCGCGGTAACGTACGGGAACGTACATATTAATTGCAGCTGTCTATAGAACGTTAAAACAACACTACTAAACTTTTCATTGAATTGATACAGTTTTATGAAAAATCTCGTATTATTTATTGAAAATTACATACACCCAATGAAAACCCTTTTTCGTAAAATTTGTTTTACATTAACTCTGTGAAGAAAACTTCATAAGTTTAGTGAAAACTTTCATTAAAACTCGTCCTATTAAATTCTCTCTGAATAAATTAACTCAAAATTGTTTTATTGTTAATGGCCCTTAAAAACCGAAAAGACTGAGAATTTAACAATTATTTATGATATTCTCAGACTACTAATATTCAGCAAAATTTTTTGCTGATTTTTGCAGAGTAAATTGGTATTTTCAAATAGAAAAGTTAAGAAAATACATTAATTTTGCATTAAACGATTAACCGATTAATCGCCAATTTTCTCGATTAACCAACCCGAATAACCGGTTAATTAATTTTAGTGATTTTTCGAATAATGCATTAACCGGTTAACCGCCTATGTCGAATAATTGGAAACACTACTGAGTACTCAATGACCAAACGAAACTCTTCAGTACATTTATAGTTGTATTTTTCCAAATATATGCATATTTTTGCCATGTAAATACAACTCGTTTAGAAAAGAAATATGAAAAACGGAGTATAGAGTAGTATCGAGTACTCAGCTAAAGAAGTATTAAGTAATATCGAGTACTCAAAAAGCCAATCTCAAACCCTGACTTTTAAGAGATAATTAATAAATTATCTTGTCAAATTGAAGTGATTATTGATAGAAAATTTGTATGAAGAATCTCGAGATAATACATGAGATAATGCAATAATATTCAAGATAATTGAAACCTTGTTCATGTGAATGGGGTATTAAGTATTCGTATTCAATAGTTAGATACCAAGTGTTGATTTGAGAGGTTGTTGCTGATGTGGCAAATTTTTTCAAATAAATATTTTTAATTAGAAATTTATTAATTTAGTTCGAGGTCAATTTCCTTATTATGAATTAACATAGTAAGTACTTTTTTCAAAAACTGCTTTTTTTCTTCATCAGGACACACTCCTAACAATTACTTCACAGAGTTTTTGCTTTCAAAAACCTCTACGCTTTCAGGAATGAAGAGACGATCGTTTAGGTGATTTTCCAGGTCTTAGTTAAGCTTTTTAGTTTATTATTTGTATCTGTTTATGTGTCCCAAATTCTGTAAATAGAATATGTTCCATACACACATAATAATCCATGCATAAAAATACGAAATTCATGTCAAAACAACAAAAACGTTCGTAATATAAACCATTTTTCGTATATTTTACGAAATTTTTTGTTATTTTGACATTTTTTCGTAATTTTATGCATGGATTATTATGTGTGTAACATTTTTTTAAGAATTAAAATATTTTTTGCCGCGAACTGGGGTAGAGCCGGCGATGTTCATTTTGTCAGACCATTGCTTTACCTTTAGACTAAACTCAATTTAAATTTACTTAGTAAAATTTCAAATCTAAATTTTTTTTAGTTTGGAAATTTGAATATTTTGTTTATAAATAAAATAATTATATCAGCAACAGAAAATCAATTATGCCTTTTAATTTGAATCAAAATATTATTAAGAAAGAAAATATAAGTATGTCTTTGATGAGATTTTAATTCAAATTGCCAAGACTATCAAGTTGTGTCTCTAACCCCTGCGCTACATATATTTACATTTAGTTGCTCTCCAACTATGAATTTAAATATGCATGTGTATGATTTTTCTGTATATGCACTATCCCGGCGGACAGCAGCTATGACATCAAAACTGCTGCTCAGAGCATTATTGTGGACAGCACGTTATTTGACATCACGCTATAGTGCTTGGTTAAGGCTTATAACTTTGGGTGCGACGCAATTGCAAGCAAGAGCGTTTCATATTGCGTTTTGATCTATACACAAAAAAATAAAATGCCAACAAAATTTTTAAGTTTATTTTGGCGTCTATTTTGGCTGATAGTCGGCTTTAAGAATTTCGGGTTATATGTTGTTGGGTTAAGGGCCCAAAATATCTTAAAAAATTACCAAATCTTCTATTTGTAGAAAACAACTTTTTTAAACAAAAAACGTCGCCAAAGGCCAAAATAAAGGTGTTCTTAAAAAAAATTCTCAAAAACACATGCCGTGTCTGGTTGGAGCGGCGTCGATTTTTTAACTTAGAAAAAGATCATATTATATTATATTTATATTAAAATACTAATGACTAAAAATATTCTAAACTTTCTTATAATTTTCCTTTTTTTCTACTTTTAGGTAAGTACTGCTATCCTTAATTTTGACGTGGGTTCTACACGCCAAGAAAAAGATAAACAAAACAACAAATCAGTAACATTTAACCCTGTCATAAAAAAATGCTCCAAAAGAAAAAAATCTTCAACAAACTATAGTTGTTACTTAACTACCCTAAAAGTGACATAAACGAGTAGACAAATGTTTAAATATAAGGCAAGTACAAAAAAAAAGAAAAAAATATAAAAATAATAACAAAAAATTGCAACATTTATACCAACAATGTACAATAATTTATAAAAAAAAAAAAGAAAAAGAACGAAATGAGCGTCTAAAATAAAAAAGGCTACAAAATGTCAGCAACATACAATTCAAAAACACATACATACAAACACACACATAAAAGGACATACATACAATTTTTTTTATATATAAAAAACCCACAATACTAAAAATGTTTATTGTATATACATTAGGGCGGGTCGATTTATTTTTCATCAATTTCCCTACGATTTCCGTATTCTATGGGTTATTCCATGAAAATTTGCCAAAGGAACCATACCTCTATCGTTAAAATCGAGTCCCCTACTTTTTGTTGGTAGATTTTTTCCCAAATTGACGTTCGTATGAAATATTACCTACACGTTCACATCCATAACTCAAAAACTATCGATCGGGTTTAATCGCCAGGAAAGGCGTTGGAAAGGTGAGCTAATTTTGATCAATTTACAAAAAAAAATCTCCAACATTGGTCCAACGGTTCAAAAGTTACGGGCATTTTTGTCCAAATTTTGGAGCTTAAGTAAGTTTACGACATGCAGCTGTGTCTTGTGGTGGCTTAAAAAACCCACACAACCTATTTTACGACCTGCAACAGAACGACACGTTAAATTGCTAGCTAGCGTTTCCAAACGAGTTATACCGGAAAATGTAGAGGCTGTTATGGCGACGACATTAGAGAGCCGTGCGAAATTGCCCAGACTTGAAAGCAAAAAAGACTTCAAACAGTAATTTTTTATTTTTTCTTTTCTATTACTAAGTTAAATTAATTTTTTTCATTTACATATGTTCTGACTAAATAAATTTCTAAGGAGAAAAAATAAATAAAATAATAAAAATAAATAAAATAAATAAAAAATAATAAAATAAAGTGCCAAAAATGGTGATTTTTTAAAATGTTTGTATGGGGAACCCCCCAGGGGAGTTCCAGGGGGTGTGCCACTGGCATGGGTGGATCGGCCCTCCAAAGTTAGTGGGGGTCGGTCATACATTTGGACTCGATTGGGGCACTCTAAATGGGTCAAAGTGTGATTTTTCAAAACTTGACCCTACGGGACAAAAGTCAACAGTTGGGGGGTAGTAGAATTCGTTTTAGAGGTATGGTTCCTTCGGCAAAGTTTCTTATTTTGATCCCTAGAATACGATTTTCCCTGAGCCATGGGCGATTTTTTTGCCTCCCCACAAATCGACCCGGCCTAATATATATATATATAAAAGAGTAATGTTACTGACTCCCTGATTCATTTTCAACCAGCCCAAACCGCTGGAATAGGGAACTTTAAATTTGCTTTGCAGGTTTCTCCTTCGACATAGATATATGCCGGATGGCATTTCTATAAACTTTTATGGAGAGAAGCAGGAAGTATTTGTTGGTACTAGCAAGCATCAGCACAAATTTATTATATAGAATGCCACATATTATAGGGTGTACTTCTATAAAAGTGAATTTAAAAAGTTCAAATCCTGATTTCTCCAATATTTGAACCGATCAGGCTATATGCTTTCTGGTAAGTCGACTTTGAACTTTGCGTAAATATGGGCTTTATATTTTCCGAGATAAACCAAAAATGGCGATCGTGAATTTTCGGGTTTTGAAATCCAATAACTCACTGTAGCAACGGTAAGGACAATCCATTATTTTTTGGACTATCAGTAATGATACCGACATAATTTTTGCATTATTTTAAAACACATGATAATGAGTTACTATTAAAAGGTTATTTTTTCCATTGTTTCCAAAGAAAATATAATGCTTTCAAAACCAGATAATGCCATAGAAATTAAATATTTCAAGGTGTAATTCATAAAAGAATGGAATACTATGTGACGAGTTTCAATCAAATCGGATCAAATGCTAGCCGAAAAAACTAGTTTTGTGAATAACACATCGGCTGAAAGGTCTATGGGATAATCAATAAAACAATAATTTTTTGGTAAAATGCTAATTTATTCATCAACATAGTCTCCTTCAAGGGCGATAGAATCATCCCAACGCCTTTCTAACATTTCGATACCTTTTTTATAGAATGATTTATCTTTGGCCTTCAAATAGGCCTCTATTTCGGAAACCACCTCTTTATTCGAACCAAATCTCTTTCCAGCGAGCATTTTTTTGAAGTCTGAAAACAGGTAAAAATCGCTGGAAGTAAAAACTGGTGAATACGGTGGGTGCGGAAGCAACTGCAAGAGTAATTCTTGCAATTTGGCAATTTTACCCAACGACTTGTGACTCTGCGCATTGTCTTGGTGAAAGAGCACTTTTTTATTCTTCATATGGGGCCGTTTTCTTGAGATTTCCTCCTTCTAATGCACCAGTGGGGCCATGTAGCCATCGCTATTGCCGCATCCCAAAATACTGATGCCATAACTTTACCAGCTGACTGTTGCTTCTTTGGCTTCTTCAGGTGAGCTTCGACAGGTGGTGTCCACTCAGCTGACTGCAGATTAGACTCTGGATTGAAGTGGCAGATCCAAGTTTCGTCCATTGTTACATACCGACGCAAAAAATCCTTGAGCAAACGCGGCACCCATTTCGAAAACAGCTTTCTCATGTACAAATGTTCATGCAAAATAAAACCGACATGTTCCTCCGATATCTTTAAGGTACACTGAAAATATTATTACAGTAACTGACTGTAGTTTATTTAAAAATTTATCCGTACATTTGTTTTTAAATGATTATTCAGTTAAAATATAAAGAAATATATTTTTTAACTGTTTTTGTCGTTTATTTAAAAAATAAATTACATATAAATACGGATTTTCTGTTACAGTTAATATTTTCATTTAAAATGTTTTGTTAAAAAAAGAATTCCTTTTCGATTTCTACGTCAGTTAAAAAAATGAAATAAACTAAATATCGTTTATTCTTACGGATTTTGTAGTTAATTTTTTGAAATTTAAAAAAACGAAATAAATGAAAAATCATTATTTTTTAAGGATTTTGTAGTTTATTTATTAACATTTAAAAATAAATGAAAAGTTCTTTTGAATTAAATGAAAAGTCAGTAGACCGGTTTTCAAGTGATTTTTCATTTATTTTAAATTACATTTTCAGTTAATTTAAACTACAAACTATTTTGAGTGTATCAGTTATCTCCTGCAACTTTACTTAACGGTCTGCCAAAACGATTTTTGAACTTTGTCGATGTTTCCCGGTATCAACACCTCTTTTGAGCGATCAGAGCTCTCGGCGTCATCGGTGTTTGTACGACCACGTTTAAACCTCAAGCCCAACATCAACTGGGCTTGAGGGAAGGCGCAGCAGAGGTCCTTAAAAGCATGCCAGCGGGCTGAAAATTGGATATGACAATATTATGGCGTGGAAATCAACGAGGGCCAGTTGCTTCTCAACGAAAGAATGGATTGTCACCTAAACTCCAAACTCATTGGGACGGCCCCTATAAAGCAGTCAAGAGGTTAAGTGTCGTGGTTCATAGAATACCGAAATATAACAGCCCAAAGTTCTAAATGAAGTTCGAACACCTAGAGCTACTAGCCAACCATGGAAAGGATACATCTGTGCCTATTCCGGACGAACAGGCTTAAGTGGGCGGCACACTATGCTTCGTCCCATGGACAAAAATCAAAAAAAAATTTTTTTTGTCTCAAATTGTGATTAAAGAAAGATTTTTTAAAGTTAAGAAAGTAACTCAAACAAATGTTAAAAAAATATTTGGTGTGATTGCTTTTGCCGCCAAGAGAGGGCGCTAAACTCAGAGAATTTCATGCAAAAATGACTCAATAGAAAAATGTGTTTTAATTGTTTCAAGAAAATAATTTTCAAAAAACACTTTTTTTAAAAACTTGTTCGAAGACTTATTTTTTAATTACTTCAATATATTTGTAGTTAAATTAAAATATGGGTTTTAGTATATGTTTACAAAACAATTATTTTGTATTGCTCCGAAAAACACAGTTTTTTTTTGTTGAAAATCCAAAAATTACTTAAGTTTGATGAAGTATAAAATACTTATATAAAATTAGAGTTTTTTTTCCTTTTTTTTGTAAGTTTATACTGTTATATAATAGATCATTAAAAACTAGTTACTATTTTTTGCCACAAATTAAAAAAAAAATGGGTTTTTTGAAATGCCTAAATTCATGATTTTTACACAAATTTCACGCATTTAAGAGTGTTTAGAATTCAAACTATGTGAACCTTCCATTTTAGGTATAGGATGTGTTGAACGGACTTTTGTAAAACACTACGAGGAACATTTTTGTGGAACATTCTAACCCTGTAACTCTTCAATGAAAGGACATTTTTTTGGCCCCTTTTTAAAAAGGAACAAAAATTACCCGTAAGTTGAAGAGTTAGAGGGTTAAAATGTTCCACAAAAATGTTCTTCGTAGTGTTTTACATAAGTTTGCTAAACACACCCTATACCTAAAATGGAAGATTCCCATGATTTCTCCCCAAAATCCAGATTTGTGGGACATTTGAGCACCAATTCTAATAAGTACAAAATTAACCCTTAAACACATTTTTAGTTTTTACTTATTACTGGCACTTAAGTTAAATTTTCAATGCTGATGTCTTCAAAGACTTATAGTAAAATTTCATTACAAATATTTTTGCGAAACATTTTAACCCTTTAATTCTTCAACTTACGGGTCGTTTTGTCCGTTTTAAAAAGGGGCCAAAAAAGTCCCTTTAATTGAAGAGTTACAAGATTAAAATGTTCCATAAAAATATTCCTCGTAGTGTTTTACATAAGTTCGCTGAACATACTATATGTCTAAAATGGAGGATTTACTTTAATCCTATTTAATTTTTTTTTTTTTTGTTTTAGAAAAATCATTTTAAGCGTTTAAAACCCATTTTTTGTGAAAGGCATTTTTTGGCACAAATATGGCTTGACCTTATATCAATTCTCGTGCTACATTTCATCGTAATCGGATAATTTTTGTCCTTGCTTCGATTTTGATAAAAATTGACACAAACGTTTCCAGTTTTATGTGTATCTCAATGGATACTTTTTGTAATTTTGCGTCCATTTATGTAGCTGATATAATATTTTTAAATTTCAGGACCTATGGGAGGTGGGCGAGTCCTTGCCCCGATATTTTCAAAAATTAAAATTTTTCTTAACTCTGTCTCCACTCCTTCTATTTTTGTCCAATCGTTATATAGGATTAAAGCACTGTGCGGCAGTGTTACGAAATTGGATTAGTCCAGCATAAAAAATTATGGAATTTTCTCTTCTGGACTAATCCAATTTCGTAACAATATCTCAAGTTTGAAGGCATCACGTTATTTAGTATTTTTTTGAAGCCATCAATAGTAAACAATCTCAGTGAATTTGTAAAGAAAAAAAGAAAGTGTTGTTTCATAAAGATAATGCATCAGTTCACACATCAACTTTTGCGATGACCAAAGTCAATTAATTAAAGCTCGAATTACTTCGTCATCCACTTTATTCGCCAGATTTAGCTCCATAGGATTAATTTCTATTTTTAAACTTAAAAAATTGCTCGGTAGTAAAAGATTTGCCAACAGTGCTGTTTGTTGATTGCTATTGAGCATGAAATATGTGCAAAAAACTCAAATTCGAAAAAATGCGTCATGGGCGCTTTTCAAAATTTACGATTCATGCATTAAACACATAGACGACTGCAGCTACACGACTACACGACTACAAATGCTGCTGGCTGCAATTGTAGTCGTGTAGTCAGCTACTTAATTTTTTTGAAAACGACAGCAACATGTAAACAGATAATCCTAAATATTTGACATTTTGATAAATATTAATCTTTTTTGGTTTGTGCTTCTAAAATAATGGCTGAGTAATATTTTGTAAGATCCATTTTTTTTTTACAAAACATCACAATAAAGTTATTTCCAAATATAAATTAATGAAACCTTCAAACAATTGTAAAATATAAACACCTGTTTCTTCAGTGTTCCCAAAACGGTGATTTTCTAGTCAGAACTAGCGATTTTATTTCGCCTCTAGCGGGAAAAATTGTCCTGTTTTACATATTTTGTTATATTGTCAACACTATTTTTGTTTTGTAGCCAACAAAAATAGAAATTATTCTAAGTTGACTACAGCGGCAAAAGTAGTCGTGTAGCCGTGTAGCTGTGTTGGTGTCAAAATAATCGTTTTCATATAAACGTGTGTATTTTATTTTTGACAGGCTGTAGTCGTGTAGCTGCAGTCGTCTATGTGTTTAATGCTTCAATTAGACCAAAGAGTATACTTATAGAGAGAGACGATCCTTCCTATGACTCTCTTATATTTTTAGCGAACTCGGGCGAGTAAATACAAACCGGGTGAAAACAGTTTGCGCACACAAAAGATGCTGTGAGTACTCTGAGGGGAAAATGTGATGACGTAAAATTTCCTTTTTTATAATTCTTCTTTGAAATGAGTGTTGTCAACTTCTAACACAACATCATTATTAACACAATGAAGTACACAATTTATACAAAACTTGATAAAATCCACGAATTTTAATGAACAAATTTTTAATAAGTATGCTTTCATCATTTTCCCTACAGGAATTTTTTGTTTATGAATTATATACTCTCCACGTAAAATAATTTTCTCTGCGATTGATTTTGGAGTTAATTGATAAAAAAATATTAAACCTAATGTGTGGTGGAGACAACAAATTATTTTAAAAATTTATTGCGTATTTTATTTCATTTGTAGACACTACATTACATTTTTTTCGATTCCTAGCACAATAAATTAAATTATGACGCATTAGGAAATTATCTCGTTCCCCTTAAAAGCATCTAATTTCCCCGCAATTCTCCTGTATTATAGTTAGAATTTCTCCTTATTTTACGCTCTTTGATTTTACACAAGCAAAATGTGTTATTTTGCTTGTGCCCGAGTTCACGAACAAATAAAAAGAGAGCCGATTGAGCGAAATAAGGGGGGATCGATACCCACTGATTAGACCTTATTTTTTATTTACTAATAAGGAAAATGCACAAAATTGCCCCCCAGCTAAATTACCTAATATATTCTAACATTTTTTTAATATACACCAATATTTTAAACTATCCGAAACGAAGTACCTGGCCTTTAAGCTGCTAAAACAAGAAATTAGAAAAAATGTTTCAAAGTGTCTGTGTGTGTAAATGTTTGTAAATGTCTGTATATGTATTTGTGTGTCTGTAATGTAAATGTAAACGGAGACATCTGTCAGAAATCAACGCAAACATCAAATATAAACAAAAAGAAAAAAAAAAGAAAAACAAGCATGAAAACAATAGTTGGCCAACAAAGTTTATATAGTACCCTAAATAATTTAGAACTTTCTCATTTAATCAGCTATCAACTTAAAGTGTGCTATCACAAGTTTGTATAATTTAGGTTTTTGTTATTTGTTTGAATTTATAACCGAAATTGGAGTCCACTTATGAAATTCTGCCTATTTTCATTAACATATTATTGATAAAACAATTAACAAAATATTGATTAAAGTATGCTAGCATTTCAAAGTGTTTCCTATTTGATAACCAACACTACTATACCCACTAATTTGTTTTAGGAGACACTAAATACAACTACCAACAAATTTTCACAGAAACATAAAAACAGGTTTTAGAATAGGTATAGCTACAAAAATTTAAAAACAAAAAAATAAAAAATAATAATGTTCACTGTTTGTTTTTCCTTGCGAACATTTTCACAAACATAATTTTTGTTTTTAGACAACATGTGTTGCTGTTTTTTCAGTTGAAACTACAACTACCCCATTTGCTTAAATCATAAAATAAGCAACACTGTTTTTAGTTAAAAGTTAAATAAAAAAACTAACAGAAAAAAACTAAATACAACTACACATAAAACTGTTTAAGGCGCGGAAGTTGTTTTAGGTCTTTTGCGGTGTTTTGTGTTATTATTAAGTTTTCACTTGGAATATTTTGTTTAGGTTTTGTTGTTCTTGTTGTTGTTGAAAAGAGTGTTAAAATTCAGTGATTTTTGTTCGTTGGCAAAATATTACATATAAAATAAGGAAATTTTAAAGTTATAGTATTATGTTTAAATTGTGTTATAAAATTTCACATATCCTTTGTACAAAATATACACCTACATTAGGGTTATAATGTACTGTGAAGAAATATATTCTGAATTTTAACGTAATCAGAGTGGATTATTGTATAACTTAGTCTGAAGCTTACAAAATGAAAATTTGAACTCAATGGGATAATTCTAAACAATGCATAAAATTTCGGATTTTCCATACAAATAAAAAATATTTTAATAATGTCATGTGACACGTTGTTTCTAATAAAATTTAATTTTTAAATTGTGAAATTTTTCATGCAGTTTTCGAAATGTCTGGAAGATTTCACTGCAAATCGAGGTTTTTACTAAATTCAGCAAAATTAAACAAAAAGTCACAATACCTCGAATATATTTTGAGTAAATACAAAAAAAAATCAATTTTTTTTTGGATTTGCTCAAAATTTTGAAAGGTCCACGGCTTAGAGTTATTCGAGTTGGCTCGAATTCCCTCTTTATCAGTGAAATCCCATAGCTAAATTTTCAGTAATATTCTAATATGCAGTTAATAGCGAAAATTTTGGCAAAACCATAGAAATAAAATACTTTTTTACATTTTTCTTTAGAGTCAATTTTCTGAAGTCACGTAAATATATTATCAGAAAGTTCCATCAATATCCGCTCAAGAATATCTGTTATAAGAAAATAAAATCTCCTAAAATTTGATATTTGATCTTAAAGAGGGGCTATTTATTGGATCTCCATTTTGCCCTAAGTTAGGGAATTGAAGTAAATATTTGCTTGTATGCTGTACTATACCAGTCAAAAACATATGGAAAAATACAAAAAAAAACAACTTCACCTAAAAGCGACATAAGTGAGTAAAATCGCAGTTTACTTGAAATTCCCTGAAATAAAATTGCCGCTCTGCCCAAATGAAAAAAAGCAATTCATAAAAATTTTGGAGTCTTTAGTCTGTAATATGTCCTTTATGAAACCACATAGACCAATGTTGATTTTAGGAAATTTCCCAGTGAAAAATGTCCATATATGAACATTTATGGTTCAACCGAAAAATGAGGTACCTAAGTATATGTTCCTATATGGACATACACAAGTCCCTTTGGCATAAATTGAATAACATATACTTCCATATTTTTCCATATATGAGTGCCTTTTCCATATATGAAATAACAGATGCCTCCATATATGTCTGTATATGAAAGCTTTATCCATATCTGGAATCACATATACTTCCATATATGTTCATAAAAAATCCATATTTGTTCATATGTGTCCATACATAAACCATATAAGAAAATGTTTGAGCGTATATGAGCATTTTTCACCGGGTTATTAAAAAATGTTGGTTTTTATTTTTTATTTAAAAAAATAAAAATTGGTTTTGTTCGACCTTTTTAATTGATTAATTAGAAATTTATTAATTTAGTTCGAGGCCAGTTTCCTGATTATGAATTAACATAATACCCGCCCATGTGAAAATCGAAATATATATGAACACACATGATCATACATTGACTTGTATATGATCATGCATGGGCACACATTGTCATATACGTACATGCATAGTTCAATGTATGACCATACATGCTCTCATATATTTCCATATGTCTTTGGATCCGAAATTTGAGGGTATATGTCCGTACATGTTCATATATGACCATATATGCTCACATATGGTTCCTTTATGCTCATATATGATCATATATTGCCATATACCTCCATATACCCTCAAATTTCGGATCCAAAGACATATGGAAATATATGAGATCATGTATGGTCATACATTAAACTATGCATGTACGTATATGACTATGTATGCCCATGCATGATCACATACGAACCAATGTATGATCATGTATGCTCATATATATTTCGATTTTCACATGGGCGTGTAAAAAAGATCAGATCTGACCAGATCTCGGTAGATCTTACGAGATCTACTTAGATCTCAAAATTGGGGACAAATTTGAGATCTAATTAGATCTGATCAGATCTAGGCATCTCTGGTGCAATTGTCCAGATCACTTTAGATTTGAACAGATTTGGCACTAGATCTGATCAGATCTTGCCATAAGGTATTATCACATATGCCATATCTGATCATGGTTGATGAGATCTGGTACAGGATCTAATTAGATTCAATAATATCTATTTAGATCCAAAAATATCTGATCAGATCTAAACTTATTTACACGGGTGATGAGATCTGGTACAGGATATAATTAGATTCAATCATATCTATTTAGATCCAAAAATATCTGATCAGATCTAAACTTATTTACACGGGTAAGTACTTTTTTAAAAAACTGCTATTTTTCTTCATCAGGATACTCTCCTGACAAATACTTTACAGAGTTATTGTTTCCAAAAACCTCTACACTTTCATAATAAGAAAATTGGCCTCAAACTAAGTTAATAAATTTGTAATTAGTTTATTAAAAAAAATTTTTTTTTGTAAATTAAAAATTGGACATATTAAAACAGTATTTTAAAATTCCAACATTTTGGCAATAATTTTAACCGAATTAGCAAAACCCAAGTTGAATATCGTGGAATACAAATTTTCATTAAACTTGAAAATTTGGATACGAATTTCTTGATTAAGTGGTGTGCGATCCATTAGTTGCAGGAGGAAATTGTAATAACTTGCCTGTTTTTTAATCGCTTTTTTATTGCCTTTTCAGAAAGATAATGTACTAGGGCAGTTCGAAATGTTCTTAGCCTAACAATGGAAAGCAAGAGCTAGATTTTAAAATTATTATACCCTACACCACTACGTGGAGAGGGTACACTCAACCAAAAAAGTCTGTAATGGCTACTGAAAATTTTGCTGTTATTACGGGAAATTTAACTGTTTTGAGGCCAGCGGTATTTTTTTGCTAATTTTAGCAACACATGTCTGCTGATCTATAGTACAATAAAATTAGTAGAAAAAATTAGTAGCCGCTACTAAAGTTTAGTAAAATTTATGTAAAATGTAATTCAAAATCGATTGGCTAAAATCAGTTAAAAAAATTACTAAATATCATAATTTTAGTACAATGAAATTAGTATAAATAATTAGTTGCAGCTACTAAATTTCAGTAAATTGCTGTAAACTGTAATTTAAAATCAATGTGCTGAAATTAGCAAAAAATTGTACTAAAAAATAAAAAAAACTGTAAAATCTTCTTTCGATTGTAACAAGCGTTTAATTACTTCATCGTACTTGAAATTTGGAGTCAAAATTGCAAACGGTTCTCCAGTTATTGCCGTTTTATGCATTGGAGATGCAATAAAATTGTCTGGGTGTTATTTGTAAACTAAGAATATATCAATAGTAACAAATATAAACTAAACAAGAATTGTAAAAAAATCAAAAAAAAAATATTTGTAAATTAATATATTTTTCTGCTAAATTTAGCACTCGGATTTGAAAAATTAGTAAAATGTTTTTCTGAAATCAGCAGCGAAAATTAGTAAAAAAATCCATAATTTGTAATAAGAGAATAGCAAAAATGATTACATAAGTGCACGACTCATTATGCTTCTAAGAAGAACATTTTGGTCGAGTGAAATTCTGCTGATGAACTTAAAGAAGGAATTATTATTAAGATACCAAAGAAGGGAGATTTAACTGAACGTACTAATTGGCGGGGTATAACACTTCCTAGTATGGTGTATAAAGTTATTGCCCATATAATAACAAAAAGGCTATCGAATAAATTAACACCCGAGTTGCGCCCAGAACAAGCCGGATTTCTTCCAAATAAATCTTGTGTAGACCACGTTAATAGCCTTAGGATAATTGTGGAGCAATCTGTTGAATGGCGATCGCCTTTGTATCTGATCTTCATTGATTTTGAAAAGGCTTGATTTTGAGGACGCCAGCTCTCGTATCCTGCATGAAAACCAATTAAGTAGGAACATATCGGTAAATACGGGTGTAAGGCAAGGCTGTGTGTTGTCTCCACTGCTATTTAACATCGTATTGGATATAGTTATGAGGCGTGCCACAAGATTAGGTCGAGGTATAATGTGGGGAATGAATGCACGGCTGGAAGATCTCGACTACGCGTATGACATTTGTCTGTTGTCACACAGTTTCTCAGACATGATGACGAAGCTTGAAACTATTGTCAACTCAGCAAAATCAGCAGGGCTGAGGATAAATATAAATAAAACGAAAGCGTTGCGTATAAATTCCGATGTATCGCGAGTATTTAGAATTCAGGATGATATTATTGAAGACGTGGATTCCTTTTGCTACTTAGGTAGTATTCTAACAACATCTGGTGGATCCAAAGCGGACATCGCAAACAGAACAAAAACAGCAAAACAGGCTTTTGGACGTCTCAGTAACGTGTGGAGATCAACAACATTATCCCGACATGTTAAGATAAGAATATTTAATTCCAACGTTAAGTCTATCATGCTTTATGGATGTGAGACCTGGAATGCAGCACCTCCTGACATAAACGCAATGCAGGTCTTTATCAACAGATGTCTGCGTAGAATTCTGAAGATTTTCTGGCCCATTGCAATATCTAACTCAAGCTTATGGTCACTCGCACAACAAACACCAATTGACCTTGAAGTACGAAGGCGAAAGTGGAATTGGATTGGACACACCCTCAGAAAAGATCCTGATGATATAGCCCGTACTGCAATTGAATGGAACCCCCAAGGTAGCCGTAGAAGAGGGCGTCCAGCGCATACATGGAGTAGACAGGTCAAGAAGGAAGTCACAATGTCTAGAAGAAGTTGGGATGAAATCAAGAACCTGGCACCGGATAAATCAGAATGGCGAAAATTTGTTAAGGCCCTATGCTCCTTATAGGAACCGAGGGAACATATATATATATAAATGATTACTAAAAATAAAAATTGTACTAATAATCAGTATAAAAATAGTATAGTGCGATTGGAAACTGTTTACAAATTTTTTTACGAACTTTTTTATCTGAGTGTATTATAAGTTTGTGCTGATGTTTGTAGCACCAAAAAATATTGGTCCTAGACCCACCTTATAGTATACCGATCGGCTCAGAATTTTTTTTTTATTTCGATTTAACGATGTCCGTCTGTCCGTCCGTCTGTCTCTCTGTCCATGCATTCTTGTGAACACTGTCTGTTTTAGCCCATTCAAATTTCGGATCCAAACATTAGTTGGCTTTAAATCAGACTGGTGTATGGTATTATATAGTCCGCATGTCCGACTTTAACTTTTTTACTCGTTTTATTTTATTATTATTATATTATTTTATTTTTCAATATAATCTCCTGAAACTTCAATGTACTTAGTACAACGTTTTTCTAGCAATTCTATCCCTTGATTAAAATAATTTTCCTGAAACTCCACAAAATAATCGTTTACAGCTGCCATTGCATGTTCATTCGAGGTAAAACGTTTGCCAGCCAGAGGGAACTAAATTAGAGAAATGATGAGAAATGAAGAGAACTGAGAAATTTCCATTCGAGTGCGTTTGTGGACAACTGTTAACAAATGTGGCACCCAACTTGCAGGAAGCGTTTTCATCTGTAATTGTTGATGCAAAACAAAATGTACTCGATCATTTTAGATGCTTATGGCATTACATATTTCATGCACTTTCACTCGTCGATCGTTTAGCTATGATTTCTGGCGTTGTTGCAGTTTTTGGACGTTCACTTTGTGGTTCATCTTCAATGCTTGTACGAGCACGTTTAAATTCAGCAAACCAATTTTTTACTGTTCCATATGAAGCAGAACTTTCACCTAACACATTAACCATAACATTATGAATTTCTTATCCCGATAAACCTTTCTTATGTAAATATTTAATCACACCACGAATTTCTAATTTTTACATTATAAAAAAATCATTGAAGCGCCTTTTTCGAACATCTGTTACTATACGAATGAGTTAACAGATCGAAATGAAATTTAACATGTGTTCATATCACGGATGAATGTTTCCATTATACAAAGCTGTTTGCTGTTTATACCGCCATCTCCATGTCAGACTAAGAACATTTCGTACTGCCCCCGTACACAGACAATAAGAAGAATAAAAATTAGCGATTATTCGGGTAATATTTATCCTTAGCCATATGCTTATTAGACGAGAGCGGTGAAGTTTATAGACTGAAAAGGCACCATGTTTTAAATTTACCTTACAGAAAGTGATCGTAATTACAAGTTTTTAAATAGTTTTAATGGTTTTTTATCAAGATTATGTTAAGGATAATCCCCAGCCAAAATCGCCAGAGTTGCCACTTCATTACTGGCCTTTATTCAAAAGGGCAAAATCGGCTACCACTGTGCAGCCTTCATTAGATATCGGAAAAAAATGTAAAGTGATTCTTAATCCCAGATAAATTCTCTAGTCCTTATCGTGGCCCGATTTTTATTTAAAAAAAATTTTTTTAACAAAGTTGCCACACAAACTTAAAAATTCCAAAAAAAGCAAGAAAAAATATATTTGCTCGTGGATATAAAATTTATTTGACCAACATTTACAAAAAGGGCCACGATAAGGACTAGAGTTTTTTGTTGCCTACGAAACAAAAAAATCCGAATCGAAATCGGTTGACCCGTTTGGCTGTACAGTGACAGCCGATTTTGAACTCAGGTTTGTGGGAAAAGGCGTTTAAAGTTTAAAATTAACTTTACGCTAAGGAAACAGGAAAATTAAAAAAAAAACGTGTATGAACAAAGTTTGAAATAAATTTTTAGATTTTCTGATTTTTCCCTAATTTGGGAAGAATAAGATAAAGAGTATTTTTTAGATTAACACAAACATTCTTAAAAATAATGGTAGGGAATTTATTAGGCATTTCATTTCGGTCAAAATCTTTTATTTCGTACATTTTTTAATTTGCTTTGTATTTGTTTTTTATTTTTATACCCTACACCACTATGTGGTCAGGGTATTATAAATTTGTGCTGATGTTTGTAACACCAAAAAATATTGGTCGTAGACCCACCTTATAGAATACCGATCGATTTTTTTTTATTTCGATTTAACAATGTCCGTCTGTCCGTCCGTGCGTCTGTCTGTCTGTCCATGCAATCTTGTTCGCACTCTACAGGTCGGAAATAGTAAGATATTTTGATGAAATTTGGTACGCAGATCTATGTTGGCCCAAGGACGAACAAGTTTGATTTTGGTGAACATCGGTCCATGTTTAGACCTTGTGCCCATATAAAGGTCCTACCAAAATTATATTGTTTATAAGCTGCAGGTCGTAAATATTAATATATTTTGACGAAATTTGGTACACAGACCTATGTTAGCCCAATAACGCAGCCTATTGATTTTGGTGAACATCGGTCCATGTTTAGATCTAGTGCCCATATAAGGGTCCTACCAAAGTTATACTGTTTATACGCTGCAGGTCGTAAATATTAAGATATTTTGATGAAATTTGGTACACAGACCTATATTGGCCCAATAACGCAGCCTATTGATTTTGGTGAACATCAGTCCATGTTTAGACCTAGTGCCCATATAAGGGTCCTACCAAAATTATACTCTTTATACGCTGCAGGTCGTAAATATTAAGATATTTTAATGAAATTTGGTACACAGACCTATATTGGCCCAATAACGCAGCCTATTGATTTTGATGAACATCGGTCCATGTTTAGAACTAGTGCCCATATAAGGGTCCCCCCAAAACTGGCTTGGTTATAAACTGCAGGTCGCAAATATTAAGATATTTTAATGAAATTTGGTGCGCTGACTCACATTATAGAAAATTTTAACACGAGCCCCATTTTAACCCATTCGAATTTCGGATCCAAACATTAGTTGGCTTTTAGGTATTGTATAGTCTAGTTTTAGGGTATTGTATAGTCGGCATGCCCGACTTTAACCTTTTTACTCGTTTTATTTACATTGCTTACTTTTATGGCTTATAAAAAAAGCCATCAGTACCTGCCCCATATAACGTGCCTTCGCACCATCGAAGAATCGTCATTGGCTTTTCTTTTAAGACTGCATGCAATTCTTGCATCTTTGAATGTAGTTCTTTTCTTTTTGCTCTGTTGTAATATGCGAAATAAGATTTATAATAAAGACAATGAAAAAACCATCCTAAAAATTTTTGTATACAAATTTAATGCATAGAATATTACTTTGTGACTAAAATATATTTTACAAAAAAACATGTGGAAATTTTATTTCTTTGAATTTGTTATTGATATTTTCTGAGCATATACTGATATGCTCTATCCAAATAAAATATAAAAAACAAATAAAAAAAAAATTCTTACTAGAGTCGATAGCACCCTTAAGTTATTTTAAGATTATCAAATTTGTTTATTGTTGTGAAAACAGATTGTAAATAAATAAGATGAAAAAAAAAGTTTTTAATTCTTATCATATAAGGTAATACAAATTGTAAGTTTGATGTTGTTACGGTATATGTTTTTTGGCCGGACCGTTGGTATGGAATGCCTCATAGATATACTTATAAAAAGCACGATAAAGGCTTAACTTAATGTAATTGTAGTACATATGTGCAACTCTGTAAAATTATGTAAAAAAAGTGTGTTTTAAAATTTTTTTCTTTAACAAGTGTAAAAGAAAGTATTTAGAACTGGAGACATACTTATAGAAAAATTCTTTTTAACTTTATCATAACATTTATAACAGCTTTTTCTAAAAGGGAAGTTCCGGTTTCCGGCTTTATTGTAATAAAATACAAAAGAAAGAAAACCTTTTTGGGGAGTTTTTTCTTTTGCTTTTTCTTTTTTACTAATAGTTATATACCCTGGTTAACTTATATAAGTTAATATGAAATTGTGCATGAACATAAAATCTTGTTATTTTTTTTTTTACAAAATATACCATGTTGGAGATTATATGTATTATACATCCTAAAAACTCAGGGCGAGTTTTTAGGATGTAGATTATTTTTTAACTTAGCTTAATGCGTTTTGTAATGTGGTTTGTTTTGTTATTTTTCAATAAAGACCCAAATTATGAACGAAAGGAAGTTGTTTTGAAAAGTTTTTGTTTATAAACTTAGAAATGGTTGACAAAATTCGTTTTCGGTGTAACTAAATGAAATTTAACTGACAATCCCTAAAACTGGACCTCAAACATTTTCACAAGTTATATTTATTTATAACCTTGAAAGACTGCACAAAATTGTTAATAAAACCAATTGTAGAAAAATGTATTTCGTTATTCGTATTATTAAATAAAAATGTCTTAAAACTTTCTCGTAGTTGAAAACCAAAAATAAAATTTATAAATAATGATATCACATGCAGGTACTACACTACGTATAAGTGATATAAATAAAATAGAAATTACTCATACGTACAGTAGTGCACTGAATGTTGTTAGTACAATTTTTAGAGAAAGTTTTCGAAGGTTAAACGAACTGTTATTGAAAACTTGCAAAATTAGGGTGAATACTAAGAAAAAATAATTATTATATTTGTAGTTCTTGGTAGAATTTCAAAACAAATTTTAAAATGGAATTATTTTTTTCCTGGAAAATTAAAAAGAAAGGGAAATTGTGAATTCTATTGCAAATTTATACAATTCATGCATTGTTTCGAAATTATTTTATTTAATATTAACATTGCTATGCTAAAAATTGTATTTATTTTAATTTAACACAATATAATCAAAATAACTTTGTACAACCCTTTTTTGTTCTTTTTTTCCTTTTTCAATACTATTCCCTTTCAAGAACTTTCATTAAAACTAAATATTCTAATACACACAATTGCAGGCACTATAAACAATTATATTTATCTAAAACTAAACAGACTTAAACATTTAAATTGGGGGAAGAACAAGCAAAACTTAAAACTTAATTACGAAAAATTCATAAAACACCCACATTATAAAATGCAAACTATTCAAACCACCCCTCTATGCAAAAATGCAGTTTAAAAAAATAATAAAACTTTTGGATAATATTCCACAAGTTGTTCAAAGTTGTACATATGATGTAAGTGTACATGTGAATAAATGTTCACTAAATAAAAACCATTAGAGTGTGTTATATTCAAGAAAAGCATAAAATCTAACTAATAAAACTTTTATTTTATTATTATGACTACAATATAAAATAATATATTCTTACAACTACAAATTATGAAAGGCAACAAATGAATATGACCATAAAATAAATATGTAAGTAATATGTACAAATTTTGAAAAATATGAATATTTTAAATAACAGAAAATGGAATATGTAATAACTAATTTAAAGTAGAAAATTTTAAGTTATAATGATACTGTTTACAACAAAGATTCCAGCCACCAGTTAGTAGCGCGTAGCCGCCGCCACCTTCCAGATTTGTTTTATCCGTAGCCTATCGGCTTTATTCGGGTGGCGGCTGATCCTTTTGACATATAAGGAGTGAGATCAAAAAATGTTAACACACATTTTTGCTTATAACTTTGGTTTAAAGCTTCTCATATTTTTTTTCGGCAGTTTACATTTTAAAAATATGTCAGTTAATAAATTAATTTAGTTTGCAATGGACGATGAAAGAAAAGTGCGTTTAAAAATAATTAAATATTTTCAACAAAACCAAACATGGACATACAAAAAAATTACCAAAGAAACTAATGTATGCCGCCTAACAGTTTCAAAAGTGGTAAAAAGGTATATGGACGACCTAACAATTGAAAGGAAGCCGGGAACAGGAACAACGACTGGTTATCGTAACACTGGTAAGGCATATAAAGTTAAAAGCATCCCTAAGAGAGCTCCTAACACATCTGGCAGAAAAATAGCTCGGTTAGCCCAATGCTCGGACTTTTTTGTACGTAAAGTGAAACGTATGGCAGGACTAAAATCCTACAAAGTTCTAAAAGTTCCCGATAGAAAAGCTTTTAAAAATTTGGAGGCCAAAACCAGAGCTCGAAAATTGAAAATCAAATTTTATACAAAAATACAAATTTTGTGTAAAGCACGACAAAACTTATGTCCTGGCTGATTTTTCGCAGCTCCCTGGTTAAAAATTTTATGTTTCCGATGTTCGAGGAAATGTTGCGGAAAAATTTAGGTCGAAAAAGCAAACGAAATTCCCTAAAAATTCCTAGTATGGCAAGCCATATGTAGCTGCGGCCAAAGAAGCCAGTCATTTGTGACATCTGGCTCTATAAACAGCGAAATTTATATCAAGGAGTGTTTGCAGAAGAGACTTCTTCCATTTTTGACTGTTGAATATATAGAAAAACGTTATATGAACAGATTAAAGGAATTGTAATTTTTAATTTTTTTAAAATTGTTTGAGCAAAATCGGACTAGTGGTTCCCGACTTATGTAAAAAAAAATACCACCAAAGGTCAAATCGATATATCTCGATTCCTAGGGGTGACCCAGCGAAACGCCGGGACACGTATAACTTCTTTTTTACCGATATAACTTTCCCCGGTAGTTTGAACCCTTCCCGATCACTGACCCCTACCATTTGTCTCACAGTGTAATTAACGAAGAGAGTTGGATACACCTTTGGGTCGTTACTACATCACAACAATCGAACATTACACATTTTTTACTAAGCAGGGATATTAAAAAAAAAAATAAAGCAATCGTTACCGCACTCACAATATATTTTCCATAACCGATTGAGGTTTATTTGAAAAGTAATAGCTAAAGTTTGTTTTCAATTGAAGAATCAATTAAAATACATTGAAACATATTGTTCAACTTTTTTTTTATCAGTCAATAAAAAACAAACCACAAAAAAAATATGTATAGTCTGTAGGAGTTGGTATTTTCAGTCAAATTTTTTATTTGTAGTTTTCTATTTTTAGAAAAAATAATATTTAAATATTTTCGGTTTTCTTTTTTGTTAAAATAGTTTGTTTATATACAAAATTATTTTAATTCAAATTACAAGAAATTCTTTACTCATACACACAAACATAGCCAATAAAAATATGAAGCTGTGTATTGTGTGTGTAGTGTTTTGATAATTCAAAAAAAAAAAAAAAAACTTTCAAATATGAAAAAACACACCACAAAATTGTTTTTTTTTTACGTTTTTTCACTTAAAAATCGACGATTGTTTTAACAGACTCTTTAATTATTTTTATTTCTTTTATGGATTGTTTAATCAATGTTTGAAAATAAATAGCCGAATGGTTTTAATATTATGAAAAATCAGTAGTCCTTTTTTAATTGTGTTTTCAACTAATTATACCCTACACCACTATGTGGTCAGGGTATTATAAGTTTGTGCTGATGTTTGTAACACCAAAAAATATTGGTCCTAGACCCACCTTATAGTATACCGATCGGCTCAGAATTTTTTTTTTATTTCGATTTAACGATGTCCGTCCGTCCGTCCGTCTGTCTGTCTGTCTGTCCATGCATTCTTGTGCGCACTCTACAGGTCGCAAATATCAAGGTATTTTGATGAAACTTGGTACACCGACTTATATCGGCCCAAGGACGACGCCTATTGATTTTGATTAAAATCGGTCCATGTTTAGACCTAGTGCCCATATAAGGGTTCCCCAAAATTATATTGTTTATACGCTGCAGGTCGCAAATATTAAGATATTTTGATGAAATTTGGTACACAGACCTATGTTAGCCCAAGGACGAAGCGTATTGATTTTGGTGAACATCGGTCCATGTTTAGACTTAGTGCCCATATAAGGGTCCCCCCAAAATTATATTGTTTATACGCTGCAGGTCGCAAATATTAAGATATTTTGATGAAATTTGGTACACAGACCTATGTTGTAACAAGGACGAAGCGTATTGATTTTGGTGAACATCGGTCCATGTTTAGACTTAGTGCCCATATAAGGGTCCCCCCAAAATTATATTGTTTATACGCTGCTGGTCGCAAATATTAAGATATTTTGATGAAATTTGGTACACCGACCTAGATCAGCCCAAGGACGAAGCCTATTGATTTTGGTTAACAGCGGTCCATGTTTAGACCTAGTGCCCATATAAGGGTCCCCCCAAAATTATATTGTTTATACGCTGCAGGTCGCAAATATTAAGATATTTTGATGAAATTTGGTACACAGACCTATGTTGGCCCAAGGACGAAGCCTATTGATTTTGGTGAACATCGGTCCATGGTTAGACCTAGTGCCCATATAAGGGTCCCCCCAAAATTGGCTTGGTTACAAACTGCAGGTCGCAAATATTAAGATATTTTGATGAAATTCGGTGCGCAGACTCACATTATAGAAAATTTTGACACAAGCCCTATTTGAACCCATTCGAATTACGGATCCAAACATTAGTTGGCTTTTACCCAGACTGGTGTAGGGTATTGTATAGTCGGCATGCCCGACTTTAACCTTTTTACTTGTTTATTATGTATTTTAAATTGCTTCCAATGACAAAATATTGTGAGTGCGGTTTGGTTATATGTAAATAAAATCCTGATAATGTCATTTCTGTACCAAAAAGAGGCAAATCTTAGTTGTAACACTTGTATTAAATATTTTCCAAAAAAAAAAAAACAAACGGCAACAGCACAAAGGACAATGCCCGTTCAACCTTTGTTTCAGTTTTCCATTTTTCATAATATAATATGGAAAAGAATGGATGAAACAAAAAAGCTGATGCTGTTGTAAATACTCCAAATGCTCATTTAAATTTTAATTGCTTTATAAATGTTAACAAGTCCTTGAACTTTTATATGCCAACAACTGCTATAGCAACTTCGACAACAACTACACTGCTACAACTTTATGTTCATACAACTACTTGTGCATTCATTAACACTTGTGAAATGAAGAACACGACAAGGTAAATACATTTAACAAATTTAGGGTCATACATTGCTATTAAGCAACAAAAACTTTATTTTTTTAATTTACGATCCTGTAAGCAAAACGTGTTTTGTGCTTTAGATTTACCCCTAAATTCATAAACGCTTTTAAAAATTATAGGAGGTTTATTGAACAAATTTTGTATGAAAATGAAGTTTTGTTAACCTGCTATAGTTTTAGACTATTCAATGTATGACCATCAAATTGTACTTAAAATGTTGATAAAATTTAATATCTAAACACGCTTAAGCCCCTATGACATTTGCTTAATTTGGTATTAATCAAATATTTGAGAATAATACAAATCTATAGTTATAGAAAAATTATATAAGTGCAAAAAGTATAACCATTATAAATCAGGGAAATCAGTGAAAAAATGTTTAAAAAAAAAATTAAAAATTTTAAATGACATTTGGTCATTTATAATTGAGTATGTTGGCAATTTCCTAAGTTTTTTCCTCTGTTTCTAGGGTTTTTTTTTGTGCTTGCACCGATTTTTAATAATTTTGCCTAAACTGCAGTTTATGGGACTTCGTCCAAAAAATAAATAAAAAATTTTATTAAAAAAGAAAAAAAAACCTGAAATTAATTTTGGAAGAGGCTTTTACCCGGGAGGCCGGTGGGGGGCAAAAAACGGTGTCTCACGATTCCAAAAATGTTATTCTTTTTTCATTCACAAAACGTAGCCCTAACTAGAGCCATTTTAGTCCCTTAAGAGGGGAGACTACAAATGATGAAATTTTGTTGTATGGTAAAATGGTACTCAAATGATAGAAAATGTTCGCACGACTTCAAAAATTATTTTTTTTCAATTCTATAAACGCATTAAAAATTTAGTTATTTAAAAAAATAATGAAAACGCGCGATTTTTACAAAAAAGAAATTTTCCTCCGGCGCAATTCAACTATATCAGTTCTGAAATTGCATTTTTCATCAATTAAAAGTTGACTCTTTATGTGATTTCCATTTCCAACTACCCTTTTGGTTCCAAATTTTCAAAATAAACCTAAAAAAATTACCATTTACACGGTTTTACTAAAACTAAAATAACGTTATTTCAGACTTTTTTTAATTTTTCGAGGTTTAAATTTAACAAAATGTCTCTAATTCGATTCAGGCCCTACGAATTAGTAAAAAATCTCATTTTGGAAGCCCCATAAACTGCAGTTTTGCCTAATTTTTTGCTATTTTCTGTTTGTTGTTTGTTTTCAAATTGTATTTCTTGCTCTCTCCAATATTTTCTGTTTGATTTCATCAATCCTATATCAATTCAATACAAAATTAAGCAAATATCATACGGGTCAGAGCTTTGAAGAATTAATTCATTTTGCAATGAATTCACTAACAATCGAATTCAATTTACTCTAGAATTGAATGACTTCCTTTTCTTAAGTAATTCACTGAATTCGTTCAATTGCAATAATTCTTTTTATTAAATCAAATTAAATAATTCACTGGTGAACGCGTTCAATTTTATAAATCGAACAGAAAAAAAGTAAATTAATTCCTTACTGAATTTATTCACTACTAAATTCGTTCAATTTCATTTTCGTTCAGTGAATTAAAAAAAAAAAATACGATCACTGAATTAAACAAAAAAAAATTTTGTTCAATGAACTGAAAAAAATTCACTGATTAAAAAATATACATTCACTGAATTGAAGAACAAAAATTACGTTCACTGAATTCAAATGAGAAGCAACAACATATTGTAATACCCAGGAAAAGTTTTTGCAATCGGTAGCCAACCACACCTATGCTAAAACTGGTTCCACAGAAACCGATTCCATGGAACTGGTTCCGGAACCAGTTCCTGGGATCCCATATGGAAGGCTTGAATGACGTATAATCAGTTCCAGAACTGATTATAGGGCAACCGGTTCCATTTTGGAGCTATAGAAGTGGTTGCTTTTGGGACAATTTCAAACAAAAATAATCGGGTTGTAAATGAAAAGTAGCTATTCTACAACCGATTCTTTAGAAAATTTTCCTGGGTAGCTTGTAGAGTCCTTAATATACGTCATAGTCAAGCATCTACATTTTACGGGGAAGCATAAATTTGAAAAAAATAATACTTATATTTTTTTCCAAATTTACCTATATCTGTAAAATTTTAATGTTTAATAGTAAGAGGCTTTGTTTTTTTTACCATGTATGTTGATAAACTGCATCGGGTTTCTTTAACACTTGATATAAAATTTGTTTATTTTTACAAGTAAACGATGTAAAATTGCTTAGTACTCGTATTACAAATTTTTTTTGTAAATAAATGTTTTCTTCTACTGAACGGCGGAAAACAGGCTTGAAGTCAATGTACGTAATTTTTATTTTCAATTCAGTGAACATAACTTTTATTTTTCAATTCAGTGAACGAAATTTTTTTTTAATTCAGTGAACGTATTTTTTTTTTAATTCAGTGAACATATTTTTCTTTAATTCAGTGAACGTAATCTTTTTTTTTAATTCAGTGAACGTATTTTTTTTTTATTCACTGAACGTAATTTTATTTTTATTTTTTAATTCACTGAACGAAAATGAAATTGAACGAATTCAGTGATGAGCTAATTCAGTAAGAAATTAATTCACTTTTTTTCCATTCGATTTAAAAAATTGAACGCGTTCACCAGTGAAATAATTCATTTAAATTAATAAAAAAAACTATAGCAATTGAATTCATTCGTAACAAAATAAATTAATTCCATTCAATATATGATGCTTTGTGAATTAAGTCATCGAATTTTTAATTCAGAATTGAAATATTTAATTAAGGAATTAATTCTTCAAAGCTCTGATACGGGCTTTAGTAATCTCAACTACATTTGCATTTTGTTTAAATTTCGGAGTTATATAATATTACGATTTAATGCACTTTATAATTTTAAGGTTGTTAACTGTTTTTGGACACACTTCCCGGTTTTCAACCCAGTACTTCGAAAGACTATATTTATTACTATATAAATTTACTTAATTCAGCTATTTAGAAACCTAAAATTGTTTTGATAACTTGGCTAAACCCTCAAATTAAGAAATGATAAAAAATTTATTTTTTCAGTTTTCACCCAAAAGATAAACGCTTCAAGTAAAAAAAAATTAAATTTCGTATTATTTTGAATAAAGATTTCTCCATAAAAATATATAAAATTAAAATTTTTAAAATATTTTCAACCATCTAAAGGCATATCTACACGGGATAGAAATCTCGTAGAGTTTGCGTTAAATTTGTCTCTAATATTATTGGCACTAATTTTTATCGTAAAAGTACCATCTCTAGTTGTGGAGAATTTGTTTTTATTAAAATTTTTCTATTTCAAAGAATAATCTTTTCTCCAAATACCAAAAAGTGTATTTAATCAACTGAAATGTTCAATAATGAATTTTCAAAATTGTTACTAATTAAAAAATTGTATATGATAGCAATTGTCAATGATTTAGAGATTACATTTCGTAGACTTATACAGAGCTGCATTTTCATAAAATCTCGCGAGTTTTCTATCCCGTGTAGGTGTGCCTTAAGACTTATATCCTATCAAAATTTCAATTTTAGTTGCCAATATTTTCACAATAGGGTTCTAAACGCCAAAAACAATTGCAAAAATTTCTTAATGAAGCATCGGCATATTCAGGGATGGCAACACTTTTTTGTTATTTACAAAACACAGACAAATTGTTCTGTGAAAAATTGTCAGGCGCAACCTTCAGTTCAGATACCTTTAAAAAACTTTTAAAATTAAAGTTTTCATACCCATAAATTAATTTCTTTTTTTTATACTACACAGATAGAAATAAAATAAGACAAAAAACACTGCTAAAATGTGTTAACTCTAAATATTTGCAGTTATATTTTATTTAAGGGGGGTATCGAGTCTAGGAAAAATTTTGTTTTCAATTTTTTTTTATATTTTATTTGGATAGAGCATACTCTTAAGTATAAGCTCAGAAAATATCAAATTCGAGGAAATAAAATTTCCACATGTTTTTTTGTAAAATATATTTTAGTCAAAAAGTAATATTCTATGCATTAAATTTGTACACAAAATTTTTTGGGAGCCCTTTTTATCATTGTCTTTATTATAAATCTTATTTCGCATAATACAGTAGAACAAAAAGAAAAAAACTACATTCAAAGATGAAAGCATTGGATGGCTTTTCTTTAAAGAAAATCCAATAACGATTCCTTGATTGTGGGCGAAGGCACATTATATGATTCAGGTACTGATGGCTTTTTATAAACCATAAAAGTAATCAATGTATATAAAAAATAAAAACAAATACAAAACAAATTAAAAAATATACAAAATAAAAGATTTTGACCGAAATGAAATGTCTAATAAATTCTCTACCATCGTTTTTAAGAATATTTGGGTTGATATATAAAACAGTCTTTATTTGATTCTTCCCAAATTTCGTGTAGGTGTAGAAAACTGCGAGATATAAATTTTGTTCATACACGGTTTTTTGAAATTTTGCTGTTCTCTTAGCGTAAAATTAATTTTAAACTTTAAACGCGTTTTCTCACAAGCCTGAGTTCAAAAACGGCTGCCACTGTACAGCCAAGGTGGGTAGCCGATTTCGATCCGTGTTCTTTTCTTTCGTAGGTAATTAAAAACTCTAGTCCTTATCGTAGCCCTTTTTTTGAATTTTGGTCAAATAAATTTTATATCCCCGAGCAAATGTGTCTTTTCTAGCTTTTTTTTTTTGAACTTGGCAATTGTGTGGTAACTATGTTAAAAAAATTTTTTTTAAATAAAAATCGGGCCACGATAAGAACTAGAGAATTTATCTGGGATTAAGAATCACTTGACATTTTTATTTTCCGGTAATTAATGAAGGCTGCACAGTGGCAGCCGATTTTGCCTTTTTAAAAAAGGCCACTATTGAAGTGGCAACTCTGGCGATTTTGGCTGGGGAAATATAAAACTGATATTTTTTAAAAATACCATAATAACATGATTTTTAAAATAAAATATTAAATAAATATTGTCAATTGTATTTTTGACAACCGTTCAAATATGCCCTTTACAATGCCGTTGTTACAGTATTTTCCTACCTTAACTGCATATAAAAAATTTTCCTGGGAATATTGGCAAAAAACTTTCCTAATAGCCACGAAACAGAGGAACAAAACTGCAACATTCACAACAATTTGATTATATTTAAGTTAAATTTTGTTAAATTATACTGCTGAAGTCAACATATATATTTTCTGAAAATAGTACACTGCTGATTTCAGAAAGTTAGATTGTTTTTCATATTAAAAAACTGAGAATTCCAAATTGGAATTATTAAAAAATAATTTGATGGGTTTAGCACAAATTTTCATTTTCAATTAACTCAAGTATAGCTAAAAGTTTATAAACTTAATAGATCTTTTCTTGCTGCTTTTATTTCACTAATGCTAAGCAAACATAGTCTGCTGATTTGGGATTTTTTTGCAGGGCTCTTTGAACTAATTTTTATAGTATTATAAAAAAGGAAGAATTTATGCAAAAGATTTTCTTTTAATTTTTTTCTAACGCGTTAACCAGATTAACATATTTTCGCTCTTAGAAAGCTTTCCTGTTTTATATCCAAATTTAATTAAGTTTGATTCCTAGGTTTGTGCAATTTTCCAAGAAATAATCTAAACATTTCTTAATTCTTCAATGCATGATCTCTTTAATTTTAACCAACTTTTTATATATGATTTCTAAAGGCGCATACATTTCAAGAAAAATACCAAAAACAATTTATTTAAAAAAAGGTGATTTTTATTGACAAATATGTTTTTTGCCAAATCGCATGAAATTCACGAAAAAAACAAAAAAAATTATATAAACTATGAATTATACATTTATTGTCGCCAAAATTAATTTTATTACGAGAATACCATTTTAAATATTTAAACAAACATTTATGAATTTTACATATTTTGTAAAAAAAACTCGTGTTTTAGATTTTTCACAAACATACCCAGAAAAAATTATTAACCCTAAATATCTAATTAAATATATATTAAAAATAAAAATTGTTTCTAAACAAGTATTTAATTGAATCAATTAATATTTATTGACTTTTAAATATTTTTCCAAATGTTTGTTACATAATTATGTGTTGTATAATTCCCAAACTTTTTTTTTGTTAAACTGTATGCATATATAGACAATTTTTAGTATAAGAACCAAAACCTTTGCAGTTCACAAACAAAACAAACACATATGCAGTACTTCAAATATATAAACATGACATACACACACTTTTTTACAATTTCATATTTTTTTTTCTTTTTTATTTTTAATTAATATTTTAATTGATATTACTACTACTTTAATCAAAATTTGTTTCAATTAATCGTATACAATTTTTAGTAGTTGATAGTATCATTTGAGTGATAGGTGCAAAATCAATTAAAATTTTAATTGATATAATCAATTTCGTTGTTAAAATTCGTTTTTAGTTTTTTCTGTGTACGAAGCACAACCAAGATTTTTCCTATAACTGTTTAAAAAATCTGAGCTCAACTATAAGAACACTTTGTACTGAAGGGGTCCCAATGTCCAAAAGTGCAGTTTGGTGCATCAAGTGGATTTTTTTTTTTTATTAAAAAACTGGTTGTTGCCAATTGGCTACACCATGCATTTAAGGGTTAAATAAGAAAATTTATGTTGGTTTTGAATTTTTATTTAATACTGCATTTAGACCAAGCAAAAACTACCTTGTTTTTGGTCGCTGCTAGCTTTTACTTGTCAAAACGCATACATAAAAAACAAAGAAAAACTAGTTTTGTACAAAAACTAGGTAGTTTTTGCTCAGTCTAAATTCAGTATAAAAAATAAAAATTTCTTGCTTAAAATATATGTAGGAAAAAATCGATTTTAGAGCTGACTAAGAAACTAGCCCATAGTGTGATGGAATAGAATTTATTATTTCTATACTATCGTTCTTAAAAAATTCCATTCTAATAAAAATTTGTAAAACTGATCGAAAATGAATTGTCAATTAAAGCCATAACGAGCAATTTTAATATGAATACGAATATTTAGAGTCATTTGACTGATACAGCTAAAATAACACTTTTTTTAACCAGTTTTATACTCTCTAAAATTTATTCATGTTTCTATTAGGAAAGTACTTATTTACCCTCAACTCGTGTGATACTCTTGCAAAGCCAAGAAAATCCTTTGTATTTAATTTTTTTTCAAAGCGAAAGAACTTATTTGGAAATTTCTTCATTGTCCGAAGTACTTTGCACTTGTCTGTTTACTTGGCACTTGAAATTATTCAAATACATATTTACATTTCTATCCTGGAGGGATACTTAACACATTTGTTTAACACATTGCACTTGTTTTGTGTTTGCATAGCTAATGTATTCAACATTTTATATTACTGTCATATTACAAACAACAATTGTTTTTGTTATGTTGTAACAACAGTAAGAAAAGGTGTATCGTCGCTGGGCGTAAGAAAATAGCACCTGAATTGGGTCTTTATTTCGTATCTTGGCTATGATTTTTGGAAGTAATTTTTTTATAAATGGAAACTGTGGAGCTTTGTTTATATGTGTATGTGGAAAAAAGATAATTTTTAAAAAGTTTCGGGAAAGGCTCAAATTAAGCTCCTCACAATAAGGCTTGGGCCCAGTGACAATATGTTAAATATTTTTCCTAAAATGAATATTTTGAAGCAGTAAAAGGAGTAGTCTGTTAAGCATTACTTCCAAAATTTTTATGATATCCCACTTACTTTAAAACTATCGAGACGACTTCTCTCCGGTTTTAATAAAATTGGCCTTATTTTAATTAAATTAATGGCTTATTCTCATGTTGAAAAGTTGAACAAAAAATAAACCCGTTTTTAGGAAAATTTAACTGAAATTTACGAAATTTAAATTTATGTGTGTTTTTTTGCTTTAAGTAGTTTAATTTTGTTTTAATTTTTCTTAAAAGCCATTAACCTTTTTTGAAATCAATTTTTTTATTTAGCATGTTGTTAGTTTCTGTTTTTTTTGTGATACATTTCCCAAATGACCATTTATAAAATTTTGTAAATTTGCCAAAATATACATTTGGAAAATTGTTTATACATTTTGATGTGTCAATCCCAAAAAAAAACAACAACTTCTAAAAATAACTCCCATTTTTATAATACATTTACAAAATTAAATTCCAAATTAAATTTATAACAAAAACCACAAACATAAATTTAACAAATATTCAACCGCAATAGAAAAATAAACAAGAAATTCTAAATAATTTTAACAAGTTATTACAAATTTTGTAAAAAAAAAATTATTAATAAAAAAAGTAACATTAATGTGAATTTGTAATAAAATACCACAACACATTTTTAGCAACAATCAATCGATAACTGTCACCTGTAAAAATAAACTTCATAATTCAATAAAACACTTTTCCTTTGGTACAGTTACAATGTAAAAATTGTTTTTTTTTTACAGGAGGAAGCGTGAAAACAACAGTTTTTGAAATGTTGAAAAATAATACGAAATGTTTGTACATTGTCTGTGTTTTTATAGATTGATAATAATATTGATGCTGATAATGATGGTGTATTTTACTAAAGTTTTTTTTTTTTTTTAGAGAAGAGGAATTGAAAATATAAAATAACTTTAGTTATTTTGTTTGTCGTTTGTTATTGTGAGTAGTGGAGCAATTAGATTGCTCAATTTTTTATACTTGTCGACACATATTTTTTTAATGCATCACAATAGTGAAGGTATGCCAAGAGTTGTAAATTGATTTTGATAAAATTATTGTAAAATATCAAAGGAATTAAATATGCTAAAAATCCCAAACGTATTTAACAAATTGTGAAAAATAATCCGCTGCAGGCATGTCCCTATCCGGATTTCATTCTTGCCTAAGGAAATCGTCAGGGGACGACGTTTTTAGAATTTCTGGAAATATTTGTTAAGTTAAATTACAAACTCAATGAGAAGTTTTTGTTCTCGTCTAGGAGCGTTATTAAACATTTAAAATATCAAAGAAAAAACAAAAACAACAACAGAAAATTTTCCACAATTTGCTTTGTCATCTTCCAATGTACTACTCTGTTGTTTTGACAGATCTAGCAATGTAGTGACATCCATTCATGTAGAAACAACAATAGAGAACAATGTTTTCTAAAGTGTCAGTAACATTCAAATTTGCACAAGCACCTGCATATTAGTTTTTTAATTTTATTTTATCGGGATATACATTAATTGCATCAAAGGAATTAAATATGCTAAAAATCCCAAACGTATTTAACAAATTGTGAAAAATAATCCGCTGCAGGCATGTCCCTATCCGGATTTCATTCTTGCCTAAGGAAATCGTCAGGGGACGACGTTTTTAGAATTTCTGGAAATATGTTATAAGCCTGAGCTAGAAGTAAAATTTTGTTTGAAATTTTTAAAATTTTAAAACGAATTATGTAAATAATTTATTAGTTCTTTCAAGAAGCGTAAGGAATTTTTTAATTTATTAAGAGCTACAGATACTCTGGTGTACTACGTGTTTTATTATTTCACGCTCTCCCGAGCAATCTTCAGTAAAATTTTGAATTTCGTATTCGTTGTGTTAATGGCAAAAATGTAAATTTTTTATCTTTCAGCCACCATCGAACCACAATTAACTAACAGCAGAGTGTGATAGTTTCGCCATTAGCCTATTTGGGGTTTTTGTTGTTGTAGTACAATACACTCACAATATTTTATCGTTAAAAACAACATAAACTAGATATTAAATTTTTTGTAAACACAATTAAAAAAAGGGCTACTGATTTTTCATTATATTCAAACCATTTTGCTATTTATTTTCAAGCATTGTTTAAACAATCCATAAAATAAATAAAAATAATTTAAAAGTCTGTTAAAACAATCATCAATTTTTAACTGACAAAACTTAAAAAAAAAAAAAACGATTTTGTGGTTTTTTTTTTAAATTTGAAAGTTTTTTTTGTTTATTTGAATTTTCAAAACACTACACACTAGGGTGGGTCGATTTAGCAATCGATATTGCGTACTCGATTTTCGAAAGCTCTTAGCATGGGGAACTAGAGGTAAACTAGAGGTAAACGTATATAAGTAAAATTATTATCTGCTTGATGATGAAATGATGATAATGATGAGAAATGATGATAATGATGTTGATGACAACAAGGAGAAAATAATTTTACTTATTTATATTTTACTTTTACCTCTAGTTGCCACATTTTTTATCCGATTTTCATAAGTAACACCTTTCTGGAAAGGTTGGAAGGGTTGTAATGTTTGAATTTGTAATTTGAATTGAAATAATTTTGTATATAAACAAACTATTCTAATAAAAAAGAAACGGAAAATATTTAAATTTTTTGTTTCAAAACAGAAAGCGGCGAAATTATTTAAATAATTTTTTTTATAAAAATAGAAAACTAAAAATAGAACAGTAAAGTGTTGTTTTTTTAAACGCGTCGTATAGACCAAATACAATTAATATTGTCATTAATATGTATTTTTATTAAGGTTTGAGGTTAAGAAGAAGAATATACCTTCCTCAAAAGTTATAAACACATTAAATTTGCAAATTAGACTAGATCTAGTTTCTGCCTTTTTATGGACAGGCTTCATCAGTGATCTTCCATTAAATTGTATTATTGTTTATATTTTTATTGTCAGATTGTCTCTATATGAATAATTTCAGAAGTGATCAAACAGACATATACAAACATTCTACTTCAGATTTTCTCTGTTTATCTTCTTATTTCCTCCGTGTCACATTTTCACAAATATTGCCACATTGACGTATGGTTTGTACGTACAAGTGCAGGCAATTTGTGTATATTGGAGACGGACAGCCAACAGGGCATTTTTATTTTTTATAGAACATTTGACTGAAAATATCAACTCCTACAGATGATACGTATTTTTCTGTAGTTTGTTATTTATTGACTTATAAAAAAAAAGTTAAACAACATGTATTTTAATTGATTCTTCAATTGAAAACAAACTGTACCTATTACTTTTCAAAAAAACCTCAATCGGTTATGGAAAACATATTACTTATCAATTCAGATTTTTACTTGCCGTAAATTTACAGCTAAAAAGATTCACCTTCTACGAATATCCCATAATATTTCAATTATGGAGTAAATTATATTCTCAAATTATATTTCCTCACACAGAAATATATTCATAAAGAAAACAGATCAGTGTTGCCAAGTCTTTTTTTACAAATCCCCCTAAGTTGTCCAAAAAAAACCCCTAAATTTTCTCTACCGCTAAAAACTTCCCCCTAAAATAAATTTTCACAAAATTCAACAATTTTCTAAATTTTTATTTCAAATTATTTTTAATAAATGCAAATAATTGATTTTTTTGTTCTTAAAATAAAAAAACTTCGTTATATTTTAGCTGGGTTTCTTTTCTTTCCTAGTCACAGTCTTAAATTTTTCAACTTCAAAAATATGTAGGCTAAAAGAAAATAAAAATTTATGTGAAAAACTATCAACAATTTGGCAAAACCAATCATCGAACTCTAAAATTTAATTGCTTTTTAAGTCAAAACTACCCCTAAAATGATTTTCTTACCCCCCAAATGTCCCCGTAACAAATTGGTACCCCCAGAAATCTTACTAAGCGGTTGAAAACCCCCTAAATTTAAGGGGAAAACCCCCAACTTTGCAACACTTAAACAGATTCGTACTGATAACCGAATTTATGACAACTGAAATGGTTTGGTTATTGTAACCAAATTTTTTATTTTTGACAACAGAAGACGTATTGAGATATGAGTACCGTTTGAGTGTGTTAACAAAATTTTGTTTGCATCAATAATAATTCGTGGTCACAACCCCCAAAAATTCGGTTGGCAACAACTTCGGCTGTCCGCATAATTCCGATTTATGTTTGCTGGAATACCTTCCAATACATATTACAGCAATATATTTATTTATGTACACGTGTGAGTCTGTTGTTGATATTTTAACGTGTGGGTGTTTGTTACAAAATATCATTCATATGTCAACACTCTGCTTTGTATAAAATTTATACAGTGTTCGTTAAAAAAAAACAAGTCATAAATCATGTAGTAATTTTTATAAAAGCATAGTTTATAAAATGAAACAATATATTAAGTCTCAGCTATTCTCAGGGGTACAATATTTTAAGTGCCCAAGATAATCCAGAACTTTTTTGTTATTTTGTTTACAGCGTAAAAGCAGAGAATGTAGAATTCCAAAAAAAAAAAAAAAACTTAAGTTGTTTAGTTATTGAAATTCATACTAGGTTTTGAAGAGCTAATGAATTTAAAGCAGTATGACTAATATCAGAAGAGATTTTTTTAGCTGAGGATGAGAAGTTATATTAGTCGTAAATACCATATATCAAATGGTTTTGGAATAGCTTCACTCAATATAATATGTCAGTTAAATCAAAAGAAAAAATATACTTGTGTTAATTTAAAAGAAAATATCAAATTTATTTTAATCGGGAGACATTAATTGCATTAAAAGAATTAAATGAGCTAAACTCCCAAAATGTTGACTTTAATAAATAACTAAGCTTGAAAATTGTTTTATTATTTTATATATATCAACGATATTTCGTTATTCATTGAACTGACGCATGCTAAACATGGAAAATGTTGGCGTTAGTAACATATTTTTTGACAGTGCTAAAATATTTTGCGATTTATCGTAAATTTTTATTTGAATTTGTGTGTGTGTGTATTTTAGTATTGCCATTCGTCATTATAACAAAAAAACAAAACATCGTTGCATACAATTAGTAGTATGAATACAGAGTCGTTTAAATATAAGTCAAAGCATACTGCTACAAAATATTTTAACAAAATTCGACTTTAACAAAAATAAACATTTGGAGAATTTGGATAGTAAGGCTGATTACACTGTGCTAGTTGAAAAATTCGACAAGCGGAATACCCGGTTTGTGAACCTAATTCGAGTACGCTAAATCCAGTGCTGCTAGTCGTTTTTCGAGATTAACTCTTAAAAAAAGATATTTGTTTTTGAAAATTATGGTTCCAAGGTCCCCAAAACCACGATTTTTCTAAATTGTTGGCCATTTATTTTCACCCGGATTATTTCTTATTCCCCCAGTCAGCATTGGGTTAAAAATAATCAATATCGGTGTAGCGGTTCTGAAGTTGTGTGTGAAAATGTGAGGACACTTGGGAATTTTCTATAAAAAACCCAGGAAAAATGAGTAAAAAGGTTAAAGTCGGGCATGCCGACTATACCATACCCTACAACAGTCTGGGTAAAAGCCAACTAATGTTTGGATCCGAAATTCGAATGGGTTAAAAGGGGCTTGTGTCAAAATTTTCTATAATGTGAGTCAGCGCACCAAATTTCATTAAAATATCTTAATATTTGCGATCTGCAGTTTGTAACCAAGCCAATATTGGGGGGACCCTTATATGGGCACTAGGTCTAAACATGGACCGATGTTCACCAAAATCAATACGCTACGTCCTTGGGCCGACAAAAGTCGGTGTACCAAATTTCATCAAAATATCGTAATATTTGCGAACTGCAGCGTATAAACAATAAAATTTTGGTAGGACCCTTATATGGGCACTAGGTCTAAACATGGACCGATGTTCATCAAAATCAATAGGCTTCATCCTTGGCCTGAGAAAGGTGGGTGTACCAAATTTCATCAAAATATCTTAATATTTGCGACCTGCAGCGTATAAACAATATAATTTTGGTAGGACCCTTATATGGACACTAGGTCTAAACATGGACCGATTTTAACCAAAATCAATAGGTGTCGTCCTTGGGCCAACAAAAGCCGGTGTACCAAGTTTCATCAAAATATCTTAATATTTGCGACCTGTAGAGTGCGCACAAGAATGCATGGACAGACAGACAGACGGACGGACGGACAGACGGACATCGTTAAATCGAAATAAAAAAAAATTCTGAGCCAATCGGTATACTATAAGGTGGGTCTAGGACCAATATTTTTTGGTGTTACAAACATCAGCACAAACTTATAATACCCTGACCACATAGCGGTGTAGGGTATAAAAATAGAAGTAATGCTTTCCAAACTTCTGCTTTCACTGCTTCACCAGTATCCGTTAGTATATTTTTACTGCCTTGTAGAAGTTATTCTGAACAACTTCAAAAAATCGAAACTTTCATTGCTTCCAAAGTTTCTGTTAGTATATTTTTACAGCGTTTTTAGAATTACTTCTGAACAACTTCCAAAATATCAGCTAAGGGGTTAAATACTGTAACAACAGCATTTTAAAGGGCATATTTGAACGGTTGTCAAAAATTCAATTAACAATATTTTTAATATTTTATTTTTTTACTTACAAATCATGTTGTTGTGGTATGTGCAAACAATATCAGTTTTATATTTTCCCAGCCAAAATTGCCATAGTTGCCACTTCATTACTGGCCTTTTTTAAAAAAGGCAAAATCGGCTGCCACTGTGCAGTAGAGCGTACCAGCTTAGAGGCAAAAAAAAAAAAGCCGTACACCCTCCAATATGAAATATTTTTACAAGGAGGTTTCAAAAAAAAATTTTTTATTTTTTTTTTTGCCGAATGTAGGGTCGCCATTTTACATTTTTCGTTATATCTTGGGCATTTACAGTCGGATCTTAAAGTATGATACATCGATGTTTTTCTCTCGAGGAGACCAGTGTTTTTCTTTCGAGGGCCATTGACCTCAGGTATCCTGTTCTAGTAGTTAGCCACCAGATCTCAGTTGCTAACCCCCTAATGTACCACCCTAATGTCAGAAAATTAAAGCTCGCAAAAAATCATTAAACTTTTGCTAATGAAGTTTTTCGATAAACCCAGTAGAATTTTTTTTTATATATTGGTTGTCGAACGTAGGGGTCGCCTTTTTTAATTTTTTTTCATTGGATTTTTCCTTTATAGCAAAACACTGGTCTCCTCGAGGCAAAAAAATTGGTATATCACACTTTAAAATCCGATTTTAAATGCCGAAGCTATAACGAAATATTGAAAAAGGCGACCCCTACGTTCGGCCAAAAAAAAATAAAAAATTTTTTTTGAAATTGCCTTGCAAAAATACTTCATATTGGAGAGTGTACGGCGAACTTTTATTTTGAGGTACGGTCTACTGTACAGCCTTCATTAATTATCGGAAAATAAAAATGTAAAGTGATTTTTAATCTCAGATAAATTCTCTAGTCCCTATCGTGGCCCGATTTTTATTTAAAAAAGTTAGTTTTAACAAAGTTGCCACACAAACTTAAAAATTCCAAAAAAGGACCAAAATTCAAAAAAAAAGGGCCAAAAAAAGGGACTAGAGTTTTTTGTTGCCTACGAAACAAAACACCCGGATCAAAATCGATTAACCCGCCTTGGCTGTACAGTGGCAACGGATTTTGAACTTAGGGTTGTGGGAAAACTCGTTTAAAGTTTAAAATTAATTTTACGCTACGAAAACAGCAAAATTTTAAAAAACGGTGTATGAGCAAAATTTATATCTCGCAGTTTTCTAAATATACACCAAATTTCGAAAGAATCGGATTAAGATTAATGGTAGAGAATTTATTAGACATTTCATTTCGTTCAAAATCCTTTTTTTCGTACATTTTTTTAATTTGTTTTGTATTTGTTTTTAATTTTTTTATATACATTGGTAACTTTTATGGCTTATAAAAAGCCATCAGTACCTGCCTCATATAACGTGCCTTCGCCCGCCATCGAGGAATCGTCATTGGCGTTTCTTTGAAGACTGCGTGCATATCTAGCATCTTTGGATGTAGCTTTTTTTATTTTTGTTGTGCTGTATTATGCGAAATAAGGTTTATAATAAAGATAATGGTGAAAAAACGGTCCCAAAAAATTTTGTGTACAAATTTAATGCATAGAATATTACTTTGTGACTAAAATGTATTTTACAAAAAAACATGTGGAAATTTTATTTCTTTTTCTGAGCATATACTGAAGAGTATGCTCTATCCAAATAAAATATAAAAAGAATTCGAAAACAAAAGTTTTCCTAGAGTCGATACCCCCTTAAGTATTGCGTCTAAAGCATAATCGCTCTAAAAGTGATCTTAAAAAGTGATTTTGGTAACATTTGGTATTTCTAAACAGATGATCGTGGGTTCGATTCCTGGAGGGACCAATATTTTTTAAATTTCTTTCAAATTTTTTTTTAAATTTTTTTTTAAATTTAAAAAATTTTTTTTTTTAATTAAAAAAATGAAAATTGTGCTTAAAACAATAGTGAATGGCAGTGCACCTTTTGCACTTGTTTAAAAAGTACTTTCATTGAAGAGAATAAAGCACAATATCTCCCAATGGCAAAGTGGTGTTTTTTTATGCCAATAAACTTTTATATCACTTAATAGCTCAGTGTTAGAAAACTAGACTGGCAATCATGAGATCGCAAGTTCGATGCCCGGTGGCAAAAATAAAAAACTTTTATAGAATAAAAAAAATATAATTTTTTTGCGAAGATTTTTTTTAACTTTTAATTGGTGAAAAAGGGCTTTGTTTGCACTCGGGCAAAAAGTACTGAAAATATGCTGAAGTAGGAGTACTTCTCTCCTATGACAACTCAATTTTAAAATCAGTAGTGTTTATGTTAAAAAAGAAGTACATCTAGATCATCAATAGCAATGCTTTTTCTACCGTTTTAACCTATTCAAATTTCGGATCCAAACATTAGTTGGCTTTAAGTCAGACTGGTGTAGGGTATTATATAGTCGGCATGCCCGACTTTAACCTTTTTACTCGTTATTAATTAAAAAGTGGTAATGGAAAGAAATGCATTATCGTCTTTTAGGATATCTTAAGTACCCAGCAAAAAAAGAGATGCCGAAGCAGTAGAAAAAGCACTACAATTGATTATCTAGATGTACTTCTTTTTTAACATAAACACTAATGATTTTAACATTGAGTTGTCATAGGAGAGGATTACTCCGACTTTAACATTTTTTCAGTACTTTTTGAACGAGTGCAAAGGAAGCTCTATTTCACCAATTAAAAGTTAAAAAAAAATTATTTACAAAAAAAATTATATTTTTTTTAATTTACAAAAGTTTTTTATTGCCGCCACCGGGCATCGAACTTGCAACCTCACGATTGCTAGTCTAGCGCTCTACCGCTGAGCTATTCTTTGATATGAAAGTTGACTGCCATAAAAACACCACTTTGTTAATGCGAGATATTGTTCCTTATTCTCTTCATTAAATGTACTTGTTTAAGTGTAAAAGGTGCACTCCAATCCAATATTGGTTTCAGTACTATTTTTACATAAAAATCAATTTCTGACCAGTTTTTTATATAGACATATTTCTAAAAATTTTAAAATTAAAAAATATTGAATTTAAACGAATTAATGATAAATATTAAAGAAAAAATTAATAGAATAAAAAAAATTAAAAAAAAAAAAATAAAAAAAATAGGTCCCGCCGGTAATCGAACCAGGGACCCTTTGTTTGGAAATGCCAAATGATACCAAAATCGCTTTTTACGATCACTTTTAGAGCAATTACTCTTTAGAAGAAATATTTAAGTGATTTTTTGGATGTGGTTCAGAAGTAATTCTAAAAAAACTGTAAAAATGTAATAACGCATACTTGGGAAGCAATGAAATAAGAAGTGATTTTTTGAAGTTGTTCAGAATAACTTCTGAAAAAGCAGTAAAAATACACTAACAGATACTTGTGAAGCATTGAAAGCACTACTTGCAATTTTTTTGCTGGGTATATAGCGGCTCAAAAGAGCTAGAGTTTTTTTTGTTTATTTAAATACATTTTTTTCAATTGTCATAAATATTGTTTTCAATTTGTAAAATTTAAATTTTTTTAAAACATTTTTAGCTAAATAACTTAGCTATTTATAAAAAAAAACATCCTGTTATTGTTTAACGTGATAATAATTTTGTATTACCGGTTCTTCTTCTTTACTGTTAATTGATATTTTATGCATAAAATATGCCTACAACAACATAGATACAAGAATGGCAAACACTCACCTTGCCTGGAGCTAACAAAATGTTACGAAAGTGCTATAAGTTGGTTATAAAAACTACAGACATTTTGTTTTTTTTTTTTGCCACTTGCGAATAAGTAAGTAAGACAGAAATTCAAAAAAATACAGCAAACAACTGCTTAAAAATAAAAATGTATGGGAAGAAAAAGAAGAACAAAAAAACAACCAACAGAAATAAAAACATAGGAAAAATCTACAGAGATGGGTTTATATACTTTGACAATGATTTTAATTCCCTCTAGCATTCAATGGAAAATTAAACGAAGCATATTGTTGACATTTTAACATGTAACTGTATTTATTTTTTTTTACTTCTGCTGCAACATTTTCGTTCAACTTTTCATTATATGAATGCCTGGGTGTAAGGCAGGAAATTTTCTAAATTCTAACACGTTTTTAAAAAGTAAAGAAAATTAATATAGTCTGTTTTTATTTTACAACGGTATAGAATTTTGTTCTATTTATTTTTAATTACTTTAAATTAAAAAAATATAAACACAATGTATCTTATTATGTTTAAGAGTGTTTTTGGGGTGCATTTAAGTCCCGGAATATTATGATACCTTAAATTAATTTTTTTTTTTTATTTCGTTATGGTGTAACATTCTTTTCTTTTTTCTATTGTTAATTTTAGTATTTTTTGTTTTTCTACATCTTAAGTTTGTAATTGTATACTTACAAGTTGTTATATATGTAGTACATTTTTTGAATAGCCAGACTGCCTTTGGGTTATATGGCACCTTGTTGTTTTTACCTTTTCTTGCTGAATAACTTACAATAATTTTTTTTGTTGCATTTTTTTAATTTTTCTTTTTTTTATATTTTTTTTAATTAGGTTAAGGTCATTTATATTAAGTTGTTATATTTGGTTAATGTCGTTGTTGCTTTTTTGTTATTTATTTTTGTCTTTTTTTCTTTCACCTTACTTTGCTTTTGGGTTAAGCACTTTTATGTCGACAATTATAGTTTCTAAGAGTAGCTACACGCAAAATATTTAAAGATGTTAAAAAAAAACAAAAATTTACCTATTTTGAGGTGAAAACTTTTTTGAATGTGAATTTCAATTTCAATAAGAAAATAATTTTTTAGGTGAGAAACAATTTTTCTGCTAGAAAAAATTTGTCGCAAAAGAAATTAGTGCAGAGTAGCAATTTCCGAGCAGGGCTTTTGCATGATATCCCTAAAACTACTATTCGATTTTCTTCTAAATGGATTGAACTCATTTTTAACCATTGGCAGAGACTTCATTCTTTGGAATTCATTAGCTCGAATTCACTTTTAACCCTTTGAGGACCATACATTACTGCCGAAGCGATTTAAAAATGTTTGGGATTTTCATGATTTCTGACCTAATAATAGTTATGCCAAGAAAAATTGGCTCCGTAGAATCCCTCCTTACCCCTCATTTCGCTTGCCAAAAATATTTGCCATTTGTAGACCCTACCGTTCCGGGCGAAGCGATTTTTGTTATTATTTTATTTTCGTGATCTGCAACTAAATTATAGATATTTTATAAAAAATTGTCATCATAGATCCCTTTCGCTTGTCAAAATTTCTGCTTTTTACCCTTTAAATGAAGAATTCTAATTAACCAACTTCGTGAGCTCGCAAGTCGAAAGCGGGACCAGGTAGGGATTTATCTCCTTCTACATTTTTGTTCCCCCTACCCTCCTCTACAAATAACCCTTTGACATATTTACTCTATATTTTGTCTGGGCAAGCATACTTGCCTATGGTCGTCAAATAGTTAAGGAATTCAATCAATTTATCTCATTCGATTGTGTCAATCATTGAATTCAATCGTTAGGAATTCTTTCGATTGACAATTTGAGAATTCAGTCGATCATTCGATTTTGTATCAATTCGAATGAACTAGAATTTTATTGAATTCTCAAACTTTTATATCGATTGAGCAAACATCGATATAATGCCTAACTATTGAATTCCTGATGATTGAATTCAGTGACTGAACATATCGAATGAAGAAAAAATTATTGAGGTCTTTAAAATTAAAACAAATGAGACTCAGTTCAATCATTCTATAAATAATCAATCAGAATTGAAAATAGAATGAGGGAATGAAGTCTTTATAAGCTCTATTTGTGGTGAATATAAAATTTTGTTCATCTGAAACCACAAAAGTCGGGCGTCGCTGTTGTCTACATAAATTTTTCAAATTTGTATTTGCAAACCTTATATTTTTACTGTTATTTAAAGTCAAAGAAATTATTATATTATTTTAAAATATACGTAACTTAGTAAAACGCCATCTAGGGGCCACTAGTAGAATCACACATAATGTACTACACGAAAATAAAACACCTGGGGTATGGCATCACCAAAAAAATAAGTTATAACAACATCGTTATCAGTGGTGACTTTCTGTTCAGTAAACTGACACTTCTCTTTTTTTTTAATTAAGAACAAATAATGTACCTCGTTTATACAGAACCCAAAATTAGTACTTTTCAAATTTATTTTGTTTTCGATTGTTAAATCCCATACAAATTTCAAATCGAAAACTTAAAAAAACGAAAACTTCTAGTTTAGGGTTCAATATGAATGAGGCTTAAGAGAGTTTCAGGAATCAAAATAATATGTAAAATTTTTCTTTTCAAACATTTCTGGCGGTTGCTTTTTTAAATTTTATGCAGTTTTCAATAGTTTTGTTGTTTTGCAATATAAGATCAGCTGATACTAAATAGTTGCTCAGGTAATACTACGGATGCCAAACGGGAAATCCCGAATCCCGAAATCCCGGCATTTTCGGGATTGGCAAAATCGAAACCGATCTCGGGATCCCGGGATTTCATACAAAATCCCGAATCTCGGGATTTTCAAATATCAATCCCGATTGGCATCCCTAGGTAATACTAAATATCAGCTCCCACTGCTGGTAAGTACACTGAGAGAATTATCTGCATGATATTAATGAATTTCTGCATAAAACCAGTGAAGTTTCACTGGAACTCGTCCATTGAAATTTTTTATTGAATTAATGTAACTTTTTATAAAATATTGTAAAAAATTTCATTTTATTTATTAAAAGTTTCATACACTCAATAAAAAAGTTTCATTAAAACTAGATTCATAAAATATATGAAGATTTTTCATCCAATTTAAGAATTTTTTCATTTACTTTGTGAAGAAAACTTCATTAGTTACTGAAAAATTTCAATAAAATTCGTCCAGCAAAATTCCCTCTGTGTAGTGCAAGTTCTGATTTCTCATTTCTATAATTAATAGCCTCTGGGTATGGCATCACCAAAAAATAAGTCATAACATTATCGTTATCGAAAGGTGACATTTTGTTCTGTAAACTTTTTATTTAAATCAAAATAAAAACAAACAAAAGACTTCCAAAAAAAAACAAAACAAACAAAATAATATCTAAAATTTATTTGTTCGAAAATATTTAGTTTTTGACTTATTTAAAAAAAAAATATTTTTTTAAGTTAAATATTAAATAAAATATATAAAATAAAACAAAAATTTGTAAATTTAGCTACCATCACTTTTTTTTTGCAAAAAATCCCCTAAACTAAACTCCCAATATTTTTTTTCTCTACCCTAAAAATTCACCCAGCAAATTTCGTTGCCCTAAAAATTGCCTAACTTAAAAAATCCCTTAAATCTAGGGCAAAATACCGTAAACTGGCAACACTGCTACCATCTGTGTGTTTGTATGTATGTTGTGCATTATTATCAGATAAGGGGATTTGCCCTAAACTTGGGAATTTCAGCTTCGGTTTGTGACATATTATTGAATGGAGAGATTTGGAGATTTTACAAAATTGGGGATTTTACCACTGTTTGTTGGTATTTAAATATTTTTTATTTTGAAAATTACGAATTTGTAACCTCAAAAATGTAAATTTTAATAAAATTTAGTTTTAAGCCGAAAATTAGAATAAATTTTAGGCGTATTATTTTAAGTGCAAAGTTCACCAAATTGGGTATATTAAAGTATTTCAAAATTGAAAAATTTGTCTAAAATACTTAGTTCTTAAAGTATTTATAAATCTTGAAGTATCTAAAAGCAAACGAGCTCAATAATTAATCAAAACAGGGCTAAAAAAATATTACAAATACTTTAAAATCTTTATTCTATCTTCAAAATACTGAAATTGCATCATTCACAAGACTCAGAAAAACTATGATTTGTATATTTTGGTTCGGATTTTTGGTTTGGATTTTCATTTAACTACGTACATATGTATCTTGTGAATCAATGTCAAAAATAGTTTACAAGGCCTTATAAATGTACACTAGATCGTACCACCTTACAGGCAAAACGAAAAGTACACCTTCAAATATAAGTTATTTTTGCAAGGCAATTCCAAAAAAAAAAAAAATTTTTTTTCTTGCCGAAGGTACGGGTCGCTGTTTTAAATTTTTCGTTATAGCTTCGGCATTTAAAGTATGATATATCGATTTTTTTGCCCCGAGGAGACCAGTGTTTTGCTTTATTGAAAAACTTTGATTTTCTGTTATTAGGGCCGTACATAAGGGTGGTAGCAACTGAGATATGGTAGGTAAATACTAGAACGGGTCCTTAGAGAAAAATATTGGTTCCTTCGGGAGAAAAGTATCGATGACTCATACTTTAAGATCCGACTGTAAATGCCAAATATATAACGAAAAATATAAAATGGCAACCCCTACGTTCGGCAAAAAAAAACAATTTTTGAAACCTCCTTGCAAAAATAATTTAGATTGGACGGTGTACGGCGAACTTTTTTTTTGAGGTACAGTAATAGAAAAAAGTCCGTAAAAAATTTAGTTAAAACTACACTCAAAAAAAAAAGTCAGTAAAGTCAGCAAAAAATGTTGCTGTGTCAGCAAATTTTTCGTCAGGAGCGTGCTTGCAAAAAAGTTGGTAATTTCAGCAAAAGGTTTGCTGAAAATCAGCGAGCTGATTTATACCAAAAAAATAGTAATCTTCAGGAAAAGTTTTGCTAACACTTAGTCGACTGCAAATGAAAAAAAATCTTTGCTAAAATCACTAAACTTTTTACTGAATATTAGTAGACTGAAAAAAACTCAAAAAACTTGTAGCAAAATTTTACTTTAGTTAATTTATTTGCTGAAAATTTAAATATAGAATATGTTTTTAACTCTACTATTTTCTTGAGCTTAAGGTTTGGTTTTTATTTATAAAAAGTTTTTATTTTCGATATTTCGCTACTCCATTGTGTAGCATCTTCAGGAAATAAGAAATTAACAAATTAACAAATTATGAACAATTTGAAAGTTTGAAAAAATTGAAAATTATTTGTCAAATATATTGTATGTATACATTCATACCAGCAAACAAAATTTTTGGTATAAAAGTATAACAAACAAAAATAATAATAATTAACAATAATAATAATAATTAAATTAAAAATAAAAAAGCTCAAGAAAATAGTAGAGTTAAAAATTAAAAAAGAAGGTTAAATAAACGAAAAGAATATAGAATATGTGTAGAGTTGTTTTCCTTTTTTGTCATTTACGTTTTCAGACAAGCTGCAACATCTACATCTAGTCTATTTGGTTGTCGTCCACGCTATGAATGCTGTTATCAGCAAAATAAATTATTAAAACATTAGTTCAAAATTAGTTTAGTGCTAAAAAATATAACTAAAATTTTAGCTGAAAACGGAATTTCAGCAAAAAAATTTAACCTGCTAAATTCATCAAAAAATTTTGCTAAATAATTAGTAGCCTAAAAAATCACCAAAAAATTAAAAATTTTCGAAGATTTTTTTTCGATTTTTTTAAATGCAAATAAAAATCGAGCCTTCTGGATACAGTAGTTTACAATTTTTTAGCAAATATATCGGCTGATTGATTTTAGCAGAATAGACTGCTATTTGCATTCAACTAAATTTGGCTTAAAAATAGCAAAAATTTTGTAGATTTAACAGTTTATTTTTGCTATTTTTAATCTACAAATATTTAGCAAAATTTTCTGCAGATTTTACAGTACAATTTTATTATTTTTAATTAACTTAAAGTTAACCTAATAATAACTAAAATTCTGTAAATTTAACAGTTTTAATTTTGCTGTTCTCATTTTACTAGTATTTAGTAAAAAAATCTGCTAATTTAAGCAGTTTTTTCTGCAGCATCATTTTTAACTAATTTTTAGTAACTTTTTCTGCTATTTTTACAGATTTATTTCTATGAGTGTACGGTCTAATTTTTAAGTATTATGTAATTTTCGTAAATGAAATCTATTTGATTTCTTTTGTTTGTGTTAAATTTATTTTAAAATTCAAAGAAAAATATTAATTTAAATGTGGTAAATGTGGAATCATATTAAAAATGCGACTACAATTGTGCAATTTTATAAAACGTGTGTTAATTAAAAATATCGCGTCAACTTATTTGTGTTAAAATACTGTTGAATGAATTCCGCTATATTTTTTCGTAACATATTCTTTTAATATAAAATAACCCCTAAATTTATAAACGCTTTGTAAAATTATAGGAGGTTTATTGAACAAATTTTGTATGAAAATGACTTTTTGTAAACCTGCTATACCTTTACAAAGCATTTATGAATTGAGGGGTAAGTTTATGTTTCAATTAAAATAATTTGGGGACAAAATTGGGGATTTACAAGTTTTGTCGGATTTTTTGGGTTTTCAACTTGCAAAATGGGACTATGAACTAAAAATTTTTTGGCAACACTGTTTCTGTTGTTCAGTTTTAGAGAAGAGATACAACCTTGCGTAAAACGTAAAAAATGTTGAACAAATTTTGTTTATTTTTCATTTTAGAAAGTTTTTTGCTTCTCCTGTGTTCTAAAATACAACAGTATATATTTCAATGGATTTTGACCTTTCAGCAATAGGTTAGTTTCCTCAAAACTAGAACAGATTGTTTTAGAACGGGTTCTAGAACTAGTTGAGAAACTGGTTCTGGGATAATGAAATATTACAAAACATGTTTGAAAATTATTTGAATTGTATAAAGTTTGCACTGTAAACAGTAGTTTTCAAGTCATTTTTAATTACTAATAATTTTAAGTGCAACAGTTTTTTTTTTTTTTTAATCCACTTAAAAACATTTTTCTTTAAGTGTATTGCTACAAGCATATTTATATATGTGCATTATACTTCTCCTTTCCTTTCAATGTTAAGGATCACGTCTTTTATGCATTACCTGACATGCGTTTTAAGTGGTCTATCTTATGTATTTCTTGCAGTTTTCTTTTTCGCAGTTTGTGTGCTTTTTACAGTTTTTCATACCAAACTAAAATAAAAGCGTGAAAATATATAAATATAAGTATTTGTAATTGACACGTAAAAGATTAAATTAAGTTTTTCAGTTAGTTTATATACAAAACTATATTATAGTTGTAGTTTCTAGTAACTACATTGAGGTTATTGTTAAAGTTTTGAATTGGAAATATGAAATAAAATATAAAGTAAAAACAATAGTAACACTTTGAGTCTATCCAAATAGGAAAACTTTAACTTTAGAGGGTCATTCATTATATGCTTGAAAATAAAGTAATATGATCATTGCTAAAGTTTGTTATTAAATAGGATTTGGAAATGATACATTTTAAAACAAAGTTTTTTTTTTCGTTATCAGCTAAGGGAATGATATATGGAAGGAAAGTAGTGCTGGTTAGGTCAGTGTTGTCAAATAAGGGGATTTCGCCCCAAATTGGGGATTTCAACTTCGGTTTGGGGTCAGATTTTTGTGGGGAGGGATTTGGGGATTTCACAAAAGTTTGGGGATTTTACTTATGTCCTTAAGTACTTTTGGGGATTTCTGTTTTTTTTTTCTTTTATCAGTATATTGTGTATTTTATCTTATTTTAAAATATATAGTTTTTCTGATGTAGATTATTTTGATAAACTGCTTTTTAAAATTGGCAATAATAGAAATTTTAAAGAAATGACAACCATATTATAACCTGCCCGTTTAAAAAAACTGAGATAGGTTATTATACAGACTTGTCTACATATTCGCTAATCGTGTTTTAACATTGATTTTATGACTCGTGGAGACGTCAAGTAAACCCAAATGTAATTTCGCACCTCTTGTAATTTTTTTTTTCTAGAATTTCTAGAAAATAAAAACGGCAGTCTTTAGGTGGTTACATAAAGTTCCAGGGGGCAAAAATATAATTACAATTTATAAATTTTTTCTAAATCAATTAAAATAATTTGCACTTGATCTTACTGAATGTGCTAATTTTAATGTTTTTAGATTAATAGTTTTTATGATTTCTTTTGATTTTTTCTTTGTGCAAGCAGGCAGTATTCGTCGCTCTCTTTCGAAGATTGACAATTTATATCGAAAATTTTAGCCTTTGCAGACGTGTGTAATTCTTATGGCTGAATTTTCGATATAAATTAAGAAGAGAGTGATTTAACATAGCTAGGGAGAGTTGGATAGTCTTTTAATTATATAGTCGTTGGTGCAAGTAAATGATTTTTGTAATATTTTTTTTTTCTAAAGGTTTTAAAATGAATATTTATAATATTATACAAATTACATATTCATTAAAAATGGGTTTTTATTTCAAATTCATATTAAAAACCATGTTGGGGAAATATGTGCGGATTTAGAAACTTGTTTTGGGGATTTTTGGGGATTTCAACTTGTCAAATGGGGATATGAGCAAAAACTTTTCTGGCAACGCTGGGTTAGGTATATTAAAAAAGGAATTTTATTCAAAATTTGAATTAGAAATTTTAAAAATTCCAATAAAGGAATTTTCAAAAATCGGTAAAAATTTTTTTAGCAGAATCTGGTAAGTTTTTTAAAAAAAATTTTACTTAACTAAGAAATTTTGTTTAAAAATTTCTTACATAACTAAAATTTCGATAAAATCTCCTACTTTGTGCTGACTATAATACTGGCCTTAAGAATCTGAGAATATTTATGAAGACAACCACATCTTAATATTTAAAAATATTTTAAAAATAGAATTTTTGGTGTAGAAACATGTTCTAGATTTGTTTGAGAAAAAATATATTTATTTATTATTAGTAATTCTGTAATTAATTCACTGAGAAAATAGTATTTAAAAAAAAAAAAATCATTGTAACTCAGAGCTAAAGAATATCACGCCATCATCAATTTCAATCTATGGCAAATTGAAAGTGTAATTAGAAAAACAACAAAGAATAGTATTTATTATTAAATGGTTTTCTTACAAGGAAAGTTTGTTGGAGAGTTCCCATAGATTTCGCAGAGGAAAGAAAAATAAGGAATCTTCACTAAAAAAAGTAGTTGCTTAAATTCAATGAGGGTAGTTTTGGTTTCAGAATTAATTGGAAGTGTTTTAATAGTTAAATTAACTATTAAACTTTCGTTTAATGGTTAAGTAAAAGTGGCTGATGATTTATTTTTTAAGTGATCGACGCACCAAATTTCATTAAAATATTTTCGTATTTGCAACTCTGACATGAAAGCAAGCCATGTTGGATGCGGATCTTTATTACAACTTCCAACATTTTATCTTTATTTGAATAAAATTGTTATTTCTAGAAAGTTTTCAAAAAAATACTTTACTTGAAAAAATGTTACTCAGAAAAAAATTTTTTTTCTTTCCGAAGCGAGTTGAGTCAAATCGAATAAAAATTTGTACGAGTTTTCCCGTAAAACATAAAACATATTTTCTGGTAAAATATTGGCAAATTTGTTTGAGAGTTTTTCCAAATGTATATACAATACCATCAAAAATATTTTTGGGACAGGATGTTTTCTTTTTTTTTTTTCAATGTGTATTATTTTCTCTATCTAGTGGTGAACCACCATGCAGTTCTTCCTTGTTAGTTCATATAAGTGAAAATGTATAAGATTTCTTTCGAAAAGTCAGCTACTAAAAATTAATTTAACGCATACTTGATTTTTATCGATAACACTACAACGCATAACACTAGCACCAATAACAAAAAATACATAAATATAACAACATGGTGTCCACCAACACAAACATAAAAACTCACATATACTCGTATAAATCCACACAAAACACTTAAAATATGGGGTTTCCACAAGAAGTTTGTCAAGAGGCAAACAAATAACTACATGTATTCAATTTTTTGGTTTTTTTTCAATTTCATGTAAGTAACTGGCAGAAAGAAATATATGCAGAGCTTCGACGAATCCAAAAAATATATTGTAAAAGACAAAGCCCTTGTTTAGAACCAAGGATGAAGGAACAAGGATTTTGGTTAAAATCGGTACATGTTTACACTCATACAAATAAGTCCGTAAAAATAGCAGAAAAAGTTACTAAAAATTAGTTAAGAATTATGCTGCAGAAAAAACTGCTAATATTAGCAGAATCAGTTTGCTAAATATTAATAAAATGAAAATAGCAAAAAAACTGTTAAATTTACAGAATTTTAGTAATATTTGAGCTAAATTGTTGGTAATTGCAAATAACAATTTAACCCGCTAAAATTAGTAAAAAAAAATTGCTAAATAATAGTAGAATGAATATAGCAAAAAAAACTGTTAAATCTACAAAAGTTTTGATAAAATTTTCTGAAATCAACAAAACTTTTGCAGATTACTAGTGGATTGGAAAAAGGTAAAAAAAGGAGCAAATGAAATGAAAATTAATAAATAAAAAATAAATGGGCATTTAAAAACATACTTGGGACCAGTTTATTGAATGTGTCAATTAATTGAATTTTTTTCAATTGGCATTGTTCAATGCCTAAATGCCCATTTATAATTGATGAAAGAAGTATTTGTTTTCATGTTTTAATAAAAGAATAAATTAGGAAAAAAAATTAAAAATTCGCGTATTTCTTATATTTTTTGATATTACAATGCTTTTCTTCAATTATGTGTACATTTCATTACCATTGTTTTCATCAATGCAAATTGAAAAAAATTTCATTGGCATTGAATGGTGATGAAATTTGTTGGCACTGACATTGAGATAAAGTAATGCCAATTATATTTCAATGCCAATGAAAATTCCCAAGAATGATTTTTTGTAAAAGTGGTAATATTTATAGACAATAATATGTTAACCATAACAAAATGTATTTCAGATACCCTTCTTTTGATTTTCATTGTTTGCTGATCGGATATGTACTTCCGAATTTATTTGAGTTTCCATTTTCACCTCTAAAGCTTCACCCACAGGAAAGAAGGTGTGGCCGATTAAAAATATCGTATTCCTTAAATAAGCTTAAAAAGTACAATATTGGGGGAAAAATTAGGGTCATCCCTGTAAACTCCACTTGCTCCCCAGAGTTACTTTTAATCGCAATTTTCATATTAAAATGGTTTGTCCAAAATAAACCTTGATCTTTGAAAATTAATGTATTACGATAAATAGAAACTTTTCTCATAAATTTTAATAATTTAGATATTTTATGAGTAGGAAAAATTTTCAACCTTTTCAATTTAGCTTTATTTAAAAACTTTTTGCATTATTTTTGGCGAATTAAAAATATGCAGTAATTTGTATGAGTCATTTAACATTCTGGTTATAAGCGCTCCAAAATTGGTGATTTAATTTACAAAAAATTTGTAAAATTAGCAAATCTTCTGTTAAAAATAAGTTACTAAAATTCAGCAAAATACTGTAAAGTTAGCAAATTTATTGTTAAAAATTAGTAACTAAATTCAGCAAAAAAAAATAGCAAAAAAATTTGTAAGTTAGTAATGTGGAGGTAGCAAAAAAATGAACTAAAAATTAAATTTTAACTAAAAATTAGTTAAAAAATTTGTTAAGTTGAAGTACTAAAAGTTTTACTAACTTTTCTACAAACTTTTTTCTATAAGTGTAGATAATGTGCCCAAATAAAGATCCCCACAGAATTGGCTTTTCCGCACACTTTCCTTTAAATCAAAAAAACTTTTCACTTATTTTTAGATGTTAAAAGTTAAATTAACTACACAATCCTTAAAAAAATGATGATTTTTCATTTATTTGATTTTCAAAAAATTAACTACAAAATCCGTAAGAATATTTAGTTTATTTCGTTTTTTGAACTGACCTTGAAATCTAAAAAGGTTTCTTTTTTTTACAAAACATTTTAAATGAAAATATTAACTGTAGCAGAAAACCCGTATTTATATGTAGTTTATTTTTTAAACAAATGACAAAAAAAGTTGAAAAACCAATTTCTTTTCTTTTTAATTGTATAATCATTTAAAAATAAATGTACGGGTAACTTTTTAAGTAAACTACACTCAGTTACCGTAATAATATTTAATCTATTTTTGACGTTCTCTTAAATACATATATCATTAGGTCAAGTCAAAATTTCTTACAGTTTTTCTAACTTTTTTTTTAATCATTTTGTAGATACATTTTGACACAAGTCCATTTCAACACATCCGAATTTCGGATCCAAACCCTAGTTGTTTTTCTATCAGACTGGTGCAGGTTATCTTATAATTGCCATGCCCGATTATAACATTTTTACTTGAAATTGTCCCACAGGAAGCGTTTTCCGATTTTATTGGCCCATGATTAAAATCGGCCCATGTTTTGACATAAACAGACAGAATTTTTATATATATATAGTAGGGTGGGTCGATTTAGCAATCGATATTGCGTACTCGATTTTTCGAAAGCTTTTAGCATGGGGAAAAAAAAGTTCCTCTACGACATATCAAAAAAATCATTTTCGAGGCTCCCAAATTTAAATTTTTTGCAATTTTCTAATCAATGTTAGATTAGCGCCATCTTGAGGTGGCTTTTTGAAACAACTAATAAAGTTGTAAACAATATAATATTACAACCTTTCCAGAAAGGTATTACTTATGAAAATCGGATAAAAAATGTGGCAACTAGAGGTTAAAGTATATAAGTAAAATTATTTTCTGCTTGATGATGAAATGATGAGAAATGATGATAATGATGTTGATGACAGGAGAAAATAATTTTACTTATATACTTCTACCTCTGGTTGCCACATTTTTCATCCGATTTTCATAAGCGAGGTTCGTATTAACCGGGGTAAAATTTATTAAAAATTTTCTAATTATCCACAAAATATTTAAATTTCCTTCAAACAACTTTAAAAATTTTACAACTTTTTCATTTGGTTTCCTAAATTTTTTTTTGTTTTATTTACTTTGTGGTCGTGCATATTGTCTATACAACTAAAATAAAAACGAATATGTTAAAAAAACATTTAAAAGATAGACAAAGCATTGTTTGGTAACATCCTTTTTCCTGGAGTTTTTATTATATTTTTTTACGATCTGTCAGTAAAAAAGTATGAAAAATGAGCAACAGTTTTTTTCATTCCGAAGAGCTAAAATATGTCAGCTTTGACGCTTAGTTTATCAGTTAATGCTTTTAACATGACTCACAAGTAAGGTCTCCTTGGGGAGGTCGACCGATTTTAATGAATTTTGTTGTTAAATAGAGAGCAGAACACACATTCATAGATACATGCTTAGCGGGACAATTTTAAATCTACACTGAAAGAATTATCCCTCATGATATTAATGGCATAATTTGATGGAATATTTTTCGTATAATCAATGAAGAATTTCGTTATGTACATAATATTTAACTAATATTATGTAATTTTTCGTAACATTTCTTCCATAAAATTTCATAATTTTATTAAAAAAGTTCATTAAATGAAAATATTCTTTATATATATGAAGTTGTTAAATAGTATTTACTTTTTTTTATATTTTTATAAAATATCGTCATTTCCTGAGAGAATAATCTTTTATAATTTTTATTTTTTTAATTAATTTTTTATTATTTATTTTGGATTATGAAACTTTTTTATAAATCATATTAATTTTTTCGAAATTTTTTTTATGAAACTTTTTAATTTAATGAATTCTTTAGATATATTTTGTACATCCGTAAAATATGCTACGATTTTATTACGCCTTTTGCATTTGCTAAGTACTTTTTATTTATCCACTCCAACTTAGCAACGACAACAACCAACTATAATAAATAATAGTAAATTAAATTGTTTCATAGATTTTATGAAGCTCTTCATTGGCTGAATGAGTTATTCATTGGACGAGTGGCCGATTAATTTTGTGAAGGGTTTCATTAGTTTTATGAACTTTTCATAAACGATGACTTTAATGAAACCTGTTTCATAGATTCTATGAAAAGTTTCAGTGGACAAGTTCCAGTGACAATTTTGATTTAAACTATGAAGAAATTCATTTCTAAATTGGTGAAAATTCTCTCAGTGTATGTCTTAGCAGAGCTGTGTTTAAGTATCATTTTCTTTGTCCGCACTACATCTAATGTCTAATCTGCGACATCTACATCTTGTCTGTCTGGTTGTTGTCCGCACTATAAATGTATTTATCAGCACAATTTTGTTAGCAAAATAAATTAGTAAAACATTAGTTAAAAATTTGTTAACTAAAACTTTCACTGAAAACACAATTTCAACAAAAAAGTTGCTAAAAACTAGTAAACTTCCTATACAAGACGTTTTACTAATTTTTCCACTAACAAAGAAAGACTCCCACCGCGGACCGGCAGATCTTAAGGGGGGACATTACATTCGCGGCAGAGAAAACAGACCTTTTTTTAAAAATTCAGAACTCAGTCAAAAACAAACATTTTTCCAAATTCCAAATACAAGAAAAAAATTTTTAAAAATATATTTTTCACTCCAACATGGTTTTATAGAGCTCCAAACTGGCGGCAGAGAAAAAAACGGGGCCACGTGGTTGCAGCGCTGGGAGTCGCAAAAATTGTCCGATCTTTAAAAAAAATTACTTTTTAAATCTTAACAAAATTGGTTATCGTATGACACGAATTTTTTTGTAAATTTTTTTTCAATTTTTGGTGATATTCCAAACTTGAAAGTGTGTTTTTTCGAAAAAAATATTGACTTTAAAAATTTATAAAAAATCGAAAAAAAATTTAAAAAAAAAGCTCGTGTCATACGATAGCGAATCAAGTTTAAAAAAATACAAAAAAAAATAAAAAATTTCATCAAAAAATGAACCCGCTAGAGCCGCAACCAGTACGAAAAACATGGTTTCGAGATAAACGCGTTCAAAGTGTGTGAACAATGTGCAGTGCCATGCCTGCTTCGTACTGTATGCCTTCGTTATCTTGTGTTGTGCTGTTTCTTATAGTTTTTTGCAATCGTTTAGTAATTCGACCTTCTTTTGAAGTAGGTACGAAATAACAACCACCAAAAGTCAGGTAGCAAGTAAAACAAGTATATACCAGCTGCCGTACGTAGGTAGCACGAAAATTAAAAATGCGCTCTCACTAATCCGGCTGTAACTTTTGAACCCGTAGGAATTTTTCCATGAAATTTTTTTTCTTAGAATCTTAAGAATATTTGCTAAAATACAAAATTATAAAAAAAAGTTGCTTTCTAAAAACGGCCAATGTCATGTCCCCCCTTAATGAGATTCGGATATGTTGTAGAGAAGAAAAATTTAAAGGACGTGTATTTTTTTAGCTGCCCAATCTTATATTTAAGGGTTAAAAAATGGGGTCAAAAATGCCCAAATTTTTCGGTTTATTTCATATTTGTTCCAAAGTAACTATAGGAAATTTTGGTGTCATACGAAAGGTATTTCAGAGGTCTATTCACGGATGTATAAAACATGATCAAGCATGCTTATTTGTTTATGGCATAGCACAAAACATGAAAATTTTAGGTGGTTTTGTATGGGGACACATACAAGGTTAAGTGCCAAATTCACATATATTAATCTTTATAAAATTTAAGTGAGGTGGTGTTTCGGCTTTTTTCAATATTCGGTATACTTTAGGTTTGAGACGAATTTTCCCGAAGGTCTATATTTTTAAAGATTTGGGAACCCCTGACTACTTAATATATCCTTGTAAGTTATTTTTGGAGTGTGATAGAAAATGTAAATAATAGAAATCTACTAATGCGCCTCTCGGTGGTGTTGGTGACAAAATAGGTGAAAGGTGGTATTTTTTGTTCGGCAGCAAGTCAGAAACTTTCAGCATTCGATATAAAAACACCATTAAAGTAATGTATTCATCAAATAAGGTATTTTGATATGCATAATAGAGTTGTAAAATCTCAATAATATTGAATACACGATACTACTCAGTACTACTCAATACTTTTAAATACTTTCACTATTCATACAAAAAATAGGTTGGAAACAAAAAAAAATATTTTTTGACCCCATTTTACCGCTATAAATCCCCGAGATGGCCGATAATCTCAGACACTTACCCCTAAATTCATAAGCGCTTTGTAAAATTATAGTAGGTTTATTGAACAAATTTTGTATGAAAATTTTGTTTTGTAAACCTCCTATAACTTTACAAATCGTTTATGAATTAAGGGGTGAAACTTAGAATTTTTTTCAACAACATATTCCAATTTGGTCAATATCGGAAATTAGCACATAAAGGTATCTTTCTTGTTAGTGTGAGACAAAAAATGTGTATATTCGTTTATTTTATCTCCTCTATTAGACATCCAAATTTAAGATCAATCGCTTGGCATATCCCTGGGCATACCTTCCTTGGAAGTAGTAAAAATACTATGAATATAACAATAAAAGCTGTAACATGTGTACTTCCTTGTAACTACATACTTGCAAAGTATATTTAATCCTTTCTTTTATTGAAGGACGACTTTTATAAAGCTTTCCTGTTTAAAATAGACTTTTGAAAGTTACAAAGATGTTACAAGTTTTCGTTTAGGAAATAAAGTTTCAGACTCAAAGAGGACGAGTGTTCAGCCTATGGACCTCAAAAAAGGAAGACTACTTAAAAAAAATTTATCAATTTTTGAATGAATTGCTTTAATCTTTACTACTTTTCCAACAAACTCTTTCATTTTCAATGGGTTAACTGATTTAGACTCATTTTTTTATCAATAAAATATTTCTATATGAGTGAATCTCTATCTTGCGTATATGCATGTTAGTTAACAAGTAAAGGGTGTATGTTTACAATGTATATTTCCTTTATGTTTGTTGATATTATTGTTATTATCGCTTATAACATTTTTTTTAGTGTATGTGTGTATGTGCACTTTGTTTTGACTGCTGTCAATAATATTTTATTTTCTTTTGGCATTTCCGGTTTTTGTTTGGCATTGTCGAAATGACAGTGTTCTTGCTTATTACTACGATTTTTTTTTTATAATTTTATTAAGAAAAGAATTTCAACATTTTGCTTATCTTAATTTCATGGTTGAGTAAGAAATAACATGGTTCATAAATTATAGAAAATAAATTTGAAAAACAATTTTTGTCAAAAGAAAAACTTTATTAGGACTTTTATAATGAAAAAAAAATCCGCTGCTTTTAAGTTTTAGACATAGTTATAGAAAAAAAACTACTTGAAGCCAGTTTATTTGAAATACTACTATCTAGGTCCACTTTATATGAAATAAATAGCAAAAAGTCTTCAAATTTGAATGAAACAATTAATTAATTATTATAATTTTTGCATTAAAAAATACAAAAATTGTTCTTTTAAAAAGTGTTGATTTATGACTGGTTTTACACTCATCGAGATAAATCTGTTAAAATGACAGAAAAAGTTACTTAAAATTAGTTCAAAATGATGCTGCAGAAAAAACTGCTAAAATTAGCATATTTTTTTTTCACTAAATACTAGTAAAATGAGAACAGCAAAATTCAAACTGTTAAATTTACAGAATTGTAGTTATATTTACGATAACTTTTAGTCAATTTAAAATAGCAAATTGTACTGTAAAATCTGCAGAAAATTTTGCTAAATATTTGTAGACTAAAATTAGCTAAAATAAACTGTTAAATCTGCAAAATTTTTCTATTTTTAAGCTAAATTTAGTTGAATGCAAATAACAGCCTATTCTGCCAAAATCAGCAGAAATATTTGCTAAATAAATTATAAACTGCTGTTTTCAAAAGGCTTGATTTTTATTTGCATTTAAAAAAAAAATGGAAAAAAACTTCGAAAATTTTAAGTATTTTGGTGAATTTTTAGGATACTAATTATTTTGCAAAATTTTTCTGCTGATTTTAGCAGGTTAATTTTTCTACAGCATCATTTTTAACTAATTTTTAATAATTTTAACTAAATTTTTTACGGCCTTTTTTTCCATTAGTGTACCAAATCAGACAGTTCATATAGAAAATACAAAATTCTCGTCCCGTTGAATTTTTGTACCTTACATAATGTATCGGTTAGTATCTTCCAATCATCATTGTCATATTGCGGACAACTGATGAGTTGGGGTGATGTCCATGAAACAATTGTATTGTCTATCATGAAATTGACCTTTTTTTTTTAAAACAACAAATAAAATCTAATACGACAATGTCATATTAGAATTTGGACTTGTGGTAGAACAATATTCTAACTATGTAAATATATGAAAAAAATAATTGTTAAAATTCAGTTTCTATTTCAGCAATATTTTTAATTGAGTAAAATAAATAGTTTTTTTTTAACTAATCAAACGAGCTTGTTGAAACTCAGCAAGCTCATGCTGACTCGGTCATAATTGCCAATTCGAGTCAATAAACTAATTTGTTAATTTTTTGTTTTGAGCTGTAAGTGAACTGCGTGTTGTCAGTTAATTTGTTCGTTTCACAAATATTTTACACACATTGGTGGAGAACTGAAAAATTCCCAAAACGATTAAATTTTCATTCCTAAAAAGACCATCTACTAATTTCCCTGCTAATAGTAAATTCCTTTCATTATAATAGTAGATTATAATTGCTTTGAACACTGTCATATTTAAAATTTTCATTGTGCTATTTTGCATATTTAAACACATTTAAGTGTAAGTTTTGCCTACTGTTGCTCTTAGTTTATTTTATAGTTACAAAAAATAATTTTTTCTTGTGTTTTACTTTATATCTTTTGTTTTTGTTAATTTTATGATTTCTGCTTTTTTTTATAGTTTCTTAATTTTATAGTAGAAAATTGTTATTCTTGTTGCATTTTCATGTTAAAAATGTGGTGGTTTAAGTAATAGTAATGTTTTTTTATAGATAACAGAAAATTTTTAATAGTGCCAACAAATGTTTGGCTTGTATTTTTTTATGCTTATCAGGAGTATTTAATATATAAATTTTGTAACCACTTAAGTAGTAAAGCGTGACTGGAATTTTTAAATAAGATTGTGTGTTCAGGAAAACTATTAGGAAAAACTTGTTTTTTTTCTGATCAGTATAAGTTAATTAGATGATTTAAAAAAATGTTTGAACTTTGGTCCTTTTTACTATACATATTTATCAAGAAAATTTTGTACAATCAGTTACCAACCACCTTAAGTCCACTAGTTGGGATTCGATGGAACTCGTTCTGGAACCCGTTCCACGGAACCTAAATGTTAGGTATAACTAATATAATCAAGATGTTAAGTATTACATATGTCCGAAGTTTTAAGGTGATATTTTTCAAAAGCAAAATCGAAATTAGCCCTTATGTGCACTTGGGATCAAAATGACCCAACATTTTTAAAACGCTGAAAATGGCAGTCTGATGATCCCTTTGTATTTGTTAAAGTTTTTAGTTAAAATTTTTTTTTTCTGCTTCCTGCTAATGAGCGTTAAAATTAATTTTCTATAAATCAGATTTTGAAGTACTAATCGATTAATCGACTTTTTGCCAAAACTTTCGATTTGAAAAAAAACAACACTTTACTAAAAAAATAAAAATGCCCTCTTGGCAGTCCATCTCCAATATACACAAATTGCCTGCACTTGAACGTAAAAACCATACGTCAGTGTGGCAACATTTGCCAAAAAGGTGACAAGGAGGAGATAAGAAGATAAACAAAAAAATCTAAAGTAGAATGTTTGTATATATGTTTTATCACTTCTGAGAGTAAAAACAATAACAGAAAAGCTGAATAGGAAAGAAAACTATGAATTAGCTACACTATAAGCAAGGCCTTACCGTGTGTTAGATGGCTAAGCTGTCCAACTCTAGTACAGTTAAGTTTGTAATGTAGGAGTGCATGGGTGGGATTCCTACAGCCGACAGATTGTTAAAAAAATTATCATATAGAGACAATTTGACAATTAAATATAAACAATAATTTACAATAATTACAATTTAATGGAAAATCACTGATGAAGCCTGCCCACAAAAAAGGCAGAAACTAGATCTAGTGTGGTTTGCAAATTAATAATGTGTTTATAACTTTTGAAAAAATTTTTATTCTTTTTCTTAACCTCCAACGTGCCAAAGTAAATTTTGTTTTTGTCGATAATAATGCCAGAGATGAAGAGGTAATACATACAAAGCTACTGGCACGATAGATATAGAAAATAAATTTTAGCGTCACCCTGTTTTATCAGCAAGACAGCCGTTTATCCAAGGTAGACCACCTCGATTATATAAAAACTATCGAAACTTTTGACTTTCTAAATTACACTGTACAACAATTTCGAACTTCTTCCAAAATTATGTGGTTCTGACAATGGATTCTGGTAGAGATAAATGTGTGAAGAAAAAAATATTTATTTTTACCGGCAAAACTGTTGAGTATATAGAAAAACGTTATATGAACAGATTAAAGGAATTGTAATTTTTAATTTTTTAAAATTGTTTGAGCAAAATCGGACTAGTGGTTCTCGAGTTATGTCAAAAAAAGATATATCTCGATTCCTAGGGGTGACCCAGCGAAACGCCGGGACACGTATAACTTGTTTTTGACCGATATAACATTTTAGTATTATTCCAATGCTTTAAACTAAATAATTGGGTTCAAAAATGATAAACATTTTAGTGGAAATATCAGCTGGCGCCTAGTTACCCCGTACTTGTAATTGTTTTAAAAATAAAAAAAAATTTTGTCAGTAGCATTTAAAAAATCGAATTATCCATTTATTATCCAGAAACCGTTTCTATTTAGAACTGCTAAAGCAGTATATATTGTTTTTCAGCCAGTTCTTTGAATTTTTTCCATTTTTCTTGGTAGTTACGTGCAGTACAAAAATTTGCATTTCTCTTGTTGAAAGCAAAAGTAAGACTTTCTCTCCAAAATGATTTATTGTAATTCAAAAAAAAAATAATATAGAATATGTAAAATTTCTGCATGCATTTACAGTTCTTTTTTAAATGAATAATAATAGTATATAAAATTTTGCATACAGCTTTATTTTCTCAACATGTTTTTGGGTGTGTGCTGAAATGAAGTTCTTTGCATTTTTATTGTTAAAATAAGTAACAACATTGAAAACTATACACACAGGACAATGAAATTGCTGGTGGTAAATGGCATATAAAACACAAGCAACAACAGCAGCAACTATAGTAAAAAAAAAAAAACAGTGATAGCAACTAACATTTGTTTAACAATAACCCTGGCATTCGCACATTTCAACACTACAAAACCCCCTTAAATATTAACATACTATTTACATACTTATGCATACACAAAATTTTAAACATTTTGTACCACCTATCTTCTACCTCAACATTCGTGCAAGTAGTATTATATTCCAAAGTATTTTCGGTATTTTATGCAAACAAATATACGAGTATGTGAGTATCTACCCCATACTCATACATTCGAGTATACAAGAAAGAATACGAGTATTTTTGGCTTTTGGGCTAGAATGGAAAAAAATGCCAACACTTGGGTAGACTTAATTTTGTGTAAGTATAGCACAAAAAGAACAAAAACAAAACAAACGAAAAAACGCGCATAATTTATGTATTTTAAGGTTACAACAAAATTATTTGCCACACATACCAGCAACCTTTAAAACAACTACAACTTAAACAACCAACATAGTTGTATTTTTATTTGTTGTTAGCAATCACAACACTTTACCGTTTTTTTTCTCTAAACTTATATGAGCGTTTGGCTGTTTTGTAAAAATATACACTTACCTTTAATGTAACTGTGTGAGTGGTATGCATAAGTGTTTCTTGGGGTAACACTTGTTTGTTTGTGTACTCATCCAGCAGACCATAACGGAATTTAATAACATTGAATAAAATACTTGAAACAAAAAATCTTTTGCAAAAAATAAAAATTAAATTAATTAAAGTTTTGTGAAAATTTTTCGCGGAAAATTACACAGGAAAATTTTATAAGAAAAACATTGCGAAAGATAATTTTTTTGAGGAAGAGAATGTTTATGGTTTTTAGTTTTTGCGATTTTTATGCCCGCACCACTCTATGGAACAGGATATATATAGTTTCTGCTGATGTTTTTAACTACCAAAAGGAGTGCGTGTATAATAGGATATTCAAATTACTCGGTATTTCCATTGTTTGAGTAACCGAGTAATCGATTTTGGGGTTTTGAACTTACTCGATTAACAGTGTAGGGTTTAAAAATTACTTTAATAACTCGAAAAATTTTATTTCATTAAGTAGGGCATATACGTTCAATATTATTGATAAATTTTCCAAAAATCAACCAATCAGACCATTTTATTTTTAAATATGTTGTTCTGATTGTCTGATTTTAAAAACATTGAACGTGAAGTAACAATTCAATATTATTACACGTTCAATGTTTTTAAAATCAACCAATCAGAACAAGGTATTTAAAAATATTTAAAATGTTCCGATTGTTTGATTTTTGAAAAATTTATCAATAATATTGAACGTGTATGTTAGACTGTACCTCAAAAAAAAGTTCGCCGTACACCCTCCAGTATGAAGTACTTTTGGAAGGCGATTTAAAAAATTTTTTTTTGCCGAACGTAGGGGTCGCCTTTTTCAATTTTTCGTTATAGCTTCGGCATTTAAAGTTGGATTTTAAAGTGTGATATATCAATGTTTTTGCCTCGAGGTGACCAGTGATTTGCTATTAAGAAAAAACACAATGAAGAAAAACTTAAACAGGCGACCCCTACGTTCGGCAACCAATATATAAAAAAAATTTCTACTGGGTTTATCGAAAAACTTCCTTAGCAAAAAATTAATGATTTTTAACGAGCTTTTAATTTTCTGACATTAGGGTGGTATATTTGGGTGGTAGCAACTGAGATATGGTGGGTTGATTTTTCATTATATTCAAACCATTTTGCTATTTATTTTCAAACATTGTTTTAACAATCCATAAAAGAAATAAAAATAATTGAAAAGTCTATTAAAACAACCATCAATTTTTAACTGACAAAACGTAAAAACAACGATTTGTTTTTTCATATTTGAAAGTTTTTTTTTTTTTTGTTTAATTTTGAAAACACTAATACACAGCACACACGTTCATAATTTTATTGGCTATGTTTGTGTTTATGAGTAAAGAATTTCTTGTAATTTGAATTGAAATAATTTTGTATATAAACAAACTATTTTAACAAAAAAGAAGACCGAAAATATTTGAATTTTTTGTTTTAAAACAGAAAACAACGAAATTATTAAAATTATGTTTTCTAAAAATAGAAATCTAAAAATAGAATATTTGACTGAAAATAACAACTCCTACCGACGGTACATATTTTTTATAGTTTGTTTTTTATTGATTGACAAAAAAAGTTAAACTATATGTTTCAATGTATTTTAATTGATTCTTCAATTGAAAACAAACTTTACCTATTACTTTTTAAATAATCCTAAATCGGTTATGGAAAATATATTGTGAGTGTAAAGGGTGAACACACCAAAATAGCGACACTTTAGAAAGCTTCTAGCTTCCCAGCCAGCAATTTCGGAGCGCTCATAAATAAGATTCTTTAATTGCTCATAGAAATGAGCAATTGTAGAAAATATAAACCCTCAGAAAACAATCCAAAAATTTGTCTCTACAATCTAAAAAGCTGTCTCAAAATGGGGGTTCATTTTTCGGACTCAAAGAAGATTCCAAAATTATTTAAATTTATGAGGAACATTTAAATTTTATACGTTCTTTTTTCTGAGTCATTTCTGAGTACACAGGGGGCTCTTTTGGACGGACCACTTTCATAGGAAAAAGTGGAAAAATGTTTATGTTTTTGGAGCTCATTTCTGAGTCATTAATGATCATCTTTGTTTGCTGGGTTACACAAAAAAATTTTTATATTTTGAAATTCAAATACCCTGAGTAGGCTATGACCAAAATTTCATGTATGAGAAATGTCATTCGAATTTGAGTTTTAGTTTCGTCAAAAATGACCACCGAGTTAGAAACGATGCAAATTATTTTGCACGAATATATAAAAATCCGGTTCTCAGTGCGCGTAAAATTGCGAAAAATGTAAAAGTTCACCACTCGACAGTTTCCAGGGTTTTACATCACTACAGAGAAGGTCTGACAATTGCTAGAAAGCCTGGTAGCGGAGGTGAGCATGACCAAAGTGCTACAAACAGTGCTCGGAAGGTCGTCAGGGCATTTTCGCAGGATCCGAATAATTCGTCACGTTCTGTTGCAAAATCTGTACGTAAATCGCAGACTTTCATACAAAAAGTAAAGCGGCAAGCTTCACTGAGAAGTTTTAAAGCTCAAACAGCACCAGATCGAGACGCAAAGCAGAATGTTACGGCGAAATCCCGCAGCCGCAAGTTGTACGAATCCCAAATCACGAAATATGAATGCATTGTCATGGACGACGAAACCTACTGCTTTTAAAATTTGAAATATATTGCTGGCCAAGATTTTTATACTCCTGCAAGTCGTAAAGATGCTCCTGAAAGCTGTAAATTGAAAATAAATTCCAAGTTTCCAAAAAAATAAATGGTTTGGCAAGCCATTTGCTCCTGTGGTCGCAAAAGCAGCCTTTCATCGTATTTGGAACAATGAACGCTCAAATTTATCGGGGTGAGTGCCTCAAAAAGCGTCTTCTGCCATTTATTAAGAGTCACGTCACCAAACCACTGTTCTGGCTGGACCTGGTAAGCTGCCACTATGCCAAGGACACATTACAGTGGGACATTGCAAATAAAATCGATTTTGTACCTCGCGACTGCAATCCACCCAATAGCCCAGAGCAGGGAATATTGCAGAATTCTAAACCAAGTGGTTGTCGGCGTCGCGAAAAGTCGATGATGCACTCGTGCAAAAGACGATTTCGCGTGTGCGACGAAAAGTTCGATCAGTTACATATGGAACAAATAATAACTAATATTTTAATATTTTTATTACCTCTAAACTTCAAAGTATTCGAATACAAAAAAAAAAATATTTCAAAGCCATCTAGTTATACCCTACACCACTATGTGGTCAGGGTATTATAAGTTTGTGCTGATGTTTGTAACACCAAAAAATATTGGTCCTAGACCCACCTTGTAGTATACGGATCGGCTCAGAATTTTTTTTATTTCGATTTAACGATGTCCGTCTGTCCGTCCCTCCGTCCGTCTGTCTGTCCATGCATTCTTGTGCGCACTCTACAGGTCGCAAATATTAAGTTATTTCGACGAAATTCGGTACACCGACTTACGTTGGCCCAAGGACGGCGCCTATTGATTTTGGTTGAAATTGGTCCATGTTTAGACCTAGTGCCCATATAAGGGTACCCCCCAAAATTTTCTTTTTTACACGCTGCAGGTCGCAAATACGAAGATATTTCAATGAAATTTGGTACACAGACCTATGTCGGCCCAAGAACGGAGCCTATTGATTTTGGTGAACATCGGTCCATGTTTAGACCTAGTGCCCATATAAGGGTCCCCCCAAAATGATATTGTTTATACGCAGCAGGTCGCAAATATTAAGATATTTTGATGAAATTTGGTGCACAGACCTATGTTGGCCCAAGGACGAAGCCTATTGATTTTGGTTAACACCGGTCCATGTTTAGACCTAGTGCCCATATAAAGGTCCCCCCAAAATTGGCTTGGTTACAAACTGCAGGTCGCAAATATTAAGATATTTAAATGAAATTTGGTTCGCTGACTCACATTATAGAAAATTTTGACACAATTCCCATTTTAAACATTAGTTGGCTTTTATCTAGACTGCTGTAGGGTATTGTATAGTCGGCATGCCCGACTTTAACATTTTTATTCGTTTTTTTCTGGTATTAGCTTCTAAGTGTCGTAATTTTGGTGTGTTCACCCTTTATATACAGAAAAATTTTTCTGTTCCATAGAATCGGTTGTAGAATAGCTATTTTCGTTTACAAACCCTTCTACTGTTGATTCTTACACCGATTATTTTTGTTTGAAATTGTCCCAAAAGCAACCACTTCTATAGCTCCAAAGTGGAACCGGTTGCCCCAGAATCAGTTCTGGAACTAGTACTAGAACTGATTCTATGTCAGCCATACCTTCCATATAGGATCCCAGGTTGCAGTGGAACCAGTTGTAGAATGGGTGTGGTTGGCTACCGATTGTAAAAAATTTTCCTGGGTAATAGAGATGCTAATGCTGGATTCACAATGCTGAAGTTCTCCCCCGCAAAGTGCATTTTGTTTCTTTATTCTTTGCACTTTGTATTATTCTTTCTCTATTGTTCTTGCATCCAATCTGCACCGTGGTATATTTTTTGCAGTCCATTCTCATGTTTAAGGCTTCAAAATTTGGGCCAAAAATGTTATAGTTTTTAACTTTTTCCATTTGGAAGGTATTTTTTTTTTTTTTGTGAAAGATATATTTCATTATCCTTCTCAAATATAAGTTATAATGGTAAGTCTCGTACTCTAGGCTTAATTTTAACTTAACAATTAAATAAAACAAAATGTCAAAAATTTGTATACAAAACAGCAACAAATTTAACTATTAGTTAACTCTTAAACCTGCAGTATGAGACCCATCATAAGTAGTTAGGCTTACAGTTAGAGGGTTGATAAATCATATTATCTATATTTAATTTCCATTAAGTGAAAAAACAACATTTTCACTCTCGTAGGAGTAAAATTATTTAGTCTCCTTATTTCCTTAGATTTTTGTTATTTAATTATTATTTTTTTTTATTTTTATTTTCAAATAGCACATTTGTGCGCTTTTAAGGCGACTTCTCCCGAAAAGGTTTTTCAACATAAATTTAAAATAACTGACAAACTGGGTCGATGATATGGGCAATATTATTTTCTAGAATGCTTTAACACTGTGTATAAATAAATCTAAATTTCATAAGTTTTAGACAAATTGTATACAAAAATAGGTTCGCTTTTGATCCACTATCTAACCCATAAACAAGAGATTTTGCCACTAAGGAAGTACGTGTATCTGTTATATAACGAAATTTCATTCAGATCACAGGGAACTCCCGGCATTTTAATTTTTATAAATACCGTCGCATTTTATTCATTTTTTTTAGTATTTTATGTTACTACCAAAAATATTTTTAGGTGGACTTCTTTTCATCTATTATTATGGATTTCACTATATTTATTGCACCGTTAATTTAAATTCCCTTCCCGAAATTTTACCCAACTCATACTGTTGCATACGGTTTATATAGCCGGTATGCACGACTTAATTATTTTAATTGTTTTATTTATTTTAACATTGTGTTTTAAAAAAAAATTTGCTTTTAAATTTTAGTAAAAAAAAAGAATCTGTTCGTAAATAATTATTACCTTACTGCTTAAAGTATTTCATAATAATAATTATTATTTAAGTAACCTTTCTCCTTTACATTTTTTGCTTATTACTGTACAATTTTCATCCTTTAATTTATTTTTTTTTCATGTATTACAAAAAAAAAACATTTTGCCATATGCACATGTCTAGGTGTAGATTTTGTAATTTTGTTCTTTTTGGTTTGCAGGTTTTTTTTTTTAATTTCCTTTTGTTTTTCCTTTGGTTTGAAATAATTAAAGGATGGTGTTTTAAATATAAATTTAATTTTAACTTTATACTTTTTTAAGTAGAAACCTCTAGAAAATAATATGATAATTATCACCATAAATGTCAGGTTGTGCAAGGAGCGGGTATATTCAAACAAATATACAGCAGCTGTTGTTAATGTTAACAGCGGTTAAAGCTTTTATTATTTTCAATTGTAAATGTAAACAAGTAAGTTATTTTTATTTTTAACTATAAATGCGTGTACGTGAAGTCAATGAAATCTGTGTGTGGTAGATTTCTTAAATAATTTATTTTAATTAATAATTTCAATAATGCCAGTGAATAGTGGCAGTTCTGCAAGACGTTGGTCTTGAATTTCGCAAATAACTGTTTATTGTTTTTAAGGAATTTTTAATTGAATTTTGTTTGAAAAAAACGAAAATAAAAAACCTCACTTATCGGCAAAATATGTCTTATGCTTACATTGAATTTTAACTGGGCCAGTAATAAGTACATAATGGACAATTAATCAGTGGGCCCGAATGGCACACCAGTATTGGTACTGTATGTGTGCTCTTCGACGATATCTCATTAAATGGCAACCCTCGTTATCACCTCGTATCGGAAGGATATATTTCCATCGGCTTGCAAGTTTGCCTAAGTTCAGCTAATCTTTTAAAATAGACTCATTAATAGCCCTACCAATTACCGCTCAGTTGCATGCTGCTTATTGCTCTGGAAGTTTATTGAGAGCATGGTTATCTAGCTTTTTGGTAATTATCCCATTTCTTAATGATCGACAGTATGATGATAAATAAACTCATCGAGAATTTCTTGTTTTCGTCTCAGACCTTTATTAAACATCGTATATAACAAACGAAAAACACAAAAAAAATATTATAATTTGCTTTATCATCTTCCCAAATTTTACTATGTTGTTTTAACAGTTCTAGCAATGTAGTGACATCTACTTATGATTTATAAGCCATTTTTAATTAGTATTTTAAGTTTCTTTAAAAGTTGGTATTAAACGAAAAAAAAATACGGTGTTCTGACAATGGACTACGGTACCCGAAACCAAAAAAAAATATAAATGTGTCGGCGTTTTGAAAGATCACAGCAGAATTTTATTTTATGGAAGTTAAAATTTCCCCATTTTTTTAAATATTTATTATGAATCGCCATAGGAAACCGTGTAAATATTCCATTTTAGGTATACGATGTATTCAGCGAACTTATGCCAAATACTACGGGGAACATTTTTGTGGAACATTTTAATCCTCTAACTCTTCAATTAAAGGGACTTTTTAAAAAGGGGCAAAAAAGACCCGTAAGTTGAAGAGTTTGAGGGTTAAAATGTGCCACCAAAATATTCCTCGTAGTGTTTTACATAAGCTCGCTGAACGTACCCTACACCTAAAATGAAAGATTCACATGGTTTCCTCCTAAAATCCAGCGTTGTTGGACATTTGAGCGCCAATTCCTAATAAGTGCACGATTAACCCTTAAACACATTTTAAGTTTTGACTTATTTCTGGCATTGAAAACAAATTTTCAACTTTGATGTCTTCAGAGACTTATAGTAGAATTTCATGACAAATATTTTTGCGGAACATTTTAACCTTGTTACTCTTCAAATTAAGGGACTTTTATGATTCCTTTTAGAAAAGGACGACAAGAAATGTTTATTTAATTAATTAATTTGAATTGATAGCTTAATGATTTATCTACAAAAATAAAAATTGAATGTTATTCGCCGGTAGGCGCTTCAGTGATTTGAATTTTTTTTTTTTTTTTTAGTTAAATGTGTATGATAAGTAGGGTATTCGATTAATCGAACAATATTGCTCAAAAATTGTTCAAATAATTTAAAATGGCCAAATTTCGAATTACGAATTATTCGATTAATTTAATACGATTAATCGATTAATCGAAATTGGAAAAAAATTACAAAAATGTTTTAAAAATTTATATAATTTTATTAAAGTAAGTATGCTAAAATCCCAAAACTTGTTTAGGAAATTGTGAAAAATAATTTGGTGTAGGCTTGTACCAACCCGGGTTTCATTCTGGCCTAAGAAAATCATCAAGGGCAACTTTTTAGAATTTCTAGAAATATTTATTAGCTTAATGAGTGTTTTTTTTTTTGTTCGGTTTTAAGGTCAAATATGACTAATTTATTAGCTCAAACTCAATGAGAATTTTTCGTTTTCCTCTAGGAGCCTTAAGAAACATCTTTAATATGAAAGAAAAACAACAAACAATTTTAACAGTTTCCTTTGTCATCTTCAAAAATACTGCTCTGTTGTTTTGACGGATCTAGCAATGTAGTGTTATCTATTTAAGTATACAATTTTTTAAATATTAATATTAAACGAAAGCCTTAATAATTATTATAATTAATAAGCAATAAAACTGTTAATTGTAATTAATGCTCAATGCAATAAAGCTTCTTTAGTGAGCACTCTGTATTCATAAAAAATTTAACAGATAAAATAAATGGTTGGAGGGAAAATAAATTCTCAACAGAATTTTTCCCTACATTTATGTCTTTTATGTGTTTAATGCCTACGAAAGAGATACAAATTAATATACGAGTTGTTCTACTCTACTTTAACTTATTAAACATATCATAGAGATACGTTTACGTCTGGCTAATTCAGGCTTAACTTAAAATTCTAAATTTACCAGAAAGGTCTGCGGTGCGGTTCTTTCCGATTTGAATAAAATTTTAATATGTGACGGAGCAGACAGGAAAAATAAACATTTTGGCAAAATATGAGCTCAATTATTACACTTTTTGTTTTTAGGAATTTTAGAAGAGTTACTGAAACTATTTTTATTCCTTTTTTTAAATAAAATTATTAAAAAAATACAAAAATGTATTTAAATTATTTTACATAAATTTTTTTTCGATTAATCGATTAATTTTTAAATTTTATTCGATTAATCGATTAAGAAAAAAAACCAAAATAATTATTTGCACGATTAATCGATTAAAATAAAAAGCCGATTAATTGAATACCCTAATGATAACCCTTACAGAGTTAATATGCTTGAGTGCGTATGATTGATATTTATCTATATAAATAATGCTCATACGACACGTGTCCCCCAAAGTGTACACTAAAATGACAGAAAGAACGATTTGTGGTACTGTATGTAGGTTAGGGTGACCATTTGTTTCTGATTTAAAATTAGCAGAAAATAAAAAAAAAACATAGTTACCCAGCCAGTAAAATTTGGATATTTTTTGGAAACTTAAAACTTTTTTCAAAAATTGTTAATTTTTAACGAAAATATTAGCCCTCGAAAATTAATCATGAAAGACAACAAATTTTAGACAAATTTTTAAATCCCAAAGGTGGTTCAAAATGGCTCGAATATAAATTTTAATATTTTGTGAAAAATTCAATACAGGCTAAAACAAGATTCATTTTTGAGCCTATAGAATTTTTAAAATATTTTTTTGGAGTCATTTTTAAATTAAAAATTTTTTTTTTGTTAAACCACTTTCGTATAAAAATTTGAAATTTTAATAATATATTTTAAGCATTCTTTTATTCACTTTTGAGCTCGTTTGCTGGCTGGTTAAGAGATAAATTAAAAATAATGATTCAATATATTTAATAATAGAATGCAGTAAATTTGCTGTTCAAAAAGAATTTTCAGAAATCACAGCAGGTTCTAAAAAATTATAAACTTCTTTAGAAACATTTCATTCATACTGATCAGTACATTAAAAAAAAATCCATTACAAAAATTTTAAATTCCATTTCATTCTTGTTTTTTTTTGTCCTATTATTAACAAATAATTCCATTTGTTTGTGGTTAGCCAAATTATGTAAATCAATAGTTTTAAATTTTTGTTAAATATTCTAATGTTAATTAAATTGTTAACACATAAATTTGACAATTAGGCTTACACAAATTTTAAAACAGTAATTTGTTATGGTTGCAAACATAATCATTTTAAAATAAAATTAACACTAAACGTAACAAGGGTAGGCAAATGTCTAAAAAACAAATATTTGTCCGCAAAAATAAACACTTGTCTGAAAAACATTTGTGCCTCTTTAGGGACCCAGTCTTAAATTAAAGGTCTAAAAACAGGTGTGAAAGGAAAGGTAGTTTGAAGATTTATCAAAAGTACTAAACAGCTTTCAAATGAAAGATTTTTGAACAACTTCGAAACTCGTGGTTACTTGCTAAAAATATAAGCTTCCGCCGATGTATTTGGTACCAAAATCCCAACTTTATCGAATTCTGAGACAACACATTTGATTTATTTTGTGGTTTAATTTATGAACAGTCAAAACCAAATGAAGATTAAAATTGACTTTAATGAAATATGAGTTGAAGTGTTTTCCAGTGAACTTTAATTTCATCTCCTAGAGCAGGGCTGGCAAAACTATGACACGCGTGTCAGTAGTGGCATGCGAGTGGATTTTAGGTGGCACGCGACGTTTTGTTGGATATTTTCAAAAAATGTAAACTATAAGAAAACAAGAAAAAAATTCAGTTAAATATTAAGATTCTACACAAAAATGTGTGATTTAACTCCATAATGGTGAAATTTTTCATAGAGCTTGTAAATCGTCTTTTAAAATTAATGAAATTCTGTATTGCCACCATATTTTGTTTACATAAATGTGGTTAATACAGAACTCGTAAGTTCAATTATTATAAAATTCTGCAAAAATTTCAAAAATTCCAGATTGAAAGAAGTTTAATTTTTCGATGAGAAAATGCGTCGTAATCGGAGAAATAAAAAGTACCAGAAAATTGCACAAAAATTAAAAAAAATTTTAATAAAACTGGATCTAAAAAATTAAGTGCTACGAAAAAACCCTCAATGAGATAAAGGCTGAAAATGAGTTTCATAATGAAATAACCCCCTATGTTGGAATTTGAAATTGGGTTTTGATCATGTTTCGCAAGAAAAAGAAATTTCTCTGTTCAAATCTACAATATTCGCTTTTTATTTATTATTAGGATGATAAAAACCGCGTAATTTATTTAAAAAAATTAAATTTTTCCCCGAAGCACATTTTTCAACTAGTTTCTTACGTACTGAAATATAAAATGGCGCCAATAACAATTAATTAACAAAATAAAATAACTACCGAAAATGGAATAACTTCCCAAAACAATGAAAAGGCAATAATGTTCAAACTGTTTTAATTTTATTTCATTGGGGATTTTTTCATAATGAAATGATCTCAATATTTAAAGATTAAATAAACCCCCAAAAATTAAATAACCGTCAAACATTTTTGCGTCATTTCTTGGATGTTATTTAATTTTTCCCTTTAGGGTTATTTCATGGGGGTTATCCGTAGCGCTGATAAATATGTACATCTGCGATGATTTTTGAAGAGAAATTTTCCAAATTTTGAAAATTTTTGAAAAAGGACTTTTAAAAGACAACTAAAATTAAGGTGGCACGCGAGAAATTTTTACAAAAAAAATTTTTTCCATTTCTGGCATGCAGCGAAAAAAGTTTTGCCACCCCTGTCCTAGAGCAAGGGCTTCATAATAGCAACACTATAATATTAAATCTTAGAACAGATATTGCGCGCCATCTGATGGTGAATTGGCGAACTTTGTTGAAGCTGTTCAGTATATAGCCTTGTTATATTATTTTACTTCGGTGGGGTTAAGTGCTATCGGAACAGCCAAGGAAGACGCTGCGATATGTATAAGGTTTAGAAAAATCATACATATTATTTTGCCAAATTGATGTTGCTGTCGCTTGGGTTCAAACCCGCAACACTATGGGTAACAGTGTATCGCCCAAACCAATAAACCAAGGAACACCCATTGATGAAACTATGATTTTTCTTCTCTGTGCAATAATTCTGAGCCATAAATCTATGTTTCCAAAAAGTTTATTTAAAAATCTGCAGTTTGTTCGTCAAAGGACTAAAAGTTGATTTTTTTTTAATCTAAAAATATCCAAAAATTTAGCTATATATTCTAAAATATTTTCTCTAAAAATACCTAGCTTTAAACAAAATTTGAATAAAATGTAGGTGCTGGCTCCAGTATTGGCCCCAAGTTTATCAGCTATTACCAGAACTTGCGGATACGCTCAAAAATTCTTTTTAATAACTGTAATGAATTAAGAGTTTCCAGAAGGTTTCCTTTACGTAAGAATTTCACCATTAACTGCGACATATTTAAGTATTTGCAAATGTGCAAGAATATACAGAAAATACTTGAAATCTTTTCCGTTCGAAATGATGTTTTACCGTTAACAATAACTATGCAAAATATGAGACGTTAGGTCAAAACCCAGCTAGAATTTTACTATCGCACACAAACAATTCATTTTATTATACTTAGTGGTACCAATGCTAGAAAAACCCATTAAATATGTAAACAAAATTATGGAAAATACCACCTAAAAATTACAATATAGAGAAAAGAAAATAATGGGGAACATAAAACATTTAATATGTAGCATTGAGCATAACAGTGATGAAAATGCAACACTCGAAAAGAGTTGTATACATATTTTCAGTTTGTGTTTGTTATAATAATGACTGTTGTTGCGGCATGGGATCATATGGATACAATACAATGTAAATAAGTAGAAAATATTAAATATGTCAAGGTTGTCTTTCGTGGATAAACAACAACAACAACAACAGTACAGAACCAAGTAACACTAACACAATAAAAACGAGTAAAAAGGTTAAAGTCGGGCATGCCGACTATAGAATACCCTACACCAGTCTGGGTAAAAGCCAACTAATGTCACCAAAATCAATAGGCTGCGTTATTGGGCCAATATAGGTCTGTGTACCAAATTTCATCAAAATATCTTAATATTTGCGACCTGCAGCGTATAAACAGTATAATTTTGGTAGGACCCTTATATGGGCACTAGGTCTAAACATGGACCGATGTTCATCAAAATCAATAGGCTTCGTCCGTGGGCCAAAATAGGTCTGTGTACCAAATTTCGTCAAAATATCTTAATATTTACGACGTGCATCGTATAAACAATATAATTTTGGGGGGACCCTTATATGGGCACTAGGTCTAAACATAGACCGATGTTCACCAAAATCAATAGGCTTCGTCCTTCGGCTGCCATAAGTCGGTGTACCAAATTTCATCAAAATATCTTAATATTTGCGACCTGCAGCGTATAAACAATATAATTTTGGTAGGACCCTTATATGGGCACTAGGTCTAAACATGGACCGATGTTCACCAAAATCAATAGGCTTTGTCCTTGGGCCAACGTAGGTCTGTGTACCAAATTTTATCAAAATATCTTAATATTTGCGACCTGCAGCGTATAAACCATATAATTTTAGTAGGACCCTTATATGGGCACTAGGTCTAAACATGGACCGATGTTCACCAAAATCAATAGGCTGCGTTACTGGGCCAATGTAGGTCTGTATGCCAAATTTTATCAAAATATCTTAATATTTACGACCTGCAGCGTATAAACAGTATAATTTTGGTAGGACCCTTATATGGGCACTAGGTCTAAACATGGACCGATGTTCACCAAAATCAATAGGCTGCGTTATTGGGCCAATATAGGTCTGTGTACCAAATTTCATCAAAATATCTTAATATTTACGACCTGCAGCGTATAAACAGTATAATTTTGGTAGGACCCTTATATGGGCACTAGGTCTAAACATGGACCGATGTTCACCAAAATCAATAGGCTGCGTTATTGGGCCAATATAGGTCTGTGTACCAAATTTCATCAAAATATCTTAATATTTACGACCTGCAGCGTATAAACAATATAATTTTGGTAGGACCCTTATATGGGCACTAGGTCTAAACATGGACCGATGTTCAAAAAAATCAAACTTGTTCGTCCTTGGGCCAACATAGGTCTATGTACCAAATTTCATCGAAATATCTTAATAGGTGCGACCTGTAGAGTGCGTACAAGATTGCATGGACAGACAGACAGACGGACGGACGGACGGACGGACGGACAGACGGACATCGTTAAATCGAAATAAAAAAAAATTCTGAACCGATCGGTATACTATAAGGTGGGTCTACGACCAATATTTTTTGGTGTTACAAACATCAGCACAAACTTATAATACCCTGACCACATAGTGGTGTAGGGTATAAAAATCAGGGAAAATAAAATCTAGCAACAACTTATATAGACAGCTTAAACCAAACCAAAAACCACTTGCTCACTCTGTAAATCTCTTGAATACATTTAATATTCTTCTATGTGTTTGTGTATATGTGTATAGAAGGATATTTGTTGTACTAAACGAATTTTATGTTTGTAGAACATCAACTATGGGTGCCATTCTTGATGACTGTGATGCAGAAAGGATTTCTAGGATTTAAATTTTTCAAAAAATAAAAAATAAATAGAAAAATAACAAAAAAAGCTCTTATTTTTTCTTTGGTTCAGGTTAAGGGTAAGTGGTCCACTTGTAAAAATTTATAAAATATGAAAGAATATTAAATATAAAAAACAACAAGGTTTTTCGTTTTTCCTTTTTGGTTACCAGTAAAAAAAAAAGAAGCTATTTAAGGCTTTGAAATGGAAATTTTTGTTTAACCGTTTCAGTGATAAATTTATATAACAACAAATTTAATAAATAAAAAAGAAAACACAAATTCGGGTTTTTGATGTAAATTCAAGAGCATGCATAAACTTGTTTGAATAACAAAAATTTTTACAAAACAAAAAAATTTAATAAATAGTAGGAAAGAAAAAGAAGGTATTTAGTTCTATCCCATAAAAAAATTTTTAGTATTTTGGAAGCAGTAAAAATACGAAGCTCTTAAAAACGCGCTACAAATTTTGCTTTACAGAGTTGCGCCACTTTATGCGTATACAATACACAAAAAATTTTGCAATTTGATTGTATACCCTGCAAAACTGCCTTAAACGAAGCAAATCGTAAGCAAGTTATTTAAAAAATTTTAGTGCTACGCTATTCCCTTACGACGAAGTAGGTTGTAAGGGAGTAAAATAAAATGTAAGTTATCCAAAGATTAATGCGCACGAAATCTGAGTCATCTCAATCGTGTTTTACCCTTCTTTAGTAGAGTTTAATGTATAGACGCCACATAAACATGAGTCAGTCTGCATTTTGAAGTCGGCAAATGAATGCATTTATTTTCATAATAAGCCGCCTTTAAATGCGCTCAATGAAAATCATGAATTTACTGCATCTTTTCAGCAGCAAAAAAAGCACTTTTTCCAAATAAAAGTGCATGAATTTATTTGCGGTTAAATGCACTTACGAAAAACATGAATTTACTGCAATTTTTCAGCAGCGAATAATGCGCTTTTTCTCACAAAACAACGTGCTTTCATGCGGGCCCTTTGTATCATGCCTTCCGTAAGCAGCTTTGTAAGGGATTAATTTTATTTATTCCCTTACAAAGCTGCATCCAGCGAAGCAGGTTTTTTGCTGGGATGTTACGGTGACATGGTACGAGGTTGTTAAAAAAATTTTAGAATTTATAAAAACAACGTAACTAATACATCCAGAAAACAGGTTTGATGTCGGCAACCGCATTTGTAGCCAATAGAATGGTTGGGTTGTGGTAGTCGAGTTTTTCTGTTGTGAAAACTGAAAACCAATTTATACAGGAATAATTTGACTCTGAAATTGAAATTTCAGTTATATCAATAATAAATCGGTAGTCGCAATTGGAAAATTAATTCGATGTAACAGCACCGAATCTGTTTTCTGGGTGTAGATTTTTATTGCTTGAGAATCCAAATTTTCAAGTTACTGATATTTAAAATTGTCCGTAGAGTGAAAACAATTTCGAATATTCTAATTGTTCTTTTCCAAAAAAAATCCCTAACGATTACTGAAACCGTATTTTTAATAATGAGCAGATTAATACTGGATAAGACAATATCCAGATAGATATTAACTGAAGTTTTAGTTCACACATTTAATGCAATTTAACTGTTGGCTAAATTTTAATTGCACATTCAGTAATCGAGCCTTAAGGAATATAAAAGTAATTGATATAAAACCGGTATCTACCTAGAGCTGTTAACGGTACCTATTTAACCCTCTAACAGGGCTACCCTTTTTTGCAAAGAAATTTATTCCATGTCTTCGTCACGAAAAGTAACCAATAAGTTGTTCTACGAAATTTTTTTCACCCCTCCAATATGAAGTATTTTTTCAAGGCAATTTCAAAAAAAAAAAAATTTTCCCGAACGTAGGGGTCGTCTTTTTTAATTTTTCGCTATAGCTTCGGCATTTAAAGTCAGATTTTAAAGTGTGATATATCAATCTTTTGCCTCGAGGAGACCAGTGTTTTGCTATAAAGGTAAAATCCAATGAAAAAATTTTAAAAAAGCGACCCTTATGTTCGGCAACCAAAAAAATAAATAAATTTCTACTGGGTTTATCGAAAAACTTTCTTAGCAAAAGTTTAATGATTTTTTGCGAGCTTAAATTTTCTGACATTAGGATGGTACATTAGGGTGGTTGCAACTGAGATCTGGTGGGTAAATCCAAGAACGGGATACTTGAGGTCAATGGCCCTTAGAGCAAAACACTGGTCTCCTCAAGGGAAAAACATTGATGTATCACATTTTAAGATCCGACTATAAATGCCAAAGATATAACGAAAAATGTAAAATGGCGACCTCTACGTTCGGTAAAAAAAAAAAAATTGAAATTGAAAAATACTTCATATCGGAGGGTGTACGGCGCACGTTTTTTTTTTTGCCTGTAAGGTGGTACGGTCTAATGGGCGCCCTACTGGTAAAGCTTAACTCGAGTATGCTGAACTCAATGGTAGTAGCCGTTTTTCAAAGTTGGCGCTTGTATTAGTGATTACAAATTTTGACGCTAAAGTGTCAAAAAATTTTATTTTTATAATTCTGAAATTATTTTAAATTATAAATTTGTCAAATTTGATTACATATTTAATCAACATTAAGAAAGCTCTAATTCTTTTTTTTTTGCCAAATTTTTTTTCATGACTTTTTTTGTTGTTTTTCTATGTATATCCAGTAGGGCAGCGGTTCCCACTAAGTTTTGCTTCACGGACCCCTTGACACATTTCTACTAGCTCACGGACCCCCAAACCAGTGTTAGGCGAGAGGTACTTTATAAATTATGTGGCAAAATTAATAAAAGCACCTGCTTATTTTAAATTATGGCCAATTTTAAGCAGGAATAAGGAAAAAAACATTTTTCAAATCAATATTTTGTTAAATAATTTAAAAATTATAAAAAAAATTGTTTTTTTTCATAACTTGTTTCATGTTTTTTGTCGGATCTCTTCGCGGACCCCTTGGAATTCTGCTACGGACCCGTAGGGGTCCGCGGACCCCCATTTGGGAACCGTGGCAATAGGGTTTATAAAAATATTCAATAGAGTTAAAAAAAAACGAGTAAAAAGGTTAAAGTCGGGCATGCCGACTATACAATACCCTACACCACTCTGGTGTATTGTTTGGATCCGAAATTCGAATGGGTTAAAATGGGGCTTGTGTCAAAATTTTCTATAATGTAAGTCAGCGCACCAAATTTCATTAAAATATCTTTATATTTGCGACCTGCAGTTTGTAACCAAGCCAATTTTGGGGGGACCCTTATATGGGCACTAGTTCTAAACATGGACCGATGTTCACCAAAATCAATAGGCTTCGTCCTTGGGCCAACATAGGTCTATGTACCAAATTTCATCAAAATATCTTAATATTTGCGACCTGCAGCGTATAAACAATATAATTTTGGGGGGACCCTTATATGGGCACTAGTTCTAAACATGGACCGATGTTCGCCAAAATCAATAGGCTTCGTCCTTGGGCCAACATAGGTCTATGTACCAAATTTCATCAAAATATCATAATATTTGCGACCTGCAGCGTATAAACAGTATAATTTTGGTAGGACCCTTATATGGGCACTAGGTCTAAACATAGACCGCTGTTCACCAAAATCAATAGGCTGCGTTATTGGGCCAATATAGGTCTGTGTATCAAATTTCATCAAAATATCTTAATATTTGCGACCTGCAGCGTATAAACATTATAATTTTGGTAGGACCCTTATATGGGCACTAGGTCTAAACATGGACCGATGTTCACCAAAATCAATAGGCTGCGTTATTGGCCCAATGTAGGTCTGTGTACCAAATTTCATCAAAATTCCTTAATATTTACGACCTGCAGCGTATAAACAGTATAATTTTGATAGGACCCTTATATGGGCACTAGGTCTAAACATAGACCGATGTTCACCAAAATCAATAGGCTGCGTTATTGGGCCAATATAGGTCTGTGTACCAAATTTCATCAAAATATCTTAATATTTGCGACTTGCAGCGTATAAACATTATAATTTTGGTAGGACCCTTATATGGGCACTAGGTCTAAACATGGACCGATGTTCACCAAAATCAATAGGCTGCGTTATTGGGCCAATGTAGGTCTGTGTACCAAATTCCATCAAAATATCTTAATATTTACGACCTGCAGCATATAAACAGTATAATTTTGGTAGGACCCTTATATGGGCACTAGGTCTAAACATGGACCGATGTTCACCAAAATCAATAGGCTGCATTATTGGGCCAATATAGGTCTGTGTACCAAATTTCATCAAAATATCTTAATATTTACGACCTGCAGCATATAAACAGTATAATTTTGGTAGGACCCTTATATGGGGACTAGGTCTAAACATGGACCGATGTTCACCAAAATCAATAGGCTGCGTTATTGGGCCAATATAGGTCTGTGTACCAAATTTCGTCAAAATATCTTAATATTTACGACCTGCAGCGTATAAACAGTATAATTTTGGTAGGACCCTTATATGGGCACTAGGTCTAAACATGGAGCGATGTTCAAAAAAATCAAACTTGTTCGTCCTTGGGCCAACATAGGTCTGCGTACCAAATTTCATCAAAATATCTTAATAGCTGCGACCTGTAGAGTGCGTACAAGATTGCATGGACAGACAGACAGACGGACGGACGGACGGACGGACGGACAGACGGACATCGTTAAATCGAAATAAAAAAAAATTCTGAACCGATCGGTATACTATAAGGTGGGTCTACGACCAATATTTTTTGGTGTTACAAACATCAGCACAAACTTATAATACCCTGACCACATAGTGGTGTAGGGTATAATAATTCTTTGGAAAAAAAAATCGGAAAAAAAATTTCGTGATTTAAATTCAAAAATTATCCCAGAAGTATAAAAATATCTTTTTATGGTACTTAAGTGTTGAAATTTTAAATCGCGAATATCGCGAACACGACTTTGAAAACCGACTAGGACCATTGACGCCAGCGTATCCAAAATAGATTTACTAGTAGGGTGCCCAACTTGGTAAAAAAAAGTGTCAAATTCGAGCACACTGTAATTAGATAACATAAATAACAATTAATAAAATACACCTAATAATAAAGAATTAAACCCAACACAACATGTATATATATATTCCTCTAACTCCCACTGGAGCATAGGGCACCAACATACACTTATAAAAAAAAATTTGGTACAAAAGTCTATTAAAAGTGTTCTGATTCAACTGATCTAATTTTTCTGTTTTGAACTAATATTTTGTTGTAAATCCAATTTAGCTTAACAATTAATTTCATGCGTACTTGAACTAACTTTGTATGCTAATTTTTAGTAATTTGTGTTTCTTAATTTTACAAACTTTTCTGCTGAGTTAAACCACAATTATTTCCAAATGATTATATTTTTATGTCTCTGGTCTCAACATCGCATAGAGATGGCGCTATATTTGCATATTTTTTATTGTATTATCATAAAATGGTTTATATGTCGGAAACTAAGCGAGATAGAGCAAAATTAACAAAAATTCGTAAATCTGTATTTATTAGTTCTTATCAGCCACCTATAGTCCCAAAAATAAATATGGACCTGTCTCGGGACAGATCCGAAGAGCCCAGCAACCTAGATTTTAAGCAACATTTTAGCAGAAACTTTCAGTTAAATCAGGTAAAGCTTCTATTGAATTTACCTCAATTTTCTTAGCTAAATTTTGAAACAACAAATAAAATCTAATATGACAATATCATATTAGAATTTGGACTTGAGGTAGAAGAATATTCTAACTAAATATATGACAAACTAGCGGGCGCAGCCCGCTACGTTGTTAGCGTGCCTTAAAGTTTAGGGGGGTTTATTTAAAGTACAGTTTTTATAATAAAAGCCTTCACCCAGCCACCACAAATAAATAATTCTGCACAACAATGGGTTTAAAATAAATAAATATTTGATGACTTTTTCTCATGATGTTAGTAATGAATCCATAATAAATTGCAATATACGTGTGTATGTTAAGATAATTTGGTAAAGTGCGAACCTAGGTAGATAGACCCGTAAGTAGTTTTGTTCATTTGTGTTTTGAATGAAAATAAATAACGTAAAGCAGGGTTGGAAAGCATTTTATAATATTAAAAATAGCGGGCAAAGCCCGCTACGTTGTCAGCGTGCCTTAAAGTTTTTTTTTTTTTTAATTCCAGTTTATGTAAAGGTAGACCTGGCAATTCCAGTAAATTCACAAATTCAGTTGGAAAATTTACTGCGTCGGTTTCTTCCAACGGTGCTTCGTTACATGAAGTTTAAATATCGGAACATATAAGTTCCATTCATTTTCTAAGGTTTTTTCTCTTTTAGAAAATTTGTTTAACTTTTTGGAGAGTATGTTTCAATGCTACATAAGTTTCATATTCCGTGGATAGTGTTTGAACAGGTAATTCCCTCTTCCAATCCATTTGCATTGTCTATAATTTCAATTCCACTCGTTCAACGTTTATATCCATTTCATTCCACTTGTGTAGTGTTTCAATTCCACTCGTTTCCTATTTAGTTTCTTAATTTTAGTGTTCCATATACACTTGTTCTTTAAGTTTTAGGTTTCTAGCTAAAGACGCAGACGTTAAGGGGGGGGGGGGCAATTTTCCCCTTTTGAGCCACCATTTTTACCACGTTCCTGTCCAAAGTCCTAGAAATGCCTTGTCGATAAGTTAGCCCATACTCCAAGGAAAACATATTATATATTACAGGTTTCTAGCCGAAGGGTTCGGTTAGGCCATCAAGGGGGAGAATTATTCCGTTTTTACCCCTCCCGGTAGGAATTTCCAAAAATTCCGTCTTAAAGGACGTCTGCGTTGGAGGAGGAACCTACTACATACATAATTTTAGGTCTCTATATCCAGCAGTTTGGCCAGGCTATCAAGGGGGAAGTTTTTTCCCTTTTTACCCCTCCCGGTACGAATTTCCAAAAATACCGTCTTAGTCTACGTTGGAGAAGGAACCCAAATACCGAATTTAAGCTCCCTAGATCCAGCAGTTTGGCCAGGCCGTTAAGGGGGAGACTTTTCCTGTTTTTGACCCTACCTGTGGAAATTTCCAAAAATCTCATCTTAGCGGATGTCTACAATAGAGGAGGAACTTTAATACCAAATTTCAACTTCCTACCTCCAGCGGTTTGGGCAGGCCTTTAAGCGGCACTTTTCGCTTCATTAATCCCCATTTTTGCAATGTCCCTGTCCAAAAAGCACCTTCCCGGTAAGTGAGCCCGTACTCCAAGTAACATATGTTTTACATTTCAGGTTTCTAGCCAACTTTTACTATTTGTGCCCCTCTCGGTAGGAATTTCCGAAAATCCATCGACAGGGAATTTCAGCTTCCTAGTTCCAGCAGTTTGAGCAGGCTGTCAAGGGGGACACTTTTTCTTTTTTTGTCCCTCCCGGTTGGAATTAGGCTGGAAGAGGAACCTAAGTAAGTTGTGTACCAATATCAGCAACATTTAAACTCGCAATTCGGAACACTGTGCCATTTCCGCATCTTTTTCGTTCTCCGAACTTCAAAACGTTTCGACAACAGCTACGAAGCGTTCAATTTTTATTTATGAAAAAGCACTTTAGGCTGAACTCAAGGAGTTTTCCCGGCATTTTAATTGGAAACTCTGTTTCCTTGACGACAATATCGATGCCGCGGCGAAAATGGTCGGATACATTATATGGCTTGGAATGAAATCTTTCATTCTTTTATAGCAAATTTCGGTTAAAACAAAAGATAAATGTTGGTATAACCAGACATAAACGCAGTTAGATAGAGTCGCAGTCAGCGGGATAAAAAAAAGCGCCAATACAGATCTGCTTCATAAATGGGCGAGATACGAGTGTTCCAAAGTACTTAGTTGTGAAAAGTTTCTTCCATAAAAATGTCTTCGTAATAAGTAATGGAATTTACGAAGAATATTAAGCTGTTGGCGTGTGAATCCGTTTGGCCTATATGGAAGAGAAAGATAAGAGATCTTCTCGACTTCTACGAAGGAGCTTTAAGTTTAAAGTTCTTTCTGCTCCCCGGGATAGCAACAGCTTTTGGTTATTCGTTAAAAGAGGAAAGGAAAATGCTTGTGCAGCTATCCAAACTCTTATAAAACATGACAAAATATTCACTGGACCAGTTGATAAGGCTAACCTTTTAGCTGAGATGTTTGCAGGTAATTCACTCTTAATAAGTACGAGATTAAACTTTCAACACATTTTAAGTTTTGACTTATTTCTGGCATTGAAGTTAAATTTTCAACTTTGTTGTCTTCAGAAACTTATAGTAAAATTTCATTACAAATATTTTTGCGGAACATTTTAACCATCTAACTCTTCAACTTGTGGGGCTATTTTCTTTCCATCTAAAAAAGTGGTGAAAAATGCCATCAATTGAAGAGTAACAGCGTTAAAATGTTCCGCAAAAATATTTTCCATGAAATTATACTATAAGTCTCTGAAGACATCAAAGTTGAAAATTTAACTTCAATGCCAGAAATAAGTCAAAACTTAAAATGTGTTTAAGGTTTAATCTCGTACTTATTAAGAATTGGCGCCCATATGTCCAACAAACCTAGATTTGAGGGGGAAACTATGTGAGTCTTCCATTTAAGGTATAGAGTATGTTCAGCGAACTTAAAACAGTACGAGCAACATTTTTGTGGAACATGTTAACCCTCCAACTCTTCAACTTACGGGAACTTTTTTGTCTCTTTTTAAAACGGGGCCAAAAAAGTCCCTTTAATTGCAGAGTAAGAGGGCTAAGATGTTCCACAAAAATGTTCCTCTTAGTGTTTTACATAAGTTCACTGAACATATCCTATACCTAAAATGGAAAATTCACATAGTTTCCTATGACGATTCACAATAAACATTTGAAAAAGGAAGGAAACTTTAACCCCCCTAAAATAAAATTCAGATGTGATCTCTCAAAACCCCGACAGACGTTTATTTTTTTTCTCCTCTGCCGGAATCTTTTGCCAGAAAAAGTTTTGGAAAAAGTTCGAAATTGTTGTACATTTTTATTAATTATTGAAATTTTCCTACTGCTTTCGCATTTCGTTTTTGCTGGTTAGATCCGAATGTAAGATTTAAATGTAATATGTATTACAAAAACTTAATTTGAGTTAACAATTATTATTAAAATATTTTGTTAATTTCTTATTTTAATTTGTATAAATCTTCTTAAACATCTAATATGCATTTTAATTCCTCTTTCATTTCAGGTAAGTGTTGTTGATACCAAAGGCAATTCTTCTTCTATAACAACTAATTACTATAAATAATATTCTCTAATGTAAGTGCTTTTAATTACTTAGCAATAATTATATCACAAATGATTTAAAATTATTTATATATTTACCATTTATCGTTTCTTGATACTTAATTATTACTTTATAGCCATAAATGTTTATGCCCAGTATGAATTAATAAATCTTATACAATAACTTTAATTTCCACAAGTTCGCCACAGGATATTTTCCTATTTTTAAGCTGGCATCCTTTCAGAAATAATATCAAAATAAACATAAAACCCACTTCATTTCAATAGAAATCCTTTTTAAAATATGCTGAGATTTTCACAAAAATGTAGTTAGTTTAAGTAAGTTGTAAGTACAGCAGGTGGTAAAACACAAAGTTTGTTTATTTCTTATTCATTATTTTCCATTTCCGATAAATGGGAAAAATGCCACAACTTAACCACTTTTCATAAACTATTTTCAATGTTAAAACTTTTACTTTATATTATTTATATCAAGTAAAAAAAAATTCCAACAAATACCGCAGCAAAAATAGCGAAATAAAAATGGAAAATCTCTAACCAACAAAACTGTGTGCATCTCGGGGTGCATGATACATTTTAATCTCCTCCGCCTTTTTTTTGTATTTTCACTAAAAAACTGCACTGACTAACAAAACTATGTAGTAAGTTGTTAAATAAAATAAGACAAAGTTTAAGTCTTTAACCCTTATTCAAACTTTCATTTCATTTAATGTAAAAGTTTCTATTTTTACGTTTTCAATCCTTAAATATGGGTTTATTTTTCTTTATTATACTCTTATGTTAACCTTGTTATATTAACATTTCCACTGAAATTAAATTGCAGGTGAACAAAAATAACATGCAACAAATCTAGGAAACTATGTATAAAACTATATAAGGATGTTCAAAAAAAAACCTAGATAAATATAAACGTGAAATTGTTTTATTGTTATACGTGTCCTATTTGCCAAAGCTGAGGGGTGTTACAGAAGTGCTGGTTGCAATGCTCTATAATAAAGAACTTACTAGTTTCTCTATTTTCAATGTTCCCTTACCTTGAAAGTTTCTCACGTTGTTGCTTTCAATTTGCCTTTTTTTCTTCCTCGGTTTTGCTCTTTGCCTTTTGTCTCTTTCTAATGTTACGTGATTAACCACGTTGCATATTATGTCTAATATTAGGTTACGTGTATAATTCGTACTACTCGTACAACACAAGTGCTAAAAAAGTTTATATATATGTATAAGTATTAGAGAGGGCCGATTTCTATGGACAAAAATTTTTTGATATTGTGCCATCGATTTTTCGATAGCTTTTGGCATGAGGAAAAAAAGTTCCACGACATATAAAAAAAATCATTTTCGAGGGGGCAAAATTTAAATTTTTTATAGTTTTCTAATAAATGCGCCATCTTGCGGTGGCTTTTTGAAACAACTAATAAAGTTGTAAACAATGTAACATTACAACATTTCCAGAAAGGTAGTACTTATGAAAATCGGATGAAAAATGTGGCAGCTAGAGGTAAGTATATAAGTAAAATTATTTTCTGCTTGTTTTCATTGACATCATCATCATGATTTCATCATCATTATCATCATCAAGCAGAAAATAATTTTACTTATATACTTTTACCTCTAGTTGCCACATTTTTTATCCAATTTTCATAAGTAATACCTTTCTGGAAAGATTGTAATGTTATATTGTTTACAACTTCATTAGTTGTTTCAAAAAGCCACCGCAAGATGGCGCTAATCTAGCTTTTATTAGAAAATTGTAAAAAATTGAAATTTTGCCGCCTCGAAAATAATCATTTTTGATATGACGTAGTGGAACTTTTCTATCCTCATGCCAAAAGCTATCGAAAAATCGATGGCACAATATCGATTGCTAAATCGACCCACCCTAATGAGTATATCCAAGATTATGCATATTCGTTGTCAAGTTGTTTTGTAACAAAAATGTTGCATGCAACATGTGTTGTCTTTCAAGGTGCTTTTTAATGTTTTTTTTTTCTGTTGTTCCTGAGATACAAGTTAAGAGGAAATACAAAAAGAATAATAAGCTTAAGTATGTGACAAGATAATCATGAAAATATTTAAGAACGTGTTAGTCAAGACATTAAAGTGTGCTACAAAAGTTCCATATTGGAAATTTTTATATTTTTTTTTTTTTTTGCTAAGGTGCACTTTATCGGGCGTTCCTAAAAAAATCATCTGATGCCTTCTAGCATTAAAAACATTTATTTTTTCTATTAAGTATCATTTTAAGGAACCGGGTACTCTGGGGCTCACAGGTCCTAGAAACATTTACGTACAATAACAAAGAAGTAATAAATAACATGTAAAATCTCTAAAATGATTCGTTTATTGAGCTGCCTATTGCAAAACAGAAACAATTTTTATCGAGAGTAGTTATAGTTCGCATCTCGCGATTGAAATCGGCCTTCATGGTCAATTTTTTTGGAAAATTTTTCTCGAATGTTTTTGACAAAATAGTACTTAAATGTATGGTAGTGCTGTTATGGCAAAAAGATTTTTAAAAAATTTTTTAGACTAGAGCAGACGCACTATGCTTCGTCCAATAGACAAAAATCAAAAAAAAAATTTTTGTCTCACATTTCGAGTAAAGAAGGATTTTTTTACAGATAAGAAAGTAACTCAAACAAATGTGAAAAAAATATTTGGTGTGATTGCTTTTGCCGCCAAGAGAGGGCGCTAAACTCAGAGAATTTTATGCAAAAATGACTTAACAGAAAAATGTGTTTTAATTTTAATTGTTTCACGAAAATAATTGCCAAAAATAAATTTTTTTAAAAACTTGTTCGAAGATTTGTTTTTTAATTACTTCAATATATTTGTTGTTAAATTAAGATATGGATTTTAGTATATGTTTACAAAACAATTATTTTTTATTGCTCCGAAAAATACATTTTTTTTTGTTGAAAATCCAAAAATTGCTTAAGTTTGATGTTGATATTTTTTTCCTTTTTTGTAAGCTTATATTGTTATATAATAGATTATTAAAAAATTAGTTACTATTTTTTACCACAAATTCAAAAAAATGGATTTTTTGAAATGCCTAAATTCATAATTTTTACACAAATTTTGTGCATTTAAGAGTATTTAGTATTCAGACCATGTGAAACTTCGATTTTAGGTATAGTGTTGAGCGGGCTTTTGTAAAACGCTACGAGAAACATTTTTGTGGAACATTGTAACCCTCTAGCTCTTCAATGAAAGGGAATTTTTTTGGCGCCTTTTTAAAAAGGCTCGTAAGTTGAAGATTTAGAAAGTTAAAATGTTCCACAAAAATGTTCCTCGTAGTGTTTTACATAAGTTCGCTGAACACACTCTATACCTAAAATGGAAGATTCCCATGGTTTCTCTCTAAAATCCAGGTTTGTGGGACATTTGAGCACCAATTCTGAATAAGTACGAAATTAACCCTTAAACACATTTTAAGTTTTTACTTATTACTGGCACTTAAGTTAAATTTTCAATGCTGATGTCTTCAACGACTTATAGTTGAATTTCATGACAAATATTTTTGGGGAATATTTTAACCCTCTAACTCTTCAACTTACCGGCCGTTTTTGTCCGTTTTAAAAGGGACCAAAAAAGTCCCTCTAATTGAAGAGTTAGAAGGTTAAAATCTTCCACAAAAATATTCCTCGTAGTGTTCTACATAAGTTCGCTGAACATACCCTATGCCTACATACCCTATTTTAAGCATTTAAAACCCATTTTTTGTGAAAGACATTTATTAATGAATCGATTTTACCCAATTCTTGACTTGACCTTATATCAATTCACGTACTAAATTTCACCGTAATTGGATAATTTTTTCAGGTTTTATAGAGATTTTAAAATAATGGATATATGGCAGGACTAAGAGTCCTTGCTTCGATTTTGATAAAAATTGGCACAAACGTTTCCAGTTTTATGTGTATCTCAATGGATACTTTTTGTAATTTTACGTCCATTTATGTAGCTAATATAATATTTTTAAATTTCAGGACCTATGGGAGGTGGGCGTGCCCTTGGCCCGATATTCCCAAAAATTTAAATTTTTCTTAACTAAGGAGTTCTATGTCAGTATACCAAATTTAAAATCTCTCTCTCCACTCCTTCTATTTTTGTCCAATCGTTATATGGGATCAAAGCAGTGTGAGGCGAGGCCAGAGCATTATTTTGTTTTTTTTTAAATAGAAATAAAAAAATTCCGCGATTTTTCTAAAAGATTTTTCTGTTCGGCCATATATTAAAATACTACTAACTCGTTTTTCAAATCCCTATTAACAATTTCACTGGAATTTAAGTTGAAATCAAGTTCAATTCCAGCCCTTTTTTCCAGTTTCAAGGCTTGAATATAACTGTTATTACATTTTATTTCCATAGCATACTCCAGCAAAAGGGAAACAAAAATTCAAGTTTGAAATATTTTTGTTAAATATGTATACAAATGCTAGAATTTGAAATCTACTTTACTTCAAGCAAAATTTAAAGCACCTGAATTTTTAAAACGTATGTTCTTATTGGGATGTAACACACACCGTATTGTGGTGTAGGATTGCGTATAGTCCGCATACCCGACTTTATTAATTTTTCCTGTTTCTACGAATATTTAGAGTTTTTGTGGTTTTTTTATAAAACTTTTTTATACTGTCATTAAAAAATCTTAGATTTCTTAACAGCATTACAATTACAGATAGGAGTATAATAAAGCCGCCTTTTGTTCTACTGGCAATAATTTTTACTTTTGTTTTATTTCTTGTTATATTACAATAGCAAAGGCCACTTAGGACTCCCCATAAAAACCACTTACTATTTATTCTGGCCCATAAATTATACTAAACTACAATTCTAAGTTTTTAGTTTTGTTTTAATTTCAAATTATTTGTAACTACTTTAAAACGTTCATTTGAGCTTGAATTTATTTTCATAACACCCCATAAAAAACATACCCAACCATATGCTAGAGTATTTAAAAAATATTTATGTGCTTTAGTAAAAATTATTAGTGTCACAGAAAATAAATTTTCCCGTATGTTGTTTAGGAGGAAACAGATTTATGTGTTGTGATATTAAATGTGCTGGAAAAAGAAATAAATGCAATTTGAAATTAAATTGAAACAAAATAGAATTAAAAGAATTAAATTTAATTAAAGAATAACATAACGTATATGTTAGTTTTATTTTAAATAAAATAAATATTTTTTAAAGATAAATGAAAGAAATATATCTAATATTCACAGGAATATAGAGAAATAACTTATGATGAATTTCTATTTGAAGATTAAATTATGTTATGATTTTGAAATAAAGAAAAATATTTTTATGTGTTCATTATGCTGAATGAGTTTTATATTAAGTGAAAAATATACATTAAATTAAAGTAAATAATAATATTGAAGTAAAAAGTTTATAGTTTATTTGAAAAATTATTTTAAATAAATTAACATTTAATATTAAATGTCTTGAATTGTATTCTAAAGTTTATTTAATGTGTAACATATAAACGCTTATAAGCACTAAAGTTGTTAAATATTTCTATAATTACATAATATTCAACAATTAACATTTATTCACTTCTTATGGGCAACAGTGCGTATGAGTATTATTTCAATTAATCTACAACACTCATACGCACTGTGTGTTTAGTACAAGAAGTTCTTAAAGGTAAAACAAATGATATAATTTTTGATAGTAATAAATATTTATTATAACAAGTAAATTAAACATTAATATAACAAAATATGTTTTAAATACCTACTAAATTCTATACAATAAATAACACTGCTACGCCTTGAAGTCCCTAATTTATATTATATTATTATTTTACATAATAAGTGTGTACAAAATTTATAAATATCCTTTTAATTACTTATAAATTTCCTATTTAAATTTATAACTTTTAGAAATTTATATTTTTGCCCCAAATACATAAATGTTAATTTTAAATACATTTGTTAATATTTAATTAGTTATATTTTGTACCATATAAACTTTCAATAGTTACCAAGGTAATACATAAATTATTACCACAATACTAAAGATAAAATACTGGGAATTTATGTATCATAAACTAGATATAAAACAAATTATAAATATAAGCTACTTGCTTATAAGTTATACATTGAGCCGGAGCGTCCAAAGTGAATTTTTGATTTCAACATTGGCTGTAGACAAAATCAATGCAAATCGATATACAAACAGAATGTGTGAAATTTTAGACAGATCGTAGGTCATATTGTGTATCCACCAGGGCTCCGAAAATCAGGCTTTTAACAGAAAAACAATAATAGTATTTAATTCAAAATTTGTCTTAACTAATACTGTTTTTAGCTTATTTAAATCTTTCAGACCGTAAGTGCTTTCTATTTTTCTACTAACTCTTAAAACTTAATACGAAATTGACCTACCCATTTTGTAAATAACTGAAAACCGACTTTCTCGTAGAATTTAAAATTTAGATTAGATCAGAAAATAGAATAATAAAAAATGCTTGATTTAAAAAAAAACGCTCAAATTAGAAAAAAATCATGAAAATTAAATAAAATTATTAGAAATTGAAAAGAAAAAGCTAGAATTTGAAAAAAAAAATTAAATTTGGCTTGGGTGCCTCCGATGACACCCCAGCGGCAACTGCTTCGACAGCATTTAACAATGTTCCTATGGGACCTTCGTTTTCTCATGCACATATTGTACTGAGGACTGCAGACAAGCCAAATGGCTTCGCAGACTAGTCATAAGATATGTTAAAATTTTTATTGCTCAATAAAATTGAATTAAATAAAATTGAAAAACATACTGCAGCGGATTATTTTTCACAATTTGTTAAATACGTTTGGGATTTTTAGCATATTTAATTCCTTTGATGCAATTAATGTATATCCCGATAAAATAAAATTAAAAAACTAATATGCAAGTGCTTGTGCAAATTTAAATGTTACTGACACTTTAGAAAACATTGTTCTCTATTGTTGTTTCTACATGAATGGATGTCACTACATTGCTAGATCTGTCAAAACAACAGAGTACTACATTGGAAGATGACAAAGCAAATTGTGGAAAATTTTCTGTTGTTGTTTTTGTTTTTTCTTTGATATTTTAAATGTTTAATAACGCTCCTAGACGAGAACAAAAAATTATCATTGAGCTTGTAATTTAACTTAACAAATATTTCCAGAAATTCTAAAAACGTCGTCCCCTGACGATTTCCTTAGGCAAGAATGAAATCCGGATAGGGACATGCCTGCAGCGGATTATTTTTCACAATTTGTTAAATACGTTTGGGATTTTTAGCATATTTAATTCCTTTGATGCAATTAATTCCTTTGATGCAATTCAAATTAAAATTAAAAAAAAAAAATAAAAAAAATACGCATCCAGTAATTGTCCTTAGGGTTGAGTTTTGGCAGGTTTGGAGTTTTCTCCACTGGGTATTGCTGGCTCTAGGCTACAGGCGCAGTATAATTGACCACTGACTGACCAATCGCTTTTTAGGTTATCAGCAAGATTTTTTTGTGCATATCATTCATTTAATAATATTTTATTCAATTTGACGAAATTACGAATTCGACACTTTATTGCTTATATTTAGGTATAGTAAAGATGTTATTGAATTAGGGGATAACAAAGTGACCAATTCCATTAACCAGTTTTTAAAACTGTGAATACTGTTACATTAAAAATTATCCTAATAAAGCAAAAATTTCCAAAAAGCCATCCATTTAATTAAGTACGCACTTTTTTGTGATAAATTTATCATTTTGAATTCATTTATATTTGGTGGCATCTGTTTAAACTTATTTACAATCAATTTCAATTTTGTTTTATTCACCTGCATATCTAAAATAAATCTAATTAAATTAGATTTTTTTTTCTATTGATACTTTTGGAATATTTTTATGAAAGAGAAACTAAATAAATGTGTCTCCAAGGCAACATTTCGTTTATATTAAAAATACATAAATTTTCCTATGGATTTTATAAACGCAAATGTTTAATTTATTTTAGCTGCTATCATAGAAAATTAATTTAAAATTTTGTGCTGTATTAAAATAGATTACATAAGATTTATTATTATTATTGGCTATAATAAAAAATAAAATCTAAATCAAACTCAAGGGAACAAACTAAAGCTGAATAAATTTAAATTTAATTAAGGTTTGAAATTGAAAAATATATATTTTTTTTCAATAAATCAAATAAATGGTTTAATTAAGAAATCTCAGAGAAAACATTTTAAAAAGACCAGCAAAAATGATTTTACATCTACCGATGGTCTTGTATATGATACTTAATCATATACGTCATATATAGTAGGACCATACATTAACTCATATATTACAATATATTTTGGGATTCGAAATTTGAGGGTACATAACACAGCTCTACAAAATAATACATTAGTTTTAATTTATTAGTTGCACAACTTTTCAGTGGTTTTAGGATAATTAGAGGTGCTGATTTCGAATCTGCAACCAGTTTATTCAAATTGGCTCCAGGTTTTGTATAATTACAATTTTTTCACCCCATTTTTTCAATAAAAAAAAGTATAATTTAGTAACTATAGCTTCTGAAAGAAAACACTTTACACATTTTAAGCTTAATTCCGTGCCTTAATTTTCAAACTTAAGTGTGTCTCAACATCTCACAAACTTTTCTAAATATAGTTGCTCAAAGTTAAAATTTCAAAATTTTTTAAGGTTTTTTAGAAAAAAAATTTAAATATAAGACGAAGTTCGATTTTATATATCAAAGCCAATTTGGAAAGAAAAATGTTTAAAATTTCAAATCTGAGGATTAAAAAAAATTTGTTTTTAATTCTCCCTATATCACCGGACAACTCTCCGGACAACTCTAGTAAGTATATATTTTATACATATTAATTAAACAAAATTTATTAATTTTAATTATAAAAAACCTTTCATATCTTTACTAAAAATTATCTATAAAACAAATCATCATCAAATATAAATGTTTCATGTTCTTTTTTTTTATCACTTAAACTGTCTCAATTCACCATTATATTAAGCAATATTATAATATTTATTTTTTTGTAGACTGTTGCCAGACTCTATTTGCTCTTTGATTATTATCTTTTTCTTTTATATAGAATATTTTAAGTGTAGTCATTAAAAAAATAAAGGGAAATACTTGACTATATGTCTGTCTGTTTGATGTATGAAAAGCTGAAAAAGAAAAACAAAGCTTTATGTTTCTAAACAAACTACTACAAACATTTATGGAAAACCAACTGTCTATACTGGTTTGTATAAAACCAAAAAACATATTTAAAGTACAAATTAGAACACACTTTAAAGATAGCATAGAAAGAGCTGAGAAGAGATTTCCAAATGAATGGAAAGAAAAAAATCATAACATCCACAATATATAACATTATACTTGTAAAACAAATTTCAAACAGCACTTTTATTCATACATTCAAAGAACATGTAAAAATTGTTAGTTTTTTACAAATTTTTATTTTTTTTTCTATATTCATACATTACACTTGACACATGTGATATTACCCTTGGGCCATGAGCAAAATGTTGATATTCAGTTGAGTTTTTTCTTCATTTTTTTTTTGCTTGTTTCCTCTTCCTTTGTATGAAGAATAAGGTGATATTTTTATAGATAAGACAAGAATATTCGAGACTATGTCAGAATCTGTAAAATTAAATTAAGTTTATTCTTAACGCTCTAATGAATGCGGCTGCCTTTAGTGATATTAACATATTAACATATTAACCTTCTAATGATCTTGCTACGAATTGCGATAGTTTTAACCCCCAATTCATAAACGCATTATAAAGCTTTACTGAACAACTTTTGTATAAAAAATTTGTTTTGTAAACCTCCTATATTTTTACAAAGTGTTTATAAATTGAGGGGTTAAACTATATATTTGTCATTGGAAATCTACTGTGGCACAAATATTAATTTATCGCTTTATTTAGGTGATATGGCACAATAACTGTTGAATATAAACAAATCCAGTAGTCAAATTACTTCAGTTTCTATTATAAATAAAACTATTTGTAAAATAAAATTTCATACCAAAAATTATTGATCTAGTATTGTTATTTCAAAAGTTATGCTGATTTTTGCTTTTTGAAAATAACGATATTTACCGAATTTGCCACTAAACATCAATAAATTTTGACGGAATTAGTTTTCCTTACTACTAAATCTAAGTATAGAATCTGTAATTAATACCAAAAATATGTACCTACTCTAGTTTTTGGGTAAGGGATATGTTCGTAAGACATGTCCTGCTAGTCCCGGAACAAAAATAATAACTCATTTCACAAATATAGGTCCTAGACTAACTTTGCTATTATCAATAATGTATTCCAAATATTATTGTAAATAAATTTTTGACGGTTTTTCAAATATTTTGTTCTGCTTTGAAATGTTAATTTACTAAAATTTTTCGAAATTTTGATTTAACGTTCTTCTCGCTTGAAAATCATTTGTTGTAGAAAAAAAGTTTCAAAGCAAAAACGTGGCTAATTATATAGTCTATCGATATAATAGAACTGGTTTAATAAGAAATCATTATTTAACCAAAAACTATTCAAGATCTGGAGACTGCTTTTTGTCGGCCTTGGGCCTTAGAGAATTAAAGAAGCCCTGAGTACAGAAAATCAATTTTAGCGTGTGTATTTTGACTGTAATAATAAAATTTCAGTTGCCTCGATAACAATTTATGGAAAGTCACTCAACCAGAACACGAGGACGATATAAAAATCTCGCGAAGGCTAAACAAATGTAAACTTGGAGGAGGCTAAAAGTCGACATTTTCGGCGTCGACAGCTAAATAATTAAAATCACGTGGCATTTAAAAGTCGACTAAAGGCGATAGATGGACAATCCAATTAATTTATTTTGTTAAAAACTAAAGATAAAACAAAGTGTACCTTTTTCGTAACAAAACAAATACAGTGGGACTTTTTGGCAAATGCTATAAATGTTAATGTTGCCACAGTGATAAAAAATTATTACGAAAACCTAATGTTGCCAGATTGGTGGGAACTAAAAGTCGACTATAGCCGACGGATTCTAACAAAATTACCCAGTGTAGAAAATTATTACCAGATATGTGGTTATATAACTACATACTTGGTAATGGTAACTACACTAATAGAAAAAAATCCGTAGAAAATTTAGTAAAAACTACTAAAAATTAGTTAAATATGATGCTGCAGAAAAAAACTGCTAAATTAGCAGATTATTTTTGCTATATATTAGTAATATAGGAACAGCAAAACTAAAACTGTTAAATATACAGAATTTTAGTTATATATGAGCTAAATTTTTGTAAATGGAGATTAGCAAATTAACCTGCTAAAATCAGCAAAAAATTTTGCTAAATAATTAGTAGCCTAAAAAATCACCAAAAAATTTAAAATTTTCGAAGTTTTTTTTTTCGATTTTTTTTTTAAATGCAAATAAAAATCGAGCCTTTTGAAAACAGCAGTTTACAATTTTTTAGCAAATATTTCTGCTGATTTTAGCAGAATAGACTGCTATTTGCATTCAACTAAATTTAGCTTAAAAATAGCAAAAATTTTGTAGATTTAACAGTTTATTTTTGCTATTTTTAGTCTACAAATATTTAGCAAAATTTTCTGCAGATTTTACAGTACAATTTGCTATTTTCAATTAACTAAAAGTTAGCCTAAATATAACTAAAATTCTGTAAATTTAGCAGTTTTAATTTTGCTGTTCTCATTTTACTAGTATTTAGTAAAAAAATCTGCTAATTTTAGCAGTTTTTTCTGCAGCATCATTTTTAACTAATTTTTAGTAACTTTTTCTGCTATTTTTACGGATTTATTTCTATGAGTGTAGTTACTTTTCCCAGTGTAGAAAATCATTACCAGATATGTGGTTATGTAACTACATACTTGGTAATGGTAACTAGTTACTTTTGTTATTACATTTCTTATTACCTTTATATGGTGATGTCGCGAAAAATAATGAGTTGTCGTTACACACCCGCATACGAAAAATCAAAAAATATACCGTTACCTATGTGCTTACCAGTACTGACAAAAATAATGAGTCTAAAAATAGATTTTCAAAAAAATGAATTATATAAAAAAAAATATTTTTTATTGTATTTTTTTTTTAATAAAATTTCCTGGTGTGGGAATCGAACCTGGGTCTACAGATTGACAGTCAATAGCTCTACCATCTGAGCTATATCGACATGTAATATTTAATAGTTAAAAACATAATTGACCTGCCGCACACAAGTAAGCTTACTCGCCAACATACAAAAAATCAAAAAATATGTGGTTACATGTATCCTTACCAGTGTTTAAAAAATATTGAGTCTAAAAATAGATTTTAAAAAATTTAAAAAAAAATCTAGAAAATTATTTTCTATTTGAAATAATAATAAAAATAAGTCATTATCAGTAACTCATTACTATATGTTTTAAAATAATGCAGAAGGTATGTGGGTGTCATTACTGGTAGTACAAAAAATAATGATATGTCATTACCGTTTCCACACTGGGTAGTTTAAATAATTTTTTTAATTGAATTCTTTAATTTTGGAACAAATTTTTTAAGATATAGTCCGCTAACATTTTGTAGCCGAAATTAGACGCATAAGTCGGCGTCTTTTCGAGTACGATAAAAAAGGTCGGGGTCAGTTTAGCCGATCGGCTTGACTTCTGTATACTCAATGCCGATTTGGCTAAAACTCGCATAGTTGTTAGAGATTCAAAATTTATGATTTACCTATTTCATGAGCAATAACCGATTTTTAGGATGTAAACAATTTTGTACTTTTTTCGTTTTTGTATTATTATTTTAACATTTTCGGGTCATTGGCCTTTAGGACCATAAAAACTCAGCACACCATTAAGTTTTGCTATCTTCGATTTGAATGACAGACAGACAGATATACATATGTAGCCCTGTCAATTTTTGAAATATGGCGAATATGCCTATAACTATAGCTAAACATAAATAAAAAAAATAAAAACATTTGCGAAAAAGGTGACAAGGAGAAGATAAGAAGATAAACAAAAAATCTAAAGTAGAATGTTTGTGTGAGTAAAAGCAATAACAGAAAGCTGAATATGAAAGAAAACTATGAATTAGCCACTCTGTAAGCAAGGTCTTACGTGGGTGAGATGTCTCAGCTGTCGAACTCTAGTATAGTTACGTTTGTAATTTAGGACTGCATTGGTTCGATTCCCACAGCCGACCGGTACCGGTGTTTGTTTTAGATAAAACTATATTTACCCTAAAAAATAAAAGCATGTCTTTTTTTCCATGAAATGGTCAAATGTCTTTTTTTGAGGGGTCTTGAGTTCGAATGTCCATATTTCAATATGAGCATTTGGTTAAATTCCTAACTAAATTTATATTTATTACTGGACATCCATCTAAATTGGTGAAAAGTTTTAATACACTTAATGACATGCTGATTTTATAGCATTTTGAAAATTTCTGCATGCAGCCGAACAAAAAATAATGACACATTGCCTACTTTTAACCCTCACCCACCCAATCGTCGAACAATTATAACAAAATATATTAAGCTTAAAATTATGAGATTGTTTTTTAATTTTTGTATTTACTCTGCAAAGAAAATTTCATGAATTTGTGTAAAAGTTTTATGTATTTCATTGGCCGAAAACTCTGTTTTTGTTATATGTTCAATTTATAAATAAGTATCACCCTAATTAACAAACAACTGGAAACTTTTTACCTAAATCTGTATATAAGTATGTGTCTTTCATGAATTGTGTATATGTAAAAAAAACTAACCAGACATTAGTTGTTTATTGAAGTGTAAAGCAAACAAAGAGAACTAAATAAGAAAAGTAGATGGCATAAATTTTATTGAAATAACCAGTTGGAAAATTAAGGCACGAAAAAATTTAACTTACGAAAAAAACGCCTTAGACTTTGCCAAATTTGTATAAAGCATAAACTGTTAAAGAATGAAAATGTTTCCGTAGAAACCGATTCTTCACAGTGATAGATTTGGTATACATATTAGCATATATTACCGAGGTGGAATGTAGTACCCTGTAGTTATAATCTTTTACAATTGAGGGCACTCTCCCCATTTTTGACCCCATGTTTCTCTGCAAAGTTTAAAAAGGAGCCTTGTAGATGAGTTAGTTAGGGAACGTATGTATATTTCAAATTTCAAGTTTCTACCCAAAAGGATTTGAACGGGCTATCAAGACAGAGTTATTGCCCCTTTTGACCCCAACCCGTAAGAATTTTTAAAAATCCCCACATATAGGACTTCTACGCTTAAATATTCCTACTACACTTTAAATATTTTTATGTAAAGACCGCTGCAAATGCATTTAAAAACAAATTAAATTTCACTTGAAAGCAGGGCCAGTAACATCTCATTAAATTCAACTTACATTTCCTACTGTTTTTGACTGTAAATAAAATGAACCACAAATTAGTCAAAACAACTAACAAAAATTACTTACACACATTGTGTTTGCTTTATTTTATTAAAATTTATGCGAAATAAATATTTTATGCTTGTCATTTTCTATCGTACACTCATAGAAAAAAATTTGTAGAAAAGTTAGTAAAATGTTAGTACTTCAACTTAACAAACTTTTAACTAATTTTTAGTTAAAATTTAATTTTTAGTTAATTTTTTTGCTACCTCCACATTACTAACTTACAAACTTTTATGCTATTTTTTTTGCTGAATTTAGTTACTAATTTTTAACAATAAATTTGCTAACTGTACAGTATTTTGCTGAATTTTAGTTACTAATTTTTAAAAGAAGAGTTGCTAATTTTACAAATTTTTTTTTAACTAAACCACCAATTTTGGAGCGCTTATAAACACAATGTTAATGACTCATAAAAATGACTGCATATTTTTAACTCGACAAAAATAATGCAAAAAGCTTTTAAATAAAGCTAAATTGAAATGGTTGAAAATTTGTCCTACTCATAAAATATCTAAATTATTAAAATTTATGAAAAAAATTTCTATTTATCGTAATACATTAATTTTCAAAGATCAAGGTTTATTTTGGACGAACCATTTTAATATGAAAATTGTGGTTAAAAGCATCTCTGGGGAGCAAGTGGAGTTTACGGGGATTACCCTAATTTTTTCCCCCAATATTGCACTTTTAAGCTTATTTAAAGAATACAATATTTTTAATCGGCGCACCTTCTTGTGGGTGGAGCTTTAGAGGTGAAAATGGAAACTGAAATAAATTCAGAAGTACATATGCGATCAGCAAACAATGAAAATCAAAAGAAGGGTCTCTGAAATACATTTTGTTATGGTTAACATCATGATACAACCATACTAGGTAGATGCATTAGGGAGAGTTTGACAGTTCAGGGTTTTATTATGACAGTTCAGAGATTTTTTCGTATGCTTTCGCATACGTATCAAAAGTAGCCGATTATATTTTTTGTTGCTGTTTATTGTGTTTGTTGTTGCATCTATCTAGTATGGTTGTATCATGGGTTGTATCATAAATATTACCACTTTTATAAAAAATCATTCTTGGGAAATTTTCATTAGCATTGAAATATAATTGGCATTACTTTATCTCAATGTCAATGCCAAAAAATTTCATCACCATTCAATACCAATGAAATTTTTTTCAATAAGCATTGATAAAAACAATGGTAATGAAATGTACACATAATTGAAGAAAAAGCATTGTAATATAAAAAATAATAGGAAATACGCGAATTTTTAATTTTTTTCTTAATTTATTCTTTTATTAAAACATGAAAACAAATACTTCTTTCATCAATTATAAATGGGCATTTAGGCATTGAATAATGCCAATTGAAAAAATTTCAATTAATTGACACATTAAATACCCACTTATTTATTATTTATTAATTTTCATTTCATTTGCTCCTTTTTTACCTTTTTCCAGTCCACTAGTAATCTGCAAAAGTTTTTTTTGATTTCAGAAAATTTTAGCAAAAATGTTGTAGATTTAACAGTTTTTTTTTTGCTATTTTCATTTTACTATTATTTAGCAATTTTTTTTCTGATTTCAGCAAGTTCAATTGTTATTTGCAATTAACAAAAATTTAGCCCAAACATTACTGAAATTCTGTAAATTTAACAGTTTTTTTTGCTGTTTTCATTTTATTAATATTTAGCAAACTGATTCTGCTAATATTAGCAGTTTTTTCTGCAGCATCATTTTTAACTAATTTTTAGTAACTTTTTCTGCTATTTTTACGGACTTATTTGTATGAGTGTAGGATATTTCCTTCTAAAGAAGAATATTATTTGACACAAACTCTGGTATTAATTACATATCTATATATTTTTCATATAATTCCAGAGGAATAAGTCCATTTTATATTCTTACACTAAAATAAAAATGTCAGTTAAAATTACTAAAAATTAGTTAAAACGCAGCTTGCAGAAAAAACTGCTGAATTTGGAATATTATTTTTGTTATGTACGGATATTAATAAGATCGGAACACCAAATGTAAAATTGTTAAACATACATATAAAAAATGTTAAGGGCCTGTTTAGCTATTACGAAAATAGTCTAAACGAAAGAAATTGACAATCACTTTCGTCAAAAATATATGGGAAACAAAAACAAATTTCCGTTACTTTGCTTTCGTTTAGAGTACTTTCGTAATACATAAACTGGGGCTAATTTTCAAGGTTTTTTTTTGACTATTTTAATGGAAATAAAAATCTAGCCTTACGAAATCAAGAGTTTACTTTTTTTTACTATTTGTTTTGCATTCAACTAAATTTAACTTAAAAATATAATAAGTGTTTTATTTCAATATTTCGCTACTCCAATGTGTAGCATCTTCAGGAAATAACAATTAAATTAAAAAATTATAAACAATTTGAAAGTTTGAAAAAATTTTAAAACATTTGTCAAATATAAATTATTTGTATATACCCGAGTAAAAAAAATTGATCTCGCGCAATATCTAATTATATCCAATTTGATATTGTTTAAGATCTGCTGTAATATCTAGCTGATCCAATTAGATCTCAAAATTGGGTGTATCCAATCATATCGTATTAGATCCCATTGTATATATGGGGATAAACTAAGATCAAGTTATATCTCAAAATTGGGAGGTCCAGTGATATCTTTGGGGATAAACCTAGATCTATTTTGATCCGAAAATTGGCGGATCCAGCTATATATTTGCGGATATTTTTAGATCTAATTTGATCCGAAAAATGGCGGATCCAATTAGATCCAGCTATATATTTGGGGATAAACTTAGATCTAATTTGATCTCAATTTTGGCAGATCAAATTAGATCCGGCAATATATTTGTGGATAAACGTATATCTAATTTGATCCGAAAAAGTGGCAGATCGAATTAGATCTATCTATATATTTGGGGATAAACTTAGATCTAATTTGATCCGAAAAATGGCACATCGAATTAGATCCAGCAATATATTTGTGGATAATCTTAGATATAAATTGATCTGAAAAATGGCAGATCAAATTAGATCCAGCAATATATTTGTGGATTAACTTAGATCTAATTTGATCCGAAAAATGGCACATCGAATTAGATTCAGCAATATATTTGTGGATAAACTTGGATATAAATTGAATAGAAAATTGGCAGATCAAATTAGATCCAGCAATATATTTTGGGATTTAGTAAGACCTAGTTTGATCCAAAAAATGGCAGATCGAATTAGATCCAGCTATATATTTGTGGATAAACTTATATCTAATTTGATCCGAAAAATGGCAGATCGAATTAGATCCAGCAATATATTTAGGGATAAACTTGGATCTAAATTTATCAGAAAAATGGCAGATCGAATTAGATCCAGCAATATATTTAGGGATAAACTTGGATGTAAAGTTATCCGAAAAATGCCAGATCGAATTAGATCCAGCAATATATATGTGGATAAACTTAGATCTAAATTTATCCGAAAAATTCCTAATCGAATTAGATCCGGCAATATATATGGGAATAAACTTGGATCAAAATTTAACCGAAAAATGGCAGATCAAATTAGATCCAGCAATATATTTGGGGATAAACTTGGATCTAAATTTATCAGAAAAATGCCAGATCGAATTAGATCCAGCAATTTATTTCGGTATTAAAATGGCAGATCGAATTAGAAACAGCAATATATTTGGGGATTGACATCTAAAAGTATCCATAAAAATGACAGATAAAATTAGATGCCGCATTATATTTGGGTACTACGTAAGATCTCCATTTATTTGGGATTAAATAAGATCCCAGACATATATTGCCAACTGTTCAAAAAATAATAGACTGGCAGAGCACTGATTGTATAAAAATTACAATATTTTGTTAAAATAAGGTTTAAACTCAGAAGGTAACGAGTTCAATATGCATTTCTTTTACAAAATTAATTTCTTTTTATAAAATTAAAATTTTTTTTCTATACATTTTTTTATAAAATTATATATTTATTTTTTTATTAAATTGAAATCTTTGAATAAAATAATTTTATTTACATCTTTTTGACGCTCTACACCATTTCCAATTGTATTAATTGTTTTAAGATTTATCAATTGTATATATAAATATTTAGTTAGAATTGTATTTCAGAAATAATCAATTGAATTTCAGTTTTATCAATTGTGTTTCAGAATTCATCAATTATTTTTCACATTTATGAATTGTATTTCAGAACTAGTCAACTGAAGTTCAGTTTTATCAATTGTGTTTCAGAAATTATTAATTGTATTTCCGAAATTCACAACTGTATTTCAGAAATTATCAAACTGTATTTCAGAAATTATCAATCGTATTTCCGAAATTATGAAATGTATTTGAGAAATTTTTCTCTATTAGCTATGAAATTCTGAAATAGATTTCATTATTTCTGGACACAACTAAATAAATAAATAATTAAATTTGCGTAATATTGTAGTTTCTGAAGTGCAAATAATATTTTGTGATATACAATTAAAATTTTCTAAAATACATTTAATAATTTCTGGAATACCTTTTTTCGATGCTTATAAGTTAGCTCGAAATGCTTTTATCATTTATTTAATTTGTAGCTATCACACATCTATAACAAGTCTCGTTAGATTAGAGTGTAGAGGTCTTGGCTGACAATCTGGTGGACTGGGTAAATTTCATGTTTTTAAAAGCAAATATTAAAAAAAGTTTTTTCAAAAATGTTTTTTGAAATCTATTTTTTTGCCAAGATAGTTAATGCAACGTTCTGCCAACGCATAACCGACCATCGCCAACGGTTTGCCAGCATTGTGCCGATTATATTTTTCTGTCTGGGATGTTAAACTTAAACCTATTGTATATTAACATTAATTAACACTATATTTTTATTTTTAGGAAATACATTTTTATTTTATTATAAGTTAACATTAAATTAAATTTTAGATAATGGCACCAATTTGTAGTTGTAATTATTATATATTAAATCGTATATTCATAAACATTCTATACAGTTAGACGAGGTTTATGGAACTATTTAACTTTAGAAAGTGTTTATAAATTATAACTTAAATGTACATATATATATGTTAAATGTACGTGAACAAATTGTTGATATGGACCCACAAATTGTATCTCAACTGATATTGGAATTATTGTACCATTACCATACATTAATATATATTAAATGATATACATATATTACAATATATGACACTGTATTATAAATATTGTTAATGAAGTAACATATCTGATAATATTTTTTACATTCCCGAGTAAAAAAGTGTATATAAAATTATATGTGAATGGATATATTTGCAATATGTAACTGGATATAATTTCATCCGAAAAATGGTTATATTAAATTGTATAATATTGGATATAATTGTATTTACAAGGATACAAAGTTATATCAAATGATAAACTTATATCCGAATTTTGTCCCGATCAAATTGGATATAAGTTAATCCAATACGATATGATTAAATTTAAATGATAAAAAAAACTTTGAATTGGAGGGCAGCAGGATTTCGGGTCCTACACACTCAGGGGTGTGACGAAAATCGAAAACGAACAGTTTTTCAATCTAGAATAATTTGTTTCGCGAAAATCAAATTGGCTTCAAATTATTATTTATCGTTTTTTTTTTTTTGACGCCGGACATCTAAATTAGGAAATAAAATATAAATTGGTATTGTACAGATCCTAAAATATTTATCATTGAAAATCAGATCGTTTTCGTTTTCGATATTCATCACATGCCTGACTGTCAGCCGAGGGCTACTGTTGATAATGAGTAACTATTAAAGACGTTAATGTATAAATCTGTTATTCTTTAAATACTAGATAATTTTTTATCAAATATGGGAATTTTCTTTGGACTTTGAGTGGAGAAATACCACTCAAAACTTATCGGACCAGAACAAAATATATATATCGTTGGGGAGGTACTTGAAATACCTTTCCAATGATATGCAACATGCCTAGACTTATTAACCCATTACGAGCCGCGCCATGGTTTTAAATGTTAATTTTTTTAAATTGGATTTTTTTAAATTAAAAAAAAAACTTTTAGTAGTAAAAAAGCTCAGAAAATATTAATTTAATGAAAAAATTGAGTAAAGCATATAAAAAATTGTTTTTGATCAAATATTACATTAATCTCGAATATATTAGTTAATCTCGAACATGGGTCTGATATTAACTAATATATCGTCGGCTTGCCTGCAAGAAGTGCTATGTTTTTGGTTTTAACAGGTTTTCAGGATAGCGAAAAAACTGATTTATATTATCCTTTTAAGAAATTTTATTGACATCATATGCCCTAATGATTCACGACCTTATTTATTACAATCATTATTAAGGCATATGATGTCAATGAAATATATTAAAAGGATAATATAAACCAGTTTTTTCGCCCTCCTGAAAACCTGTTAAAGAACACATAACACTACTTGCAGGTAAGTTATATAAAAAATAAAGTTAAAAATATTTTTCGTATCTATTTATATATAAAATTTTGGACGGTTTTATCAATAATATATTCCTATATATACAATTTGCAATAAAGCAATTACTGATATATGATTTAATATGATTACATATGAGAAAATTTCTAAAAAAATTTCTAATATATCACCATATAAAAACATATAAGGTCGCACACACTATTTTATATTATCATATATTTTAATATTAAAAAATATATGTTATATATACTATTTTTTACTCGGGTTATTCAAATTAAACCATATATGGAATTGTATTCAAAATGTTGATGTGGTACCAAATTTGACCATATATTGTTTAAATTGTGCCATATATGACAATATATTGTTTAACTGATACCATATATGTCTATATATTAATATTGTTTAAATGACACCATATATCAATATATATGGGACTATATATGGTAGCATATATTATCATATCTGCATCTGTATTAAAAATGTCGTTCATCAGGTACCATATATGAGCATATATTGTTGAAATGGCACCATATATGACAATATATGGTTTAAATGGCTCCATATATGGTAATATATTGCTTAAATAACACCATATATAAATATATATGGCACTATATATGGTAGCATATATTATCATATGTGGAACTGTATTAAAAATATTGTTCATAAGGTACCATATATGGGCATATATTGTTGAAATTGCACCATATATGATAATATATGGTTTAAATGGTACCATATATGATAATATATGGTTTGAATGGCACCATATATGATAATATATGGTTTGAATGGCACCATATATGATAATATATGGTTTGAATGAATATAAATATATATCGCACTATATATAGTACCATATATTATCATATCTGGAACTGAATTAAAGATTTGGTTTATGAGGTGCCATATATGACCATATATTGTTTAAATGGCACCATATATGATAATATCTAGTTTAACTCTCACCATATATAATTATATATTGTTTAAATGATACCATATATAATTATATATTGCTAAAATGCCACCATATATATTAAGATATAGTTCTATATATAACTATATATGCAATAAGATCAACCATGTTATGTAATATATAATTATATATGCCATATCTAATATTATGAAGGCCGATATCTAATTAGATGAAATTATATATGGCATAATATAAGGAAAATTTTTCGGAAAAAACGTCATATATAATTATATATGGATATACATAACCACATGTCTAATTATATATTGTAATATATGCCACATATGATTATATATAATTTTTTTTACTCGGGTATTTAATTTATATTTGACAAATGTTTTCAAATTTTTTCAATCTTTCAAATTGTTTATAATTTTTTAATTTAATTGTTATTTCCTGACGATGGTACACATTGGAGTAGCGAAATATTGAAATAAAAAAACTTTTTATATATAAAAAACGAAACCTTAAGCTCAAGAAAATTGTCAAGTTAAAATAGAAAAAGAAGGTTAAATAAACTACAAGAATTTAACTTAAAAATTGTTTTTGATATTTTTATTCTACTAATATTTTGCAAAATTTTCTCCAGATTTTACTGTATAATTTATAATTTTGAATTAACTAAAATTTAACTAAAATATAACTAAAATTCTGTAAATTTAACAGTTTTATTTTTGCTGTTCTTATTTTGCTAGTGTTTAGCAAAAGAAAAAAAAAATCTTCAAGATAATTTTTAACCAATATTTAGTAGCTTTTTCTGCTATTTCTTCTATGAGTGTACGAATGCAGAGTAATTTGTCCATATATTACTTACAAAATATTTTCTTGTATTTATTCTCTGTCCAAAGATTTTTATTTGATAGTGAATGCTACACAAATTGGCTACCAACTATGATTGTTCTCGCAACAATGGACATTTTTACAAACAAGAAATTGGTAGTTTATCTTTAATTTCATCACGTATTCAATAGTGCCAATACTATATAAAAATTATAACAAAATATTAAGAAACATGAAATTGCAATAAAAATCAGCCTTCATTGATTTGAAATCTCAAGAGACTATTTGTCGCTTTCTGCACAGACACACACACATTCACATACATAATTTGCAAAGTTAAGAGTCAGTGCTTAAATATTATATGATATTATTTGTAACATCTTATTTATATGATGTAATAAAATCGTTTTTTTTATTTTTTTTCAATTTTAGTTTATATGTGAACTTATTTACTTCGACAAATATTTACAGAAAGGTCTTTAAACTGAAAACAAGATAAACACTAACACATATACATGAAAATATTCATACATATGAACATATAAACAACTAGTGGACACTTCCCAACAAACATGAATGTGTACATAACGCGAAATACAAGTGTGACCACGCACACGATATCATTTTTAAACGTTTTGCAAATACCTTGCAAAACTCAAAAATACACATCTTAATGTCAGCAATTTGAAAGTACTTTTAAAGCAACAAAATGGTTTATAAAATAAAGAATTTTTAAATGTATTTATTTCACACATATTTTATGAAGATTTTAGATATAATGAAAAAATTTTTTCTTCAATATTTTGTAAGCATAATATAAGTATTAACACATGAAGTTTGTTAACGTACAATATAAGCTTGATTAACATTTTTTTAAAGCTTATACCCCGTTTAGATAGTAAAGTTAATCTCTTAAAGGTAGAATTAATTGGTTAATCCAGCACTAAATAAGTCCCCGTTTAGATAGTAAAGTTAATCTCTTAAAGGTAGAATTAATTGCTTAATCCAGCACTAAATAAGTCGATAAAAACATATTTTAATCTCTTTGATTGACAGTTAATCTAACTTTCAATCGGTTACTATTTCTAAACGACTCTATATTTATACTACTAATTGCATGCAACCTTGTTTTTTGTTATAATGGTGCATAAAACCGTCGGAAATTTTGGCATAAAAAATTAAGTTCTCTAAAACTAAGCGAGAATGATCAAAACAAACTTTGCTCATTTTGGGTATCCTTACAAGCCCTTAGATGATATGGACCAGGGCCGTGGAGGGTTCCGAAATGCTATTATTTGAACAAATTTTAGGACTCATTAAAATTACAAGTTAAACTGTAGTTTTACAAAATTTTTACTTAAATTTAGAATTGTTAAAGTTATTAAAAAATGTGTTAAAATCAACAGATTTTATTTTGAGTCAAAAAAACAGGGATATATTTTGTTCAATTAACAAAATTTTCTGTTAAGCCAACAGACATATCATTTTGAGTGTACATTTTTAATAATATCATATTATCCTTTCCGATTTAAAAAGAATATTTTCAGTAAATGAATGTTATTTTAGTTTGACTAAAGATCATAAATTAATATCACTTTCTGTTTAAATTATTTTCAAAGCAAAGAAAGATGATACAATTTTTACAAGTAAATTACAAATAATAAAAATTATTGAAAAAATTCTATAAGATCAGTATCATCTTTCTTTGATTTGAAAATAATTTAAACAGAAAGTGATATTAATTTATGATCTTGAGTCAAACTAAAATAACATTCATTTACTTAAAATAACAGATCAACTAAAAAACATTTCCCCCATTCAAGAATATTTTCTTTTAGTGCTCTGTTTGAGTTATTTATCATTTATTCGCTTTTTTTTCATTTTGTTGTAATAACGCTGATGATGAAAATGACAACATTTATTTACTGGATTTTTACTATATATCATTTTGGATGTTATTTTTGTTGTTATAGTTCTTGTTAAAGGCAATGTAACAAATGTTTAATGATGACGTTGTAAATACTGATGATACACACATCTCAAGAGTGTCCAAAAAAAAGTTTTTATGAAATTTAAATTTTGAAAATATATAATTTTAGTATATCAAATATTAATGAAATGAAAAATTTTTTTAAATATATACAATGATGAAACTGAGCTTAAAAACGGGCACAGAATATTTTTCTCAAGTAGTATGAACTCTAGAGCGTACCACCTTACACCGTCCAATATGAAGTTTTTTGCAGAGGTTTTTTTCCCGAACGTAGGGGTCGCCATTTTACATTTTTCGTTACATCTTTGGCATGTACAGTCGGATCTTAAAGTATGATACCTCGATGTTTTTCTTTCGAGGAGACCAATGTTTTGTATTAAGGGCCTCAAGTATCCCGTTCTAGTAGTTACCCACCAGATCTCAGTTGCTACCACCCTAATATACCACCCTAATATCAGAAAATTAAAGCTCAGTAAAAATCATTAAACTTTTGCTGAGGAAGTTATTCTATAAACCCCGTAGAATTTTTTTTTTATATTGGTTGCCGAACGTAGTGGTCGCTTTTTTAAATTTTTTTCATTAGATTTTTCCTTTATAGCAAAACACTGTTCTCCTCGAGGCAAAAAAATCGATATATCACACTTTAAAATCCGACTTTAAATGCCGAAGCTATAACGAAAAATTGCAAAAGGCGACCCCTACGTTCGGCAAAACAAAATCAAAAAAATATTTTTTTAATTGCCTTGCAAAACTACTTCATATTTGAGGGTGTACGGCGAACTTTTTTTTTTTTTTTGAGGTACGGTCTAATTAACTCACAAGGCAAACTATATGTGGTGGTTGAAGATATATTATGACTATGTTAATCAACTTCATCCACTCGTCAAATAATGTTTCTAAACTATCCGAAAAATAAAGAGATTTATTTATCCCTTTTTAATATAAGAAAACTATAATTTTGTACTCTTCCATCTTAGAATTAAAAATGTAAAGTCAATGCCCTGATCATTCTTTATTATTTGTAAATGTATTTTACTCGTATATTACAGGGCGTTAACCGGACATGTAAATATTATGTGTATGACTGTGTAAACAAGTGTAAATGATGAGTGTTGTATGTAATGATTTTGCATGTATTGTTATAAGTGGTTCTACATGTTATTTATTTAATGCTTAAAAATATACATGTTGCTTTGTAAAATAAACAAAATTAACTTTCTGGTGGTAATAAAGAAATTGACAATATTTAGTATTTAAATATCGTACCTTAAATGATTAATGACTTAAGGTCAGTTTAATAGTAAGAACTAAGATCGATTTTATCTTAAATATTTTTTAAATATCAAATTTTCCAACAAAATATATTTTAAGAAATATTTAAGAAAAAAAATCGATTTTAGTTCTGACTATCAAACTTGTAGTAGTTACCCAGCAAAACCTTCTATTACCAGGTAAAGGGAAATGTAATAAGAAACCCACAATTGTAACTACTTACACTTTGGTCGCATAACACATTATTTTAATATGGGGGTGTCATTGGGGGTAAATGGTTGCCTAAATAGTACCGGTATAGGCTAAAATAAGTGATTATGAAGGAACTCGGTATCGGTAACTCATTATTTCATACCTCCCACATAAGTATTGATGTATTACAAAATTTGAAACGTATTACCTAAGGTTTCTAAGTAAAACCAAGGGTAAAGGGGTACCCATTGCCAGGCAATGCGTGAAAAAGGTTAAACCCATTACCAAGGTTTTGCTGGGTAGTAGTAGTAGTTTTTTTTTAAGAGAATCAACACTCAGAAAATACCTATAAATTAACTGGATGAAGGGCTTCAAATATGGCAACACTGTAATTGCGCGAGATGCTGAATTTTAGAATAGTTGTTGCGCGCCATCTGATGAAAATTTGTTGAACTTTGTTCATGCTACTTAGTTCATAGCCCTGTTGTATTATTTTATTTCGCTAGGGTTAAGTGATATGGGAACACGGAAAGAGGCGGCTGCGATATATACACTAGGGTGGGACGATTTAACAATCGATATTGTGCCATCGATTTTTCGATAGCTTTTGGCATGAGGAAAAAAAGTTGTACTACGTCATATCAAAAAATCATTTTCGAGGCGCCCAAATATAAATTTTTAAACTTTTTCTCAACTTTTACTTTTAAGGTTTTTTAGTAGGTAATAAAAAAAAATCGGCTGATTTAATTTTTTTTTTAATATTACCTTTCCAAGGTGAAATTATACGGTAAAAACGATGGCGATAGCAGTTTTTGCAAAAAAATGTTTTTCTTGACGAGTTTTTTAGAAAATTCGATCTTTTTTTACGCGTTAATTTTTAAGGTATTTTAAATTTGGTTTGTTAAAAAAAAATTCGCCGATTTAAAGTTTTTTAACTGTATCCTAAAATTGTACGCTTAAAACGATGGCAATGTAATTTTTTCGAAAAAATATGTTTTTTTTTTTTGGGTTTTTAGATGAGTTTGGGATGAAATTTGGGCGCCTCGAAAATGATTTTTTTGATATGTCGTAGTGGAAATTTTTTCTTCCTCATGCCAAAAAATCGATGGAACAATATGGACAAATCTAATATACACTGATAATAATCCATGAATAAAAATATAAAAAAAATTGTAAAATAAACGAAAAATCTTTCATTTTACGAAAGTTTTCTTGGTTTTGAAAATAATTTCGTATTTTTATGCATGGAGGATATCAGTGAATGAGGGCCCAGTGTAGAAACGGTAATGACTAGGGCAAAGAATTTCATGCAAATGTATGTTTTTTCTCGATAGTCCAAAACTAATATGGACTAAATATTTATCCGAATCATCAAATTTAGAACAAAATGGCATCGATTTGTAGTTGCATATTTTTGCAAATTTTGTCATAAATGCATATTTTTACATATTTTGACTATAAATGCATATTTGGTGTCTTTTTAATGCATACTTTGTGATTTTTAATGCATATTTGTGCATATTTTCCATTTTTAGGAACATTTTTCATTTTGTAAAGAAATATAAAAAATTGATACGTTTTCATATTTTGATTCAATCGAAATAAACATTTTTAAAACCTTATTGAACTATGGAAAATCTTCGAGTTCTGTGTCTGTTTTAGAGTGCATTATTTTTGCAAAATTAATAGTTATTAGTGCATTTTCTTATATTTTTAATGCATATTTTTCTTTTTTAACCGCATATTTTAGGCGCATATTTTCCATTTTTAAGTGCATGAAATTCCTTGCCCTAGTAATGACATATCATTATTTTTTGGACTACCAGTAATGACACCCACTTACCTTCTTCATTTTTTTAAAGCATATAATAATGAGTTACTGATAATGACTTATTTTTTATAATTATTTCAAATAGAAAATAATTTTCTAGATTTTTTTTGAAAATTTTTTGAAATCTATTTTGAGACTCAATATTTTTTAAACACTGGTAAGGATATATGTAACCACATATTTTTTGATTTTTTGTATGTTGGCGAGTAAGCTTACTTGTGTGCGGCAGGTCAATTATGTTTTTAACTATTAAATATTACATGTCGATATAGCTCAGATGGTAGAGCTGTTGACTGGCAATCTGTAGACCCAGGTTCGATTCCCGCACCAGCAAATTTTATTAAAAAAAAAAATACAATAAAAAATATTTTTTTTTATATAATTTATTTTTTTGAAAATCTATTTTTAGACTCATTATTTTTGTCAGTACTGGTAAGCACATAGGTAATATTTTTTGATTTTTCGTATGCTGGTGTGTAACCATAATTCATTATTTTTCGCGACATCGCCATATAAAGGTAATAAGAAATGTAATAACAAAAGTAACTACCCAGTCAGAAATCGCCAGTGGTACAAAAAATCAAGCACTGGCATACCACTGAGTAATTACGGTATTAAAAATAAATGACTGGCAGAACACGCATTTGGGACGCTTTGCCAGCGTTTCCGAAAGCGTTTTACCAGTATTTGTTTTACAAAAATTTCGGTGGTTTATAAAAAAAACCACTGGCAAAGAATTGGCTTAGAGTGATATGCCAAGGTTTGCAACCAGTGGTTATCCAGTGCTACCTAGCCAATGCTACCAGGCGTACAAAAATCAATTCACTGGAAAACCAATGATTTTATAAAAATGCTGACGCTTCATTAAAAAATGTTTGTAGTCGGAAGGTTCGGAGTTCAAATCCGGTTGCAAGCAAAACATTTTTTTTGGATTTTTTTTAATTTAAAATTTTTTTTGTTTTATAAAATCAATTTTTTTGTTTGTGGGAAAGCTCCTTCAAGACCAACTTTTTTTTTGCCCTCCCAACACTGGCATACTAGTTACAAAAAATTGTTTGCCAGTACTAGCATTTTGGCACAGCCAGTGGTTGTCCAGCTATTATCACTCATTTATGTTATATGTCTCGTTAGCTCAGTGGGTAGAGCAATCGTCGGCCAATCTGACGGCCTGGGTTGAAATCACGGCAGGACCAAAAAAAATACATACGAACTTCTTTTAAATTTTATTTTGGAAAATATATTTCCAGACCACCTATTTATTGGTTTTGCCAGCGTTTTGCCAACGTTTAAAAATTTTGTTCCTCCAGTGCTTTTCCGGCGCTTTTTGAACAGCCGGTCCTTTCGTCTAATGATGTTATCATTTTGGGAATGGAAAAGCACTTTTTGCCAGTACTTGTACCACCTGTTAAAGTGCTTTGCCACCGCTTTCCCGTTTGTATTTTTCTGACTGGGTAGTTACCATTACCAAGTATGTAGTTACATAACCACATATCTGGTAATAATTTTCTACACTGGGGGATAGAGAAAAATCATATATATTATTTTTCTAAATTGATACTGCCGCCACTGGGGATCGAACCTGCAACAGTCCAACGCGCTAACTAATACACCACTATGCTCACGTCAATATCTGTTCAGAAATAACTTTTATATTAATATGATTGAAAAAAAATATTCCAAAATTTGACCTTCAACAGGGGCAATAAAATGTGTCTTAAGTCTGCCCTTATTTAGGGGACTGAAATATCTGATATTATTAATATTCCGACAAAATATATATGGAGTTAAGAAAAAATGCCTAAAAAAGCTAAATAAGTGACAAAACATCGCAGTTTTCTTGAGATCCGCTAAAATATGAGCTTAATAACACTTTAAAGCCTAATCGTTGATTTTTTTGCATTTTTTCAAAAAGAAGATTTGAAAACAAAAAAAACTTTTTAAAATTTGATGTCTTCAGAGACTTATAGTAGAATTTCATGGCAAATATTTCTGCAGAACATTTTAACCCTCTTACCCTTCAACTTACTCTTACGGGGCTTTTTTGTCCCTTTCTAAAAAGGGGTCAAAAAAGGCCCTTTAATTGAAGAGCAAGAGGGTTAAAATGTTTGGCAAAAATATTTGCTATGAAATTCTACTATAGGTCTCTGAAAGCATGAAAGTGGAAAATTTAACTTCAATGCCATAAATAAGTCAAAACTTAAAATGTGTTTAAGGGTTAAACTCGCACTTATTCAGAATTGGCGCTCAAATGTCCAACAAACCTGGATTTTAGGGGGGAAAGCATGTGAATCTTCCATTTTAGGTATAGGATGTGTTCAGCGGAATTATGTAAAATACTACGGAAAATATTTTTGTGGAATATTTTAACCCTCTAACTCTTCAACTAAAGGGTCTTTTTCGTCCCTTTTTAAAAAGGGGCCAAAGCACTCCCTTTAATTGAGGAGTTAGAGGGTTAAAATGTTCCACAAAAATATTCCTTGTAGTGTTTTGCATAAGTTCGCTGAACACATCCTAAACCTAAAATGGAAGATTCACATAGTTTCCTATGCCGATTCACAATAAACATTTGAAAAAGGCGAGAAATTTTAACCCGCCTTAAAATAAAATTTAGATGTGATCTTTTAAAACGCCGACACACGTATTTTTTTTATTTTGATCCTCTACCAGAATGCAAAACACCGTAATTTTTTTCGTATTATACTGTGTTAATTTAAAGTATTTGTAATTTTACTTTTTAAACTTCTTTCTGGTAGTGTTTGGCGGTCGCTCACTGGCTTCATATTATGAAAATTCTGAAGGCGTGTTTTATATGGTGATATAGCCTGCATTAAAAAAAAAACAATTAGCTATATTGAAACATTTTGAAACTTAGGGATCCAAAAATCGATGCTTTATTTTTTTTTTTCTACTGAATTTTCACATTTCAACCAAAGGAACTGTAAAAATTTTGACTAATAAAACCACTATATAAACCACTGTTTTTTTGAACACTAAAAGCAATTATAGCATTGACTATCATGACGACAAAGATTAATGAACAACGCATTTAGTTAATTTTGATGACTGTAATACAATAGTCCAATAACAGACACTATTATACAACCAATGAGACAGGCCATTGTTTTTGTTGGACGTTTGGTTGGTGGGACAAGTTGGTTTTGTTTAGTTGGCAAAATGCTAAATGTAAAAATTTTAAGGATTTATTTTCCTGTATTTTTCTAGCTAAATGTCAGACACAAAAATTTAACAAAATTTTGTGTTTATTTTTTTTTTTTTCTATGCTGTTTGATACTGCTGATGTTGTCAAATTTAATTGTAGAGAGTCCTTAGTGAAATGAATTAAAAAAAGGAAAAAAAAACTAAATAGAGAAAAAGTTTTTTTGTGTGTTTGGTGGATTTTATTCAAAAATTAAAAAGGGACTGCCAGATGTAATATGAAAACTGGTGATAGGATTATAAGCTTTCAGTATTTTGCATTTTTTTTTCCTTTTTTTCAAATGAGAAAAATGTGCATATCTGGAGTTTAATGTTGGTTCATTAAACCATAATCAACGCCAGTGGACATTTGCTTACAAATGTATTAAAATTTTTCATTTACTTTAGCTTTTGTTTTACAGTATGTGTGTTTATAAATATCTTCTATTATTTTTGTCTACCACAGTATTTGTTTTCTCGTGTTTTTTTTATACTCTGTTGCCCTTTATATAATTAATTTTTTTGCAGTTACGTCGGTTTTTATTTACAACTCTTTATATTGCGTATAAAACTTAATAATTCCGCAGGATTTTGCTCATTTTTTTATAGTTCATAATATTTTAATTGGTTGGATTTGTGGTGTTCTGTTGTATATGCTTAAAGTATTTTTTTTTTTCTTTCTTTTGCAGTTGTTTCATTTTATTATTTCGATGTTTTAAGTTTCCCTTTCTTTTATAGGATAAAAGGAAACAAGTAACCCGAGTTTAGACTACTTATTACAAAATAAAGTTCGCCGTTTAAGTTAAAGGATTTGTGTAAACATTTAAATAGTGGTCTATTAATAACCCAGCAATATTTTTCTTTTAAATTGGTTATATTTTCATTTGTTCTAGAATAGATTTTCTACCACCTGTTCCATGGAACATGTTCTATGAATCATTCCTGGGAGTAAATATGTAAGTCATTGTCGCAGAACAAAATATACCTGTTCCCGTTTTGAGGAAAAGAATCTGTTGCTTTTGGGACAAATATAAAATTCACCGATGGTAGATTAGGTTGCTTGCAAGTGCAAGTTATTCCAGAACCGGTTTTTTGCATCCGAGAATTTCGCTGGGAAGTCTTGAGCATCATTTGTAAGGGCCAAGTAGTGTGAGTAGTGTACCCAACTGTTTTTGATCAAAAAGCGAGATTCGGAAACTTAAAAATAGGAATTTTAGTGTAAAAAGCGGAATAACTATATAAATTTAGTTATTGGAAATCTGGATTTCAGCAAACTTACATATGTTTTTCTTAATTAAAGTTTCTCAAAAAGTAGTTTAAAGACAATTTAAGAATGACAAACTAATTCAAATTCAAATTTAGAAGAACAATAGAAAGATTTCACCAAATTCGCATATTTATTTTAGTTTAAGTTGTCAAAAGAAATATTTTAAAACAACACAAATCTACAAATTAGCAACAATTTATTTTATTAACACTAGCCAACAAGGTTTTGGACTGGAGCAACCAAATATCTTTCCTAAGGTAATTTGGTGGGCTGAATTCGAATCTGTAATTGGTTTTTCTCTATCACGTAAGGTTTTCGAGATACAAAAAAAATGTTTTTATTCGTTTTTTACATAAAAAATCATTTAGCATTTTTTTAATCACCTGGATTTAGAATTTTTCATACAAAAAGTGGTTTATTAAATCCAAAAACAGCTAGATTTAATAAATCCACAATAAAAGCACAAATATATGAAACAGCCTATTAATTTAAAGTCAGAAAAAAATACGAATGAAAATTAAAAGAGAAACAAAAAAAAATTTAAAAACTAACAAATAAAAGGTTTTTATTAAATTTTTTTTTATGAAATAGGTTTAGAAAAAAAACTACACCTCACCAAATACATATTTTCCATCTTGTACATGGAGAAATAGCTGAATTAGAAATGGCAATTTTTCACTCTACTGTAAGTAATTTAATTAAATCCAATTAGTGAATATTAAATATTGCAATGGAATTTTCAATTGTGTAAAAATAAAAATTTAAGTGACAAAACTGAAAAAGCAGACTGTTTATCGCTGTTTTATATAAAATATAATTAAAAGTTAAAGTAAAATCCTTCATCATCGAATTCGGTATTAAAAATTAGGGTGAAAGAAGTGTCGGACAGAAAATTCTTTTGAAAGTAGGGAGAAGCTAGCCCCATCTGTTGAGCACTTTTAGAACTTTATTTTGGATTTATTAAATCCAAATGATTAGAAAAAGCGGCTATTAGTTTATTTAAAAATCAATGAATTTTCAATTTGAACTTATTTGAACATCGCACAGAGGAGTCTTTGACCCAAAAAGCTGGCCAAAAAGGCAAAAATGAATTTAAAAAAATCTTAGAAACAAAGTACGCAGCTGAATAGACAGCTAAATTCTGCATTATATTACAAATTTTCAAGATATGCAGTTGAGATTTGTTGTTTCGAGACACTGTTAAAGTCAGGAAAGTTAAAGAAAGTTCATCGGTTTTTATTGATTTTTTTCAGTTTTAAAAGGTTTATATGATATTTTTTGATGGCTGAACGAATGGAAATTTTAAATTGATTTTTCTTTTTTCAATGAAAGACTTGATTAGTGCTATTTTAAGCAATTTTTAAAAAATTTAATCTTAAATATTTATGTTCGAACACTTCGTTCAAAAATGGAAAAAACATTTTTTGACACACTTTTTTGCCCAAAAAAATAAAGAAGAAGATTTTTAAAAGCCAAGGTAGTGAGTGTAGTAAAAACGTTATATACCAAAATAAAATTGGAAATCTCTTATTTAAAAAAAAAGAAAAAAAGTTTGCGTAAGTTTGTTCCATGATTTTTGGTGATTTTTTGAAAATTTCATCTTTTTTAAATTTTTGCTCATCAGCCACATTTTTCTCACATTTTTTTTTTTGTAAGTCATAAACATAATGATGCGGCCAAATTAATAATGGATAAATCGAGATCTCCTAGAAAAGCAAGAATTTGCAAGCAATTTTTAACAACTGCTGAGATCAACCCGGTACGAAAAACCAATATGAAATTATATTGCTAAAAAATGCTAAAAGAAAATTTGTTATCCTACTGAAGATGTCATAACCGTAACTGAAACCTAATCAGAAGTACAGCTTTACTCTCTTCTCGACCGACTATGTAAATACCTTGATAAGATTTTACTGCAGTTGGACAATGAAGAACCTCATTTTCTGGAACTTATAACATCACCCTAGTGATGGTTCGCACCAATCATTTTATATGTAAAAATTTGAAAATAAAAAGGATAGTGACGCTGGTATATTCAAAAGCTCTTGTGTGCCTTCAATTAATCACAAATGCTAATGGAAAAATAAAAACGGTACACTCAAAAAGTTTGGCGGTAGAATCTACTCAAAAAGACAGTTAAAACAAAAGAATATACAGTTAAAAAGGCGACAAAGGAATTTACTTTAAAAATAACTAAAAATGTTGTTATTTTTAACTGTTGAAAAATAACTAACGAATGCGTTAAAAAATAACTAACGATGTCGTAAAATTAGCTGAAAACTTTTTACTACAAAAATTTTAAAACGACTGACAAAATGGTTAAAATCTACTGTTTTTTACAGTTAATTCTTTTGGTATTATAAACAAACATTTCAATAAAAAAAAAACATTTCTTTCGATTACAAAAATAATCGTAATTACTTCAGCCTACTTAAAATTTTAAGTATAAATTCCAAACGGTTATGCATTTTCGAATATGTCAATAATAACAAATATAAACTAAACAAAAATTTTTAACATTCAAAGAAATTCAACGAAACCTTTTGTTAAATAAATAACAAAAACAACTGTTTACTGTAAAAATAAAGTTTTGGTAGTTATTTATTATGATATTAAAAGTAACTGCTTTAAACAACTGTTACTAAATTACAGTACTTTTCGTTAGTTGTTTTCCTAAATAACCGTCATAATAGTTCTTTTACATTTTTCCATAGAAAAAAGACTGTAATTACTGTAAAAAAAACAACAACTGCTGATTACTACAAAACAACTTTCATGTAGTAACTGTCAAACTTTTTGAGTATACATATATTATTAAATATTTATATACATATTTATTTAATTTTTTTTTTATTTCCATCTCAACAACACACTACCTAGACACATTTTTTACAAACAAAACAACAATAAAACAAAATCCAATGGAAGGAGCAGCAGTCATAATTGAAATGATGCACTTGGCGCATGCAACACTTGAAACAACAGAAAAGTTCAATGTTCATATAAAACATGTTTAAGTATTAAAAACCCTAAAAAAAATTTAAAACACACAATAAAGGAAGGGAGCAAATAAAAAACAGATTACAACTTTTTCTTGCAGAAGTTTTTTTTTTAGTAAAGTAATCAACTTTCTACATATATAGGAAAAAAAACGTAATATAATCTTATGCCGCAAGAATATAAAATAAAAAAAATGCAGAAGCAACAAAGAAAAGAACAGCAGCAACAGAAACTGTGAATATTTTAATTAAATCAGGCTGAAGTTATTGCTTGAACAAAACAAGAACTTAAAACTTATAGTCAAATACAGTATCATCACTGTTTTAAACAACTTCAAGTATAAATAACACAGTGCACCAGGGAATTTCATTCCAAGAAGATTTTGCAAAGTTTGCTAGAACTTTTTTATGGCCTCTTGAAATGTCTTTCAATAGTACATATAAGGGCGATTGAATAATTGAAAAAATTTTGTAAAAAATTTAGCTAAAACTACTAAAAGTTAGTTAAAAACGAGTAAAAAGTCAAAGTCGGGCATGCCGACTATATAATTCCCTACACCAGTCTGATTTAAAGCCAACTAATGTTTGGATCCGAAATTTGAATGGGTTAAAACAGACTTGTGTCAAAATTTTCTATAAAATCATAAAAGAAGAGAAAATCGAAAATATAGCCCATATGGGCGATAGGTCCAAATATGGACCGATCCTATTTAGAATCAATAGGCTTTTTTCTTGGGACCATGTGAGTCAACGAAACAAATTTCATTCAAATATCTTCTTATTTGCGACATGCAGCGTGTAACCAAGCCAATTTTGGGGGGACCCTTATATGAGCACTAGGTCTAAACATGGACCGATTTTAACCAAAATCAATACGCTTCGTCCTTGGACCGACATAGGTCTGTGTACCAAATTTCATCAAAATATCTTAATATTTGCGACCTGTAGAGTGTTCACAAGAATGCATGGACAGACAGACAGACGGTCGGACGGACAAATCGAAATAAAATAAATTCTGAGCCGATCGGTATACTATAAGGTGGGTCTAGGACCAATACTTTTTGGTGTTATAAACGTCAGCACAAACTTAAAATACCCTGACCACTTAGTGGTGTAGGGTATAATTACCTTACAGAAGAAACTGCTGAAATTAGAAGATTACTTTTGTAATATATTAGTAAGAAGGGAACAGCAAAATCAGAACTGTCAAATATACAGAATTTTAGTTATATTTACGCTAAATTTATGTTAATAAAAAACATCAACTTAACCTGCTAAAATCAGCAAAAAAAATTTGCTAAATAATTAGATTAAAATTTTCAAAGATTTTTCTTTAATTTTTTTAATGCAAATAAAAATCGAGCCTTCTATAATCAGCAGTTTACCTACTATTTTTTTTAGCAAATATTTCAGCTAATTTTAGCAGTATAGACTGCTATTTGCATTCAACTAAATTTAGCTTAAAACTAACAAAAATGTTATAGATATAACCGTTTGTCTACTTCAAGTCCAAATTTTAATATGATATTGTCATATTAGATTTTATTTGTTGTTTCAAAAAGATTGATCATTTTATCATAGACAATACAATTGTTTCGTGGGCATCACCCAAACTATTCAGTTGTTTACAATAAGAAAATGATGATTGGAAGACACAAACCGAGACATTACGTAAGCTAAAAAATTCAACGGGACGAGAATTATGTAATTTTGTTTGAACCGTTCGATCTGGTAAAACCAATCATAAATGAACCCTTTTTGAAAGCAACATTTACACAAAAGTACCCCTTGGGTACTATTTATATGTACCCAGCAAAAAAAGTGGAAGTGATCTTAAGGAAACAATTTTTCATTGATTCCAAAGTATCATTAAGTTCTGATTTTCCGCTTCTAAATCAGTTCTTTTTCACAACTTCCGAAAATGTGATTTTTAAGGAAATTAAGTCTTTCCAAATATATCTAACTACAGACATTTCCATATAAATTTAACATTTATAACTATGGTTAAGCACTTAACTTTAATTATTTTGAGACAAGTTGTCAGGTCCAAGTGATTTGCTTAAATTTTTTACGAATTAAAATTAATTCCTTTTCACTAATTAAAAAGGATCATAAATGAAAACTTCCACCCTATGACAATTTTCACAATATCGTATCCAAATCACTGGTTCTTTTTAGCTTCTTTTGATGATTTTTTTTTTTTGCTGGGTATGTTTGTGTGTTCGTTCTCAATAAGATTTCTAAAAACAACGAGATTTATCTCAAACAAAATAAATATTTTGCATTAGACTTAGCTGTGGTATGCTTTTGTTCAACAATTATTTTAATTTTTGCATTAAAAAACACAAAAATTGTTTTTTCATACTACTGTATGCAAAGTTTCAGCGAAATCGGTTTACGATTTCGGGTAGTAATGGGTTAACAAAAATCAATAAGTTAAGATATAAGGCAATATAGCAAATCTCATCAGAAAAACTAATATTTGCGACTTTGACAGAGAGACGGACGAACAGATGGACATCGAATCAAAAGTAATTCTTAGGCGATCGGTATACTGAAAGGTATGTTCAGGTCTAATATTTTTTGGTCTTACATAAATCAACACAAACTTATATAACTCTATCCAAGTAATAATGTAGGGTATAAATTAGGGTGGGCCGATTTGTAAGGACAAAAATCGATATTGTGCCATCGATTTTTCGATAGATTTTGGCATGAGAAAAAAAAGTACCACTACGTTATATCAAAAAAATAATTTTCGAGGCACCGTTTTTTCGCTAAAAATTCGTCTAAAACCCAAAAAAAAATCATTTTTTTTCGAAAAAATTATACCGCCATCGTTTTAAGCGTACAATTTTACCTTAGATAGAATATATTTAAAAAATTTGAAATAGGCGATTTTTTTTTAACATACATACCTACTGAAAAAAACCTTAAAAATTAACGCGTAAATAAACATCGATTTTTCGACAAAAACTCATCCAAAAGCTCAAGAAAAACATTTTTTGGAAACACTGCTATCGCCATCGCTTTTAGCGTGCAATTTCACCTTGGAAAGGTAATATTTAAAAAAATTAAATCAGCCGATTGTTTTGTTGAGAAAAAGTCAAAATTTGGGCGCCTCGAAAATGATTTTTTTGACATGTCGTAGTGGAACTTTTTTTCCTCATGCCAAAAGCTATCGAAAAATCGATGGCACAAAATCTACTGCTAAATCGACCCACCCTAGTATAAATATCGGACGAGAAAATTTCTGCACATAGAAGTTATATCGATTTATTTTCTGGTTTTAAATTGTCGTTTTAGTGCAAAATTAATTTGTTTTTTTTTTATTTGCTGGAACCACAGTTTAGATAGAATAAAAGAACGAAAAAAACTTTCTTTATGGTCGCTTTCATTTTTCTTTTCTCTACGGTAGATATTTTTTGTTTGTAATTTCTTTTAATTTTGTTAACTAAACCATTACTTATTTGTTTACAAATATATATGTACCTGCCATGTTTTCTTATAAAAAAAAAGAAAATAAACAAACTGTTAAAAATACAAGTTAAAAGTATAGCATACCTTTAGGAGTTTTATTTGGCAACAGTGGTTGCATACTTTAAGTAAATTTTAAATTCATTCATTCTACATAAATTTTTCTTTTGTATGTAGTTCGTGGGTTTTTTTTAGATCTTTTCCATTTTATTTTTACATACTTTTTTGTTAAATATTCTCTTTTTTGGGTTTTGCTATTGTATAGAAATCTTTTCTATTTTTATCTTGTTTTTACTTATATTGAAGTGCACTTGCCGCTTTAGCATTCTTAAGAACAGCACTTGGGTTGCGTCTTGAACAGCCTTATCTGTTTCCTTTTGTAAATAACAAATAAGCAAAAAAAAAACAAAAAAAAAGGTGAAGGAAGTAGATTCTTATTTTTTGCCATTTTTTCAGTTTTCCACAAAAGAAAAGGGAATTATTTTTTCCGCCGCATTTGTTAAGTTATTAAAGCAATAACAGGTATATTAAATTGCGTTATTTTACTATATTATAATCCTTTATAAATATTACCGCAGTATTATAAGTTTCTTTCGAAAATTTTAATTTTTTTTAGCAACATACCAAAATACAATTTTTTTAGCTTCCTCCATTTTTCATAGCTTGCAATGTAGAATTTGTAAATATTGTTCATACGAAGCACTCCTTACTTCGCCAATAAATAGTGTAAGATAAAAAAATCTGAATAGAAGATAATTGAGAAAAGTTAAAATTTAAAAAAAGCACTACTTATTGTGGTATTTTTTTATAGATTTTTATTCTGTATCATTTTACATAACATTTTAATCTTATGCATACAGTGGACGAAATAATTAATTGGAGGAATTAATTGATGGATCCATTAGCATTAGTAATACAATTTTTTTTCATTACCGTTTTTTAATTAATGATAATTAAATTTAAAATTAATAATTTAATAATTACAATATTAATTGCATTTGGTCTATATGACGCGTTTGAAAAAACAACACTTTACTAGAAAAATAAAAATGCCCTTCTGGCAGTCCGTCTCCGATATACACAAATTGCCTGCACTTGTACGTAAAAACCATACGTCAGTGTGGCAACATTTGTGATAAAGGTGAGAAAGAGGAGATAAGAAGATAAACAAAAAATATAAAGTAGAATGCTTGTATGTCTGTTTAATCACTTCTGAGAGTAAATTATCATATAGAGACAATGGAAAATACATAAAAAAAGCTAGAAACTAGATCTCGTCTGATTTGCAAATTAATAATGTGTCTATAACTTTGAAAAAATGTTTATTCTTCTTCTTAACCTCAAACCTACTTAGATAATGATTTTAATTGATCTTATTTCATTTATCAATTTTAATGGCTTTGAATTCCATTGCAATTAATAATTCATAAATTAAACCAAATTAATTCAAATTCACATAAGTTTTTTGAAAGACGTAAACGTGTGAAAAATTACAGATATCAGGGATGGAAAATGCTAACTCATGCTTATTTTAAAAAAAATAGCAGGCCAAAATATAATTTATAGGTGTTTCCATTCTGGTTTGCATTCAAATAAAATAGAACGAAATGGAATGGAACGGAAACCAAATGAAATTGGAACCCCGACTAAAAAAGTTTTTATATAATATTATATGATTTGATATAACTTTAATTGTTTATATGCGTGGCTTTTAGGGTTTGGGGTTCGGGAATTCCCGGGAAAGCTTTGCCGGGAATTCCCGGGAAAATAATATATTTTTCCCGGGAAAACGGGAAATTTTAAAAATATTAAATTTTTTAAATTGTTTTTGTTTCGAATAGGATTTTTTAATTTTAGTCATAAAAAACATTTAAAATACCAAAACAAAAATGTCATTGTTAAAATCTTTTAAAAGGGAATACATTTATTTGACACAGAAATAAAATCTCTGCCAAGTAATTAGGAGCATTTCAACTAATAAAGATTTTTCGCATAACTTATTAAAAATTTAAGTAGTAAAACCTAAAAACTTGGTAAAATGTTTAAAAGAAATATGAAAAAATAGCTTTGTTTCTTACAAATAATCGCCCTTACTATCTAAATTTTTCAAATGTATAATTTAGGTAAAGTCGACTTTAGTTAAAATATTGGGTGGTAGTATACCTTGACTTGGTTTATTTTTGGAGCATTCTGATTGGTTAATTTATTTTTAACCAATCAAAATATTTGAAAATATAAATATTTTTGTAAGGTTTTCATACACAAAATGAAAAAAACCGTTAGATTAAAAATAAAGTCGACTTTAAATTTAAAATACTCCTTTATATTAAGGGTCAATAATTTTATAAGTAACGTTTTCATTAATAAATATGAAAAGAAAAGACTAATGGTTAACGGTGGTATCTAAATTTGGTTATCCGACATCTACATTTGGTTCACAAACAAAAAAAAAGATTGATGGTTATGCAACTTCTCTTGAAGAAAACAACAACAAGAATAACGTTTCAGCTAAAATTAGCAAAGTACCTGAAGAAAAAGTGTAAGCTGAATAGGCATTAAAGGTTTTATGGTAGGGCAAACATTTCCTGAAATGATATCCAAATTAGCCGCAGTCAATCCGCACCATAACTAGATCTTCGCTTATTCGAGAAAGTTTTTATAATAAAAACCTGGCATTGCAAAAAAATGAAACCGATGTAAAGAACATTATATTAAATTACTACAATCATGTAAAAGATATCATGATAAAAGAAATATCGAGCAATATTTCTAACAATAGGAGATTTACTATAATCTTAGATGAATGGACAAGAATATCACAAAAGAGATATTTGAACATATGTATAAACGGAAATGATTCATTTTATAACCTGGGGTTGGTTTATATATCAGGAAGATGTAATGCTGATGAAATAAGAAGAATTGTAGAAATAAGACTAGAAGAGTTTTATTTGTCTTTGGAAAATAACATTGTGGCCACCATATCTAATGGGCCAAGTGTGATGAAACGGTTTGTTTCCGACAGTCCAGTAGTGGGTGCTTTCTGCTGGAATCATGCAATTCATTTGGCAGTCCTTAGAGTAATTTATGTGAAATCAAATGTTCAACATTCTGATATTTTTCTTTCAATTCTCACTACACAGACTGAATTTGTACTGAAATAGTGTTTTTTTTAACAAATATTATTTATATAGGTGGTTTTCATTAACAATTTTGTTTAAAAATATTTCCCGGGATTCCCGGGAATCAAATTTTTTCATTCCCGTTTCCCGGTAAATAAAAAAGTCCGGGAAATCCCAAACCCTAGTGGCTTTATATAACCATATACATTTATATTAACACTTTATAAATATGTTTGATATAACGTTATATATAATCATATGCGATTTGGTCTCCAGCCATATATTAAGAGATCTGCAAATATACTTCATACATAATTATATATAATGGCATATAAGCTTTTATAAACCATATTATATCAAAATATATAACAAAGTTAATAGAAAATTGTATTAATTTTATATATAATTATATCTGACATGATATCTAATTATACAAAATTTTATAAAGTTTAATTGCTATTTTTAAATTTAAAAATAAAAATTAGAAAAACATATATTGAAATAAATATGGTTTAAGTTCAGTTATTTTTTCCGTGAAAAAAAATTAATTCTGAAAGTTATTTTTTTTATTTTATAAGACAGTTGTTCCGACAAATTTTTGTAATGCTTTATTTTGTCAGCTATTTCCAAGTTTATTAACAAAAATTTTTCTAAACATTAAGCATTAGTATTTAAAATGAATGAAAATAAGTGATCTCAACAATATTTACTAAAATTTTATTTGAAAATCTTCATCAAATTATATGTATTAATATATAATTTGATGAAGTTAGATAGAACCATTTTTCGGATCAAATTGTATCAGGTTAGATAACATGCTTATCTCGCTTGATATAATTATATATTCCAATATTCGGATCAAATTAGATATGGACGTATATATGGGTTTATATATGGTGATATATGATTATATAATATCTTTTTTAGTCGGGACACTAAACACAGGAATCGAAATGGAATGGTACGAAATTTGTATTATCGGAATGTGTTAATTTGCATGTGAAAGTGTTAATTTGCATTATCAAATAAGTAAAAAATTGAGTCACCCTGTAGCTGTTTCATTAAATGGATTCCTGGGAATCCCTGCCGCACCTACCTTCTCGGAATAATAGGAGCGAGATCATTGCCGAGATATCGAAAATCTACATTTCATAAAATGGCGGTTTTCTAAAATTACCCGTAACTCGCTAAAACAGACAAAGGGCTTATTTTATAGGAGTATTAAAACACTTCGTTACTACAAATTGGGCCGTTAGGGCTCCAGATGGATCCATTTTTTACAACAGTCACAGGGTGGTATTTTTAATTATTGTTTTAAGTCATAATACAAATTAATACACTCCCATAATAGATTTTAGCATCAGTCCAAATCGAAACGATACGGAATGGAATGAGGAAGAATGTAATTGGAAAAATTGTCGCAGGGTACGAAATGGAATGAAACGAGGAACGAAATTAGTATTTGTATATTGAGATTGTTCTAAATTCTATTATCACATAAATTAATAAAAATAGGTCAACATATGCCACTTTGATAAAAATGGCTTCTTCGAACTCCCTATTGGTCCTAACTCATCTGAATAATCGGGGCGTGATCATAGCTGAACTTTCAAAAATATTGTCCGTTATGCGCTATATCACTTACCCAGCAAAAAAAGATATGGGGAAATAGTAGAAAAAGCACTACAATTGATGATCTAGATTAGGGCGGGCAAAACTATGACACGCGTGTCAATAGTGGCACGCGAGTGGATTTTAGGTGGCACACAACGTTTTGTTGGATATTTTCAAAAAATTTAAACTTTTAGAAGACCAGCAAAAAATTCAGTTAAATGTAAAATTTCGCTACAAAAATGCTTGATTTAACTACATAATGGTGAAATTTTTCATAGAGCTTGTAAATCGTCTTTTAAAATGAATAAAACTCAGTATTGCCACCATTTTTTGTTTAAAGAAATATGGTTAATACAGAACTCACAAATTCGATTATCAGAAAAATCCGGGAAAATTTCTAAAATTCTAGTAATAAAATTGGATCTTAAAAATGAAGTGTTTTTTAAAGGGAAAATAGGCGTTACGAAATAACCCTCAATTAAATAAAGGCTGAAAATAAGTTTCATAATGAAATAACCCCCTTTGTTGGAATTTGAAATTGGGTTTTGATCGTGATTCTCAGAGCCATTTCATCGGAAATAGAAATTTCTCTATTCAAATCCATAATATTCGCGTTTTATTCATTATTGTGATGATAAAAACCGCGCGATTTATTTTAACAAAATCCAATTTTTGCCTGAAGCACATTTTTCAACAAGTTTCTTACGTACTTAAATAACACTATGGAACAAATTCAGGTTAGCAAAAGTTAGGTCGATTCTGAGAGTGAGGGGTGAAAATAGAGCCTAATTAGAATACCTGTATCGCGGCATTTGCTTATCTTAGTTCGAATTTTTTATATGGTTTTTTAGCTCGTCGACTAATTGATATTTTTTAAATCTGTAAAAGCCAAATTATAGCTAGAGACCTGACCAATAATTAAAACAAAAAAAAAAAACAAAAAAAATCGATCAAATCAATTTTTTTTTAAATTTTAATTTTTGCACAGGTCTCTAGCAATAATTTGGATTTTACAGATTTAAAAATATCAATTAGTCGACGAGTTATAGCCAAAAAACCATATAAACAATATGAAAAAATTCGAACTAACATATGCAAACGCCGGGCCATATACGGGTCTTCTAATTTAGCCTCTATTTTCACCCCTCACTCTCAGAATCGACCTAACTTTTGCTAACCTGAATTTGATCCACAGTGTAATTAATGGCGCCCAATAATTTAACTTATTAAACAATATGAAATAACCACCAAAAATGAAATAACCCCCCAAAAAATTAAAAGGCAATAATGTTTAAACTGTTTTAATTTTATTTCATTGGGGATTTTTTCATAATGAAATAATCTCAATATTTGAAGATAAAATAAACCCCCAAAAACTAAATAACCGTCAAACATTTTTACGTCATCTCTTGGATGTTATTTAATTTTTCCCTTTTGGGGGTTATCCGTAGCGCGATGATATTTTTAGCAGAAATTTTCTAAAGGCGACAATTTTTAGAAAAAAAATTTGTTCATTTCTGGCACGCAGCGAAAAAAGTCTTGCCACCCCTGATCTAGATGTACTTCTTTTTTAACATAAACACTAATGATTTTAGCATTGAGTTGTCCCACTTCAACACCTTTTTCAGTACTTTTTGAAGGAGTGCAAAGGAAGCTATTTTTCAGCAATGAAAACTTTAAAAAAAATTGTCTGAAAAAAAAATATATTATTATAAAATTGCCGCCACCTGGTATCGAACTGGCGAACCCATGATCATCTCTACCACTGAGTTATTCGCTGATATGAAAGTTGACTAGCATAAAAACACCAGTTTGCCATTGCGAGATATTGTGCGTTATTCTCTTCAATAAAAGTACTTTTTAAACAAGTCCAAAGGTGCACTGCAATTCAGTATTGTTTTCAGTACTATTTTCATAAGCGAATAAAAAACAATTTTCATAATATTTATTTTATATATTTTAAAAAAATTAAAAGGATATCGAATTTAAACGAATTAATAATAAATATTAAAAAACTACAAATAACACTGATGATGGCTTTGTAGCGAAAGCCGAAAATACGTATTCTGTTTTGCTGGCCTTATCGAATTCTTACAAAAAAATTTTTATTCTTTGTAATTTACTTGTGAAAATTGTATCACATTTTTTTAATTTGAAAAATAATTTAAACAGAAAGTGATATTAATTTATGATCTAGAGTCAAACTGAAAAACATTCATTTACCAGAATAAAAGATCAACTAAAAATTCCCTGATTCACAAAAAAAAAATTTTTTTTAATATAGGAATTTAACCCACTGTCATCTGTTTGGAAATCACAGATGATACAAAAATCACTTTTTGTGATCACTTTTAGAGTAATTATATTTTAGAAGCAATACTTAAGTGATTTTTTCGATGTTGTTCAGAAGTAATTATAAAAAATCTGTAAAGATATACTAACGGATACTTTGGAAGCAATGAAAGAAGTGATTTTTTGAAGTTGTTCCGAAACAGACACTAACGGATAATTGTGAAGCAGTGAGAGAAGTAGTTTAATTCCAATTTGTTTTGCTGGGTTGTTTTCGATATACAGGTCATTTTGAAAAATTGCGTATTTTTAAATTAAATTAATTTTTAAACAAATTCGTCAAAAAGTAATGGAAAAATCATACACTCAAAATATGTCGTTAAAATTAATTGAAATTGCAGTTAAAAAAGTGTACACTGCAATTGCATTTAAAATAACTGATTTTGCAGTTATTTTAACTACAATTTCAGCTAAAAATAACAACAGTTGTAGTTAATTTAAATGCAATTTCAATGTACACTTTTTTATCTGCAATTGCAGTTAATTTTTCCGCGTGGTATTGCGGTAATTTTAACTGTAATTGCAGTTAAATAAATGCAATTGTAGTTAATTTAAATTCAATTGCAGTATTCACTTCTTTAACTGCAATTGCAGTTAATTTTACGTACGTTATTCTCTTAGTGTACATGCAGAAATTTCGCCTTAATTTTATGATTAATTAATTTTTAAAAATTATTAAATTAATTTTCTAAAAATTCTCTTTATCTTAACATAATGTTTCAACATTTTTCTTAAAATGATTGCTTTAATAATTTTCTTTTAAACAAATTTTATGTGAGTTTTTTTTATAAATGAATATCTATGTAGTACATGTACAAACATAATTTATCTTTGCATGTAATTGCTCTTTATGTTAAAAGTTAAATGGTCTATTCATAAATCATAAATTATTGCCATCTCGAAACTGGCTTATTCAATATATAGACATTGTTATTAAAGTACATACACATAAATGAATGATATTTTTTTGTATATATCTGAGAGTATATAAATCAATATTTTATTTGCAGTGTAAAACTATTGAAACATTAAACATATTTCAATAAATTACAAAATTTCTGTGGCTAATGAAAATAAATTAATGTACTAAAACTTTTCTTGTATGTTAAGTTATTGAAGTGTGGACGGTTTGTACATGAATATGGAAATTCTTGACATATTTCATATTTAACTTTGTATAATGAAAATAAAATTTAATTGATACATTTAAATATTATGTGAATTTTAACAAAAAAAAAGTTTAAATTAATTCACATTGTTTAGTTTATATTAAAAATGTTATAACTACTAGATATTTGTGTTGAATTTTAGCCAAATACCATTAAAAAAAAACCCCTCATAGACAATTGAGAAATCTCTTTGATATTAAAGCTATTAAACAAAATTGCTATGACAAGTATTTTGGAATAAGTGTATCTAGTGATATGCCAACAATATAAAAGATAATTTTAAATAAAACCCAAACCACAGACCCATACACAAATAGCAACATACACAAAAATTGGCATAAACCATAAGTGGAAAGTCGACTAAACTAAATTTCAAATATACACCAAAGACCAACAAAATAAAAATGGAATGTTAATAGCAATAGTGGCAAAGCTTCTCAAAAATATGCAACAAATGTGAATACAAAAACAGAGGCCGCTTTTGTTTTCCCTTAACAATTGTTGCATTCATATGCAGGCAACAGCAACGGCAATAGCATCATAATCATCGTCATCATCATCATCGTCATCATTATCAGCAACATGTAAACTTAAAACCAACCTCATAAAGCCACAGAGATCAACCATATATTTCAACAATCACAAACAGCATGTGGCAAAACATACACAAATATGTAGTTACAGTTATAACATTGCTGACGTGCCTTTAACAGAGCTAAAAGCCACAAACATATAATTTCACTACAATTTCATACTCAATAAAATTTACAAAAAAAAAAAATAAAAATAAAATCTAGATGGCCAACATCATTATCAATTTTGTTATAAGTTCAGAGAGCGATAAAAGAATTTACGGTTTTTGAGTTTTCAAAAATGGTAACAAAATTAATTGAGTATAAATCAGAAGCTCAAAATAGTCTTTTATACACTTGACAATATTTGATTATTAATTAAATATAAAACTTAAGCCCCGGATTCATAAAGAAATTTCGTGTTGCACATATAAAAAACAAAATGTACTCAACAACAAAACACATGTATAAGACCGAAATTCTACGTTTTGCCGTCTTTTGTGAATCAAAAAATTATTTTAGTTATAAAAAAACTGATAGAATATATAGAAAAATATTCCTTCAGATATCGCACTTGATCAATAAGAGGGTATTAACTCAAAATTTTAAAATTTTCAATAGAGATGAAAAACTGTTTGTGGATACATTTCAAGAGAATTTGAAAATCCGAATACATCATACTTAGTAAGCAAATTCTATTTGAAAATATACTTACATTGTTTTTTCTTTTAATTTTTGCAACTATTGCAAAAAAATCTATTTTTTTGAGTTAATACCATTTTTCTGAAACTCTTTGTTGATATAAAGCTAGCCACAACACTATCACGAAAATAGTCTCAAATAAGGTTTTCGAGATGAAAGAGTAATTGCAATACGTTGAAATTTTTACAGTAGATAGATATTGATATTGTTAGTTGATTTCTTGTAAAAAGTGAAATTTTAAAAATTTTGATTTAATACCCTCTTGTTGATCAAATACGATATGTGCTTTCGATATTGAAACTCTAAAATTCATATTCGAATTTTTTGCTAATCCATTAGATTTATTATTTATTCATAAACCCTTATTAAAAAGTTACATTATATTCACAGTTACCTAGGACTATGATTAATAATAAATTTTATAAAACAAATTCCTATTAATCCTATTTAAATAAATTATAAACAAAAATATAAAAAACAATTTATAATTCTATAGAACAAAAACCATAATACATATAATACATATGTTTTTTTTTTGTCGTTTTGTTAAATCAAATTAACAAAGAAATATAAACATATAAATATAAAAAGCTAAACTGTTTGCTCAACTTGTTGCATTATATCGTTGAATATCAGCCATAGTTACGTTGTTCAACATAAACACATCCAATCATGAATGAATGAACGAGTGAATGAATGAATGAATGAAAACATGCATATAATTTGTATACAACAAATACAAATACACACACATATAGAGAGCCACACACACACACATGCACTCACAGATAGTTGTTTAAACAAAATATAATATCTTAACTTAAACACTATGCAACAAAATGTAAACTATACCCGAGTAAAAGAAATTTATTTGGTGCAATAACTAAACATATCTAATTTGATATTCTTTAGCTTATTTATTTAGGTTATGTCATCTGCGGCTAAGCTAAATCGAAAAAGAAAAAAGGGAGAAAAGAAAAAAAAGTGAAAAGAGGGAATAAGGAAAGAAAAAAGAAGAGAAAAAAAGGGTAGGTGAAAGAAATAAAAATTTGTTATGAATAATTAGATAAAATATAAAAATATTTCTTTATAAATGAAAAAAAAAAAAAAAAATTTTTATTCTTTGTAATTTACTTGTAAAAATTATATCATCTTTCTGTAATTTGAAGATAATTTAAACAGAAAGTGATATTAATTTATGATCTAGAGTCAAACTAAAGACCATTCAATAACCACAATAAGAGATCAACTAAACATTCCCCTTATTCATCTTAAATATTTCTTTATTTTCATTTAACCAATCACCATTTAAAAATCTTCAATACCCATATGAAAATCGAAATATATATGAACATACATGGTCATACATTGGTTCGTATGTGTTCATGCATGGGCATACATTGTCATATACGTCCATGCATAGTTCAATGTATGACAATACATGATCTCATATATTTCCATAAAACTTTGGATCCGAAATTTGAGGGTATATGATCACATATGAGCATATGTGAGTCATATAGTAGCATATATGGTCATATATGAACATGTACGGTCCTATACCCTCAAATTTCGGATCCGAAGATACATACATATATGGAAATATATGAGATCATGTATGGTCATTCATTGAACTAGATATGGACGTATATGATTATGTATACCCATGCATGATCATATACAAGTCAATGTATGATCATGTTTGTTCATATATATTTCGATTTTCACATGTAGCAAAAATAAACTAGAAAATTTTTGCTATTTTTAAGCTAAATTTAGTTGAATGCTAAATGCAATTTACTAAAGAAATTGTAAACTGCTATTTTCAAAAGGTTTATATATTTTTGTGATTTTTAGGCTACAACTTATTTAGCAAAATTTTTTGCTGATTTTAGCAGGTTAATTTTCTATTTTCCATTAATGAAAATTTAATTCAAATATAACTTAAATTCTGTATATTTAACAATCTTATTATTGCTGTTCTTATTTTACTAGTAAGTATTTAGCAAAAAAATCTGCTCATTTCAGCAGTTTTTTATGCAGCATCATTTTTAACTAATTTTTAGTAAAATTTTCTGCTATTACAGGTTTATTTCTATGAGTGTAAAAGTAAACGCCTTTATTTTTGGTATCTTTGGCATTTACAGTCGGATCTTAAAGTATGATACATCGATGTTTTTTTCCAATGTTCTGCTGCCGATGCTATAAAGAAAAAATAAAAAAGGCGACCCCTACGTTCGGCAAAAAAAAATTTTTGAAATTGCCTTGCAAAAATACTTTATATTTAAAAGTGTACCGCACACTTTTTTTTTGCCGGTAAGGTGGTGCGGTCTAGTGTACATTTCAAGAAAAACACAAAAAAAAATTTATTAAAAAAAGGTGATTTTTATTGAAAAATATGATTTAGTGCCAAATTGCTAAATTGTGATTATTTTAACGTCTATGAAAAATAAAATAAAGTAAATAAATAAAATAAGAAAAATATATAAACTACGAACTATACATTTATTGTCGTCAAAATGAATTTTATTGCGAGAATACAACTTAAATATTTAAACAAACATTTTTGAATATTAGACTTTTTAAGTAAATGAATGTTATTTTAGTTTGACTCAAGATCATAAATTAATATCACTTTCTGTTTAAATTATTTTCAAATCAAAGAAAGATGATACAATTTTTACAAGTAAATTACAAAGAACAAAAACTATTGAAAAAATTCGATAAGACCAGCAAGGCAGAATGCGCATTTTCGGCTTTCGCTACAAAGCCATCATCAGTGCCTTTCGCCTTTGAGTGGGTTAATATTTTGATAATCGTCTACTTATATGACTGTTGAAAGCAAATCGAGTTTGTTATCAACAACCAGTGTTGCCACCAGTAAAAGTAAAAATTACACAGCCGTAGGTTAAAAATTATCCAAAACCGTATGAAATTACACAAAAAATATATTTTTCATATTATTGCAAAATAAACTCTCCTGGGCACAGTGGAAAAGAATACAAATATTTTGGTAAGAATTTCGCCATTTCTTACCGACTGATATGAAATTTCACCCTGTAAGTTTTGGATGGCCGAAATTGCGGGAGCTATGCCATTTGATTCCAAAGTTTTGCAATTTTTCTATTTACAAACCGGTTTTTAAAGACCTAACATTTCTATCAAACTAAAATTTAGCATTTTTGCTGTAACCTGTTACGTATTTTTGCCTTCTGCAAGAGCAAATCCAAGCCAATTTAACATAAAATATTATAACAAATTATTCTATTAACTAAAGGGAATTTCAGTGCAATATCTTTTTCAGGATTAAAATAGCGTGCTTTTAAATTTGAATATTAAAAAAATGGTATTTTATCCATATTAAAAGATTCTTTCAGAAAAATTTAAAAAATACCGTATTTGTAAAAGTTTGCCTGTTTTCTTTAATTGATATGGTAATGGTAGCAAGGAAAACCTTAACATGAAATTTCTTTGCAGTATGTGTATCAACACATTTTCTTTTAAAAAATAAAAATATAACACTTTTTTCAAAAATTTCATACGATTCTGTTGAAATCTGAAACATGTTGGATTTACAGAATTCTAAAATATTCTGATTCTGCTCCACCTTGCTGCGTTTACAAAAGTTTTCTCTGGTCAAAGCCCAGTATCATGAGAACTACAGGAAAAAAAATTTCAGACATCTGAAAGTCACAATCATAACAAACTCAAACTTTCCCACTCCTTCGCTGAATTTTTAAATGTTCTTGCAAACCAAGAGAAATAAACAAAAGGCGGTGCTTTAAAAAAAAAAAAAAATACATAGCACCATTTTTGATTTCTTCTAAATTGGTTTTAGTGTTGAAAAAATGTACGAAAGTAATTCACCAGAAAATGGAGATTTGTGGTAAATATTTCACTGACAAACTCGTTTCGTCTAAATATCGACTTATTAATTTAATAAAAAGCTCTGGGACTTGTAAAAATTTACGCAAATTTCTATAAAAAGTGAAATTACACAAAAACTACACAAAAATGTCATTATTCCAAAATTATCCAACGAATGTGTAAACAGTCCCGTTTTTGAATAATTATTGAAAAAGTGGCAACACTCAACTCAACTGAGACTAACATCAACGAAATTTAACAATGCTATTTTTATCCTTTTGTTATTATTACTCTTTTTTGCTTTGAACCTTAATTCTTAAGATATCTCAGCTGATTCTATTCAACTCTGTGTATGATAAACACAGAGTTTTGAATTACAACGAACCGTTAAATTTAAATTTAAATGTATGTTATTATACCCTACACCACTATGTGGTCAGGGTATTATAAGTTTGTGCTGATGTTTGTAACACCAAAAAATATTGGTCGTAGACCCACCTTATAGTATACCGATGGGTTCAGAATTTTTTTTTATTTCGATTTAACGATGTCCGTCTGTCCGTCCGTCCGTCCGTCTGTCTGTCTATGCAATCTTGTGCGCACTCTACAGGTCGCACCTATTAAGATATTTTGATGAAATTTGGTACGCAGACCTATGTTGGCCCAAGGACGAACAAGTTTGATTTTTTTGAACATCGGTCCATGTTTAGACCTAGTGCCCATATAAGGGTCCTACCAAAATTATATTGTTTATACGCTGCAGGTCGTAAATATTAAGATATTTTGATGAAATTTGGTACACAGACCTATATTGACCCAATAACGCAGCCTATTGATTTTGGTGAACATCGGTCCATGTTTAGACCTAGTGCCCATATAAGGGTCCTACCAAAATTATAATGTTTATACGCTGCAGGTCGCAAATATTAAGATATTTTGATGAAATTTGGTACACAGACCTATATTGGCCCAATAACGCAGCCTATTGATTTTGGTGAATATCGGTCTATGTTTAGACCTAGTGCCCATATAAGGGTCCTACCAAAATTATACTGTTTATACGCTGCAGGTATTAATATTAAGATATTTTGATGAAATTTGGTACATAGACCTATGTTGGCCCAAGGACGAAGCCTATTGATTTTGGCGAACATCGGTCCATGTTTAGAACTAGTGCCCATATAAGGGTCCCCCCAAAATTATATTGTTTATACGCTGCAGGTCGCAAATATTAAGATATTTTGATGAAATTTGGTACGTAGACCTATGTTGGCCCAAGGACGCAGCCTATTGATTTTGGTGAACATCGGTCCATGTTTAGACCTAGTGCCCATATAAGGGTCCTACCAAAATTATAATGTTTATACGCTGCAGGTCGCAAATATTAAGATATTTTGATGAAATTTAATACACAGACCTATATTGGCCCAATAACGCAGCCTATTGATTTTGGTGAATATCGGTCTATGTTTAGACCTAGTGCCCATATAAGGGTCCTACCAAAATTATACTGTTTATACGCTGCAGGTATTAATATTAAGATATTTTGATGAAATTTGGTACATAGACCTATGTTGGCCCAAGGACGAAGCCTATTGATTTTGGCGAACATCGGTCCATGTTTAGAACTAGTGCCCATATAAGGGTCCCCCCAAAATTGGCTTGGTTACAAACTGCAGGTCGCAAATATTAAGATATTTTAATGAAATTTGGTGCGCTGACTCACATTATAGAAAATTTTGACATAAGCCCCATTTTAACCCATTCGAATTTCGGATCCAAACAATACACCAGACTGGTGTAGGGTATTGTATAGTCGGCATGCCCGACTTTAACCTTTTTACTCGTTAAATTATATTTTTGCACCGTGTCAATGTGTTTAAGATGAATGGGGGAAAAGTTTTTAGTTGATCTGTTATTTTAAGTAAATGAATGAACTTTTTGTAAAAAATACGCGTGTATTAAATTTTTTACAAATGTTTAAAAAATCTGCACCAGACTATAAAAACACTGTTTACAGAACGGGACCCAATGTCCAAAACTGCAGTTTTGTGGGTTTTTTTTTTATTAAAAAACTGGTATGTTGCCAAATGGCTACACTATGCATTTAAGGGTTAACGTTTTGTACTAATAAATCTAAATTCCGAAAATTTCAGACATGCTTTCGTAAAAAAATAGATTAGTTTTTGATAAGTCGGCGGCCCAATCTCACTCTTAATTGTTTTCTCCACAAATACATATCCACAGTTTATTACAATGGGAGAGAACTCCTTGGTATACCTTCCTTGTAAGTCACTAGTTTTTAAACAAAATATTTAAAGTCTCATTCATACTAAACCCAAAACTAGAAGTTTTTCCTTTATTTAAGTTTTCGATTTGAAATTTGTAAATAATATTTGAAAAACTTGAAAACTACTAGTTTTGGGTTAAGTATAGGGTTTGGGGTTCGGGAATTCCCGGGAAATCCCGGGAAAAGTTTTCCGGGAATTCCCGGGAAAATAATATATTTTTCCCGGGAAAACGGGAAATTTTAAAATTAAATTTTTTAAATTGTTTTTGTTTGGAATAGGATTTTTTTAATTTTAGTCATAAAAACCGTTTAAATACCAAAACGAAAATGTCATCGTTAAAATCTTTTAAAAGGGAATCAATTTCTTTGACACACAAAAAAAAATCGTTTTCAAGTAATTAGGAGCATTTCAACTAATATAGATTTTTCGCATAACTTATTCAAAATTTAAGTAGTAAAACCTAAAAACTTGGTAAAATGTTTAAAAGAAATATGAACAAAAAATTTTGTTTTTTACAAATAATCGCCCTTACTATCTAAATTTTTCAAATGTATATTTTAGTTAAATTCGACTTTGTTAAAATATTGGGTAGCAGTATACCTTGACTTGGTTTATATTTGGAGCACTCTGATTGGTTAATTTATTTTCAACCAATCAAAATGTTTGAAAATATAAATATTTTTGTAGGGTTTTCATACACAAAATGAACAAAACCGCATGATTAAAAATAAAGTCGACTTTAAATTTAAAGTAATCCTTTATATTAAGGGACAATAATTTTATAAGTTACGTTTTCATTAATAATTGTGATATTTTCAAGTAAGTGTACTAATATATTATTTAATATTAAAGAATAAAATGTCAGGAGTATGGAAATACTTTACAAAATAGGACAATACAGCGCAGTGCAATGTTTGCCCTAAAAGACTAATGGTTAACGGAGGTAGCTTATCCGACATATAAATTTGGTTCACAAAAAAAAAAAATTATAGTCATGCAACTTTTCTTGCACAAAACAACAACAATAATAACGTTCCAGCTAACATTAGCAAAGTACCCGAAGAAAAAAGTGTAAGCTGTATAGGCATTGAACGTTTTATGGTAGGACAAACATTTCCTGAATTGGTATCTAAATACCGGCGGAATGTCAATCCGCACCATAACTAGATTCTCGTTTATTCGAGAAACTTTTTATAATGAAAACATGTCTTTGCCAAAAAATTAAAAAATGTAAAGAATATTATATTAAATTACTACAATCATGGAAAAGATATCACGGTAAAAGAAATATCGAGCCATATTTCTAACAATAGGAGATTTACTATAATCTTAGATGAATGGACAAGAATATCACAAAAGAGATATTTGAACATATGTATAAACGGAAATAATTCATTTTATAACCTGGGGTTGGTTTATATATCAGGAAGATGTAATACTGATGAAATAAGAAGAATTGTAGAAATAAGACTAGAAGAGTTTTATTTGTCTTTGGAAAATAACATTGTGGCCACCATATCTAATGGGCCAAGTGTGATGAAACGGTTTGTTTCCGACAGTCCAGTAGTAGGTGCTTTCTGCTGGAATCATGCAATTCATTTGGCAGTGCTGCGAGTAATATATGTGAAATCAAATGTTCAACATTCTGATATTTTGAATTCTCACTACACAGACTGCATTTGTACTGAAATAGTGTTTTTTTAACAAAAATTACTTATATAGGTGGTTTTCATTAACAATTTTGTTCAAAAATATTTTCATTCCCGTTTCCAGGGAAATAAAAAAGTCCGGGAAATCCCAAACTCTAGTTCAGTATGAATGAGGTATAATTTAAGAAATATTGAAGACAAAATTTCTTCTTAGTTCAGACTAAAGAACTGGCCATTGTTAACTCAAGCCAATCTGGCATATTCCCTTCTCATCACGATATTTTATTAATACACAGGCAATTGAACTTTAAACATGTATTTAGATTTAAAATTTTGAAACCTATTATCATTTTCCAAAACAAAAAAGATTCAATAAATATACGAAATTTAAAAAAAAACTATAATTATCTGAACTGTGCAGTGGATTTTTTACCACTTTTTTTTCTTGTTTGAAAGCACTACGTTTGGTTGGTGATATAAAAAATTGTTTAAACAGGTTTACAAAAACAAGAAGTCACGCTTGTTTATATACTTTTCTTGGTTCTAGAACCTCCAGAAGTTTATCATGTGGTTTATTAGTGTAGCATGGTGTCAATGATTGTATGAACAACTTATTTGCAAGTCTGATTTTTTTTTTTTTTACTGTAGTAAAACTTCTTATACAAACACATGCGAGTATCCATTAAAAATGCCCAACGTACACAAAAATATGGTGTATTTTCTTATTTCTAGACGAGTATAAAATAAAAAATAAAAAATGATGAAGCAAATTATACTAGAAGTATGTGTGAAAGCAATTTAAGCCCATATTTGTTTCCTTGATGTTTTTTCTTTACACTCTATTTAAATGCTTTAGTTTAGGTATTCATTAATGTTGGCATATAGAAGAAACGAATGCAAAAAAATGTAAAGAAGAAGCTAAAAAGCTTGACTGTCATTTTTATGCCTATTTTAACTTTGGCACCATATCAGAGAAGCAACTGGTGGATAGAATTGTTGGATAAAAACCACCTACTTTTAAATTCTTTACAGAACAGTTATACAAAAAAAAAACACCACTATACAATACACCAAAGCCTTAAAGGCGCTTAAGTAGTACCAAAGAAATTTTGTTGCATTATTTTTTGTTTCTGTTGTATTTAAATACCATATAGGCTTTTTTGCCAACAAAACAAACAGAAAAAAGCAACACCAAATAGTTTAAAGAATTTTATTTTACACTGCGGTTTAAGGCTCGACAACTGCAACAAGAACAAAATGCTTGTTAATGCATGTTTTATATGCAATTCAGTGGGGTAGATATTTGTGGCATTATAAATGTTTTAACGTTTTTTAAGCTTTTATGGTGTTGCTGTTTGGTGGTTGTACAAAAATTTAAAGTGGTTTTAGATGTATCTCCTGTGGGGGGGTTTTTACATAATTTTTTATAGAAATTAAAAAGAAAAAATTAAAACAAGTGACACTTGGATGTAAGTATTGAAAAAAGAGTGGAGGTTTCTAAAAAAAAGAAACACTCTAGAGATACTATTGAAAGTTAATTGCAAATATTTACTTAGAATATTTTTCCACCTCAAGTCCAAATTCTAATATGATATTGTCATATTAGACAAATCAGACAGTTCATATACGAAAGTACAAAATTCTCGTCCTGTTGATTTTTTGTATCTTATGTAATATCTCGGTTTGAGTAAGAAAGTTATCATTTTCTTATTGCAGACAACTGAAGAGTAGAGTGATGTCTACGAAACAATTGTATTGTCTATCATGAAAATGATCAACCCCTTTTTGAAACAACAAATAAAAATCTAATATAAGAATATCATATTGGAATTTGGACTTAAGGTGGAAGAATATTCTAACTAAATATATGAAAATATAGAAAGTCCGAAAAAACAATTTTTGTATTTTTTAATGCAAAAATTAAAATAATTGTTAATTGCAAATTTTATCATATGTTTTAAAACAAACCACAACCTTTTTGCCCTTTGAGCTGATTTAGTATACATGCTCCCATACTGGTAGAGAAAATCGATTTTCCAACATACTAGCTATCGTAAACCGACTTCCACCATTTTTTAGAATTGATATTATCATTTACTTAAGTGATAGAAGCAAAATCAATTAAAATATTTAATATTATAAATATCGTAATTGAAACTCGTTTTTAGAAAGAATAGAGATTATAAAAAGTTGTGTCTTTATATCATGAGTGTCCATTAGAAGTGTTCAGTGATATAAGGAGAATTTTTAAAATTAATTTTAAAATTTCCGCATGGGTTATTTTTAGTAGCAATCGTATAAAGAAAAATCGTACCGGAAAACTATTGAAAATTTGACTGCTTATTAGGTAGGTACACTGAGAGAATTGTCTGAATGATATTAATGAATTTTTACATAAAACCAATGAATTTGCACTGGAACTCGTCCATTAAAACTTTTCATTGAATTAATGGAATTTTTCATAAAATGGTGTGAAAAATTTCATTTTATTTATTAAAACTTTCATACACAAAATGAAAAAGTTGCAATAAAACTAGATTCATAAAATATATGAAGCTATTTGTTCAAATTAAAGAAATTTTTCATTTACCTACTTTGTGAAGAAAATTTCATTAGTTTCATTAAAACTCATCCCGCAAAATTCTCTCTGTATAGGGCAATTTTTCGCCCAATTTTTTCGGGATTTTTTTTGTTTTTAGTTAATCGATTAATGGTAAATAAATTTTATATAAAATAATAGGAGTTTTCATATAAACTCGGCAACAAAAAAAAATAAAAGAAATTTCTGCTGGATTTATAGAAAAACTTCTTTAGCAAAAGTTTAATAATTTTTTGCGTGCTTTTATTTTCTGACATTAGGGTATACATTAGGGTGGTATATTAGGGTTGTAGAAACTGAGATGTGGTGGGCATACACTAGAACGAGATATTTGAGGTCAAGTAGAGCAAACCATTGGTCCCCTAGAGAGAAAAACATCGATGTATCATACTTTAAGATCCGACTGTAAATGCCAAAGGTATGACGAAAAATATAAAATGGCGACTACGTTCGACAAAAAAAAATTTTTTTTTGAAAACTCTTTGCAACAATAGTTTAGATTGGACGGTGTACGGCGGACTTTTTTTAGGTACGGTCTAACCTACATGCTTCCTTAAATTTGGATGAAATTTGAAAATGTCATGGAGAAGACAAAAAAAACCATGTGAAATTTGTTTGCGGCCCAATCTCATACTTGGGGGTTGAAAGTGATATCAGAAATGACCCAGTTTTCCGTTTTTTTTTTATTTTTTCACGTTTTTCCAAGGAAATGTATACAAATACGTGACAAATGAAATGTATTTAACAGATCTAAATATTATATTCATTTAAAAATTTCTAAACAAAAATTTTGTAACAACTATTTTTATATAAACCACAACTTTTTTTAAATAAATATCAACCATATGTATATTGGAGGTATAACTTAAAAAATGCGAGATTTAAAACAGATGGCGTATCTTTTACACATGGTTTGTGTCTTTAATAACTTAAATGGCATTTTGGAGGGTAAAGATCTGTCATTTATTCTCACTTAATCATTGAACGAAATAATGTACACAATTAAATTTGTTTGCTTCGAAAATTTCGAAGTTTGTGCCAAAAAAGCGCCAAGGGAAGTTTTGGTTTACTTCTTGAATTTTAAAAAAAAGTTCAGAACCGACCGCTCGTCGAAGCTTATCCTGAATATGTTCCATAGATTTCAACGTGCAAGAGATGGTTTCTAAGGTTCTGAATTGGTGATTTTGACACGAAAGACAAAGAAATCCCAGGTCAGCCAAAAAAGTTCGAAAATGACGACTTGGAGGCATTATTCGATGAAGATTGTTGCTAAACTCAAGAAAAACTTGCAAAGTCATTCGGAGTCACCCAAGCAGCAATTTCAAAACATTTGCAAGCAGCAGGATTTATCAACATGCAAGGAAAATGAGTACCACATGGTTTGAAGTCGAGAGACACCAAAGACGATTTTGCATGTCCGAAATGCTGCTTGAACGCCACAAAACGAAGTCACTTTTGCATCGAATTATTACTGGCGAAAATGGCAACCCGAAGAGCAAAAAAGCGTACACTCACAATATATTTTCCATAACCGATTGAGGCTTATTTGAAAAGTAATACGTAAAGTTTGTTTTCAATTGAAGAATCAATTGAAATTCATGGTAACATATTGTTTAACTTTTTATCAGTCAATAAAAAACAAACCACAAAAAAATATGTATCGTATGGAGGAGTTGATATTTTCAGTCAAATGTTTTATTTTTAGTTTTCTATTTTTAGAAAAAATAACACTATGCGACAGTCAAAATCGGGATGGGATGAAACCAACGGGAAATGTTATATCGGTCAAAAACAAGTTATACGTTTCCCGGCGTTTCGCTGGGTCACCCCTAGGAATCGAGATAAATTTTTTTTTGACATAACTCGAGAACCACTAGTCCGATTTTGCTCAAACAATTTTAAAAAAATTAAAAATTACAATTCCATTTTTTTTTTACCGGCAAAACTGTTGAGTATATAGAAAAACGTTATATGAACAGATTAAAGGAATTGTAATTTTTAATTTTTTTAAAATTGTTTGAGCAAAATCGGACTAGTGGTTCTCGAGTTATGCCAAAAAAAGACCACCAAAGGTCAAATCGATATATCTCGATTCCTAGGGGTGACCCAGCGAAACGCCGGGACACGTATAACTTCTTTTTTACCGATATAACTTTCCCCGGTAGTTTGAACCCTTCCCGATCACTGACCCCTACCATTTGTCTCACAGTGTAATTTCGTTGTTTTCTGTTTTAAAACAAAAAATTCAAATATTTTCGGTTTTATTTTTTTGCTAAAATAGTTTCTTTATATACAAAATTATTTAAATTCAAATTACAAGAAATTCTTTACTCATATACACAAACATAGCCAATAAAAATATGAACGTGTGTGTTGTGTATGTTGTGTTTTTAAAATTCAAACATAAAAACTTTCAAATATGAAAGAACAAACCACAAAATCGTTTTTTTACGTTTTCGCAGTTAAAAATTGATGATTGTTTTAACAGACTTTTCAATTATTTTTATTTCTTTAATGGATTGTTTAAACAATGTTTGAAAATAAATAGCAAAATGGTTTAAATATAATGAAAAATCAGCAGTCCTTTTTTTAATAGTGTTTTCAATTAATTTAATATATATTTTAGGTTGTTTTTAACGATAACATATTGTGAGTGTAGCCGTATTTTTTGCCTCATCTACCTTATAGTCCAGAATTAATTAACAGAGCTTTGAAGAGTTAATTCGTTCTGGGCTTCGTTAAAACAGAAACTAAGGTAACAAAAAAAGTCGCCAACGATGTCAAAGATTTCCGCGGAAAGTGGTATTTAGCAGCTCGACAGGTATTTAATAATACCATAAAAACGTTGATGGAAAGGCATCAGAAAAATTAAAAAATTTTGTGAAATAAAAATAGAAAAAATTTGTATATACATAGTTTTATAATAATCTTAATCTTAAAAGATACGTTTATAAAATTGCTTTTACTGTTTCATCAGTTTTTTTTTTTTTTGGATTTTGTGATGGACATTTTTTTCGAACGCAGTCCTCATAATGCGGAAACCTGTAGAATTGTAGTATCAACAAAACCGCCTGATTGTGCTACCGCCAGCTTGATGCAAAATATTTTAAAAATCAACGATATCTCAAATCAAGAAAATTTTACTTTTCAAGTGATTATGTTTATTTAATTAAATTTTATAAATTTTTAAAAAAAATTAATATTTTTGCATTTTTCTATTGGCTTTGGCCGAAAATTGGCTTAGCCGATTATCGTTGGCGGCTGACCGGCTAAAGTCGGCTGGCTTGTACCTCTGGTCCAGACCTTGCTCCATCTGACTACCATTTGTTTCGATCGATGCTAAACTCTCTCACTGGAATACGCTTCACTTTAGAACATGGTATCCGAAACTTGCTTGATTCGTTCTTGGCTTTAAATATGACAAGGTATTTTGGCGTGGAATCCATATGTTGCCAGACAGATGGGAAGTGGTCATAGTTTACGATATCCGACACTTCCAGTAAATTAATATTGTACCAATGTTTCACAATAAACGCCCAAAATTTGGCAAAAATCCCGAATTTTTAAGTTATTCATCCAATATAAAAGAAATTTTTTTTTAATTTGATAAAAATCTCTTAACAATTTTTTTGTTTATATTGAATGTTTTTAATACATTTCTTTGTTTCGGTAAATACACTTTATTAAATTTATGTAAAATAGCTGTAACTTTCATATAATAAAAACCAATCTGTGTCAATTTCTATTGTAGCTTTAAAACAACAATTTACAACAACATTTGATTTTAAGACTACAAAAAATTTGAATAAAGCGATCAAAAACGTAGATGGTCAATACTTAACAGAAAAAGAAAATAATAAAAAACAACACGAAAAGTCATGTAAAGGCCAAGACAAACAGCAAAAACGAAATAGTAAGCCTATAAAATTGGCATTTTTCAAATTGTTAAGGGATTTTCAAGAAGTACAAACAATGAACTACTTTTCAAAAAAACAAAAAAAAAAACAGGAGATGGACAACGAAAATAAAACAGAGTAGTCCTACAAACGTGATAAGAATTTTCAAACACAAAAAATTAAAGCACTTACAATACAAACATTCAAAAAACAGCCATAAACAAAGTAATTGGTTATGTTTGGCCAAGTAACAAGGGTATCCATGACCGTTTTCTGTGTATGTATATGAAAGTATATACTTGAAAACATAAGCATGGTACTTATACACATACACTAACTCATAAACTTTGTTATATGAAATTAGTTTAGTGAAACCAAAAAATTTTCTTTAAAACAATTTTTTATTAAATGTTACCTTATTGTATAAATACCTTTCCTTTGAGTAAAATTTTTTTTGAAAATTTTATTTGTAGTTTAAGTTGATGCCTCTTGTTTATACATATTTAAATTTCTGTTTTTTTTTTTTTATTTCTCTTTAACATTTTTTTATTTTATTGCAATTGACGTTAAAATTGTACAAAAATTGCATTTAGGTTGAAATTGAGTTTCAATAGCAACTGACGTTAGAAATTTTTAAAATTGCATTTTGGTCTAAAATTGAGTCTCTACCGAAGCACGTGATAGGTTTACTGTAAATTTTATTTTATTTTAAATTTATTTTTTTCTAATGCATACTTGTTTAGTTGATTATTTGAGATCTCTTTTATATGATGTATGATGCTGTAAAAATATTGCCAAACATCTGTACACAAGTGTACAAGTGATTTAGTTTAATGAAAAGAAATCCACAAAATAAATTGCAATAAAACTGTTTAAGTAATTGAAATGATATCAAAAGAATGATGTTGGAAATTTGTGAATATTGCAAGGAAAATTTAAGAAAATAAAAAGTATTTTTAGTGCGAGAATAAATTTGAAATGTTTTATCAAACAATTTGAATGTTTTTGAAATTTTTTTTAAAAATACATTTATCAAAACCCATTAAATCTGTTATACAGCATTGTCATATAATGGCTACTGTCTATCTACCTAAATATTTAATTATTATAAAGGCCATAAAATTATTTACTAATGTCCCTTATTTTCCCTTCCAATAAATTCACTTTAATTTACTTAACGTTTACAACTTTTAAACTCCCTTTTATTTTTACATAAATTCCCCGGCTCTAAAAACCAACCATTGTAACAAAATTTCAAAATAATTGCATAATTAAATATTGGCATTGTTGTGAAATTTATGGTTCTATAGTTTACTATACAATTTTCCATTTGTATCCTTCAACTAATTTTAAAGGTTATAAATTGTGTATGTGTGTGTTTGTGAGTTTGTAAATTTATGAGTATTTATGCATGAAATTTATATTCAAAAATTATGCTGGAAAAACTTTTATTTTTCAGAAAATTTTCCCATGTCAATGGTATTAGGCTTTACGATCTCTATATGTGTGCCAACGGTATACAAATTGTTGCAATAATTACAATTAAATTATTTGTTAGTTAAATGCAAATACTAACGCACACATGCATTTTATTACCATCCGATATAAATTTTGTTCATACAAAAATCAAGAAGAGAACACAGTAAAAACAAAACACCGTTTGTTAACATTATAGAAAATTTATTGTTTCAATATTGTGCGTTTAATTATAACTTCAGTAAATTGTTTATGGGGTCAATATTTGTTTAAGAGAATATTTATGGTTATTTAAATTTTGTTACGAATAAATGTATATGGTCTGTTCAGATTTAAAGAAAGCAGTAATTTATTTTTAAAAAATTTGGTACTTAGATTAATTATTTTTAATATATTTTTTTATTTATTTTCTTTCAGGTACGATAAAAAAAAATCTGTTGAAACTTTGGTAAGAAATATATAAATTTTTTCTTGCAAACCTAAAAAGAAAAAAGTTACCGCTATTTTTAAGAAAGAAACTTCATAAACTTGAAGAAGTTAATTTTTATGAATACAAAAATTTTAATATCATTTTATTTAAATAAACCAGGTTCTTTTCTATTTCAATCAAAATAGCCAATTCCACTGCTGACACCAATTGTTTTATTTTACATCGTTTATCTCCTTTAGATAAACCGGGCTGGTGCTCTTTGATTTAAATAACACACACTCTTATGTTTATCTTGAGCCTATACACATATTTATTTAATACTTTATTACCTTACAACTGTATAACACCACACAAGTTTACCAACGATTTTTAATACAACGATTTATTAAAGCCCGACTGATTTACACAATCGCTAATAATCAACTACTCCACAAATGTTAATGAGCAACTTCCTTATCGTACGTAACGTTCGGTCTTTTATAGTTTAATCGGTCTTATACAATGTCTATGATTATAACACTTAACATTATTTATGGCATTTAACCTTATAGCATATGCTGAGGTATACATTTAAATGTAGTGTTACGTTTGAATACAGGTAAATACAGAGACATATAATATAGCAATGCAATATCGATAATTTTGTAAACAAACTGTAGATGTCGCTAGCATGTGGGAAATTTTGTCAAAGGGGTATTTTATTTAGGGAAATTTTCCTAAGGGAGGATTTTTTTATGTCAAATGAGGTTTTACAGAGTTGTTAGGTAAGGGGATTTGGGTCCAAATTAGGAATTTCGACTTCGCTTTGGGGACAGATTAAAAAATTTGTAAATTTTAAAAGATTTAATTTTAGGAACAAAATAAGTAGAATTTTGATATAAATTATATGCGTATTATTTCCAATTAAAGTCGACCAAATTAGGTATGTTAAAGAATTTAAAAATTTCTACAAAATATTTGAATTATTGAAGAAATTTTGTCCAAATATTTATAAATCTTGAAATAACGAAAAGCAACCAAGCTCAATAATTAATCAGAAAATTTTCTATTTTCCAAATACTGAAATTGTTACATGCAAAGGACTCAGAAAAAAAAATAAATTTTGTGTAGGCTCAAAAAGTACCAGGGGTTTTCATATAACCTTTTATGTACCTTCTGAATCATCTAAACTTGACTTATGCAAACTTAATGTTCAAACGAGTTTACGAGCCCTATAACTTACACCTTACTAGATTTACAAATTTTAGAAAAAAAAGACTTTTCACCATAATGAAGTTCGTGCGAAAATTGTGTAGAATTTTTTCTCTCGAAAATTTAATATACGACTTTTATGTTGAAACGGTGACATTTCAGTGATTTGTCTCTCGTATAATAAAATTTTCTTCGTAAAATATTCAATTTTATTTAATTTGCTCACTCATTTCTTAATAATTTTCTGAACTTAAGAGCGATGCTAACTTAGCTCCTTTTTTTGAGTTTTTGTTTAAATTAAAATGAATTGGGTATAACATTGGGGATTTAAACATTTAAAAATTTGAAACGACTTAACTTTTAGTTTGAAAAATCCTTACTTTTCATGTTTACACTGAAAATATTATTACAGTAACTGACTGTAGTTTATTTAAAAAGTTATCAGTACATTTATTTTTAAATGATTATTCAGTTAAATTGAAAAGAAATATATTTTACAACTGTTTTTGTCTTTTATTTAAAAAACAAATTACATAGAAATACGGATTTTCTGTTACAGTTAATATTTTCATTTAAAATTTTTTGTTAAAAAAAGGAACTCTTTTAGATTTCCAGGTCAGTTAAAAAAATGAAATAAACTAAATATCATTTATTCTTACGGATTTTGTAGTTAATTTTTTGAAAGTTGTAAAAACGAAATAAATGAGAAATCATTTCTTTTTTAAGGATTTTGTAGTTAATTTATTAACATTTAAAAATAAATGAAAATTTCTTTTGATTTAAATGAAAAGTTAGTAGACCAGTTTTCAAGTGATTTTTCATTTATTTTAAATTACATTTTCAGTTAATTTAAACTACAAACTACCCAGTCAGAAATCGCCAGTGGTACAAAAAATCAAGCACTTGCATACCACTGGGTAACCACGGTGTTAAAAATAAATGACTGGCAGAACACTCATTTGGGACGCTTTGCCAGCGTTTGAAAAAAGCGTTTTACCAGTATTTGTTTTACAAAAATTTCGGTGGTTTATAAAAAAAACCACTGGCAAAGAATTGGCTTAGAGTGATATGCCAAGGTTTACAACCAGTGGTTATCCAGTGCTACATAGCCAATGCTACCAGGCGTACAAAAATCAATTCACTGGTAGACCAATGATTTTATAAAAATGCTGACGCTTCGTTAAAAAATGTTTGTAGTCAGAAGGTTCCGAGTTCGAATCCGGTTGCAAGCAAAAATTTTTTTTTGGATATTTTTTAATTTAAAATTTTTTTTCTTTTATAAAATCAATTTTTTTTTTTGTGGGAAAGCTCCTTCAAGGCCAACTTTTTTTTTTGCACTCCCAAAACTGGCATACTAGTTACAAAAAATTGTTTGCCAGTACTAGCATTTTGGCACAGCCAGTAGTTGTCCAGCTATTATCACTCATTTATGTGTTAAGCCATCAAATATTATATGTCTCGTTAGCTCAGTGGGTAGAGCAATCGTCTGCCAATCTGATGGCATGGGTTCAAATCACGGCAGGACCAAAAAAAAAATACATATGAACTTTTTTTAAATTTTATTTTGGAAAATATATTTCCAGACCACTTATTTATTGGTTTTGCCAACGTTTAAAAATTTTGTTCCTCCAGTGCTTTTCCGGCGCTTTTTGAACAGCCGGTCCTTTTGTCTAATGATGTTATCATTTAGGGAATGGAAAAGCACTTTTTGCCAGTACTTGTACCACCTGCTAAAGTGCTTTGCCACCACTTTCCCGTTTGTATTTTTCTGACTGGGTATTTTCAGTGTATGTATAAAAACAACCGTAGGCAGGCAGTAATTTAATTTCTTTCTGGAAAATCAAAAAAAAAAAATAACAAGGTTCTGACAACTGATTCTGGCAGAGGGGAGGGGATCAAAAAAATATACGCGTATCGGTGTTTTAAAAATTTGCATACGTTGAAGAGTTAGAGGGTTAAAATGTTCCGTAAAAATATTTGTCATAAAATTCTACTATAAAGCTCTAAAGACATCAAAGTTGAGAATTTAACTTCAATACCAGAAATAAGTTAAAACTTAAAATGTGTTTAAAGGTTAATTTCTTACTTATTCAGAACTCTCAACATCTGAAGACTTTTGTTACTAAAATCCCTCAGATTCTGAAGAGTTTTTCTATAAAAAAAAACCCTTTAAGGAAACCCTCAGATGAAAGAAGAACTTTTCTTTTAGGGAAGCGCTCAGATTCTGAATACTTTTTCTTCAAAGAAAATCCTCAGAAGCAGAGAAATTCATTCTTTAGAAAAATCCTTAGATTTTTCCTATAGGGAAACACTCCGATTCCGAAGAATTTTTTATATAGAAAAACCGTCAGGTTCTGCGGACTTTTACCTACACAAACCCTCAGAATCTGAGAACCTTTTCCTACAGAACAACCCTCCGATTTTGAGGAGTTTTTTCAAAAGGAAAACCATTAAATTCTCTGGAAGTTTTTCTTCACTCAAAATAATACGTCTGTTGGCTGGACAGATAAATTTGTTACTTTAACAAAATTTATTTCTGTTTTTGGCAAAGGTTTAAAAAGCTTAATTCTTTCATTCACTTTTTAAAAATTAATGAAATTTTGGTTAAATTTCATTCCTTAATAGCATTCTTATGGAATTAATTCGATAGCTTAATTCCCTATAGCTTTAAATTATATGAATTCATTCTATTTTAATTGAATTCTAACTGAATGAAACCCAATTTACTTGAATTCATTTAATAAAAAGGTGAATGAAAAATGACTTGTTTTCATTCACTTAATCAAATGAAAATTTTAAATTTGCATGTAATTGCTGAAATATTAGCATAATACAATGAAATACGTTTAAAATTCATCTAACAGAAGTAAATAGTATCGTATGCTTTGTTACAGCTTGTATGCTTTGGTTTTGATTATATGTTAGTTTCAAACTACACTGCACTAAGTGAATGGTAATAAAATTTCTTCATTCAATTAGTAAAATGGTGAATGAACATGCGATTTGAATGATTCAAGTTAGGAATTCATTCAATTCGTATTAAAGCTTTGGGAATGAAGCTTATGAATGAATTATTTACGAATGATTTAAGGGAATGGTACATGAATATTTTTAAAATCTGAATTTAATTTTTCGTGAATTAAGATTAAATTGAATTAAGTTTTTCGAAGCTCTGGTTTTTGGCTTAAAATAAAATTTGTTGATTTTAACAAATTCTTTTGTTAAATTTAACAAATCTAAATTTAAATAAAAAATTTGGAAAACTACACTTTTTTCTGTAATTATACTGAATGGTAGAATTTTTAGGGTCTCGGAACCCTCCCCGGGCCTAGTTCATATCATGTGAGGGCACATAAGGGCACTTCAATGGAGCAAACATTTTGTCCGTTTTGCTCTATCTTGCTTTGTTTTCGAGATATGGGCCATTTCATGAAGTTGAAGCCCCGCCAAGAACCATTTTTGGATAGAGATAAGCCCTTTCGCTGGGGTATTATACCGTTAGGGGTAGTCGAAATTTTCATCAATTTTGCTCTACCTCTCTTAGTTTTCGAGATATAGTCCATTCTAAAAAATCGGGAGGTAAAGAAATAGCGCCATCTTTAAAACTTCTGATACATTGGTGATGCCATCTACTGGGTAGTAACAGTACCTAACATGAAAATATTATATTTTAACAATAAATTTTGTAAAATTTAACGAATGGGTTCTTAAAAATTTGTTTTAAATAATTTTGAAAATTAACACTCAAAATTAGTTAAAATACTGAGGATTTTTAGTATTTTATTAAATGAAGATAAATAAAATCTTTGCTTAAATCAGTGTTTGAACTAAACATTTATTAAAAATTAGTCAAATCGATTTGAAATCGGTTTGACAGATTTTTCTATTGACGTATTATTTTAAGTGTATAGAAGAACTTTAAGTTTCTAATAACTTTTTCCCAACGGAAATTCTTTAAGTTCTGAAGATATTTTCGAATAATTGATTAGATTCCGATAGCATTTTCCTATGGAAAACCCTCAGATTCTGAAGACTCTTTTGTATAGGAAAACCCTCAGTGTTTGAAGAATTTTTCCTTTAGAAAATTCCACAGATTCTGGGGACCCTCAGATTCTGAGGACTCTACTATAGAAAACCACGAGATTCTGATGAGTTTTCTCTATAGAAAATCACTCAGCTTCAGGTTAATTTTTCCTACAGAAACACCCTCATATTTTTCCATTACAAAACTACCAGATTCCGAGGATTTTTTTTTCCCATACAAAAACCATCAGATTCTGAGAACTTTTTTATATAAAAAAATCCTCAGATTCTAAGCAATTTTTCTTAAAGCAATACTATGAGATTCTGAGGACTTTTTTACAAAAAAAAAAAAAAAAAACTCAGATTTTGAGAAATTTTTCCTATAGAAATCTTGTAAGTTTTTCCTATAGAAAAATTTAAGGAATTTTTCTTGTAGAAAAACTCTTAGTTTCTGAAGACTTTCAGCTATAGAAAACCCTCAAATTCTCATAACTTTTTGCTACATAAAACCCACAAATTATGGGAATTTCATCCCATAGAAAAACCCCTACGATTCTGCGAATGTTTTTCTGGGAAAACTCTTTAGAATCTGAATAGTTTTCTGCACTCGCATGTAAAGATATTTGGAATAAGGCGGATGTAGGTCCCTAATATAACTACATATAAATAACTACCATTTTTTTTTAATTTGTTATTGAGTCAGGAAACTATATATTAAATAAATTATGGTTCAATTATCCTGTGTTGTTAACTTTTGTGGCGTAACTTTAGAGTCGTAGTAAAAATACTAGTTTGTCGTAATAAGTAACAAAAAAACAATTCCTATTTTACGAAGGATAAACCAAAATTTGTGGTTAAACTTATTTTAGTTTTTGAATTTAACTTTTATAAAATTTTGTTACTAACTTTTTATGATTAAAATACTATAGAAATTATTGACACCTTATACATATTGCATTGAAAATTTCCCCATTAACAATATGTATAATAACTAATTTAAAAATTTTAACAACTTCCATGGCAACAAACCAAAATGTCAAATGTATATAAATTAAATATTGTTAAATAACAAATTTAAAAAGTATAGCAAAAAACTAGCAATTCTATGTAATTTGAGGACAAGGTTAACTACGGATGAGTGCATATTTCGAAAACAAGATTTTATAGCTAAAAAATATATGTATGTTGTTAAAAATTTTATAGAATACTGACTCCTTTTTTACAAGGTAAAACAAGAAAATAAAATCTATTTAAAAACAACAAAAAAAAAAAAGAACACAATCAACAACATAAACAACAACAACTTAAAAACAGAGTCAAAAATTTATGAAAAGTGAATTTGACTTTGAATTGTTGTTTTATTGCCAATGTGTGACAGTCAACATTAGCAACTGCAATAGAGAAAGGAAGTGTGAGTAGTAGTAAACTTAAATGTCAATCTAATATTGTGTGTATTAGGATGTGTGTAGGTGTGCAGGTGATATAAGTTAGTGTTTATATGCATGTTTAAGTGAAAACTAGGTCAAAACAATATAAACAAAATACCTGCGTGCATTTCAACGTACGTTTAACACTCTAATCAAAATGTATATCAAATATTTTTAAAGCCTAATTTACACCACAACCAAAAACTAGAGAGTAGTTTTTGAAAATCACTTTTATTAGTTGTCAAATCCAATACAAAGTTTAAATAAAAAACTAGAGGTTTTAAAAACTAAAATATGGAAATATTATATAAAATATGAACAGTTGAAAATGGAAAGTATTTAGTTTAAAATAAAGGCTATGTCAGCCATATTAACCAAAAAGTAGGAAAATTGTGAATTTTTAAATATTTTTTTTTTTTTGTGAATGAGGGGAATGTTTATTTGATCTCCTATTTTGGTAAATGAATTAATTTTCAACTTTATATAATTTTTGTTAAAAGTGTATAGTGCATTTTTGAACTTATCGACATTCATGCATACACACACACACACACACTTAGGCACATAAATCTAAATTGTTGTGAGTTGTGTTTATATGTATTTGTATGTAAAGGCCTTTAAATATCTGCTCTATAGGCATATGGTATGAATAGATTTCATACAATTTTCTGGTTTAAATAGTTTGTTTTTGATTTGCCTTGAATGGTGAAATTCCCATGTTACTTGTTTGTACACGCTTTACAGGTTAACATACCGTGTTCTTGTGCGTGTTATTTCAATTAGTGTGTCTATGCGCTTTATTGTTTAGTTGTATAGTGGTTGTATAGGTGAATCAATTGATTAAATAACTTAAAAATAACCTTCAATATTTAAAACTAGAGGTTTAACTGAAACACTGAAGGTCAGTAATAAGAACGAATTTTTTCTAATGTGATAAATTTATATCTATATAAAGATTAGATTATTTAATTAATCGACTTTTTTATTTTATCGATTAATCGCACAAATAGTAATTAATCGAGTATTTTTCTTAAACGGTTAATCGAATTAAATTTAAAAATTAACAGGTTTATCGAACAAAATTTCATTTAAAATAATATCCCAGCCAGCAATTTCGGAGCGCTCATAAATAAGATTCTTAAATAGCTCATAGAAATGATTATTGTTTTTTTGAAAACACTTTTTTTTTGTAGAAAATATGAACTCTCAGAAAACAATCCAAAAAGTTGTCTCTACAATCTAAAAAGCTGTCTCAAAATGAGGGTTCATTTTTCGGACTCAAAGAAGATTCCAAAATAATTTAAATTTATGAGGAAAATCTCGATTTTATACGTTCTTTTTTCTGAGTCATTTCTGACTACACAGGGGGCTCTTTTGGACGGACCACTTTCATAGGAAAAAGTGGAAAAATGTTAGTTAATGTTTTTGGAGCTCATTTCTGAGTCATTAATGATCATATTTGTTTGCTGGGTATACAAATTTTGTTGCCATTTTAGTAATTGTATAAAGGTATGTATAGTTGATCTTTTAATTGGTAAATTAATATTTTTCGTTAGATTAGAAATCATACAAGTAAATTGCAGAGATTAAAAATTTAAAAAATTCGATAAGACCAGCGGTATAGAATACGGATTTTTAGGGTACCGCTGCAGACATATCCTCAGTATCCACTCCTTTATGGGTTAATAATTGATAATGGTCTACTTATACTGATTGTGAAACAAATAAACTATTGTAAACACAACTCAATTAGACTAACATCAACGAAATTTTAACAATGCTATTTTTCTCTGCAATTTACTTTTGTGTTCTCAAATCTATCAAAAACATTCATTTACTTTTTAATAATTTTAATGAAAAAAATTAACAAAAATATTTTCTGTCACTCTTCTAAAATTTATCAAAATAAAAAATGTGTTAATTGAGATCATATTTTGTAAAAATTTTGCACCTTTTATGCCCCCTCTATCACGCATTTAAATTTATTCTAATCGGAGAGAACCAGTCTGCACACTTTCCCAGTAAATTTTACATTTCATAAATTTGTGCCCGTCTGTACGAGAAGTTATTTAGTTCCCATTAAAGATTATTTAGATCTTAATAAAAATTAATCTTGGCTACAATTTGTTAAAAACAAGAGAAGCCCCAGCTTTTTAAACTTTTTCCTATTGAAAATCTTTATATTTTTGCGACTTCTTCTCATAAAAAATCTTTCAGCTTCCAAGGACTTTTTCTCAAAAGAACTTCACTAAATCTCATATTTTTTTCTATAGGAAAATCTTCTGAAACTAGAGTATTTCTATATAAAGGCGGTTTTTCTGTAGAAAACAGTGTTTGTAAATTTACTACTATAAAATGGGTAAAATTTTGTTTAATTTTACGAAAATTTGGTAAATATAAACAAAAAATGCGTAAACTTTTTTCATACACACTTCCATACACAGTAATACACACACAAGGTATTTTTAGACATTATGTGTTTATAAATAAACACATTGCGCCTAAAATTACTATTGTTTTGTTAAATAAAATTTTTACGATCAAAGTGGGTAAATACACTATCTTATAATAGTAATAAATACTCTGACATTTCAGATTGGAAAAAATTGAAAAAAAATTATAAATAATAAAAAGAAAAAGCGAAAACGGATTATTTTTTGTGAATTACAACATTTCCACAAACACATTAGAGTCTGGGAATAGCAACATAAGCATGAAATTGTTTTTGGTAATTATTGTGAACGCATGTGGTCTAAACCTAATTTCAAAATTGAAAACGCCGTAAGAGATACACGGCCTACGCAGGAACAACTGGGTGCAATGACTCCTGCTCAACAAAATGCCTTCTTTGCAAGAGAGGCAGTAAACCAACAACCGTCAACAATAACGGGAGAAAATGCCGTAAGAGAGATACGGCCTTGGTAAAACAACTGGGTGCAATGACTCCTGTTCAACAAAGTCAGTATTCATTGAGTACTGCCTAACTTGCAAAGAAAGCATTTTGTTGAGCAGGAGTCATTGCACTCAGTTGTTCCTGCGTAGGCTATATCTCTCTTAAGGCGATTTCTCCCGTTATTGTTGACGGTTTCTGCCTCCCTTTCAAAGAAGGCATTTTGTTGAGCAGGAGTCATCGCACCCATTCAATAGTTATAACAAATTTTTATATGAATTTTATACAAATGCCTGAAGATCCCAAAACGACTAATTTGGACATTATTATTAATAGAATACGTAATAAAAATTAATTTATTATTTTATTTAAAAAAAATTTTGGGTGGTGCTTAAAGTTAGCACAACTGTTGTAAATGTACGCATTATATTGGATTTTTACGCACTTTCTGTGGATTTTTGCGCATTTTTTGTGGATTTTTACTCATTTTATGCGTACATTTACACGTGAAACGTGCTTTTTTACACACAAATTTAGTAAATTAACACACTAATTTAAAAATTTCATTTAATTTTTACGCACTTTCATTGTAAAATTACAAATTATTCGTGCACCAACTTAAACACAATGAGCGTATTTTTTTTCAATTACGCACATAGAGTAAATTTACCCAATTTATAGTAGGAGTTCAGTTTCCTACTATAAGTTGGATAAATTTCAACAGAATTTAATTAGAGTGTACAAGAAAAAATTATTCGGATTATCGTATAAAAAAAAGTGCTTGGTATCTAGGATTTTTATTGCGGTAATCTCCTAAGAATCTTGGAATGCTTTTAGTAGGCTTAAATATATTTGTAATAAAATATTTTAAAAATTATTTTTTTTCTCAAATTCTGTGCGATACAAGATATTTAATTTGGTAAATTTACGCACATAAATTGTAAAATGACGCAAAATTTCTAAAAATTTTGTACGCATTTTCGATTTAGATTTACAAATTTTGCGTGCAATTAACTTACGCATCATGTGTGTATTTTTTTGTTATTTACGCACTGGAAATAAATTAACAATATTTGTTTACTCATAGAAAAAAATCTGTAAAAATAGCAGAAAAAGGTACTAAAAATTAGTAAAAAATTTGTTTACAAAGAAAAATGTTGAAATTAGCAGATAAAAAAAAATAAGATCAGCAAAATTGAAACTGTTAAATTTATACAATTTTAATTATATTTGAGTTAACTTTTAGTTAATTGAAAATGACAAATTGTACCGTAAAATCTGGAAAAAATTTTCAAAATATTAGTAAACTAAAAATAGCACAAATAAACTGTTATCATGCGCGGTTCCAGCAATTAATATAAGGGGAAAAATCATACGCCTCAGTGGCCAACTCAATGTATTTGTCTACTGTGGCGTATGATTTTTCTCCTTATATTAATTGCTGGGACCGCGCATGACTGTTATATATAAAAAATTTTTGCTATTTTTAAGCTAAATTTAGTTGAATGCAAAAAGCAGTCTATTCTACTAAAATCAGCAGAAATATTTGCTAAAAAAAATTGTAAGCTGCTGTTTTCGAACCACTTGATTTTGTTTGCATTTAAAAAAAAACGAAAAAAAACTCCGAAAATGAAAAAAAAAATTTTTTTTGACTGTAGGCTACAAATTATTTAGCAAATTTGAATGATTTTAGTAGGTTAATTTGCTATTTTCCATTAACAAAAATTTAACTCAAATATAACTTAAATTCTGTATATTTAACAGTTTTTATTTTGCTGTTCTTATTTTACTACACTCAAATAAAAAAGTTAACAAAAAAATTTGTAAACAGTTTCCAATCGAACTTTACTATTTTTATACTGATTTTTAGTACAATTTTTTTAGTAATAATTTTTGCCATTCTCTTATTACAAATTAAGGATTTTTTTACTAATTCTCGCTGCTGATTTCAGCAAAACATTTTACGAATTTTTCAAAACCTAATGCAAAATTTAGCAGAAAAATATACTAATTAAAAAAATTTTTTTTTGATTTTTTACAATTCTTGTTTAGTTTATATTTGTTACTATTGATATATTATTATTATTAGTTTGGAAATAACACTCCGAAATTTTATTGTCTCTTTAATGCATAAAAAGTTAATAACTGGAGAACCGTTTGCAATTTTGACTCTAAATTTCAAGTACGATGAAGTAATTATACACTCACAACATTTTATCCCTAAAAACAACCTAAAATACATATTAAATTAATTGAAAACACAATTAAAACAGTTCCACTGATTTTTCATTATATTCAAAACATTTTGCTATTTATCTTCAAACATTGTTTAAACAATCCATAAAAGCAATAAAAATAATTGAAAAGTCTGTTAAAACAATCATCAATTTTTAACTGACAAAACGTAAAAAAAACGATTTTGTGGTTTGCTTTTTCATATTTGAAAGTTGTTTTATTTTGTTTGAATTTTCAAAAAACAACAAACACAAAACACACGTTCATATATTTATTCTTGTAATATGAATTGAAATAATTTTGTATATAAAAGAAAACCGAAAATATTTGAATTTTTTGTTTTAAAACAGAAAACAACGAAATTATTTAAATTATTTTTTCTAAAAAAAGAAAATTAAAAATAGAACATTTAACTGAAAGTATCAACTTCTACAGACGATACATATTTTTTTGTGGTTTGTTTTTTATTGACTGATAAAAAAAGTTAAACAATATTTTTCAATGTATTTTAATTGATTCGGTTATGTAAAATATATTGTGAGTATAGAAACTAAAGTCAAATATGTTAGTGTAGTTAAAATTCTAGGATTTATGGTCAACTCCTTCCGTAACTGTAAACACCATATCGACTACACCATAATGAAGATATATAGCGTGCTAAGAAAGCTTTGGTATTCATCCGCATATGTACCCTGTGATATAAAATCAAAATTAGTTAAAACTCTAATACCTATTGAGCTAACGTGTATGGGAATCCTGAGGGTTAACTACACAGAGAAAAGGGTAAATTATTATACATGCATTTTCCTATGCCCATAAATCTTTTAATATATTGTAGACTTTCTTAATTTCTGTTTACATACTTAAAGAAGAAACAAAAATCTAATAAATATAATGATAATGAGTTACCGAACTTTCGTTTTCTTTTTCATTCACCTTCATTCCAGTTCTCATCATCTTCAATATTATCTTTTAAGATGTTTTTAACAAGGAATGCCAAGTTCAAAATGCTTGAATTTATACAACATGTAGACAATTTGCAACGCTTGATATCAACACAAGCTATAAAGCTTACATATATACACACACACTTACAGAGTACACATCAAAAACATATACAGCAAAATCTTAACCCGCAGACACACTGACAAATACAATTTTTCTCTAATACATCTATAGCACATAAAAATCTAAATAATGATTATGACCTTCTTCTTGAATTTTTTTTCTTCCACTTTAACTACTTCTACTTCGACTACTTCTCCGACAAGCAAAAAGTGCTCAAGCTATAATATTTGTATGCAAGTTCACGTCTTTAACATTTACATTTAGCTAACATAGTTGTATGTAGATGTTATGCTTGCTTGTCCCTGTCTATGCTAAACTTACATTATATATGTACATGAGTATATAGTTATGTATATAATTATATATAGCTGGTAGGTATATATTTTTATGTCTGTTGTATGTATTCCTTTACTTCGTCATAAGTGCTAAAAAGTTGTTACCACAAAGTGTTGCTTTAATGTGCTTTTCAAGTAGCCATTCAAGCTTAATAAAAGCTAAACAAACTTTTCTTATTTTTTTTCTATATTTCCACCCTTAATTGTATATATATTAACGTAGAAAAGTAGGTAGTTTGATTACACTAGTCTGCAACCACTTTGCGGGCTGAATGAAAATTTGTTTTTTAAGTATTCCATTCTGTTTAAAATGAGAATCGCTTAAAACAATTGCTAATGGTTTAGTAATTTTAAAATTTTAAATATATTATTTCTTAAGATGTTCACCGAAGGCAGTGTAACTTTTTTGACTATATCTTGGCATCCATGCACTTACGCGGGGTACTATTTATATTTCGGGAATAGCAAATAATAACAAACATTTTTAAATGAAAATGGCTTTATTGTTTTTCAAAATATTCCCCTTGATGATCAATACACTTTTGGATTCGTTTAATCATTCCCTTACACCAATCGACGCGAGCCTTTTTTTGAGCGATTGATAAATTATGGGGTATTCAACGAGAGCAAAGTTTTTTTACAACTAAGTGTTGATGCAAATTGTATTTAAGTGGAACTAATATGCAAGGATGCTCTATCTCACTATATGTCACATGAGGATCTTGGATTACCAGTTCACGCACTGCATCTATGTTTTGTGGCACAACAACTGATTTTGGATGAACTTCACGTAATTCGACGGCGACCGAACTACGACCACTATTGGATTCACTATACCAGCGATATACCGTGGTTTTTGATGATGCTTTATCGCCATACAAAGAACTGAGTTCATCGACACATTCTTGTTGAGATAATCCACGTCAAATGTTGTGAAAAATAATCCAATGAAAACCTTCTCTTGAAATTTACATTTTTTGGCCAAATTAATTTTCTTTACTCACTGTAAACCATACATGGGAATTTTTCATTACCATTGAATTTTCATTACCATTAGTTCATACTAATGACAATGAAAAAAATTCCATTACCATTTAATGGTAATGAAATATTTTTCATTAGAAAAATCATTACTAATGGTAATGAAATTACACTAATGTATAAAAAAACTAATTACAATTGATTAAAAACCATTTGTTTACAAAAAATTCATACAAATGAAAAAGAAAAACTGGTTTGGCCAGCGAAGTTATAAAACATAATTTATTAAGGAGGGTCCATTTAATTCCGTTAAACTTTACCTGGATACAAATAACAACGGAATGGAAAGTAATACTTAATTTCAAATGAGCATGAGCCTGAATGAGCATATTCCATCTTCGATTTCAGCGAGTTTTACTCCATTTTTACGTTTTTCTGTCAATGGCAATTATTTTTTTTAATTTATTCATTACACTGTGAGACAAATGGTAGGGGTCAGTGATCGGGAAGGGTTCCAACTACCGGGGAAAGTTATATCGGTAAAAAAGAAGTTATACGTGTCCCGGCCTTTCGCTGGGTCACCCCTAGGAATCGAGATATATCGATTTGACCTTTGGTGGTCTTTTTTTTGACATAACTCGAGAACCACTAGTCCGATTTTGCTCAAAAAATTAAAAATTACAATTCCTTTAAGCTGTTCATATAACGTTTTTCTATATACTCAACAGTTTTGCCGGTAAAAATAAATGTATGAAGAAAAAAATATTTTTTGCCTAAAATATTAAAAAAAAGTAATAAACAAAAGGTTATTGATTTTTATGGTAGCGGTAACAAACATTTATCTTTACCGGCAAAACTGTTGAGTATATAGAAAAACGTTATATGAACAGATTAAAGGAATTGTAATTTTTGATTTTTTTTAAATTGTTTGAGCAAAATCGGACTAGTGGTTCTCGAGTTATGTCAAAAAAAGATATATCTCGATTCCTAGGGGTGACCCAGCGAAACGCCGGGACACGTATAACTTGTTTTTGACCGATATAACATTTCCCGTTGGTTTCATCCCATCCCGATTTTAACTGTCGCATAGTGTTATCAATGGTAATGAAATTTAAAATCATTGTCATTAATCAATGAAATTAAATTTTGGAATCATTACCATTAATTAAAAAAATGGTAATGAAAATAATTTCATTACAATTGATATCAATGTAATGGTAATGAAATCATCAATTAATTAGTCCACCTAATTAATTAGTCCCATGTATGCTGTAAACAAAACAAATAGCACTTGTACACAGTGTTACCATATATTTTTTTAGAAAAACTGTAAAGAAAAACTGTTTCTTTATAGAAAAACTGTTTTTCGAAAAAATTTAAAAAATCAGAAGAAATTCTGGGATTTCGAAGTATCTTCGGACTAAAATATTATCCCAGGGTCTCAATTTTCAAAATATCGAGATTTCAATAATTTATGCCTAAATAGTAGGCATTTATAGTAATCGACTTTTTGCACAGCTTCCTAATTAAAGTTTTTTTTTTAAAGAATTTTGGTCTCCTAGGCCCGAATCTGAAGTTAAAAAAAGTTCATCGAATCCGAGATGTGAACCTTTTCCAATTACAGCATTTTTTGATAAGACATTGTTTTAAAAATTTTTTAAAAAAAATATAAATTTCTAAATTATCCTTCATTTAGAAGTGATCTGAAAAGTTCGGCTAAAAATGTCCGTCGGATCTATGACGTGTCAGATATGGTTTAGCCAATTTTATTCCGTACTAATTTTTGATGAAATTAGTTATAAAAACTTTTCATTTTTCCATTTATGTTTCGATTTGTACCAAATTTTTTATCATAAAACAAATTCAACAAATTCAGATTATTATGCATAAGCACTTTTATATTTTAATTCTTAAATTTTAGTTAAAAAAATAATAAAAAAAATTGTAAATGAAACAAATGTGCCGATTTAATATGAAAAAACTGTAAAAAATCCATGAATTAAAAAAAAAACTGTTTTTTACATGAAGAAACTGGAAAACTGTTAGGCATCCCAAAAAACTGTAAAAAACAGTTAAAACTGGCTATATGGCAACGCTGCTTGTACATCAAAACAAAAGAGGAAAAAAAATCAAAAAAAAACCTTGTGAGTACGTTTATGCTAAAAATGTCAAACTTTATTATGGTGTTGCCAGGTTTTAGCTATTGACATTAGTGTTGCCAGTTCCCGAAATATAAATAGTACCCCTCGTATTTATTTCTTCTACAGAATAATTGTCCTAAAAGTGATCCTCAGAAGTAAGTTGAATTCATTTTATTTCCCAGCAAATGATTGTGGGTTCTAATCCTGGCAAGACCAGTATTTTTTTTTTTTTTTTAATATTTATTATTACTATTATTAATTAGTTTAAATCCAATATTTTTTTAATTTTTTAAAAATAAATGAAAAACGATGAAAAATTTACTTTCGAAAAAGTACACTAATAGAAAAAAGTCGGTAAAAATTTTTTAAAAATAAATGAAAAACGATGAAAAATTTACTTTCGAAAAAGTACACTAATAGAAAAAAGTCCGTAAAAATTTTAGTTAAAACTACTAAAAATTAGTTAAAAATGATGCTGCAGAAAAAAACTGGTAAATTAGCAGATTTTTTTTTTCTATATATTAGTAATATGGGAACAGCAAAACTAAAACAGTTAAATATACAGAATTTTAGTTATATTTGAACTAAATTTTTGTAAATTGAGAATAACAAATTAACCTGCTAAAATCAGCAAAAAAATTTTGCTAAATAATTAGTAGCCTAAAATATCACCAAAAAATTTAAAATTTTCGAAGTTTTTTTTCGATTTTTTTTTTTAAATGCAAATAAAAATCGAGCCTATTGAAAACAGCAGTTTATAATTTTTTACCAATATTTCTGCTGATTTCAGCAGAATTTACTGCTATTTGCATTCAACTAAATTTATACCAAAAATAGCAAAAATTTTGTAGATATAACAGTTTATTTTTGCTATTTTTAGGGTGGGTGCGAACTGGCTAAATAAAATCTAAATTAAATTCAGGTTTCCAAATTTCTCTGAAATTTGATAAAGTTTTCACAGAAATTTTAAACCCTTTTGTCAATTTGTATTTAGTTTAGAATTTATTTAGCCACCTAGCACAGGGCCTTAGTCTACAAATATTTAGCAAAATTTTCTGCAGATTTTACGGTACAATTTGCTATTTTCAATTAACTAAAAGTGAGCCTAAATATAACTAAAATTCTGTAAATTTAGCAGTTTTAATTTTGCTATTCTCATTTTACTAGCATTTAGCAAAAAAAATCTGCTAATTTTAGCAGTTTATTCTGCAGCATCATTTTTAACTAATTTTTAGTATCATTTTCCGCTATTTTCAGAGATTTATTTCTATGAGTGTACTAAAAAAATATTGAATTGCAGTGCATCTTTTGCACATAAGATACAACAGCACGCATTGGCAAAGTGGTGTTTTAATGCCAGCCAATATTCATAGCAATTGGTAGCTCAGCGGCAGAAGCCTGGACTAGTAATCTTGCTGCCTTCGATGCCTGGTGGTGACAATAGAAAAAAATATTTAAATAAAAAATATTATTTGTTTTTGCTATTTTTTTTTTTTTTTTTGTTTACTCTCAATTGATGAAATGGAGTTTCTCTTGGTATTCAAAGTCAGTAGAAAAAGCATTATAATTAATGATCTAGATGTACCTCTTTTTCACAGAAACACTAATTATTTTCATATTGAATTTTCAGAGGACGGAAGTACTCCCACTTTAGATTTTGCATTTAACCGCAGTTTTTCTTAACAACGGTTACGGTTAAAATTGGTGTGGTTAATCGCGGTTAACGGTTAATCGCACTCATAATAAAACATTTTTTAACTTACTTGATTAGCACAAAGTTAATTAATTGCATAACAAAACAAAAACACAAAAAATTAAAAACGAGTAATAAAGTTAAAGCCGGGAATGGCTACTATTTGATACCCTACACCAGTCTGGTTGAAAGCCAACTAATGTTTTGATCTGAAATTCGAATTTGTTGAAATGGACTTGTGTCAAAGTTTGTCTATAAAATGAGAGAAAAGTAAAAAAAATCCTAAGAAATTTAGATTTCACCTAATGTTTTTTTTAGTTAAGAGAAAATTGGGAATATAGTCCATATTGGCGATAAGTCCAAATATGGACCGATCCTAACTAGAATAAATAGGCTTTGTTCTTGGACCCATATGAGTTAATGTACTGAATTTCATTAAAATATTTTTCGTATTTGCGTTCTGTAGAGTGTGAATAAATCAATTTTGGAGGGACCTTAATATGGGTACTATATCTAACTATGGGCCGATTTTAGCCATAATTCATGGATTTGATCCTTGGGCCGATATAAGTCGGTGTACCAAACCCTAATATTTCCGACCTGCAGCATGGAACATACCCATTTTTGGGGGACCTTTATACGGGCAACTTAGCATGAACCGATTCCAAACAAAATCAATAGGCTTTGTTCATGGGCTCATGTGAGATAGTGTACCGAATTCAATTAAAATATCTTTGTTTTTGCGACCTGTAGCGACCGCTATTCTTTGATATGAATATTGACTGGCATAAAAACACAACTTTGTCACTACTACTTATAAAACAACTGAAAAACGTGACCCACAATTCAACATTATATTCAGTACTCTTTTTACAACTGAATACTTAAAAAGCAATTTTTCATATTTTTTTTTTTTAATTTATTTCTAAAATTAAAAATATATTGAATTTAAACAAGTTAATTACAAATATTGAAAAATATTGTAATTAAAAAAAAATAATAATAATATTTGTTTCGCAATCAATATAAGTAGACCATTATCAATTCTTAACCCATAAAGGCGTGGATACTGAGGATGGGTCTGTAGCGGGACCCAAAAATATGTATTCTATCCTGCTGGCCTTTTTTCAACTAATTTTCAATTAATCTCTTCAATTTGCTTGTATGATCTGTCAAAAAAACATACATTTACCAATTAAAAGATCAACTATACTTATCTTCATACAAAAAAGATAAACAAAAAATAGTGGTCTTTCAAGGATGTTAACCCACAATCATCTGTTTATAAATAAACTGTATCCAAATAAATTCCCAGTGTAGAACCGGTAACGACTAGGGCAAGAAATTTCATGCACTTAAAAAATTAAAATATGCACCTAAAAAAATTCATTTAAGATAAAAATATGCACTAAACACATACAAAATATGTACTTCAAATAGCCGTTTTTACAAAATATAAAACTCACATTGAAAACTAAAAATATATACAAAATATATATAATTTTCTAATAGGAACGGAATTCAACGCTTTAATCAAGTGACCAAGATTTTTAAGAGATTGCATTTTTCGTAATAAATATCAAAGATTTAGCTTACATCAATATATGAAAATGTATCAATTTATTTTTAAATTTTGTTTAGCAAATTTAAAAATTACTACTTTGAAACGAAAAATATACATCAAGAAACCCAAAAAAAAGGATTTAGAAAGCAGAAAATATGTAGTTTAAGTCAAAATATGCAAAAATATGCAACAACAAATCGATGCCATTTTGGTCTTAATTTGTTGATGCGGATAAATATTTGGTCCACAGATGCATTTTTTAACACAAATTCGATTAAAATGCATACAATTTAACATGAATTCCACAATTTTCTTGAGCGTAAGGTTTGTTTTTTATATATAAAAAGTTTTTTATTTTCAATATTTCGCTACTCCATTGTGTAGCATCTTCAGGAAATAACAATTAAATTATTTTTTTTTTGCTAATTTAAGTGTTATTTCCTGAAGATGCTACACAATGGAGTAGCGAAATATTTGAAAATAAAAAACTTTTTATATATTAAAAACAAATCCTACGCTCAAAAAAATTGTGAAATTAAAAATAGAAAAAGAAGTTTAAATAAACGACAAGAATTTATTATTTTTAATTTTTTCTTATATTTATATTTTAAAATTGCCTTTTTTGAATATAAATACGCAAATGTTTTGAAAAAGATTTATATCTATTTTTGTTTTTCTTTTTGTCTTTCGTTTGACATTGCAGGGAATAAAATTATGACAAATGACAATACTGAAAGAATTATCATCAATTCAGCAATGAATTTCTTTATAGTTTCAATGAAAATTGTCACTGGAACTCGTTCATTGAAACTTTTCATAGAATCTATGAAACAGGTTTCATTAAAGTCAATGTTTATGAAAAGTTCATAAAATTAATTAAACTCTTCATAAAATTAATGAAACTCTTCATAAAATTAATAGGCCATTCGTTCAATGAATAAATCATTCAGCCAATGAAGAGCTTCATAAAATCTATGAAGCAATTTCATTTACTATTATTTATTATAGTTGGTTGTTGTCGTTGCTAAGCTGGAGTGGATAAATAGTACTTAGTAAAAGCAAAAGGCGTAATAAAATCGTAGCATATTTTACGGATGTACAAAATTTATCTAAGAAAAGAATTCATTAAATTAAAAAGTTTCATAAAAAAACGTTTCGAACAAATTAATATGATTTATAAAAAAAATTTCAGAGTCCAAAATTAATAATAAAAAATTAATTTAAAAAAAATAAAAATTACAAAAGATTATTCTCTCAGGAAATGACGATATTTTATAAAAAAAAGTAAATACTATTGAACAATTTCATATATATCAAGAACATTTGCATTAAATTTATGGAGATCTAACATATGAAATTCAATGAATTTTTTTTAATGAAATTATGAAATTTTATGAAAGAAAAGTTATGAAAAAGTTCATAATATTAATTAAATATTATATACATAATGAAATTCTTCATTCGTTCTAAGAAAAATATTCTATGAAATTATATCATTAATATCATGAGGGATAATTCTCCCAGTGAACTTTATCTAATAACACTACCTGGGTAGTTGTACAATAGAGCGTTCCACCTTACAGGCAAAAAAAAAAAAAAGTGCGCCGTACAAGGAAAGGAAGTTTCAAAACAATTTTGTTTTTTTTTTTTTTTTTTTTTGGCCGAACGTAGGGGTCGCCATTTTACATTTTTCGTTATATCTTTGGCATTTACAGTCGGATCTTAAAGTATGATACGTCGATGTTTTTCCCTCGAGGAGACCAGTGTTTTGCTCTAAGGGCCATTGACCTCAAGTATCCCGTTATAGTAGTTACCCACCAGATCTCAGTTGCTACCACCCTAATGTAGCACCCTAATATCAGAAAATAAGAGCTCGCAAAAAATCATTAAACTTTTGCGAAGGAAGTTTTTCGATAAACCCAGTATAAATTTTTTTTATATATTGGTGCCGAACGTAGCGGTCGCCTTTTTAAATTTGTTTCATTGGATTTTTCCTTTATAGGAACACACTGATCTCCTCGAGGCAAAAAATCGATATATCAGACTTTAAAATCCGTCTTTAAATGCCGAAACTATAACGAAAAATCGAAAAAGGCGACCCCTACGTTCGGCAAAAAAAAAATTTTTTAAAAATTGCCTTGCTAAAATACTTCATATTGGAGGGTGTACGGCGAACTTTTTTTTTTTTTGAGGTACGGTCTATTGTACCATGTCTACAAACAAAGTGGACAAGTTGTTTATTCTGTAATTTAATCTGTTTTAAAACAAGGTGACTCTTAATTATTTCATTTAATATTAACAATCTTTCCTAAAATAAATAAAACTTTTTGGTGAATATTATCAGACTAAAAAAGACTCAAAAAGTTTGTAGAGAAATTATATTTTATATAATTTATTTACCAAAAATTTAAGTCTCGAAATTATGTGGAGATATTTTTTTAAATTATCACTTACATTGTCTGTATTACATCAAGACTAGCTGAGATATTTAAATATTGTCTATCTGGTTGTCGTCCAGGCTATAAATGCGTTTATCAGCAAAATTTTTTTTATCAAAATAAACTAGTAAAACATCCGTTTATTGCTACAATTTTTACTAAAAAGGAATAAACAAGACGTTTTACTAATTTCTCGACTAACTTATTACATTTGAGTGTACGTATTTCAATATATACTTCTTATACTTCTATATACTCCATACAAAATATAATCTCGTAATTTGTGACATCTAGTGCAGCTCATTGTTTAAGTTATTGAGTGCATAGTTCACTTCAAAAAAAAAAAAATATTCTTTAGTTCATAGCCACAAATTACATTAATTTAAAAACTGCATAAGAATTATAGCCCAAAAAATGGTATATTTGAGTTAATAAAACAAAAACCACAATTATGTTTGAATCCATATTATTCAAAATGATTTTATAGCACAACATTGGCAGAAGACTAGAACTTGTTATTATTAGTAGTTGTTGTGCAACTTCCTCTAACCAATCAACCAAGTGTTTTTAATCATAACATTTACCCTTATAATGAAATGGTTTTTATAGCCTACATTAAGGCTAAAGTTTATGTGGTCTACCAAAAACATGCATGCTAAGAATGTGTGACAAATTTGGTGAAAAACTCAACTAAAGGATATATTAACATAAACTAACACATACTTATGTACATTGGCAAATTATACGAGTACACACAACTATAGTTTTTATTAAATAGACAGAGTGAGAGATAGTGAACTAACAATAAGATTCCACATAAAGTATGTATAATAAATTAAAAGACAAGAGCTTGGATATGTAAATCACACAATTAATTTAAAAAATGGTTACAAAAACAAAAATTTGTACTACTGTTTTTTATGTTAGCATATGAACAACATTAATATTCTTCATATATGATAAATTTTTGAGGATATACATTTTTTAAAAGCATCAAAAAAAAAAAAAGAAAAAATATATAAAATTTAAAAAACAGCAACTTGTGAATATAAAATTAAGGCATGAACTTCTAGTTTATGTAAAAAATAGCTCAAGCTAATATTATGTACTCGTAAAATTTTATATGGATGCATAAAAAAATATTATGCCTAGAAGTATGCTTGTTAATTTTATATAAATTAGCAACAAAATGTATGCTTGTAATTTTTTATAATTTTGTTGTGTTTTTTTTGCCAAAACAGTGAAAAAAAAGGCACAATAGGGTCATAACTTTTTTTGTAAATTTTTTGTCTATCACCATGTGATAAGCAATAGGTACTTAATTCATAATTCCGCAATTCTCTAAATAATATATAAAAATAATAGTTTTTATTTTACTTTAAAATAAAAGTTTTAAATCGCGAATACTTTGAAAATCGGTACTATGGAATATAGCGCCTCGAATTAGCTTTACCAGCAGGGTGTCGTAAATTTAACTCACACTAAAAACAAAAATGCATTAAACAAAATTTTTCACAAAGAAATTAATTTTTAGCGAAAAAAATCACAGTGCCAAGTAATGTCGTGTTTATAAAACGGAGTTGGACTGATTTAAATTAAAAAATTATCTTAGTAGGTTTGAGGTTAAGAAGAAGAATAAAATTTTTTTTCAAAAGTTATAAACACATTATTAATTTGCAAATCAGACTAGATTATCTGTTCGTACTTTAGTATGAAAATTTTAAATCGGGAATACGAGGGCTAACTTCGAAAAACGGCTAGCATCCTTGAATTCAGCGTATACGAAATAAATTTACCAGCAGAGCCCCCAGCTTGCTAGAATTTGCGATTAGCACAGTGAAGTTATTCAATATTAATAAAAAATTAGTTTTATGCCCTTAGTGGTAATCGTTTTTTATTTTCTCAACATAATTTCCACTTATTTCAATACATTTGTTAAGTCGAAAAATGCGCTTTTCAAAAGAGTCCTCAAAATCGGGTTTATGCAGTTTTTCAATTTCCGTATTAACAGCATTGCTGCCGAAGACTCTTCCTCTTAAATTTTTTTTTTTTTTGGAACAATTAGAAATCCAACGGCGCTGAGTCTGGGGAATATGGTGCGGAATTTCTTTAATGCCACACCCAGATATCAGATTCGGTGCTGACAACCGCATTTGTAGCCAATCGAATGGCTCGTTTGTGGAAGCCGAGTTTTTTGGTTGTGACAACAGAAAACTAATTGAGACAGAAATAATTTCACTTTGACAATGGAATTTCAGTTGTATCAAGAATAATTCGGCAGTCGCAACCGAAAAATTCATTTTATAAACCATACGATTGGCGTCGAATTTGGTTGTCAGCACCTAAGCTGTTTTCTGGTTGTATACAGGGCGAATTGTTGGTTATTTCTGCAGTGTAAGGTGGAGCATTTTCTGGATGCAAAAATAATCGATGCCATTCATTTTGTTTTTAAATTCCCAACAAATTTTGAAATACCTTTCGTAAGCAGTTTCTCAGTATTATACCATTAAGCTGTTACTGCCTGAGCAATTTCAAGGGCAATAGCAGCTACCACCTTTGCTCGGTTGAAGTAAATTAACGGCACCACTTGATTGCTTGTTTTGTTGACTGGATTTTACAGGAGGATTCGCACCTTCTGAGATCCATGCCATGAATTGTTATTTTGTTTTCAGATCATACTTGTAAACGCAAAATTAATTCCCTTGTTATAATTTTACTGAATGTGCTAGACTCTACGTTTCTAAACTAGTAAGGAAAATATAAGCAAATCATATATGTACCTTCTTTTGAGCTTGATTTAAATTTCGGGGAGCCCATCAGCTAATTTCTTTGATCTTCGTTAGCTTTGAACTTCACCAGACCTCCTCTTGCATCATCTGTCCAATATTTTGCGCTGCCTTTGCAAAAAAGCATTCCGTGCTAAAATTTCTGTGTTTGCAACTTTATTTTAAAATCGTTAAAAACAAAAACAAAAAAAATTGGTCATATTTATGGCACTCTCATTTTAAGTCTGGGAAATTTTATAGGAATTCCAAAAATATAAAGTTTTTACAGAACTGATCAGTACTCGCTAAATGTTACTATGTAATTTGATAGAAGGTCGATATCGCTTATTTTTCATTAAAAGCGACGCCTACTTAAAACAAGTGACAAAATCCAAAAACAGACATTACGCTCAAATTCTGCATAATTTTCTGAATTTCCATCAGATGGAGCGTTATAATTGTTTCAAGATTGAACATCTCGCGAAATAATAGAGCTGCCATCTCTTCTCTATCCCCTTTCCAAAGAAATCAACACGGTAATTAACAGCAAGAAATTCCTAAGCGTTGATTCACTTTAAAACAAAATATCTCCGCCTGGAATATGTACCCATACATCCCCTACACCCATATACACATTGTTCTATTTTGAACCGTGAACGAACTACACTGGGACCTACGGTCGCGTCTCCATAGTACATATGCTCCTTTCGAAATTGATTACATCGAGCTTCCGAAAAAAAATTTGGGCTAAACTGCAGTTTATGGGGTTTCGTAAAAAAAATATGATCCCCTCTACAATTAAAAAAGAAAAAAGCCAAAATTAATAAAGGGGCTCGGTCACGGGAGGCCCGTGGTGGCAAAAAATGGGGGAACAAAGTAACATATAAGTGTGGGTGCTCAAATTGAAGGAAATTGTTTCACGATTCCACAAATATTATTTTTTTTATCCATAAAACGTAACCCTAACTAGAGTTATTTTAGTACCTTAAGAGGGGGGACTCAAAATGATATAATTTTCTTGTATGGTAAAATGGTATTGCAATTGATCCAGCACTACTATCTGAACAGGGATTTATAAGTTTTTAATACTAAAAAATATTGGCCTATACACGGTATACTAAAATACTGATCGACACAGAATCACTTTTTGATTCGATTTAATTATGTCCGTCTGTCCGTCCGGCCATCTGTATGTCTGCCCATGTATTTTGGATACGCTACTGGTCGCAAATAATAAGATATTTTGACAAAATGGAGTGTAACGAGTTATATTGATCTAAGGACAAAGCCACTTGATTTTGGTTAAAATCGGTCCATGTTTAGACCTAATGCCCATATAAAATTCCAACCAAAATTGGATTTTTCACACACCACAAGTGGCAGCTATGAAGATATTTTAATGAAATTTAGTACACCGATTTATATGGGCCAACGGATCAAGCCCATTGATTTTGTTTCAAACCGATCCATGTTTATTAAACCAAGTACCCATATATAATTCACACCAAAATTGGATTTTCGCAAGCTACAGGTCGCAAATATGAAGTTATTATAATGAAATTTTTTACACTGATTCATGGACAAAGCCTGCCGATTTGGTTTATAATCAGTGCCTGCGTAGATCCAGTATTTGCACAAATTCGCAATCTACAGGTCCCAAATATTAAATTTGCTACACTGTCTCACACGGATCCAAGGATATGATAACATTAGTCCATTTTTGAACATAATGCCCATATGGATCATATTGCCTAACATTAGATAAAATCAAATTTTTGAACATTTTCCTATGTTTTTATCCATTCATTGACAAATATTGGTACACTCAACATATATTTTCCATAATCGATTAAGGTTTTTTTGAAAAGTAATAGGTAAGGTTTGTTTTCAATTGAAGAATCAATTAAAATACATGGAATTATTGTTTAACTTATTGTATAAGTCAATAAAAAACAAACTACAAAAAAAAATCGTCTGTAGGAGTTGATATTTTCAGTCAAATGTTATATTTTTAGTTTTCTATTTTTAGAAAAAATAATATAAATATTTTTGGTTTTCTTTTTTGTTAAAATTATTTCAATTCAAATTACAAGAAATTCTTTGCCCATACACACAAACATAGCCAATAACAATATGAACGTGTGTGTTGTGTTTGTAGTGTTTTTAAAATTCAAACAAAAAACAAAACTTTCAAATATGAAAAAACAAACCACAAAATCGTTTTTTTCTAACGTCTTGTCAGTTAAAAATTGGAGATTTTTTAACAGACTTTTCAATTATTTTTATTTCTTTTATGGATTGTTTAAATAATGTTTGAAAATAGATGGTTTGAATATAATGAAAAAACAGTAGTCGTTTTTTAATTGTGTTTTCAATTAATTTAATATGTATTTTAGTATTTTTAATGATAAAATATTGTGAGTGTACAAGTCCATTTCAACCCATTCGAATTTCCGATCCAAACACTAGTTGGCTTTCAACCAGACTGGTGTAGAATATCTTAAAGTCTGCTTTTTTATCCGTTAGAAACTTATTTTCAGGAAAAGAAAAGATGAATAATATTTCGAGTTATTTATGTACAATACCTCGGCATGTCTGATTAATATTAATTCGATGATATTTTAAATTTCTTTAAAACGTTTACAAAGTTTTTCATATAATTGCAAAATTTTAATTGAGATTAAAATCAAGACATCGAGCGTTTTTTTTTTTTTTTTTTTAATTGATTCCATTTACTGTACAACAAGACTGAGTATTATAATTTTAGTACAGGAGCGTATTATGTTACAAAAAATTATTTTCAAATTATTAATTAATTATAAATTATTAAAATAACAAACTTATTACAAATATAACAATATTGATAATCAAAAAGAGAAAAAAATAAAAATTATTTGAAAAAATTAAATAAAAATGTTTTGAAACTATTAGTATTGCTATTAGATTATGGAAGATTATTCCAAAGACGAGCGGTATGTACATACATTGCCATTCAGACATGTACATTGCCATTCAAACATTAGGAATTGATGTCGAGGTATTACAATATTTCGGTTTCGTGGCGATTCAACAGTTAGAAAAAACGTATTTTGTCAAATAAATACCTGGGAGTTTGACTGTTTATTAATTTATGCAAGAACATCAGGATGCGAATTTTTAGCAGATTTTCGAAAGAGACTCCGTAAAGGTTATTTGAAATAGAGGAAACATGATCAAATAAGAAATAATACGGAACATATAGAAAATTTTTTTAATGTATTAGAAATTGCCTTTACAAAAATTATTTCAAAATTTATAATGTTTCATTAGATTAAATAATTCAACAGCTTAGAATTTATGGTATTAGATAGCTTTTCTTATAATATTGTAAAACGCTTGACATAGTACCGACTTAAATGTAATTTTTAAGTAGACTATTTTCTAGCTTAAAATGCCTTAGCTGAAACCCTACACTACTAAATTATGCGTCTTACATAAACATATGCCTCTATCTAGGTGTTTTTCCCCCCTGTTTTTATATATGGTCAATTTTGTATGTAAAGTAACATTTTTTATTATAATTAGAATATAAAATGTAAATTTTATTATCAACATTATCTATGCTCTCAAAAAAGAAATAAAAACAGAAGACTTGAAATAAATAGCAAACACCTTGTTTTCTACAATGACTACAAAAACAAAAAAGATTAAACATTAACATAAAACCTTGTGGAATTGGAAATGTAAGTAAGTAGTGGCAGTAGTAGAGTAAATACCAAATAAGTAATCCTTTTTCCATTTACAGAAAAATACATGTTAGTCACGTTTTGCTTATGGCAACTCACTTCTTTTATAAATTTTCCCACTTCGAACTCCTTAAGGGCCTAAAACGTAGAAGAAGTTGCCTTCATAAAATATGTTGTTGTTAATGGCTTATATTGCATTTTTTATCTTTTATTTATATTTGTTACAAATGTTTATTTTATTTCTTGTCTTGCTACTTATACATTTACTTTTTTTTTATTTTATTTTCTTTTAATAAAATTAGCTTTAAGATACTTACCTACTGTTGATTTTAAAGTACATGGAAGAAAAAGGTTTAGTTTGCTGTTTCGCGCATATGTGACTTTGAAAAAAAATCTGCCACTCAATTGCATTTCTGTTTAAGTATGAGTCTATTTTTTAAAAATTAAATCTTTCACTTACTTTTTTCTATATCAGTTTTATACTTTCTCCTTCACAATAGTGTTTCCATTTCGTTTATTTTTGTGCATATTTGTATTTGTTTTATTCTATGTGTTTACGCTTCATTTACTATTTTCATTGAAAATTTGCGTTTTCTTATTATTCTATTTGTTTATTTACTCATTTGAAATTCAATTGATGTTAAATTAAGTTTAATAAAAAGTAAGTTAGGAATATGCGAAATAATAAAGAAAATCTGCATTGCAAAAGCATATAATATGTATATTTCTTTTTTTTTTTTTTTTGTATGAATAAACAGTTTTCATGGAAGAAAAATTGTAATAAATGTATTAGGAGAAACATCTTCATAAAGTGCTGCAAAGAATTAACATTTTAAAAGTAAGCTGAGTTTAATTTTGAATATGTAAATTACTTAAAAAAAATTTTTTTTTAAAACTCCAGTCTTTAGAAAAAGTATAAAAAACGAGTTAAAATATTAAAGTCAATTGCCGTGTCTATGATACCCGACACCAATAGTCTAGTTGGATTCAAAATTTAAACACATTGAAAAGGCTTTAGTCAAAATTTGTTTATAAAGTGTAAAAAGTTAGAAAATCAGCAAGAAATATATATATATTTGTTCCTTTTACTCCTACAAGGAGCATAGGGCCGCAAGAAATTTGGATTTTATTTATTTTTGTGTGTGTTTAAGAGTAAATCGGAACTATTGCCGCTGGGTTCAAATATGGACCGATTCTATTTAAAATCAATAGAATTCTATTCTATTTAAAATCAAATGGTTTGTATTAGTCACCTTAACATTAATATTAAAATATTTTTACTTTTTTGCCTTTTAAAAATGTTGGTTTATTTCCTTTAAATAAACCGGGTTCTTTTCTGTTGCAATCAAAATAATCAATTCCGCTGCTGACACCAATTATTACGTTTTATCTTCAAAAACGTACGTATATCTCCTTTAGATAATCCGGGTTGGTGCTCTTTTGAAATTGACAATAACTCATACACACACACACACTGTTTGTTTATTATAGTTTTATTTATTTCACACTTTATTACTTTACAATTTTACAATGATTTACTAGAGCTTAACAAAACTATACAAATGCTACTGCGCGACTCCCTCTACAAACCTAAGATGCAGCCCTTTTATAGTGCAATATCGGTGATTGTAGAATGAGCTTGAAAGTTCTAGAGGCACCCAGAATATTAGCTGTGGTTGTAGAATAAAACACCCAGAATATTCATAGCCGAGACACCAAAAACTTTGTTTGTAGCCGAGATCCCAACCCATTTACTCTTAGCCGAGATACCAACCACTTTACAGTATAAGACTTTATCACATTATAGCATACTGTGGTATATTTAAGTAAAGTGTTACCAGATTGAAAGGTTAAGTAAATCCCGTTTCTTGAAATATTTTTCTTCTAAAATACCATAACTAGACCAATCAAATTTCGTAACAATATCGGCAACTTTGCAATCTGTAACGTGCTAATAAACATCAAAGCAAATTTTTGGTCTACTCTTCTATAGGCTCCAGGTATAAACATGGACGGATTTTAATTAATATGAATAGGCCCCTTCCTTGGTACTTGCAAAAAAAAACTGCCAGCTGATTACTTTGGCTAACTATTAGTAAAATAAAACAAAGATAAAATAGTTAAATATAAAAAATTTTGTTTAGTAGGTTTGAGGTTAAGAAGAAGAATAAACATTTTCTTCAAAAGTTATAAACTCATTAAATTTGCAAATCAGACTAGATCCAGTTTCTGCCTTTTTTATGGACAGGCTTCATCAGTGATTTTCCATTAAATTGTATTATTGTTTATATTTTTATTGCCAGATTGTCTCTATATGAACATTTTCAGAAGTGATCAAACAGACATAGACAAACATTCTACTTTAGATTTCCTGTTTATCTTCTTATTTCCTCCGTGTCACCTTTTCGCAAATGTTGCCACACTGACGTATGGTTGAGTTAAATTTTAGTTAATAGAAAAAAAACAACTTAACCTGCTAAAGTCAGCGAAACACAGTGCAGCAAAATTTTTTCCAAAATAACAAAGTTCTGACAACTGATTCTGGCAGAGGGGACCAGAAAAATATACGTGTATTGGCGCTTTAAAAGTTTACGTCTGGATCTATGTTTTATGGGGGTTAAAGTTCCCCCTCCCCTATTTTGCAAATGCTTATTGTGAATCAGCAAAGGAAACTATGTGAATTTTCCATCTTTGGTATAGAATTTGTTCAAGGAACTTATGTAAAATACTACGAAAAATATTTTTGTGAAACATTTCAACCCTCTAACTCTTCAATTAAAGGGACTTTTTTGACCTCATTTTAAATAAAGACAAAAAAGACCCATAACTTGAAGAGTTAGAGGGTTAAAACATTCCGCAAAAATACTTTCCATAAAATTCTACTATAAGTCTCTGAAGACATCAAAGCTTAAAATTTAATATCAGAAATAAGTCAAAACTTAAAACTAACCCACCTAAAATCCAGGTTTGAGTGCCAATTTGAGCGCCAATTCGAATAAGTATCAAATTAATCTTAAACACATTTTAAGTTTTGACTTATTTCTGGTATTGACGATTAATTATCAACTTTAATGTCTTCAGAGACTTATAGTAAAGTTCCATGACAAATATTTTTGCGGAACAGTTTAATTCTTCAAAAAAGTCCCTTTGATTGAAGAGCTAGAGGGTTAAAATATTCTACAGAAATGTTCCCCATAGTATTATACATAAGTTTGTTGAACACTTCCTTTACCTAAAATTGAAGATTCACATGGTTTTCTATGCCGATTAACAATAAACATTTGTTTTTAGTTTTAAGTTTTGATTTATTTCTGTTAATGTGGTTAAATTTTCAACTTCGATGTATTCAGAGACTTATAGTAAAACTTCGTGTAAATCATTTTTGCGGAACATGTCTTTTGTCCCATTTTAGAAATTGGCCAAACAAATACCCTTTAATTTAAGAGCTAGAGGGTTAAAATGTTCCACAAAAATGTTCGTAATAGTATTTCGCCGACTCACAACAAACATTAACAAAGGGGAAAAGCTTTATCCCCCCAAAAAATATAGCGCCAGACTTAGACTTTTAAAACGCCGATACACATATATTTTTTCCCTCTGCCACTTGCGTGAAATTATTGCGAAATTGCGGTGGAGTTTTAATCACTTCCATTTAATAGACGGGACCATTTAAAAATGTAACAAAAAGTGACACTTGGATTTACATAATTTTAGCTTTCTAATGACAAATTTGTGCATTTAAAAGTTTTTACTACACTTTTTGTGCTACAAAGATAGAGCGGAATTTTTTCGCACATGCCAACAACGTACTGGGCTGTGCTGATAAAGGTTTATATAAGCCATTAATTGGATATTTATTTCTACACTGGGTGGTGTAGGAAAATAACAAAAAAAAACTGAAAAACTTCAATTAGCCACACTCAGCGCTATGCCGACCGTGGTGTAACTTGTTAAAAGGTGATGCTACGAGTCATAGCCTGTGCAGAGGGCTGCCGGTTCAATCCCCGGTCATGGCAATACACAAAAAGTTTTTCATATAGAGACAAATTAACAATTGGAAATTACTTTGATGAGTTGACACATAAACTAACCACTGACGAGTATTTGGGTGAGACGAAACTACGGCAGTCTGTTAAATTTTTCAATAAAAATGTTTTCTTTTTCTTCTTCCTATAAATCAACTCTAGAGAATATTTATTGTAATTTGCCAATAATTTTTATGCAAATTTAGTTTATATACTTATTTATATAAACAGAGGAAATTTAATGTAATTTTATAAGACCAAAAATCCGATAAAATTCGATGAAATTATTTAAATTTAAATATTTTTGTTTTATTCTTTTATAAGCAATTTGATTAATTCACTTTCTGGATTAAATTTTATATAATTTAGTTTGTTTGTTTATAAAAAAAATATGAAACTGAATAAATTTTTTTCCACGAGGAATGTGAAAAAACTCTTTTTAGTTTTAGGTCACTTTTTTATATCTTCTACATTCAAATGGCCAATAATTTCACAAATGGCCATCAATTCCATAGAACCCAAAACTTTGCATGCCATAGTTTTGAAGTTTAGTCTACCTAACTCTATCAATTTTCATATAAAATTCATTTTATAAACGTGTTATAAAGTCTTCAAATTATAATGTATAAGCACTTAAATTTTTAAGCTTTAATTAATTGATATTATCATATTTTCATAATCATACATCTGAATAAGAAACTACTTCACTGTCTGTAAATCAGAATTTATGTAATTAAATCAATTCAGTTCTTCATTAGTTGTTCATTGCCAAAAAAAAAGAATTTTTTTTTTCTTTTCGACAAAAATTCTTCAAAAACTAAACATTGATCTATATCCTCTTACTTTTTTAATATTTCTTGACATATTTACATAGTTTAATGATTTTTATTTGATTTAACAATATAATAATAAATTTATTACTACGGCTGTTGTTGAAAAAATTACAAAAAAAAAAAAAATAAAAAACATTTTGCTTATTTAATGGTGCAAACTGTCATTGCTGGCAATATAAATGCCAGCAATGACAAACGAAAGAAAAGAAAAACGAACAGGAAAAATCATAAAAAGGTAAACATCTATAAAAATGCTTCATAAATTTTATGCTGAACCTTCTCTAGAGACAATAAAAGTGAAAAGCAAATAAGAAATTCCCGCAACTATAATAACTTGCTTTCAAAATATATATAAACTTTTAGGATCATATGCATAATCACTTTTATAATTTATAAATGAATTATAAAACAAATTTTTCATACAAAATTCATTTTATAAATGTGTTATAAGGTTTTCACATTATTATGCATAGACACTTTAGCCTATAAACTCGCATATAATATTTTTTGAGGTATATGAATTGAACTAAAGATTGTTTAAGAAGAAACTGGGAAATATATTAAACAGTGAAGATATATAATGCAACAAAAATCATATACACAATATATTAATCAAATTTTTGGGAAACAGAATTTTCAATAGGAAATAAAAAAGCATGATAAATTTGTATTTGTGTAATGGTTAGCGCTTTGGACTGTTACACATCAGGTTACGGGTTAGATCCCAACAACAGTAAAGACAACATCAATTTATGAAAAATAATATGTATGAGTTTTTTCTATACATCATCCATATAGTCTTCCTTCGGTATTCTCAACGCACTTAACCCCACTGAAGTAAAATAATATAACTTGGCTATGAACTAAAAAACTTCAACAAAGTTCACCATTCCTTCATCAAATGGCGCCCAACAACTGTTCTAAAATTCAACATCTCGCGCAATTACAGTGCTGCCATATCTGAGGCCCTTCTTTGACCACTTTTCACTTCTTCTCTATCCCCTTTCAAAAGAATGCAACATGTTAATTATTAGGAAGAATTTCCTAAGTGTTTCTCTTTAAAAAAATCGAATTGTTGAGATTAAATGATTGAAAAATACTTTAGCGATTTCTTTATTTATGCTCAAAGTTATGCTTTACAAACAACTTCTTTCATTGTTTCAAAAGTATCCATTAGTGTATTTACTGTTTGTTTAGAAGTAATTCTTAACAAATTCAAAAATATCATTTTCTTCATTGCTTTCAAAGTATCCATTAACACAATTTTATAACTTCTTTACAAGTAATTCGCAAAAAATCACTTAATTATTGCTTCTGAAGAATTATTGCTTTAAAAGTGATGCTAAAAAGTGATTTTGATACAGTTTATTTGCAAATAGATGATCGCGGGTTCGATTTCTGAAGGGATCAGTATTTTTTTTTTAATATTTATAATTAATTTGTTCAAATTCAATAAAAATATGTAAAATGAAAATTATAAAAAATTCCTTTTTATACACTCACAATATTTTATCGTTAAAAACAACCTAAAATACATATTAAATTAATTGAAAACACAATTTAAAAAAAGGACTACTGATTTTTTATTATATTCAAACCATTTTGCTATCTATTTTCAAACATTGTTTAAAGAAACAAAAATAATTGAAAAGTCTGTTAAAACTATCATCAATTTTTAACTGACAAAACGTAAAAAAAACGATTTTGTGGTTTGTTTTTTTTTATATTTGAAAGTTTTTTTTTTTTTTGTTTGAATTTTCAAAACACTGCACACACAACACACACGTTCAAATTTTTATTGGCTATGTTTGTTTGTATGAATATAGAATTTCTTGTAATTTGAATTCAAATAATTTTGTATAAAAAGAAACTATTTTAACAAAAAAGAAAACCGAAAATATTTGAATTTTTTGTTTTAAAACAGAAAACAACGAAATTATTTAAATTATTTTTTCTAAAAATAGAAAACTAAAAATAGAATATTTTACTGAAAATATAAACTCCTACAGACGATACATATTTTTTTGTGGTTTGTTTTTTATTGACTGATAAAAAAAAGTTAAACAATATGTTTCAATGTATTTTAATTGATTCTTTAATTAAAAACAAACCTTACCTATTACTTTTCAAATAAACCTCAATCGGTTATGAAAAATTTATTGTGAGTGCAGACTTGTGAACCTTTTGAAGAAAATTAGGCACAATATCTATCTCCCAATGACAAATTGGTGTTTGTATGCCAGTCAACTTTTATATAAATTTAGCAATCTTAAAGTTGTAAGTTCGATACCCGGTGGCGGCAATTAAAAAAAATGTTTTTAAATAAAAAATATGTATGTAATTTTTTTTTTTTTGTGTATTTTATTTTTTTTTTTATTTTCAGTTAAAGAAAAAGACTGCCTTTGCATTGGTTTAAAAAGTAGTGGAAAATGTTGAAAAGGGAGTAGTACTCTTCTCTTACGGCAACTCAATATTAAAACCATTAGTGTTTCGGTTAAAAAAATAAGTATACCTAGATCATTTATTGTAGTGCTTTTTCAATTGCTTTTATATTTATTTTTTGTTTTTTTTTTTTTGCTGGTTATGAACAATAAATTATAAGAAACAAATTGCTTTTTTCATCTGCCTTTTCTTTACAAAAAATCAAAATATTTTCGAAAGTAAATATAGAACTTTGGTTAAGTTTTGCATTAAAGACTCTGAATTTATAGGCAATTTTTATTTGTTTTTTTTTCTTGAAGTAAATTTTTTTATTATGTAGAAGGGCCCAAACACTCGTGATTCTCAATTTTAATTATTCCTACCTGGGCTATAAACAAACAACCCCTTTTATCGTTAGTTATGGGTAAGTTTTTATTTCTTTATCATGTATTTATACCGGTGTATTGCTGTCTGTATATATTTTTCTTGTTATTATTACCACAGTTTAAATGCCTCTATAAAGAATTTTTTATGATCATTGTCACGAGTTTTTATAGTCTTTACGTTTGCTTAACTGAAGCCTGTTTGAGTATGAACAACAACAAAAAATACACACACTGAATCTGGTGGTTTAGTTTGATTTTTATATGAATTACCTTTGGTTCTTTGTTATCTTTTATCATGTTTATTCGTATTGCTTATATTAATATGGATAAAGTTATAAAAAAATTGAATTGAATTAATATTTTATTATATCAGCCTATAAATATGCAATAGTTTGGATTTTTAACACCATCCTAAAAGTAGGCAATTTTATTTTGATTGATATAATTTGCATAAATATATGAAAAAGATATAAAGTGCTAGCGGTATAAGTAGTAATCATAGGTATTAAGCATAAATGGAATTGGGTGATAAATTAAAATATGTATTTATGCATGGAATATTTTTTTATTAAATATTAAAACGAAACATCGAGAAATCATAACAAAAAAATATTTCGTTTACTTTAATACTAATGAATTCAATATAAATAAAAATTGTATCAAAACTATATATTTCGCTTGATCTCTCAGTGTAATAGTTTTGTATTATCATGTGTAAAGTGCATGTAATTACTACAATAACAGAAAATGTAAAATTTAGCTAAAAATACTAAAAATTAGTTAAAAATGGACCTTCAGAAAAAACTGAAGAAATCAGCAGATTATTTTTGCTATATATTAGTAAGATAGGAACAGCAAAATTAAATATATAGAAATATAGAGAATTTTAGTTATATTTGAGTTAAACCAGCCACACCAAGAAGTTGTGTCTCAATTCGGACGCATTTTTAATGGAAATAAATCGGTTGTAACAATGGAATTGTTACGAGACTGCAGAACCTGAAACATGGGATATATGCTTGAAACGGTCTGTGCTAAATGCATGAAATGTATGTACTATATATCTGTTTGTTCTGATTTCCATGTAAAATTTAAATTATTAACTATAAATATTAATTAATATCCTTAAAAAATAAAATAATTAAATTCACTATAACACCATCAATACATAATTTCAATACATACATCAATTTCATTTTCATCAGCCCATAAATATGCATTCGTTTTGATTTTTTTCAAGCAAAAGCCTTTAAGTAGTCTATTTAATATTGTGCAATTTAATATAAATCAGTGATTTATATTTAACGAAAGTTATTGCCCATTAGTGTACAATAGTTATCAAAGGCCCAAAAGTAGGTAATTTAATTTTGTTGAATTTAATTTGCATTAAAAGTGCAACACGTAATACGTAAATATATATAAATGTGCAATTGTTGAAAACTGTTCAACAAAGGTTTGAGTAATTTGTTATCGTTTAGGTAATTTAATTCAAAATCAATCTGTTACCTAAAACAAGACAAAGCAAAAGTTTTGTATTTCAACACTAGCCTGAAAGTAGGCAATTTTTATTCTCATAATAGAGGCGGAGGTGGAAAAGGGTATACAATTGATGCTCATTTGAAAATATTGTTACGAAATTGGGTTGGTCTGGTATAGAAAATTCTTGAATTTTTGAAGCAACATGTCCCTAGTTTTGGGATTTACTACACCGTTCAAACAGCACTGGAATTTTCCACCACGGCCGTTTAACTACGAGGCAGTACGAAATGTGCTTAGCCTGACATAGAGATGGCGGTATAAACAGCAAAAAGCTTTATATAAAGGAAACTTCCATCCGTCATATGAACAAATGTTAAATTTCATTTCGATCTGTCAACTCATTCGTATAGTAACAGGTAGTCAAAAAAGGCGCTTCAGTGTTTTTTTTTATAATGGAAAACCCATGTGAAAATCGAAATATATATGAACATACATGATCATACATTGACTAGTATATGATCATGCATAGTCATACATGATCATATACGTAAATACATAGTTCAATGTATGACCATACATTACCTCCTATATTTCCATATATCTTCGGATCCGAAATTTGAGGGTATATGACCATACATGTTCATATATGAACATATATGCTCACATATGATTCATGTATGCTCATATATGATCATATATGACCATATACCTCCATATACCCTCAAATTTCAGATCTGACGATATATGGAAATATATGAGATAATGTATGGTCATACATTGAACTATGCATTGACGTATATGATCATGTATGACTATGCATGATCATATACTAGTCAATGTATGATCATGTATGTTCATTAGGGTTTGGGATTTCCCGGACTTTTTTATTTCCCGGGAAACGGGAATGAAAAAATTTGATTTTGAACAAAATTGTTAAATAATTTTTGTTAAAACAAAAACACTATTTCAGTACAAATGCAGTCTGTGTAGTGAGAATTCAAAGTAAAAAATATCAGAATGTTGAACATTTGATTTCACATAAATTAATCGCAGCACTGCCAAATGAATTGCATGATTCCAGTAGAAAGCACCTACTACAGGACTGTCGGAAACAAACCGTTTCATCACACTTGGCCCATTAGATATGGTGGCCACAATGTTATTTTCCAAAGACAATTAAAACTCTTCTAGTCTTATTTCTACAATTCTTCTTATTTCATCAGCATTACATCTTCCTGATATATAAACCAACCCCAGGTTATAAAATTATTATCTCTTTTGTGATATTCTTGTCCATTTATCTAAGATTATAGTAAATCTCCTATTGTTAGAAATATTGCTCAATATTTCTTTTATCATGATATATTTTACATGATTGTAGTAATTTAATATAATGTTCTTTACATCGGTTTCTTTTTTTGCAATGCCAGGTTTTTATTATAAAAACTTTCTCGAATAAACGAAGATCTAGTTATGGTGCGGATTGACTGCGGCTAATTTGGGTACCATTTTAGGAAATGTTTGCCCTACCATAAAACCTTTAATGCCTATTCAGCTTACACCTTTTTCTTCGGGTACTTTGCTAATTTTAGCTTCTTGTTGTTTTCTTCAAGAGAAGTTGCATGACCATCAATTTTTTTTTTTTTGTTTGTGAACCAAATTTAGATGTCGGATAACCAAATTTAGATACCACCGTTAACCATTAGTCTTTTCTTTTCACATTTATTAATGAAAAAGTTACTTATAAAATTATTGGCCCTTAACATAAAAGAGTATTTTAAATTTAAAGTCGACTTTATTTTTAATCAAACGGTTTTGTTCATTTTGTGTATGAAAACCTTACAAAAATATTTATATTTTCAAATATTTTGATTGGTTGAAAATAAATTAACCAATCAGAATGCTCCAAAAATAAACCAAGTCAAGGTATACTGCCACCCAATATTTTAACTAAAGTCGACTTTATTTACCTAAATTATACATTTGAAAAATTTAGATAGTAAGGGCGATTATTTGTAAAAAACAAAGCTTTTTTTCATATTTCTTTTAAACATTTTACCAAGTTTTTAGGCTTTACTACTTAAATTTTGAATAAGTTATGCGAAAAATGTTTATTAGTTGAAATGCTCCTAATTACTTGGCAAAGATTTTATTTGTGTGTCAAATAAATGTATTCCCTTTTAAAAGATTTTAACAATGAAATTTTTGTTTTGGTATTTAAAATGTTTTTTATGACTAAAATTAAAAAATCCTATTCGAAACAAAAACAATTTAAAAAATTTAATATTTTTAAAATTTCCCGTTTTCCCGGGAAAAATATATTATTTTCCAGGGATTTCCCGGGAATTCCCCAAACCCTAATATTCATATATATTTCAATTTTCACATGGGAAATTAGAAATTCGTGGTGTGATTAAATATTTACATAAGAAAGGTTTATAGGGACAAGGAATAATATGGTGAAAATATTCAACAGCAAACGATTGAGTTCCTAAGTTTAAACTTGGTCGTACAAGCATTGCAGATGAACCACGAAGTGGACATCAAAAAACTGCAACAACGCCAGAAATCATAGCTAAAGTCCATGATATGGTATTAGACAATCGATGAGTGAAAGTGCGTGAAATATTTAATGCCATAGCCATATCAAATAATCGAGTACATTTTATTTTACATCAATAATTACAAATGAAAAAGCTTTCTGCAAGATGGCTGCCGCATTTGTTAACAGTTGACCAAAAACACATTCGAATAAAAATTTTTCAAGATTGTTTGGATCGATTTAAGCGAAATAAAATTGATTTTAAGCGTCGTTTTATAACTGTTGATGAAACATAGATCCATCACTATATACCAAAGACAAAAGAACAATCCAAACAATGGACTGAAGCTGGTAGAAGTGCACCAAAGAAGGCAAAAACAGTTCCGTCGGCTGGTAAGGTCATGGCAACGGTTTTCTGGGATTACAAAGGTATTTTATTGATCGACTATCTTCAAAAATGTAAAACAATAAATTCGGAATAATAATTTAACCTTTTGGATCAATTGAATTTGAAAATTTGCGAAAAACAAACTGGTTTAGAACACAAAATAATACACTCACAATATATTTTCCATAACAGATTGAGGTTTATTTAAAAAGTAATAGGTAAAGTTTGTTTTCAATTGAAGATTAAATTAAAATACATTGAAACATATTGTTTAATTTTTTTATCAACCAATAAAAAACAAACTAGAAAAAAATATGCATCGCTTGTAGGAGTTGTTATTTTCAGTAAAATATTCTATTTTTAGATTTCTATTTTTATTAAAAATAATTTCGTTGTTTTCTGTTTTAAAACAAAAATTCAAATATTTTCGGTTTTCTTTTTTGTTAAAATAGTTTGTTTATACACAAAATTCTTACAACTCAAATTACAAGAAATTCTTTACTCATACACACAAACAAAGCCAATAAAAATAAGAACGTGTGTGTTGTATATGGTGTAGTGTTTTGAAAATTCAAACAAAAAAAACTTTCAAATATGAAAAAGCAAACCACAAAATCGTTTTTTTTACGTTTTGTCACTTAAAAATTGATGATTGTTTTAATAGACGTTTTAATTATTTTTATTTCTTTTATGGATCGTTTAAACAATGTTTGAAAATAAATAGCAAAATGGTATGAATATAATGAAAAATATGTAGGTAGTCCTTTTTTTAATTGGGTTTCAATTAATTTAATATGTATTTTAGGTTGTTTTTAAGGATAAAATATTGTGAGTGTAATTTTTCATCAAGACAACGCACCATCCCACAAGAGTGTCTTAACAACTGCAAAATTCAACGAACTGAAGTACGAATTGCTTGGCCACCCACCTTTTTCTCCTGATTTAGCTCCCTCTGACTTCTACCTGTTCCCAAATCTAAAAAAATTCCGTGCTGGCAAACGTTTTACCTCGAATGAAGGTTCAATGGCAGCTGTAAACGATTATTTTGATGAGCTTCAGGAAAATTATTTTAATCAAGGGATAGAATTGCTAGAAAAACGTTGGACTAAGTGCATTGAAGTTTCAGGAGATTATATTAAAAAATAAAATAATTTTAAAAATCCAGTTCTGGTTTTTCAGTGCTAGGCTAAGAACATTTCGAACTGCCCTCGTATATAAGAAGACATTTAACGAAGGAAGTGGAAGTCGCGCATTGTTTTTTGTAGAGTTTGTTAATTGCGTATTAGCATTGTATAGTGAGTTGCACACTAGCGTTTGTATAGTTTGTGTGTGTTATAAAGTTGTAAAGTATTAAAGTGTTAAATAAATAAGACTACACATGTGTGCACCCGTGCATTGTCTTGAAGAAAAAGAACTTTTTTCTTGGCCAAATAGAGTTGTTTGTTTTTCTAATCGTCATTGAATCGGTCCAATTTATTGTTTCGTTTTGTGGATTATTCCGCGCACATCCCAAAAACTATCGCCATGACCTTGTTGGCCGACACACCCACCTTGGTCTTCTTCGGAGCCAGTTCACACGGAGAAACCAGTTGTTTAGATGGCTGCTTGTTCTCCGGTGTATTGTAATAGTCAATTTAGAGCAATTGAGGGAGAATAAAGACGGCACCCATCTTGCGGATAGCTTTTTAAAATCCAACTGATCATTTAAAATCGAAAGCACAGTGCCGTATGAATTGCTTGTGACATCAACAATCTCACGCACTTTCACTTTCCGATCGAACAACACAATACATTTCGACATTTTCTGGTGTACTGACCTCAATTGGCAGTTCAGGTCCACGATCATCGTCAATAGTGCCACAATGAAACTCAGTAAGCCACTTTTTATCATTGAAGTTGATGGTACAGAGTCCCCATAGTACTTATCAAGCTTTAAATTGGTTTGAGTAACGGTTTTTTCGCAAAAATTCATATTTGATGAGCACTCGAAATGCACTGTTTCCATTTTAAACACCTGTTAAACGCAAAGTTAATGACGGAATTTGCTCAAAATTTGACAGTAGTCTATTAACAGATGGTACTTAACCGAATCAGAGTTGCGTTTCCTGTAACTACGGGGAAATTTTCTTGGTATATTCCGTTTGAAAATGGAATTTTATATTGATTTAAGAGATAAATAAAAAAAAACAAAACTAATTCAAAATGCCAGTAATACAAATACACTAAATCGGCAAAAGTTGTTTTACAATTAAAAAGTATTAACATGTTCTCTGCGTAACCGACCTTCAGCCTTACTTATGAGGTTTCAACTCGCTGAAGATAAATTTTCTGCACAGTGGCTTTCGGCTGGAATTAAAGGTTTTTCGTCTATGGATTGTCCAGAGCTAGCTTCGCCGAAGCAAATATTAGTATCCGACCGAAGAGTTCGGCCAAAAAGTCACCTTTGGTAAATTTTCTGTCATTTGAAATCACAGCTGAGGAATTTTCCTACTGCTAAAATGCTTGTTCAGTCGATTTAAATCGATTTTGAATGTCAAGTTTAAGGAAAACTCTGTAGTTTAGCCATAAAATTAACTGTTCGACCGCCGAACTTTTTTCAAATTGACCGAACTTTCGGCGGCCGAACAGTTAATTTATTGCTTAACTTTGGACTTTTCCTTAAATTTGACACTTAGAATGAATTATAATTGGCCCAGCAAATATTTTTCCATAGCCAATATTTGTGCATAATGCTTAAACATACTAAATTCCTACCAAATACATTTTCTGACCGAACAGTTCGGTCGGACACTAGCAAATATTTTCACGTAAAAGGGGATAGTGAAAAAATTTTTTTTTATCATATTCCCCATAATAAATTTTAACAATGACAATTTTGTAAACGGTCATACCATAGTGCACTTACAGTTTGGGGATTATATCCTCAAAAATTCTATCATAATCCCCAAAATCGAAATGGGGATAATGTCTAGGAATTGGAAAGGAATTTTCTTTTAAATAATTACATCTACTAAAGTTTCACTTAAGCAAAAAAGAGTTTTTCTAAGCCGTAAGAATTTAACTTAAATATCGATGTTTAAAATTTATTACACTGCCATTTGTACATGGGTAAAAACGAAGGGTTTAGAAAATAAGGAGTATGCAAGTCTCCCTATTAGGGAAAAGAAAATATATAAAATGTTGCTGCAAATATGAAACGGAATCTTTTTTCGCGTATTTTTAATGGTAAAATGATATTAAATGAGGGATATGTATAGTTGATCTTTTATTTTGGTAAAAGAATGTTTTTTTTATTTTGACTCTAGATCATAAATTAATATCACTTTCTGTTTAAATTATTTTTCAAATTAAAGAAGGATGATACAATTTTCACAAGTTAATTACAAAGAATAAAAAATTTTAAAGAATTCGATAAGGCCAACATTAAACAGAAAGTGATATTATTTTATAATCTAGAGTCAAAATAAAAAACATTCATTTAGTAAAATGATATTTTTAATATGTATACTGATATATTTCGTTATTTTATTATAATTTAACTAAAAAAAATTATCAATGCATCTTTGGTTTTCCTTAAAAATTGCCCTTTCCCGTATTTCTAAGTAACTCACGAGAATAATCAGTTGGTGAATCGGGTTAAGTCATCTACTTTCTCACAAAGGCACATGTCGGTTACGGGAATCTGGTTGGCTTATCAGGTAGTTAAATCTCCAACTGGATTCTACATCGCTACGGGCTACCAAACTTTTCTACTACAGGCGATAAGTTTTCAAAACTTATTAAGAATTCAGGAACACTTATCGCTTAAGAATCATCCACTTCCCCCCGACCACTGCTGCACAGTATTATTGATCCCAAAAACTCTTTTTATTCTATAATTAATTTTCTTTGTTTTCTCTTACAAACTTCAATAAATTTTTAAAGTTTCTACATCTTAATATTTATTTTCACTTAAGACATCATTAGTTATACTCATACAAGTATTGTTCTAACGGCAAAAACAAAAAAACAACAAAAACAGAAAAAAGTTAATAAAATTTAACTTTTTGTTGTTATTGTTTTATTCAATTATTTCTTCATTTTCTTTTACTTGTACTTAAAATTGGTTATTGTTCTTAAGTGTAAAGTGTGTTCGTTTGTGTGGGTGGGTGACTTGGGAGAGAGTGTATTTTATATTTTCCTTTGTTTGCTCTGCTTTCTATACTTGGCAGATAACTTTTTAATTTTGTTTAATTAACGTAAATGTTAAAAAACAAAAGAAAAACTCCTTAAAACAAAAATGAGCTAAAATATATGTGTACACTGACAGAAATGCTTGACAAATTTATTAAAAATGGCTTTTAATTCTGGGCTTAAAACAGAGTCATTTGAAAATAAAAAATGGTTAGTTTAATATTATAAATTAAGAAATTTTCAAAAGATTTTCAGAAAATTTTGTTCAACTATCATAGTTTGAATCATTATATTTACACTCACAATATATTTTCCATAACCGAATTAGGTTTGTTTAAAAAGTAATAGGTAAAGTTTGTTTTCAATTGAAGAATCACTTAAAATACATATTGTTTAACTTTTTTTATCAATCAATAAAAAACAAACTAGAAACAATATGTATCGATTGTAGGAGTTGTTACTGTCAGTCAAATATTCTATTTTTAAATTTTTATAATTTCATTGTTTTCTGTTTTAAAACAAAAAATTCAAATATTTTCGGTTTTCTTTTTTGTTAAAATAGTTTGTTTATATACAAAATTATTTCAATTCAAATTACAAGAAATTCTTTACTCATACACACAAACATAGCCAATAAAAATATGAACGTGTGTGTTATGTATGAAGCAGTGTTTTGAAAATCCAAACAAAAAAACTTTCAAATATGAAAAAACAAACCACAATATCGTTTTTTTTACATTTTTTTAGTTAAAAATTGATTGTTTTAATAGACTTTTCAATTATTTTTATTTCTTTTATAGGTTGTTTAAACAATGTTTAAAAATAAATAGCAAAATGGTTTGAATGTATTGAAAAATTAGCAGTCCTTTTTTTTAATTGTGTTTTCAATTAATTTAATATGTATTTTAGGTTGTTCTTAAGAATAAAATATTGTAAGTGTAACTCTTTTATCTTAAATAATTCAATTTCAGTTAAAGTAAACATGTTTTATTCTAAGTGTAGTAATTCTGTCGCAAATCTGCAATGACTGGCGAAAAGCTCACATTTTGTATTCCTAAATCTTGCAAATCTGCAAGAACTTTTTTTCCTGTCTATTATAGTCGCCGCGAATACGGGTCTTATGGTTTATGAAAAATTAAACCACATAAATATTTTACTTAAAGTAATGATTTTAGCATTGTTTTGTTGCGAAATAAAGTTTAAATTTTTTTAGTGCTAATAAAACAACCTTTTTACTTGGTAGGTACATATAAAATTTATGAGAAAAAAAAAACTTTCGCAGAGATGGTAAAGATTTCTGTGCCAATATAAATATTCCCAACATTAAGATATTCTTTCAAATACAAGTAAGTTAATTAACTGAATATTACTAATATCTGTAATACAGTTATTCATTTACAATTTTTAAAATTTTTTAAATTTCAAAAATTTTATATATAAAAATTTTGCATTGAAAAACGTCTGAACCCGGTAAAAAACGTTAAAATTTATTCATTTATGAACATTTATGGTTCAACCATATATGTATGTATGGACCGAAAAATAACCCAGGAAAATTTTCTGTTCCAAAGCAGCGGTTGTAGAGTAGCTACTTTTCATTTACAACCCCTTCTACTGTCGATTCTAACACCGATTCTTTTTGTTTGAAATTGTCCCAAAAGCAACCCCTTCTATAGCTCCAAAGTGGTTGCTCTGGAATCAATTCTGGAACTAGTACTGGAACTGATTCTACGTCACCCACACCTTCCATATAGGATCCCTGGAACTGGTTCCGGAAATATGCTAACTGCTTTTTAGCATATTCTGTTGGACAAAAGCAGATTTTTTAGCATATTTTGTTTTATTTAATAAAAGCATAGTTTTAGCATATTTTTTAACAAAATAATTTTTTCTGCAACAATATTTATAACAATAACAATTAGCGTTTTTTTTAATCAGCTGGATTTAGAATTTTTCATACAAAAAGAGGATTTATTAAATCCAAAAAAAAAGCTGGATTTAATAAATCCACAATAAAAGCACAAATATATGAAACAGCCTATTAATTTAATGTCAGAAAAAAATACGAATGAAAATTAAAAGAAAAACAAAAAAATTGAAAAACTAACAAATAAAATGTATTTATTAAATTTTTTTTATGAAATATGTTTAGAAGAAAAACTACACTCCAAATACATATTTGTCATCTTGGACATGAAGAAATAGCTGAAATAGAAATGGCAATTTTTCACTCAACTGTAAGTAATTTCATTACATCCAATTAGTGAATGTTAAATATTGCAATGGCATTTTTCAATTGTGTAAAAATATAAATTGAAGTGTTAAAACTAAAAAGGCAGACTGTCTATCGCTGTGTTATATAAAATATAATTAAAACCAACGAGGATAAAGGCTAAAGAGTTCCCATACGAAAAAAGTGTACTCTAAAAGTGTACGAAAAAGTGTACTTCTGTTAATTCCCGTGAAGAATAAGAGAAACAAAAGGAAAAATTAAAAAGTTAACAGTGCACTATTTTTATTGTTTCTTATGATTATTTATTAAAACGGTAACAAAAACAACTTTAAGAGTGAAATAAATAATAAATAATCGATTTTAATTACTTATTATTGTTTTTAATGATGTTTTTTTCTTGTAATCCCGTTTTTATTAAATTTATAATTTTCGTGACATCCTTCATTTTCTCTCGTTCGCTGTTAAATTTCTTCAAATTCTTTGGGTTTTTCTTCTCATTCGTGTGTGAAATTTTTAAGAATTCTTTAAACACTTAAAAGTTAAAGTAAAATCCTTCATCATCGAATTCGGTATTAAAAATCAGGGTGAAAGAATTGTCGGACAGAAAATTCTTTTTAAAATAGGGAGAATCTAACCCCATCTGTTGAGTACTTTTAGAACTACTCTTTGGATTTAGTAAATCCAAGTGATTAAAAAAAGCGGCTTATGTTTTCATAACTTTTAATTTCATGCGTAATTATATTCAATTCTTTTTTGAATGTAAACTTTTTTAGTAGTATTGATATACTAGTAATTTCTGCATGATTTCTGAAATAGAACAACTTTACGTTTTTCTACAAAAACACGCAACGTTTTTAAAAATGAAAATCTTAAGGCTTTGTGTCCTTTTTTCTATTGAAAATCCCACAGATTCTAAAATTTTTCCATGGAAATACCCACATATATTTCTTCAGATTTTAAGGATTTTTGTACGGAAAAATCTTCAGCTTTTGATATCGTTCCTACACTCAGAAAACAGAATCAAAAAATATATCGTTACCTATATGCTTACCAGTACTGACAAAAATAATGAGTCTAAAAATAGATTTTCAAAAAAATAAATTATATTAAAAAAAATATATTTATTGTATTTTTTTTAAATAAAATTTGCTGGTGCGGGAATCGAACCTGGGTCTACAGATTGCCAGTCAACAGCTCTACCATCTGAGCTATATCGACATGTAATATTTAATAGATAAAAACATAATTGACCTGCTGCACACAAAGTGAGCTTACTCGCCAACATACAAAAAATCAAAAAATATGTGGTTACATATATCCTTACCAGTGTTTAAAAAATATTGAGTCTAAAAATAGATTTCAAAAAATTTTCAAAAAAATCTAAAAAATTATTTTCTATTTGAAATAATGATAAAAATAAGTAATTATCAGTAACTCATTATTATATGTTTTAAAATAATGCAGAAGGTAAGTGGGTGTCATTACTGGTACTCCAAAAAATAATGATATGTCATTACCGTTGCTACACTGGGTGTACTTGCATTTTGGCTTTTTTTTGCAAAAAACCCTTTAGCAAGCATACTTGTCTGTGGTCACCAAAGGCTTAAAGAAGGAGAAAAATAAAGTAGTAAGTAGATACCTTGAAAGCAATGAAAGAAGTGATTTGCATACTTTTTTTTTGCTGGGGTAATGAGAATAATGGCAGTGAAAACTTACCAAGTATGTGTGCAATAATTAAAGAATATTTTAGTTAATTTTAATGCTGACATCCATACACGACCCATTTCCTGTTTTGTTTGACACCATCCACACAATCAACCACTTTCAATTTTAGCCCACAACATCACCATCACATCACTCACACTTCAATCATTATTTTTATATGAATAAATTAATGAAATCATAACAAGAACTCAATATAAATATGTGAGTAACAGCATACACTCAAATCTAGTGGGACTAAACCAAAGCACTGTAATAATAGTAGTACGTAGTCATAATGGTCAGTCTTATGAGGGCATAATAATAAATATGAAATGTGTAGTTTGCGATGGTTTATATGAGATTTTGCATACCATATGAATGGACAGAATTTTGTGTGCATTTAAACATACATACAACAAAATGAAAATGCATAATTAATGTATTTGCTTTTCATCATCTATATATTTTGCATACATATAGTGAGAGAATATTACAATACATTTTTGAACAGCAATCACATAACTATGCCACATAACTATGCCACATAACCACACTACATTTATAAAACAATAGCTATTAGAAGTGAATGAAATATATTCAATATTGTAAGGGCATTTATAAATATTTTTAAAATTCCATAATTTTTAGTTAACTCTTGTCAATACAAAAGTGCATATGCATAATAATTTGAAAACCTTTTAACACATTTATAAAATGAATTTTGTGTGGAAAATTTGTTTTATAATTCACTTATAAATTCTAACCCCTAAATTCATAAACGCTTTGTAAAATTATAGGAGGTTTATTGAACAAATTTTGCATGAAAATGACGTTTTTTAAACCTGCTATAACTTTACAAAGCATTTATGAATTGAGGGATAAAAGTGATTATGCATATGACCCAAAATGTATAGATTTGGAATAGATGGATAATTCCGGAATACTTTTTTTTAACTTAAAACACAAGATTTTGAAACAGTTTTTAAAACAGCATTCAAATAAATGTCCCACCTATGTTTGTATTAGCACTACAGCTGAGAATCATATCACATCATCAGCATTTCATGATTATCATCGTCACTGTGATCTTATACAACATTTATTATTCATTCATATAGAACAACGTGACAATTGTCCACAATATATGCATATTTCAGTTTATATCCAATGTGGCCTTTTTGCCACGTTCATAGATACATACATAAATCTCTGTTAAACACAATTCAATATCTTTTTTTTTTTTTTTTTGATATATTTATATATATTTCTTGCTGGAGTAGTTGTTTTTTTTTTCTTTTGGTTTTATAAAGTTTACTTATGAAATTTTTTGTGGGTTTAAGAGTTTGATTAACAAAATTTAAATATTTGTTTTGTGTTTTATAAAGCAATACATACTAAAGTCTCTAAGGTTATTCGTTGGTAAGCTTTTATGAATAGCAAATTGTTATGTTTAAAGTACTAACTACATAGTTAGTACTTGTTAATTTTATATTTGAAAATTTATCTAATTTAAGCAAGCAATGAATATTTTCTAATTTAGTAGGTTTGAGGTTAAGAAGAAGAATAAATCTTTTCTTCAAAAGTTATAAACACATTAAATTTGCAAATCAGACTAGAAGTAGTTTATGTCTTTTTATGGACAGGCCTCATCAGTGATCTTCCATTAAATTGTATTATTGTTTATATTTTTATTGTCAGATTGTCTCTATATGAATAATTTCAGAAGTGATCAAACAGTCATATACAAACATTCTACTTAAGATTTTCTCTGTTTATCTTCTTATTTCCTCCGTGTCACCTTTTCACAAATATTGTCACATTGACGGATGGTTTGTACGTACAAGTGCAGGCAATTTGTGTATATTAAAGACGGACAGCCAACAGGGCATTTTTATTTTTTAAATCTTTTTGTTGTTAAGGCAAACATACACGTTCAATATTATTGATCAATGTTTTTAAAATTAACCAATCAGAACAAAATATTTAAAAATAAAATTTTCTGATTGGTTGATTTTTGAAAAATTTTATCAATATAATTGAACGTGTAAAGCAAGAATATACTCTCAATATTTTTGTTTATTTATAACGAGCTTTCAACCTACGCATATTTGCAAAAATAAAACGACTTTAATGCTACCCAGCAAAACTTTTACTTATCATTACTTCGTTAACTTCTGCATTATTTCAAAACAAAAAATAATGATGAGCTAATCACTGATTATGTATTGTATGATTTATAAATGCAAAGTGATGATTAAAACATGTTTGAAAATCTATTTTTAGACACATTATTTTGTGTTCTTTTTATAAGCATGTGGGATAGACCGTACCTCAAAAAAAACCGTACACCCTCCAATATGAAGTATTTTCGCAAGGCAATTTCAAAAAAATTTTCTTTTTTTTGCCGCACGTAGGGGTCGCCTTTTTCAATTTTTCGTTATAGCTTCGGCATTTAAAGTCGGATTTTAAAGTGTGATATATCGATTTTTTTGCCTCGAGAAGACCAGTGTTTTGCTATAAAGGAAAAGTCCAATGAAAAAAATTTAAAAAAGCGACCCCTACGTTCGGCAACCAATATATAAAAAAATTTCTACTGGGTTTATCGAAAAACTTCCTTAGCAAAAGTTTAATGATTTTTTGCGAGGTTTAATTTTCTGACACTAGGGTGGAACATTAGGGTGGTAGCAACTGAGATCTGGTGGGTAACTACTAGAATGGAATACTTGCGGTCAATGGCCCTTAGAGCAAAACACTGGTCTCCTGGATTTAAAAACATTGATGTATCATACTTTAAGATCCGACTGTAAATGCCAAAGTTATAACGAAAAATGTAAAATGGCGACCCCTACGTTCGGCAAAAAAAAAGTTTTGAAACCTCCTTGCAAAAATACTTCATATTGGGGGGTGTACGGCGCACTTTTTTTTGCCTGTTAGGTGGTACGCTCTAATGGGGGGTAAGGTATTTTTCGTCATCACGAACGAAAATACGAAGCACAACACAACAGCAATCGGCTGTTGTATGTGTCAATACCTCAAGGGCTAGAATTCTCGGCTAACAAACAGGGAGTCCAGGTTCGAATCCCAGCGCGGCCATGTTTGTATATTTAATAAATAAAATTTTTCTTATGAAAATCTATTTTTAGATGCATTCCTATGCCCATTCTTGTAACTACATAAGTAACCACTTACTTTACCACCGCCTCCCATATGTTACCTTGGGGCTCATCGCCAGTAAAATTCATCAGTGATTATTTGTAATGTGTAGATTATTTTGTAATGTGTGGTTTTGCTGGGTATTATCGAGGCTGATACATGTATTTCGATTCGCCGAAAGATCTCATCAGAACCCGAAATTTTGAAAAAGCTGAAGTCCCTAGAACAGGCTGAGCTTAAACACAAGTATTTTTGCCTATCAAAACTAATAAGGGAAGTCCCTTTACTCGGAATATGCGCGATTTTTCGATTTCGATACGCTTAATCCCCCAATTTTTAAGGTTCGAAAGAAAAATGCATGAACCAAAATATGGGGCAGATGGAAAGAGGTCAAATGCCTCCTCGTGGGAGTCAAAAGTGGTGGTGAGGTGTTAAAAGTCCACAAAACTGCCCCGTAGTCGCTTCTATAGTGGTGAAATGTAAAACCGACTCCCATTAATTTTTCCCTTCGAATATTTTTTCTGAATATACCTACCTCCTACCACCACTCGGTAAGGAGGCTCTCATACAAGATGACATTTTTATAAAATTTCTTCCCACCACTCTAACTCCCAATGGTGCCCCTAGAGGAGGCAAATATATGACTGACCCACAATATTTTTTCAACCCCAACATTTTCTCGGAACATATCTACCCTCGATCTTTAACCGTTAAGCTGGTCTCCATACAAATTTCTTATTTTTTATATTTTTCTATGAAAGAAATTATAAAAAAAATAAAAAAAAAAATGTATGGGCACCACCCTAAGGGTTGAAGATAGGAGCTTGTTATGTTCCGAGAAATTGTTGGGATTGAAAAAATATTGGGGCTCGATCATATATCTAATTCCTCTAGGGGCATCATTGAGGGAGTAAGCGCTGTGGGAGAAAATTTTATAAAAATATAATTTTTGTACGGGATCCCCCTTACCGAGTGGTAATAGGGGGTAGATATATTGTTAAAAAGTGTTAGGAGAGTAAAATTATAGGGGGTTGGGTCCTACATTATATCTCCCTAGGAGTCACCTTGGGAGAGGTAGGAGGAGGATTTCATAAAAAAAACTATCGACTGGCAATCTGGATTCCGATTTCCGGATCGAGCAAATTTTATTTTAAAAAATTTTACAATAAAAATATATTTTTTTATAAAATTTTTTTTTATTTATTTATTTTTTTGAGAATCTATTTGTAGACTTATTATTTTTATCAATTGATTTTTCTTTTAAACATAACTCATTATTTTGGGTGAAATCTCCATACAGAATTAATAACAAATGTAATAAATGAAGTAACTAGTTACCAGTGGTAATGATTTTCTACACTGGGTTATTGTAATGTTATATAGACATCTTCTAACTGTTTAAATAAAGAAAAAAAAAATAATATGATCAGTAGGAATCATAATTATGATCACTAGAATCATTCAATGATAATTTATGTTCCTCAATCATGTTCAACTATATTCTTTCCCTGCAAGATTAATTCACATATTTGGATTGCATAGACTTTTTAAATATTACAACTTAAATTAGAAAAACTTTCGCACAATAATTTGTATTATTTTGTTCCACTGTATTCATGGCCATCTAACAACACAAAAGTTCTCTTTCAATTTTTCATCATTTATCAACAGAAATTTTGACAGTTTAAAAACTCATTAAATATCATTCTTACTGTAGTAAAAACAACAATTAAAAATCATAAAAATTTTCCGTTATAATTGCTGTTTTACAACTACTTTAAAATCATTATTATTTTTTTTTTTTTTGTTTTCCAAAAAAAAAAAAAAAAACTCCTGCTCTTATTCTATGACTCATTAGCCTAATGTTAAACTAACAAAAACAAAACAAACAAAAATTTCTCATAACAACACTTATACATTAAAAACATGGTAAATACTGTATTTGCAATTGTTAAGCAAATATCAAATATATTGTGTAGATGTGTTAGTGTGTTGGTGTGTGTGTGTGTGTGTGCATTTTTGTTATTATTGTTAAGTGTACATGTGTTAAACAATAAACAAACAATTGACAGTTAAAATAATGATTTTACAATTTTTAACGGTAATTGCACACAAATACAACTGCAAAACATTCAACGTATTGTACATGAATATTCATATACATAAGTACACTCACCATAGCACTCTTACCATTATGACTGTGCTAATGTTTGACTGTTGAATATTGTAGTTGTAGCTATTGTTGTTTTTATCATATTGAACAACTTCAACCACCGACTAGTATATAAAAGGAAATACACTCATTTTTCAATTATAAAACAAATATTTAAATGATATTTAAACAAATGATTTAGTGTCAAATATATTTTTTTATAAATTGTTGTTATATCCTAATGGTAAAAAATATGATGATTTTGTAGAAAGACACTTGTAAAAGTGTTATATTTATTTAAAATTAAAAAAAAAAATGTTCTTCACATTTTTTTGAAGGATTTTTGTTTTGTTAAGAAGGACTCGAAGGACATTGTAAAATATAAAATAAAATTGTTTGTTCTATTTTATACAACTCATTGCTGTACATATTTTTAAAGTACTCTTTATTCTATATAATCAAAGTACAACGGAGCGTATGATTGTTATTATTATGTATCTTAGTAAATAACAAGTATACGCCAGGTGGGTTTAACTATACAGGGTTTAATATGGAGGGTCAGTTTTATACACAAAACTAAGAACAAGTTTGGTCTTAAATATTTTTTTAAGTTAGAAATTTTGTTTAAAAATTTTTGATTTAAGTAAGGTTTTAGAAAAAAAAAATCGTTCTTAGTTATGACTTTAAAACTTAGTTATGACTTAAAGCTATTTGTTGGAAAATTTTTGTAATTTCTACATAATCTTTTTATATATATATAAGAAATTTATTAACCCCAATTTTTTTTATATAATTTCTCTATTTCCAGAAAGCTGCCAAGGACCACACGAAAAACGTTTACTTAACCACCTTTTATCCACCTATAATACCTTAGAACGACCAGTAGCCAATGAATCAGACCCTTTAGAAGTTAAGTTTGGACTGACACTACAACAAATCATAGATGTGGTAAGTTAAACAAGTTCTAAATATTTTATTAAAAATTTCTTTAATAATAAGCTTAAGAATAACGCGTTAATTAATTTTAAAAAAAACTTGTTTTATTTGGAAAAAAAAAAATTTATTAAGAAAATTAATTTTATTATTAATAAAAAACATTTCATTATAGGATGAAAAGAATCAGATTCTGACCACAAATGCGTGGTTAAATTTGGTAAGTGACATGTACCCGTTATTTTTCTTAAATGAAAAGATTTTTTCTTTTCATTAAAAGAAAAAATCGATCTCTATGAAAACAAATACACTTTCTTTCTTTTAAACAAATTATAAAATGAAAAAGCGACTTAAATGTATTTATTTTTATTTTGCTAAATTTATTATGTGTTATATCTATATAACAATTTTAATTTTAAGTGTATTTTTTTTTATTTTTTTTTTTATTATCTGTAAAATTTTTGTATTTTGTGACATTTTACAATAAAATAAAATTAAATGTTAGTGTTAATAAAGCAATAAAATTACTAAAAAAATTAACTAAAATAAATTTATTACCTAAACGGCTTATGCATAATAATTTGAAAACCTTATAACATGTTTATAAAATGAATTTTGTATAAAAAATTTGCTTTATAACTCACTTATAAATATTAAAATTCATTATGCATATGATGCTTAAAATAAAATATATTAATTTCCTTATTATTACGTTTTTTAATATTTTTATTTTTTTATGAAAACTAATGAAATTTTTATTTCTAACTTCATGTTGTGCTTTAGATTGTAAAATAATTTAAAAGTAATGAAATAACACATCCCTACGGGAAATTTTAACAAACTGTAACCGAACTGGCCCCTTTATATGAAATAGAGTGGTCACTTTTACATGGCGTTGTCATAGGAGGGGGAAATTGACCCATTGTGACATGTCACAAGACAAATCCCAGGACAGGTTACTGAACTCTCATAAAAAACAAAGTTCAGGGAGCTGTCCTGGGATTTGTCTTGTGACATGTCACAAGGGGTCAATTTCCCCCACCCCTATGACAACGCCATGTAAAAGTGACCACTCTATTTCATATAAAGGGGCCAGTTCGGTGACAGTTTGTTAAAATTTCCCGTAGGGATACTACATGGCTTTAAGATATTTTTTGGCTTTAAGATATTTTTTATAATTCAGTCTAATTTTCTTGAAGTGTAATTAACTTCTCTCACCGGTAGTCTAAAATTTCTAATTCTAAAAATATGTTTCCGGTATGACTTCCACATTGGTGTATAATCGTTTTCCCTCGAGCCATATTTTCATGTTGGGGAATCAATAATAGTTGTGAAGGACCAGGTCAGGAATTGACCTAAAGATTAGGTGTAAGTAGGTCGTAACGCACCGAGTTCAAATTATCCATAGGCAGGTCCATAACTGTTTTGGTCAAATTTCAAATGAGGCCAGAATGCAGTAGCTATTGCACACAGAAAAAAATTGATTATATAAAAAAAAATTTTAAATTAAAAAAAAAAAATAAATAATTTTTTTTAATTTTATTTTTATCGGGATATACATTAATTGCATGAAAGGAATTAAATATGCTAAGATCCCTATCCGGATTTCATTCTTGCCTAAGGATTTGAACTTGGAAGCTTCTGGCTACAAACGTTTTTTAACGAAGCTTCAGCATTTTTTTAAAAGTATTGCTGTACCCGTTAATTGATTTTTGTACCGCTGGCAATTTCTGACTAGGTAGCATTGGATAACCACAGGTTGCAAACCCTGGCATATCGCTCTAAGCCTATTCTTTGCCAGTGGTTGTTTTTTTTTTTAACCACCGAAATTTTTGTAAAACAAATACTGACAAAATGCTTTTTGAAAGCGCTGGCAAAGCGTCCCAAATGAGTATTTTCCCAGTAATTTTTTGATTTTTTGTACCACTAGCGATTTATGACTGGGTATTGGTACAATATAAATTTATTTACAGTATTTTACATCATTAGCTATGACATTTTCCCATCTTTCTGGCAACATATGGATTCCGCGCCAAATGAACTTCTCATTTTTTGCGGTCAAAAACGTATTAAGCCAATTTCGGATACCCTGTTCTCAAGTGAATTGTATTCCATTGGGAGCATTCTGCATCGATCGAAATAAATGGGAGTTGCATGGGACAAGTTCTGGACTGTAAGGGGACTGTGAGGCAAAACTTCCCAGCCACTATTTTTTAAATTGTCTTAACAGGTTTTGCACTATGTGCTCGAGCATTGTCGTAACCAATTTTCTTATTTATGGATGCTTCCAAGCAACGTTTTGAAATTGCTGCTTGAGTGATTCCCAATTATTTTAAAAATTCTTCTTGAGTTTGACAACAATCTTCATCGACTAATAACTCCAGTTCATCATCTTCGAACGTCTTTGGCTGACCTTGGGTATTCTTGGACTTCTTTGTCGAAATCATCACTTCTTAAGCGCACATACCATCTCTCGCATATTGTAATCGATAAAACATATTCAGGTTAAGCTTCGCTGAGCAACAGATGTGCTTCAGATGAACTTTTTCTCAAATTGAAAAAGTAAAGCAAAACTTCCCGCAAATGATGTTTTGTTTGGCATAAAATTCGATATTTTCGAAGCAAAAAAAAAAAAACTTTGTTGTTTACATTATTTCGTTCAATGACAAATACAAGTTATTAAAGACAAAAACCATGTGTAAAAGATAAGCCGTCTGTTGCGAATCCCGCATATTTAATTTATACACCCAATAATATATGGAAAACAGATTTTTTTCGATGTCTTATGATCAGCAGATAAAATTGGAAAAATTTCAAGTTTTCGATCATCAAAAAAAATTCAGTCTACTTTTTGTATAATTTATTGAGTAACTATGTCAGTGTTTGCGGCCGTACTTAAGGGCTACGGTGTACAAGTCTTTTTTTTTTGTTTCACTTTACTTATCCTCTGCACTTCCTTTTATTAAATAACACAGCACTGGTTCTTTTTCTTTTTAATTTGTATAATTTGTTTGTTTTATTATTCGTTTCTTTTATGTTTCAGGTTTTTTTCTTCTTTTCACAAAATTCTTTTAAATTTTATCACTTTTCTTTTTCTTATAATTCTATGTATGTCTGTCCACTTTAGCTTTTAGTTAGTTAGTGTATTTTTTCCGAATTTGACAGGTTATTGCAACTATTGCAAGAAACTCACCACACCAACTAACAGCGCTACCAGACCTTTTCAATATGAACGCGGGGTTACCCTACGCAAGTGTAGCTGACTTTTTAGGGTACAACCACACTTGCGCAGCGCAAACAGTCAGTATTAAACCTGTATAAGAGACCACCTAGGATTGAATATTAGTTAACCCTTTAATGTCAAATGTTGCTTATAGGCAACATTGTATATTTTCGATCATAGTTCCAACTGAAACTAATATGTGTGAGCATTCGTTTACGCAGTTACATTTTTAAAAGCTTTACAAGTGTGTATTTGCGAGCTGGTTTTCCTAGTGTCCACCTACATTTTTTCTCACATCAAAGTTTAAGGAAAAAAATTTTTTTGTTTAAATTGGTTTCAAAAATTATGTGATGAGTGAAATTCAAAAACTCAAAAATTTTATGTAGAGTTTAGTTATGAAGAAAATATAAAATTTAAATTTGAAAAAAGTTTAACAGGTTAACGTTTGATTTTTAATTCCAAATATCTCCGTTAGGGGGCGCTGCAAAACTATAAATATTATAAAAAATATTTCTTCGGCATAGATCTATAATTCACCGAAGTTTGGTCTGAAAATTCCCAGCCATTAAAATTGTGACATGTAAGGGTTAAAGACGATTCCACGAATATAAAAATTAGTTTACCATGCCCCCGTGTTCCCTCCTTTTGCTTTTTGGTTTACTGCATCGTCATTTGAAATTTCCGTTGCCTTTTCTACTGTCTTTCATAACTAGAGGGCGGTTTCAATAAAAATTATGCGACGTGCATATCAAAAAAACAGAAGCCACGACCTTGATGGAACTGTATTCGCCTTCTTTAATTTAGTAGGTTTGAGGTTAAGAAGGAGAAAAACCCTTTTGCTCTAAAAACTATAAATACATAATTTTCAAATCAGACTAGATATAGTTGCTGCCTTTTTTAGGGGCAGGCTTCATAGGTGATTTTCCATTAAATTGTATTAATTGTTCATACATTTATGTAATTGGCAAATTGTCTCTATATGATAATTTTTTCAACAACCCGTCGGCTATAGCATTCGAACAAATTCTCCTATTCCTACATTAGAAACGTAACTATATTTAGATGCGACCGCTTAACCAACTCACCCAAGTATTGCCTTGAATGCAATGTAACTAATTCGTTGTTTTCATTCCTATTCAGCTTTCTGTTATTTTTTTTTTTTTTTTTACTCAGAAGTGATCAACACAGATAAACACAAACATTTCATTTTTAGATTTTCCTTTATCTTCTAATCTCCTCTGTGCCTTCTTTTTCTCAAATATTGCCAAATTCACGTATCGTTTTTACGTTCAAGAGCAGGCGGCTTGCGGACGAGTAAATTTAATAATGCATTTTAGTATAGTATTGTTTTAATGTCATATATACAGCCTTCTTTGGACAAGATGCTCCCATTTCAGTTCACTGTTTTTAAAATCCATGGTTACGAATCGACGCAAAACTCGGCCTTATTAAGGTGAAGAATCGCCAAACACTCTATTTAAACATGATCACAACGCTGTTTTTATTATATTGTAAACAAACGCGGCACCCATCTTTCGTACAGCTTTCTCTTTCTCAAATTTTCGGTCGAGATGCGAAATAACTAACTGTAAAACTACTGTTTTTGTAGTTGTTTCCTATAATTTTAAAAATAACTGCTTTAAAAAAACGTTACGAAATAAATTTGTTTTTGAAAATTTTTTTTAAAACATATTATTATTATACATTTTTTGCTGTTCTTCTCATCTAGTTGTTTTATAACTGCAGTAATGCCTGCACTTTCAAAAGAGAACTGATGACAAAAATGTCAGTGTTTTTGAGAAAAGTATTTATTATGTTATTTCATATAAGGAAATTATATTATTCTACAAGAATAAATAAATTTTTCATTGTAGAATTAAAGGTCTAAAAACTATTTTTGTATTTTTTTTTTTTAATAAATGTCACAACAGTATGTATTTTTGTATAGAAAAATAAATGTGATTACAGCGGTCAGTCATACCATTGCCTGAATTAAGTTTTTTTGTCACAGCTGAAAAATTACCACTGTCTCAATTGAGTTTTTTTTTTGCCACAACTGAAAAATTCAGTTATCACACACAAATCATTCCATTATCTACAAATTCCGTTGTGAAACCCATCTTTTTCCTGTGTGTATGTTAAATAATCCCATGTGGTTTATAAATTGCTAACAAAAAAAAAAAAAAAACAACTCTTTTCAAAATAATACCATTTATCAAAAATTTGTTTTCAATATGAGGAGTACTTTTTTCTCAATAAAAATATTCACCTAAAATTGCTTGTCAATTTATATACCTTTTTTCCAACGGTTGTTTATGTATTCTACTAGCCGTAATACACCTGCAACCGTTTTATTATATGATATTGGCTTGTTTTGATATCCACGGTTAAAAAAAAAAAGAAAAAAAATATAAAATAAACTAAAAAATACAATAAACCGCTTTTTTTTATCAATTTGTGTCAGATTTTATAATATTTTCGTTGTAGTTTTTTGCACTTGAATAACTTAATATCGTAAATCTTATTTTGGCAAGCCACCTTTTTTACGGTCATATGCATTTTAATGTTGGCATAACAGCGTGGGTTAACAAAAAAAATATAGAAAAAAAAAATATTGACAAAAAATAGCAAGTTTTAAAAATACTACGATAAAGTATGTTTTTATTGTTGGTCAATATTTTTCTACAGCTTTCAAATAAATTTTTCTTAAGAAAATATATGCGGGAAAAATAAATATTAAAAAAAAAACTAATTTAATACACAATTTAGAAAATTTTTTAGGCGCTACTTCACTAAATGCAACTATTTTTCAGCTTTTTATTGGTCTTGAGATTTTACATACCAGCCTTCTGTAAGATAGACCTAGACTTCTATCCGAATTAGTGTTCTTTGTACAAAAGAATGAAAAAACGATTAAAGAGGAATATCATTTTATATATTTTTTGCATTTTTCGGCTTTTAAAATGTTAAAAAAATCGAAAGGAACTGATCCAAACTTCGATAGGGGTTTTTTCCGGAATGAGTATTATCGAATTCTTGAAAAATGATACATAGGTAGGATTTTAAGCAAGAAAGCACTTCAAATTGCTTTACTTTGGTAATATCATTTGTGAAAACCTAATTTTTGGGGCCAGATTTAGTTACACCATCAATGGCTAACCAGAGGAAGACTCCTAATGCAGACTCGCAGATTTTAATGAGCTTCGGATACGTATCTGTTTTAGCTGAAAAATCTCATATTTAACGGTTAAAAATTGGGGTCAAGAATGGCCCAATTTTTCGTTTTTTTTAAAATGTATACAGGACTAAGGGTAAAATTTTCATGCACTAATCCTAATCATACATTTAAGTAAGGGGTGTTTAGCCTTTTTTCGATATTAGGCCTATTTTGGGTGGGGCCTATATGCCCCACTAAAAAATATTAGTCGAATTTCATCATAGAGTCAAAAAAGCTTTTAGAGCACCTAAGGGTTAATTTTCTAGAATAAAATTAAGAATATTATTTTTAGACCTAGAAAAATAATACCAAGAAGTTTCAATAATATCCGCTCAGGAATATCTGTTATATTAATATATTTTAAAAAAAATTCAAATCTCCTAAAAGTTGGCCTTTGACCTCACACAGGGGCAATCTAATATATTTGGGTGTTATCAAAAAATGTGATAAAAACCGTATAACCACCTAATTTCTAATGCATGGATTACATTTAGGTTATATATTTCAATATGTATCAGCGCATTGTCACCTGTTTTATAAAATTTGTAACAATCTGACCAATTTTTGGTTAATACATAAAATTTGTGACCAATTTTATAGGCCAAATGTAAACTCCGTAACGAGTAACTCATAAGGTTTTTTAATTTTAATAGCTTATATTTTAATAACCAATAAAGCTAAACACTAACGGTAAGAATTTTTATGAAGAGGAAAAGTGCCGTCTTTAACAAAAATTAATACATTTTATAAACTTTTTCGTATATCTTAGCTATCACGACTTCAACTCTGTAACGATTTTTCGTCATAATTTTTGATAAAAATGCATATACCAGAATTTTGGAGTTATCTATTATTTATATTCCGAAAAGTATAATGTTATTTATACTCAAATGATCGTTGGACTGTAAGTAATCATCATGTATAACAGACTTGAAGCTTTTCTGCAGCATGTAACATTCTCGAGATGAAAAAGGATGTCTTTAATAAGATTTGAAAAAATGTTGTAAACTCCGTTCCTAATTTTTACACCAAACTATTTAACGAGTAAGAAAAACAATGTCATATTTGGTATTCACCTTGTACGCATCGTGCGATTTTGTTTCGGAAAAAAAATTCTGGCAAAGCGTTTCTGAAAGAAAACGAAAAAAGTAACCAAGTGTAAACTCCGTAACCACAATTGTTTGCATCAGATTTCATTCAAATAAGTGTAGATAAATGTTTAAAATATTTTAAAATAACCATAAACAGAGGTGATTCAACTAATATTTATGCGTCAAAAGACGATTCAACTAATAATTTTGCGTCAAATCAAAAAAAAGTTATCAGTTTTTTACCCTAAGCTGCTGGAGCGAAAAACGATTGATTTTGCATTTCATTGGTTTTGAATCGATATTTCGAGTCATTACTGACATTAGTTCGACAAATTAAATTTGTTTCACACAATTTAAGAATTTTTTGATCGCGAAATGTTATGTTTTTAATATATTATTTTTTAACTGCGCAACCGCCGTTTGGATTTTAGAAAATTTTATATTTTTGAAAAGCATTTAAAGGAGCAAAAATACAAAATTAAAAAAAATATAAAAAATTTTTTCGCGGAAGGAATTGTATTTTTATTCGCGAAACCGCCAATTTGATAAACACAAATTATATATCATTGGAAAGCAAGTTGAAAACTCAAATACGAAAAACTAATAAATTGAAGAAAATTCGTACGCAATTTTTTCTGTTATATCTTTTGCTTGCAGAAATGTAAACTCCGTTACCACAAAAAAATTAAAATTGTGCAAAAAAAGTTATTGCGACAACTTGGTGAAGAGATTTTTTCCAATTAGGTTTATAATGACTAAACTTACTGATTCCATTTTTTGCTTCTCACAAATTTGGGCCAAAAATGTATCACATTTTTTGATTTCACCCATTTCTATTTTGCCTTAATATTCAGAATTAAAGCATTTAAATTTGTGTTGTTATATTCCGGCCAAAGTCATGGTGAATTAAAAAAAGAATAAAATAAAACTTGCCTAAAGTCTAAATAAATGCCAAAATTCGCTGTTTTCTTGAAATCCGCTAAAATAAAATCTCTGCCCTAACCACGTCAAAAAAGGAATTCCTACAATTTTTGTAGTTTTTAATCTCTAATATATAAAGAACAATCATTGATTTTTTAAAATTTCTTTAAAAAAATTTTAAATTGTAGATTTGAAAACATTGTTTTTCTATTCTATCCTATTTGGCATTAATTTAAAACGAGTTGGCAAAACACAATATAAAAAAGTATTTCCTATCTGAGCTTCTTGAAACTTATAGAATAAAAAAATGTGTCTGTAGTAGATTATTTCAATAAATTTAAAAATTTGTACCCGAATTTCTTGATTAAGTGGTCTGCGACACATCAGTTGCCGAGGGAAACTGTAATAACTTGACTGTTTTTTAATCGATTTACGTTTTTATGATTCTTAAATGTTTGTGGGGGAGCGCCTCACAATAAATGCCCACTGGCCACACAAAATTCCAAAGATGCAAACAAATTTTTTGTTTGCAAAAGTCAATATTTGTTTTACTTAAATTTAAAAAAAGGCCACAGCAAGGATTAGAGTATTTAGTTGGCTAGAAGATAATAATAAACGGGATCAGAATCGGGTAACTTGTCTTGGCTTTACAGTGGCAGCCAATTTTGAACCTACGATTTTGATGGAAATGCATTTAAGCCCAGCAAGATTTTTTTTTCAGAGTAGTAACTCTTATTAAATAAAAAAAAATCTGTCTAAATCAAAGTACATGTGTTATTGTTATTTTAAAAAGAATTTTTAATTTTATGATTGACTTTTAAAATTATTCGGCCAATAAAGGTTAATTAAAGATTCCAATTAATCTGTTAATCTAAAATTAAAATGAATAATTTAAATCCACCTAGAAAACAGATTAGTGCTGCCAACCAAATTTATTTCAACTCCAATGGTTCGGTTATGGTTACTTACTTGTGAAATTAAGATGTGATAATCAATTTATTTATATCTCATGTGATTAGCAATAGTCTCAACTAAAAAATTCGATTACCAGAACCAAACCATTCTATTAGTAAGAAATTCTGTTGCCTTCACGATTTTATTTTCTCTGTGTATATATATTCGAACTACAAACCAATAGCACAACATGTTGTAGAATTATTTAATAACAATTTTTTTACAAAAGATAATTTTTTTACATAATTTTAGTTTTGTATTAATTTAAGTTTTTTACACAGTTTAAATAAATAAATAAAAATTTCAACATAAAAAAATAACCAAATAATAAAGATAAAAATTTAAATAAAAAAATTTATTTAAAACATGATAACAAAACATTATTTAACAAAACAAAAAAAAAACATTCAACATGTTCAATGTAAATTTATACACATTTATAAAGTGTATTTAATATGTTTATATACAAACACACTCATATAATTCTCGTTCTCTAATTTTGCCTTGCTTTAAATACAACAAACAAAACAAAAACCAAATGCTAAAAAACTATGAACAATATTTATAAAACAAAAAATTAAAATGGTAATAAAAAAATCGAGGTGTAAAATTGCTTTATTTATCAATGTTTTAAACAAAGAATTAACAAACAATGTGTGTATAGAATTTGAATGAATAAGTGTTGTAATAAAACAATAATTTTAAACAGGTTTTGTTTTAGTTTTTTTAGAACACATTTTTTCACTAAAAAACACAAAAAAGTTTCGTATTTAATTAAAATATTTTTATTTATTTACTTTTTATAGAATAGAATATTTTTAATAAATTTTTAAACACTATTGGCACTTTGAAATTGATGAATTTATTAAATAATTTAGCTCGAGTGATTTAGTTTTCAATAAAATATATCTTTCATTATTTTGTATATAATATTTCGTCATTTATTGAATGACATCTTCAGGGTTTATCAAAACAATAACAAACAATTAAAAACCTTCAAAAATATTGCCGTTCCACATCACGCACGTTCACATTATATTTAAAACTATTTTTTAAATGTAATGTGACTATGCGTGGTTTATAGCGGCAATATTTTTAAATATTTTTAACTTTTTATTGTTGTTTATATAAACCCAGAAGTTGTCATTTAATGAAAGACGAAATATTATATACTGAAGAATTAAAGATATTGTATATTGGAAACAAAACGACCTCGAGTATAATTTTTTAATAAATTCGAATATTTTTAATTTTTTCTTATAAAAGTTAAGTAGATTCCTAACGTAGAAGTCCCTTCTTTGATAATTTTCAAATCCAAACATTTTTTTTTAATTTATTGGAAAGCTAAAATTAATTTTTTAGGCCCAAAATTGGATCTGCTCTTACAATTTAAAAGTCCTGTATTTAATCAATCACTTGTTTCGGCAGTCAAATTTAAAACATATTAGGTCTGACCAGACCCACAATGTCAGGGGTGGCAAGACTTTTTTCGCTTCGTATCAGAAACGGAGAATTTTTTTTTTGTAAAAATTTCTCGCGTGCCACCTTAATTTTCCTTTCTAAAAATTTTTAAATTTTGGAAAATTTCTCTTTAAAACATCATCGCAGATGTACATATTTATCAGCGCTACGGATAACCCCCATGAAATAACCCCAAAGGGAAAAATTAAATAACATTCAAGAAATGATGTAAAAATGTTTGACGGTAATTTAATTTTTGGGGGTTTATTTAATCTTTAAATATTGAAATTGTTTCATTATGAAAAAAATCCACAATGAAATAAAATTAAAACAATTTAAACATTATTGCCTTTTCATTTTTTTGGGGGATTATTCCTTTATTGGTGGTTATTTCCTTTTGTTAAAATAAAGTTAAATTATTGGGCGCCATTTATTTTTTACGTACGTAAGAAACTACCCAGGTGGAAATTATGTGTGGTAACAAAAAAGAAGCACTTGCAAAGCGCAAGTAGACCGCGGTCTTAAAAAAGAAGTACTGGCAAAGCACTAAATTTGGACGCTTTCCCAACGCTTGAAAAGGGTGAATTCCCAGCGCTTGTTTTCCTATTACATTATTTTGTTTTTGAAAAAAAAACTCTAAGAGTGGATATTTAAATAATTTTTGACTCCACAATACAATAACTCCAAGAATCGTCTATTTTTAGAGTACCTTTTTTGTCGTTTTTCTCCGTAAAAACTTCTTGGCATATGGGGCAAACCAATAACAAGCTGACGTACTAACAAAATCTGAAATGAAAAAACACAAACGAGGGAAATGAGATAAAATTAATTTCAAATGCAAACGAATGGCAAATGTGATTTCCTTCAAACTAACATTTATTGGTCTTCCGGAAAAGGAGGTCTTGTCTTCATGACTGAACGATTACTCAATTGTTTAGCATAATTTCTTTTGAGACAATCGATTTTTTTGCAAATACAAAATGTAGCCAATGCCATAACATCCAAAAAATTGCAGAAGCAAGAAATATTTCATCATTATGTTGGTCGTATTTTTGTGAAACGGATAAAACTTTGTTCCATGCAATCGATGCTAGCTTTATTTGTATTATAAAACAGAATTGTGGGCACTTTTTTTTACTTTTTTTCTCTCTATATAAGGTGAGTCGCTCTATTTTATATTTATCCTTTTTTACAAATAGAAGTTGAAAATTGAAACCAATTCTTCATGAAATTTAAATAAAAATTAAAGAACAGGACTAAAAAGTGATTTATCATTTTGTCATACATCTTTTATTGGCCCGAATGGTACCAACGTAAGCAACATAAAATGTGGTAACCAGTGTCGCCAAATTGAGGGTTTTCAACCGCTTAGGGGGAAATTTGTGGGTAAGAAAAGCATTTTAGGGGTAGTTTTGCGTTAAAAACCAATTAAGTTTTACAGTTCCATGATTGGTTTTGTCAAATTGTTGATAGTTTTTCTTTTAACCTACATATTTTTGAACTTGAAAAATTTTAGACTGTGACTAGGAAAGCAAAGAATACAAAATATAACGTAGTTTTTTTATTTTAACAAAACAAAAACTCAATTATTTGCATTTATTAAAAATAATTTGAAATAAAAACTTACCCCTTAATTCATAAACGCTTTGTAAAATTATAAGAGGTTTATTGAACAAATTTAGTATGACAATTTCGTTTTGTAAACCTCTATAACTTTACAAAGCGTTTATGAATTAAGGGGTTAGAAAGTTGCTGAATTTTGGGAAAATTTATTTTAGGGGTATGCCAGTCAACTTTCAACCTTAAGGTCGCAAGTTCGATACCCGGTGGCGTAATAAAAAAAAAAGTTGTAAAATAAAAAAATATACTTTTTCCAAAACACGACAATAAATATAAGTTTCCTGCTTAAGTTACTTATGAAAAGACCACCCAAGAAAATTTTTTACAACCGATAGCCAACCACACCTATTCTACAACTGGTTCCACTGCAACCGATTCCATTGAATTGGTTCCGGAACCAGTTCCTGGGATCCTATATCGAAGATGTGGGTGACGTAGAATCAGTTCTAGTACTAGTTCCAGAACTGATTCTAGAGCAACCGTATCCACTTTGGAGCTATAGAAGGGGTTGCTTTTGGGACAATTTCAAACAAAAAGAATCGGTGTTAGAATCGACAGTAGAAGGGGTTGTGAATGAAAAGTAGCTGTTCTACAACCGATTCTTTGGAACAGAAAATTTTCCTGGGTACTTTAGAAATGACGTATAAAAGTAACATATGTTCATAACAGATTTTATACAGGCGACCGTTGCTTTAAGCCTTATGACCTTTATATGATCTCGCCGTTTGCCATCCACCAGAGCTTCGAAGAATTAATTCCCTTTTTTTGAACTGAATTTATATTTTGGGAATGAATTCCCTGACCAAACTTAAGGAATTGAATGAATTCCTTTTTTTTCATTCGATTTATATTAAAGGAATTCATTCATTTTTTCTAATGCCTTCATAAAATTTTATGAATTCATTCAACAAGGAATTCATTCAATTCTATTTAATTCAACTTTTGGTAAAGGAATTCATTCAATTCTAGTTAATTCAACTTCTGGTCAAGGAATTCATTCAATTCGAGTTAATTCAACTTTTGGTCAAGGAATTCATTCAAATCTAGTTAATTCAACTTTTGGTCAAGGAATTCATTCAATTCGAGTTAATTCAACTTTTGGTCAAGGAATTCATTCAATTCTAGTTAATTCAACTTTTGGTCAAGGAATTCATTCAAGTTCAACTTTTGGTCAAGGAATTCATTCAATTCTAGTTAATTCAACTTTTAGTCAAGGAATTCATTCAATTCTAGTTAATTCAACTTTTAGTCAAGGAATTAAATTTATTTCGTTTAATTCCCTAAGGAATTAAATTTTTTTCGTTTAATTCCCTGAATTAAGTTTTCAATTCCTAGGGAATTAAACAAAAAATATTTAATTCCTAGGGAATTAAACGAAAAAAATTTAATTCCTTAGGGAATTAAACGAAAAAAATTTAATTCCTTAGGGAATTAAACGAAATAAATTTAATTCCTTGACTAAAAGTTGAATTAACTAGAATTGAATGAATTCCTTAACTAAAAGTTGAATTAACTAGAATTGAATGAATTCCTTGACCAAAAGTTGAACTTGAATGAATTCCTTGACCAAAAGTTGAATTAACTAGAATTGAATGAATTCCCTGACCAAAAGTTGAATTAACTAGAATTGAATGAATTCCTTGACCAAAAGTTGAATTAACTAGAATTGAATGAATTCCTTGATCAAAAGTTGAATTAAGTGCACAGTGAATGAATTCCTTAGCCAAAAGTTGAATTAACTAGAATTGAATGAATTCCTTGACTTCAAATTGAATTAACTAGTGTTGCATGAATTCTTTAGTGAATGAATTATTTAATTTTAATTCTTTACGCTTTGGTCAGGGAATTCATTCTATAAATTTGAATTCTTTGAATTCATTCACAGGAATTAATTCCTGCTTATGTCTTATTGATGAATTCATTCATTGAATTAAAGAATTGAATTAAATTTTTGGGAATTCATTCCAAAGAGGAATTAATTCTTTAAAGCTCTTCCATCCACCAATACTAACTTAATATTTGGCGCCAAACTTCGGGCCTTTTTAATAATTTTTGATAAATTATTCATGAAATTTTTACTTTATTTCTTTAAATAATTAGTTATCAGAGAAGGGACTTGTACAAAGTTTTATACATTAACGGTCATAAGTTGAAACCCAAAAACCTGAAAAATTGTTTACATACCAAAAGGTTTCTTCAGAAGTTAGTTATTTCTTTTTTCATATAAAAAGTTTTAAAGAAAATTTTTAGTTAGATTATGTCCACTTATGACTATCAATATTCGTATTAGTGTAATTACAGGCTTTAAAATTTTTTTTTTTTTAATTTTTATCAAAATATATAACTTTGTTTTAACTATATATATCTTAACTTTGAGATTCATTCCTACTTCTTTTGTTTGAATTTAGTATTTTAATTTTAATTAATTTAAACAAAGAGACTTAGGTGCCTATTCCTACGAAAAGTCTGTGACTCTTAGGTGTGACTGTATTCCCTATGTTTTTGTTGTTTCAAAGTCACAATAAATTATATAAATACAAATTTTTGTTTGAAAACTTCAAAAAAATTAAGACCTGGAATCGACACAACCATTACATTGACAAATAAAATTTGATTTTTTTTATTTTATTGTTGTTTTGTTTGAAAACTTAAGACTCTCAGTCTCAAAAATAGTCTTATGATGGTCACAAAGAGTCACAAGTAGGAATAGGCACCTTATTTTAATACTTCCTTAATTTAAATTTAATTAGTTATTTTTGTTGGTGTTTTTTTATATACAAATTTTAAAAGAATTTAATTTTTATAAATAAGTGTCGCAAAAAAAAATGTTTTTATATAAATAAATGTCTATATATTTTTTATGATTTTTCTATTAATTGCTGGGTACATGTCATAATGTGATTTAAATAAAAAAGAGATTAAATTTATTGAAAAAAACTATTAACCAAAAAATTAATAAAAAAAAATGCATGTTAATTTTAAATTACATTAATTTAAGTATTTATTTTAACAACAATAAAAAAAATTACAAAATAACAACAAGTATTTAAGTGTTCGTTCGGCGGAAAAAGTAGAAATTAATGGAATAAAAATTCAAAAAAAAAAAATATTGCATACACTGAAAAAACAAAGTCAATAAGGCAAACTTTCATTCAGGAGTTTGCTAACAGAAAAATTGCTAATATCAACAAAACTGTTTAGCTGAAATTCAGCTAGCTTATTTTTAGCAACTTGTTTTTTTGAGTGCACAAAGAAAGAAACTCCAAGATTTCAAGGTCTTTTTGTGTTTAAATGTGAATAAAATTAACAAAAAAAAATATATATTAATTTTATTAATTTAAATTATAACTATAATGTGCTTTATTTATCTTTATTTTATTTATATAAATCATATTATGATCACATTTACGAAGCATTAAATTAAATTTCCAAACCGTTTTACTGTATTAATGAAAACGTCCACAATTATGCAGGAATGTTTTGTTGCGTAGATAAATATGATAAAATTGTTTTCTTTTAGTATGTATTTCAATTTAACAATTTATGTTGCCTACATTTAGGCTTATGTTTCTAAAATATTGCATTTAAAGCAATTTCTTATACTGTGTGTTTGACATTTTAGTTAATTGACTGATTGTGTGATATTTTTCAAAAAGATAATTTTACCTTGACACTTTCAAACAGCAATCTATTAATTGTTACCTGTATTATTTGCCTAATTGCGTTGCCATCCTCCTAAAATAATGCTTTGCAAAATATCAATTATTTTTAATTTTTCGTTTGCTATTTGTTATTTAGCATTGAATTATGGCTAAAAAGCCTAAATAATTATATAATGACATAAATTTCTATACCATATTATTATTATTATGTATTACGATTATGAAAATTAATGATGAACATGAAATGATATAAGTTCAAATCTGTATGACATCTAATAACAACAAATCATATGCCTAAAATTAATTGAATTACTTTGATTTATCGTGCATACATAATCAATACATACATACGAGTTTGTATTTATATTTTAATAAGGATGATACATTAGAAATTGTGTCTCTAAAGCAATTAATTGGTCATAATCTGCTATGAAAAAAGCAACAAATAAATAAATGCCATAGGTCAATATAGTTTTGAAATATGAATAGAATATTAAACTTATGTTAAATAAAGAATTTAGAACGTGTAAGCAACCAAAAACCGTTCGGTGTCTCTGTACTGACAGGTATTTAATGGCTGAATTCACGGGCACTACAATGACAAATATTTGGAATTGAAAAAGTGTTTTGTAACACTATTAAAAATCTAACTAAAAAATAAATATAATTTAATTTTTCTTAGACAATTCTCAAAACAACAGCTATCAGTGCGAGTCCATAATACAGTTATTAAAAAAGTACTAAAATTAAACAGGCCTCTTCGGAGCGAAATCTAAACCAAACCGCGAATACCAGAAATGTTCGTCTTGATTACATATTTGAGATATCTCAGAAAACTTTTCCCAAAAAGCCAGAATTTTATCGAGATATTTTTGAAAGAGTTAAAAACTATGTCTCATGCTATTTTAGGTGGCTCTAGAACCATCGGCTCCATGGAACAGGTTCTGAAACTGTTCCCCAGTAGTCAAAATGTAAGGTTTCACTATAGCAAAATTATTTCTATAACTGATTCTAGAACTCTTTCTAAAGCAACCTGTTCTAGTTTGGAGGAAAAAAACCTATTGCTACCTTGGAAAAAAATAGGAACCACTTTTTTGTCTTAAAAAAATAGTGTTAAAAATTTATACTACAAATTTTATACTACAAGCATAGTTTTCTTCAGCAAATTTTTAAGTTTGCAACGGTAGCGGTTCTTTCCCATAATACGCCTATATTGAATTCATTAACGAAAATTCCAAATTTTGAACTGCTAGCAGATCCAGAAAAAATACAACTCAAAAATAAGAATAATTCAAATTTATAATTTTCATCAATGAATTTAACACGTGTATGTCATAGCATGTCTTAGGAAACAACATAGATAAAATCAGAGATTTATAATATACAGATGTGACGTCGATAACTTCTTAAACAAACTGTAGATGTAGCTAACATGTAGGAAATGTTTGAAAATTTTATCAAGGGAGGAATTTTTTTTTTTTTTTTTTTTGAGGATTTAACAGTGTTGTCAGGTAAGGGTATTTGGGCCCAAATTAGGGATTTCTACTTCGGTTTGGGGACAGATTTTTGAGGAGAAGGATTTGTTGTGCATTAAAAAAAATATGTTAGTAGTTTTTAGGTATTTTTGAGGATTTTTTGTGTGATCATGCATGGGCATACATAGTCATATGGGCATATATATCAATGTATGACCATACATGATCTCATATATTTCCATGTACCTTTGGATCCGAAATTTGAGGGTATATGGAGGTATATGCCCATATATGATCATATATGAGCATATTTGAAAAATATGTGAGCATATATGGTCATATATGAACATGTACGGTCATATACCCACAAATTTCGGATCCGAAGATATATGGAAATATATGAGATCATGTATGCTCAAACATCGAACTAGTCATGTACGTATATGACCATGTATGCACATGCATGATCATATACAAGTCAATGTATGATCATGTATGTTCATATATATTTCGATTTTCATATGGGAATTTTAAAAAAAATATTGTTCCCGCTGGAAATCGAACTCGAGATCATCTGTTTGGAAATAAACTGCATCAAAAACATTTTCTAGGATGAGCTTTAGAGCAATTATTTTTTAGAAGCAATATATAAGTGATTTTTTGAATGTTGTTCAGAATTACTTCTACAGAAAGCTGTAAAAATATACTAACGGATATTTTGAAAGCAATTAAGGAAGTTGTTTTTTAGAAACTGTTCAGAACTAATTCTAAAAACCCAGTAAAAATAAACTAACGGGTGCTTTTAAAGTAATTAAAGAAGTGGAGCACGACTTCCAGTTTTTTATTTTTTTTTTTATTTTGCTGAGATGTTTCAATTTGACCAAAGCTGATAACTCAGAAATGTTAATTTGCATTTAATTTCAATGGATAAATTGTAAATTATATGACATAGAAAAAACTTCAAAAGAGGTCATTGGGATTAAACACCCTAGGTATATTTTATTTCTTTCAGGAAAAGTAGAATTTAGAGAATCTTTGGAGATTTCCCTTTAAAATTTAAAATACATACAGATTTTTTAAAGACATGTTAATTTTTAGCCTTTTTGAGGATTTACAAAAAAAAAAAAAAAATTATAAAAAAATAATATGCAAGTGCTTGTGCAAATTTAAAAGTTACTGACACTTTAGAAAACATATTATTTTCTATTGTTGTTTATACATTAATGGATGTCACTACATTGCTAGATCTGTCAAAAAAACAGAGTAGTATATTGTAAGATGACAAAGCAAATTGTGGTAAGTTGTTTGCTATTGTTTTTGTTTTTTCTTTGATATTTTAAATGTTAAATAGTGCTTCTAGACGAGAACAAGAAATTCTCATTGAGTTTGTAATTTAATATAACAAATATTTATAGAAATTCTAAAAATGTCGTCCCCTGACAATTTCCTAAGGCATGAAAGAAATTCGGATAAGGACATGCCTTCAACAGATAATTTTCACAATTTGCCAAATATGTTTTGGGATGTTAGCAAATTTAATTCCTTTAATGCAAAAATAAATTTAAAAAATGGTTGTTTTATTTTTATTTTATAATTTCCGGGAATTATAAGGAAAATTTACGGTAATCAGAAAGGGAACATAGACAAAATTACCGAGAATTTCATCCCGAGAATTTCCGACTTAAAAAGCCTCTACTATTTGTAGCGATATACATCGATTTAATATATTTATCGACTTAGTCGAAATTTGTCGATTTTTCCAACATAATATATCGCTTTGATAGATATTTATAGATTTTGTGGATGTTTATTACTTCGATTGATTCTATTGATATTTAACGATTCAACACATATTATCAATATTTATTTTTTTCATTTAATAGATATGTATATCGATTTTATAGACATTTATCGGTATTTGTGGAAACACTATATCGACTTCAAAATCATTTATTGATTACTATCGGTATATTCAATAAAAATGAATTTGTTTAGAGCAGTTTATTTAACGAGTTCCACTGAGTTTTGTTATATTTATCACTTTTTATATTTCAATTGTTATTACCAGGGGTATGGCATCACCAAAAACATAAGTTATAACGACATCGTTATCACTAGATGGCACTTTGTTCAAAAAATTGACAATTTTCTTTTTTATTTAAATTGAAATAATAAGAAACAAAAAAGCAAATAAAAAAAAGGAATTTTCAAATTTTATTATTTGAACATGTTTTGCGGTTGATTCTTTCTTATTTTGCGCAGTTTTCAGCAATTTTTGAGTTTTTAAATATAGGCTCAGCTGATACTAAAGTGATACTAAATAGTTGCTCAGGTGATACTAAATTTCAGCGCCCCCTACCGTTGAGTAATGTAAGCTTTGATTTCCTATCTCTATAATTAATAGTCTCTGGTTATTACTTTCTGATATGAAATCGCTTACTATAGAAGAAGGGTTGAGAACAGATCTAAAAAATCTTTGCTAGATTTATAGATTTAATTTTTTTTTTATTCACTTTAACATTAAACATTAATTTAAATAATAAGCAGCCAATTAAAAAAAAACAGCTACAAAAAATATCATTAAATTAATTTCAATTAAACCTTTAAATGTTGTGGAATAAAATAATTAACAATTTTTATCAATTTGTCAGATTTTTTTTACATCAAGATATAAATTTTATAAAATACAACAACATTTATAAAAAAAAATTAATGAATTATACAACAATATAAAAATGAAAGGAGAAAATATATACAAACAACACACTTTATCATTATGAACACATGTGCTGTAAACAAGCATGAACTGTATAGACACATACATAAACACTAAGGTAGCACTTATTGGTATTAACAATTTTGTCACACAACGTTACTAAAGCTAATATAATATAAAATACTAAATACTAAATATATTTAGTAGAGTCATATAAAGATCATTTGATAATTTTAACACCTTACCCACAGCTAGTATATGAATATCATTTACTGATTTTTTTTTTATTTGTTTAATTATGTGAGAAAAATAAATGTACCCCTATTAAAAACATTATTACTGTTATTAACTTATCATTATTATCTTTATTTTCTATATAAAAAAATGCAACAGAATTCACTTACACTGTTTAAAATTTCTTTTTTTGCTCATATTTTCCGCTACGGCTGCCTCAAACCAACAAATTGCAGTGGGTAACATAAATCAATGTCATCATATGACATGGTTTGTGTTAATAAAAAAAAAACCTTACAAAACCAGAAATTTTAACAAAAGAATAATATTTAAAATTGTAATAATTAATAATGAAATTATAACTGGTTGGCATATTGGTGTAGGTTTGTGTGTGTGTGTGCGAAACACAGCTACTACTTACACACAAACACGCTCACTGGCATTAATGCATAACCCACACAAAGTAATTTTTCATGCTGAAAGAGAAAAATAACCAACACCAGCAATTTGTTGGTGGTAATTATTTTAAAAGACAACTTTATTTTAAATGTTTTCAAAGCAATACTATTCTCTATAACGAATCTTAAATTAACGAAAGTATGACATTCCTGAAAATTTTTTAAATGAATTTAATTTCCTACAAAAAGTTTTCAGATCCTGTAAAACTTTCAAGAGAAAATTTCTAAGTATCTAGACTCGTAGAAATAAATTCAAAATTTAGCAGAAAAAAATACTAAAAATCAGTTAAAAATAACATTGCAGAAAAACTGCCTAAATTATCAGATTTTTTTTTTGCTAAATACTACTCTACAAACGGTAGGAATTTCCAAAAATCCCGTCTTAGCGGACGTCTATGCCGAATATCAAGAAACCTTGTTTTAGTGGAGATATCCGTGGGGGGAGGAAAAAAAGTACTTTTTGTGAAATTAAATTTTTTTAAATGGAATTTTTTGGAAAAAGCGAAATTTTTTGGAGAAAGATACTTTATTTTTACATAGTACTTTATGGAAGAAGGTACTTTTTTTGAAAAAGTTATTTTTAGGAAAAATTTATTTTTTTTGGAAAAAGGTTATTTTTTTTGGGAAAGGGTACTTTTTTTTGGAAAAAGGTACTTTTTTTGAAAAAGGTACTTTTTTTGGAAAAAGGTACTTTTTTGGAAAAATGTACTTTTTTTTGGAAAAACGTACTTTTTTTGGAAAAAGGTACTTTTTTTGGAAAAAGGTATTTTTTTGGAAAACGGTATTTTTTTGGAAAAAGGTACTTTTTTGGAAAAAGGTACTTTTTTTTGGAAAAAGGTACTTTTTTTGGAAAAAGGTACTTTTTTTGGAAAAAGGTACTTTTTTTTTGAAAAAGGTACTTTTTTTTGAAAAAGGTACTTTTTTTGGAAAAAGGTACATTTTTGGAAAAAGGTACTTTTTTTGGAAAAATGTACTTTTTTTTGGAAAAACGTACTTTTTTTGGAAAAAGGTACTTTTTTTTGGAAAAAGGTACTTTTTTTGGAAAAAGGTACTTTTTTTTGGAAAAAGGTACTTTTTTTGGAAAAAGGTACTTTTTTTTGGAAAAATGTACTTTTTTTGGAAAAAGGTACTTTTTTGTCCCCTTTTTGACCCTCCCGATAAGAATTTCCAAAAATTCCGCCTCAACGGACGTCTAAACCGGTCGAGGAACCTACATACCAAATTTGAACTTCATAGCTCCATCAGTTTGAGCAGGCCGTCAAGGGGGAGACTTTTTCCCCTTTTTGCCCCTCCCTATAAAAATTTACAAAAAATCCCGTCTTGGTGGATGTCTACGATAGTGGAGGAACCTTTATACCAAATTTCAACTTCCTACCTCCAGCGGTTAGGGCAGGCCGTCAAGGGGAGCTCTTTTCCCCTTTTGAACCCCCATTTTTACAACGTCCCTGTCCAAAATTCTTGAAAGTACTTTCTAGAAAAGTTAGCCCCTACTCCAAGGAACACATATCTAAAATTTCAGCTTTCTAGCCAAAGGGGTTTTGGCAGGCCGTCAAGGGGGAGACTTTCCCCCTTTTTGCCCGTTCCGGTAGGAATTTCCAAAAATCCCGTCTTAGCGGACGTCTACGCCGAAAGAGGAACCTACATACCAAATTTCAACTTCCTAGCTTCAGCGGTTTGGGCTGGGCGATGTTGAGTCAGTCAGTCAGTCACGTTATTCTTTTATATATTGAGATTATATGAGGCATATGTAACTACTATATATCGATGTGTATATAATTGGATATTATAATATGTTGCACTATATATTGTGCAATATATAACAATATGTAGTTACATATTTAGGATATAATTTTGTAAAATTTTATATAATTATATCTTGGTATATATGTCCCAATATATAATTATACAAAATTGTATATGATAATAGCTGTATTTTCGACTTAACTATATCCGTTAAATTTCAAAAAAGCACAAAGTGCATAAAAACGTTTCTTAGACGAAAACTAACATCCCGTGTAAAAAAGATCAGATCTGGCCAGATCTTCGTAGATCTTACCAGATCTAATTAGATCTCAAAATTGGGGACAAATTTGAGATCTAATTAGATCTGATCAGATCTAGGCATATCTTGCGCATTTGTCCAGATCACTTTAGATTTGAACAAATTTGGCACTAGATCTTATCAGATCTTGCCATAAGGTATTATCACATATGCCATATCTGATCATATTTGATGTGATCTGGTACAGGATCTAATTAGATTGAATCATATCTATTGAGAACCAAAAAGATCTGGTCAGATCTAAACTTTTTTACACGGGATATTACTTTTCGTATGCACGTTAACTTACAAAGTGGATAATTATCAACGTTGAAAACTCAACGTTTATTCATTTTCACACCTAGCGTAACTTCTTCTCGTTACTACCTAAAAAGTTTTGCTGGCGCACGTTCGATTATACCGGAACTATCATAAATACTAACTATTTAAAAAAATTTGATACTCCAATCAGTTTAACGTAGATTTGCTATAAATACTTAACGTTGATAGGTATGAACGAAAATACAGCTAATATATGACTATATCCAAACTTTTTTACTTGGGTTAGCATTAAAAAAAATCTTTGAAAATTTAAAATTTTTTTGTTATTTTTCGTCTACTAATTATTTAGCAAAATTTGTTTTCTTATTTTAACAGCCCGTGTAAAAAAGATCAGATCTGGGCAGATCTGGGCAGATCTCAGTAGATCTTACCAGATCTAATTCGATCTCGAAATTGGGGATAAAGTTGAGATCTAATTAGATCTGATCAGATCTAGGCATATCTGGCCAGATCTTAGTAGATCTTACCAGATCTAATTAGATCTCCAAATTGAACAAATTTGAGATCTAATAAGATCTTATCAGATCTAGGCATATCTGGTGCAATTGTCCAGATCACTTTAGATTTGAACAGATTTGGCACTAGATCTGATCAGATATTGCCATAAGGTATTATCACATATACCATATCTGATCATATTTGATGAGATCTGATCAAATCTAAACTTTTTTACACGGGAGGCTAAGTTGTTGTTCTATTAACTAAAACTTAACTCAAATATAAATAAAATTCTGTATATTTAACAGTTTTATTTTGCTATTCCTAACTTACTTATATTTAGCAAAAATAATCTGCTAATTTCAGCAGTTTTTTCTGCAAGGTAATTTTTAACAAATATTTAGTAGTTTTAACTAAAATTTTTAGTTTAAAATTTTGCTGAACTAATTTTTCAAGGGGAAATGTTTAAATTACCCAGTCAGAAATTGCAAGTGGTACAACAAATCAAGCACTGAAAAACCACTGGTCAACCAAGGTGTAAAAAATAAATGACTGGCAGAACAATCATTAGGGACGCTTTGCCAGCGTTTGCAAAAAGCGTTTTGCCATTATTAAATTTTTAAAAACTTCGGTGATTTATAAAAAAACACTGGCAAAGAATGGGCTTAGAGTGCTATGCCAACCTTTGCAATCTGTGGTTAACTAGTGCTACTTAATTAGAAATTGCCAGCAGTACAAAAATAAATTCACTGGCTGAGCAATGATTTTATAAAAATTAAGACATTTCTTTAAAAAAGGTTTGTAGTCAGAAGGTACCTAGTTCAAATCCGGTTGGAAGCAAAAGAAATTTTTTTTTGATTTTCTTTTAGTTTTAAAATTTTTTTGTTTTATAAAATCCATTTTTTTTTTTGTGGAAAGATCTTATAAGACCATTTTTCCCTCTCCCCCCAACGCTGGCATACTGGTAACATAATAACAATAACAAATTTTAGTAAAGCCAGTAGTTGTCCAGTTGTTATCGCTAACATTTATGTTTTTAGCCAAAAAGTACTATATGTCTCGTAAGCTCAGTGGGTAGAACTGTAGTCTGCCAACCTGACGGCCTTGGTTCAAATCACGGCAGGTTCCAAAAAATATACATTCATATGAATTTTTTTTTTAATTTTATTTTGGAAAATATATTTCCAGACCACCTATTTATTGGTTTTTCCAGCGTTTTACCAACGTTGGAAATTTTGTTTCCCCAGTGTTTTTCCAGCGCTTTTTTAACAACCGGTCCTTTTGTCTAATGATGTTATAATGTTGAGAATTTGAAAGCACTTTTTGTCAGTACTTGTACCATCTGTTAAAGTGCCTTGCCATCACTTTCCCGTTTGTATATTTCTGACTGGGTGTATTTTTAGTGAAAAAATTAACTTTTTTAGTTTGATATACACCATTTATATATGGTGCGCCAGATCTTCCTACATCTGATCAGATCTACTAAGAACTCAAATTTTCTCCAAATCTTCTTATACACACAGAAATAAATAAAGTTGGCCAGGTCTGATTTTTTTTTATACGGGTACATTTTTATTCTGATGCTTATGAAAAGGGTCAAATATAGCACCTATTTTCAGATATGAACCTTTAATATCCTATGTTGCCAGATCTGCTCATATCTGGCCAAAAACACGCAGAAAAAAGATATGGTTGCAATATGATCATGTCGGTACCGTGAAATAACTCCCAAATGAAATAAGTCACAATGAAATAACTCCCAATGAAATAAGCCCGCAAAAAAATTAAATAATTCCCAATTCCAGAATAGAATTTTTTAAATACATTTCTAATTTTCTCAAATACATTTGGAGAATTTTAAAATATAAATCGAAATTTTTGAAATGCATTTGGACAATTTTGAAATACAGATTTAAAATTTTTAAAAGCAAATGAATAATTTTGAAATACATTTGGACTATTTTAAAATACAAATGGAATTTTCTTAAATACAAATAAAATATTTTAAAAATATTTGTAATATTTTAAAATATATTTGTATAATTTTGAAATTCATTTTGAAATTTTTAAAATACATTTTGGACAATTTTGAAATGCAATTGGACAAATATCAAAGGTTTTTAGACAATTTTAAAACATTTTTGGACAATTTGAATGATTTTTGGACAATTTTGAAACATTTTTGGACAATTTTGAAACATTTTTGGAAAATTTTAAAACAATTTTGAATGATTTTTGGACAATTTTTAACCATTTTTAGACAATTTTAAAATATATTTGGACAATTTTAAAACATTTTTGGACAATTTTAAAACATTTTTGGATAATTCTAAAACATTTTTGGACAATTTTGAAATATTTTTGGAATTTTCTGAAATAAAACTGAAAACGGTGTAGCTCATAAATTTTAAAAATTAACTCTACTTCGAAAATTTTGTAGTTAAAAATTTAAACCGACTTTATTTTTTAAAATTTATAACTCAGTGATTTTAGAAACGTTAGAAGTAGTTGCAAAAAGTGGCACAGCAAAAGCTTGGGTTGGTTTAAAAATCGCTCGGAATCAAGCGGAAGGTCGCCGGTTCTATCCCAGTTCTAGACACAAAAAATGTTTAATTTTTAAGTAAGTTTTGCAGAACGTGCTATTTTATTTATATAATTTATAATCCACAAACATTAAAGTAATCAATTAATGCAACAAAAATTCAAAAATTGGAAATAAATTTCGGTAATTACAACGGTAATAAAAATGGATAAAAGTGATTGTAACTGGAACTACAAAAATTCGGTTGGCAAAAAATTTTATTCAACGATAAAATTATATTCAAAATGAAATAACTCCCAACAAAATTTAGTTGGAAGTTATTTCATTTGGAAGTTTTTTCATAATTAAATAAAAAAAATCCCAACGAATTGGGAGTTATTTCGTAATGAAATAAGTCCCAATTTGTATGGAAAATTTCTGGTAATTATTTCATTTTTGTTTTGGGACTTATTTCATGGTACCGATCACGACTACAAAACTATGTTCCCCACTGCCATACATAGTTGCAGCAATCATAATATTAATGTATTAATTATACTTTACAAAAGATGTGTGGTCGTCTATAATCATTTTACAGTTAAAATCTCTCTTTTCTTTTAGTTCTCATATTTTTCTCTCTTCTACAATCTTATATTAGCTGAACAATCATATTGCTCTCTTCGAATTACAATCATATTATTACTTGTATTGAGAGAAATCATGTTTAGAATCATTGGTATAGTTTCGACAACTATAAGAAGTTCAGTATATTTTTTTTTTTTGAGCGTCATCGATCAGTTAGCGTAATTCTTGTTAGAGATTTTGTGAACAGAAGTTGTAAGAAGCAGTCAAATAAAATACATATTAAACAAAAAGATATAAAAAATTTAAACACAACTTACTGCTATTAATTTAAGTAGTGACATTGTTTGTGGAAGAAAGAATTCGGGCTACCCAGGAACCTTTAAATAAGTTTGTACTTTGATGTTATAAAATAAGTAAAGACTGATAAAAAAGGTTATTTCTTTCTTAATTTTTGTACTCGCGTAGAAAAATTATTGTTGAAGAGCGCCCATAATAAGAAGTGTTATAGCTTTTAGTTTTGTATGAAAGTAAAATTGAAGAAATGTACGAATTTGAAGAAAATGTAAAGTGTGTACGAAATAATCATAATATGTTTCCAGTAATCATAATATGATCCTAAAGGATCAAATGATCATTGGGAATATATTATGATCGTCAAGAATATATTATGATCGTAAGGCACATATGATGATGATTTTTGGATGTATATATTGTGAAACTGTATTCTTAACAATATTGTTTTATTTTTATTTATATATAAGTGAATAAGTTATTACTAAAACTAATTTAATTATAACTTTGTTTAAATGTGTAAATTAGTCATTGAATAAATATATGCCCTCTTGTCAAAAAAAAATATATATGCTTAGCTTTTTCATCCAGCTTTAGCAGAATGCTGCAAGAATAATGGTTCTATAATATACTAATATTGGAAGTATTTGGCAATCATAGTGTGATAACTTATTGATCATATTATGATAAAAATGAGGTAAGAGTATGATTGTCACAATTATGTAATAACATGATTGTCGCAATCATAAACCCAAAAATATATGATACTCTTCTAATATGATCATGCAAACCATGTTTTTCTTTGCGTGAAACATCCAAATTTCCATATGCCTTTAGATATTAACAGATCTAGCACTAACTCTGAGCAGATCTGGCCATAAAGTGTCCCAGCAAAATTATCAGATAAAAAGACCGGTTATAGAACATTTTATACTCGCATGCAACCTGTTCTAATTTATGTTCTACCATCGGTGATTTTTGTTTGAGTTTGTCCCAAAAGCAAAAGGGCCAGACGTAAACTTGTAAAACGCCGATCATTTTATTTATAGTAATAAGTTTACAGTCATTTTTTAGAGTGTATTTTTTAACCACTGGTCAGACTTATTAACTTATCCTTATTTGGCCACAAGTCCATTTCGATTCATTCAAATTTCACACCCAAACTTGTTGAGTATTTTAAAAAAAAATTGCTTAAATGTCACAATTTCATTTCACTATCTAATAAACTTTATAAAGTTCATTCTTTGTTGAAAAAAAAAGAATCCTTAATTAAAGTTTGTCTTTGGTTTTTGTCATTATAATAAAAACTAAAACCAACTTGCCCTTTTAAACAATCCTAAGCATTAACTTTTACTTTTATTGCTTGTAATTTTTTTAACACTTTCACCCAACTTTTTATTACTAATGCCAGCCACTTCATGGGCTTAATATACTTCAAAAAATTATATCTAACTATATAAAACTTCGCATTTTTCTGCCCAGAAAATGTATGACCTTTATGTAAAAAACTAAAGAAAGTCATTAAAGTTGGTTGGTTGGTTGGCTGGTTGCTTCTTTTAATTTTTTATTTTTTTTTTTCATGTCTAAAAAAGGCTTAAAAGTATATTCTAATGACACCTAAAGCTAAAGCTTAAAGTTACATTTTTAAATATAATGTAAATTTGGGAATAAAAAAAATTATATATAACAAGAAGGTGACAAAATTTTTGGCCACTAATAACACTTGCAACAAATTATGGTATGAACATGTTTTAAGTAAGGACAAATTTTTTTTTGTGAGTATGACATATATGGAAAATTTACATTAAACAGATGTGTCTAGGTAAAAGTGATGAAGCAATTACCATTATGATGTAAATAGTTTAGTCAGTGTAAAAGTTAACACGGGACACATTATGCAATAAGGTGGAATATATTTGCAGCGCTATTCAAATTGAAAAATTACAAAGTTTAATAGCTGAACGACTGGCGATTATGAGCACAGAGCTTATGCGGGGACCTGATTTTTAACTGACAAATATTCGATGAACTCAAAAAAGTTATGACAAAATTTTAAGTTTCCATATTCAAAATATATATTTTTGTTTATGCTAGACCGTTATAAAATACTGTGGAATTTGTAGTTTTTAGATCATATGCTTAGATATAAATTCTAACCTTATATTCATATAGGTGGTTAACTTTATTTTTTATTTTTTTATAAGCTCCAAACACTAACCAGATGTTTCCCCTTGTATGTTATGGTACATCATGATATATCATGTATGAAAACTTTAATATTTAGTTTGAAAAAAATTTAGTTTTCACTATTATTTAGTGTTATAGAAATTTGTCTATAACCTTGTACTCGTCAAATATGGGATTTGCTGTAGTTTTTGTTTTCAGTCATGTTGAGTTAACAAGTCATCATCATTATTATCATTTGAAATAGCAGGTATATAAAAAGTATAAAATTTTCATAATTTTTAACTAAAAAGAAGCGTGAAAACTTTTAAGTGGCAAAAAATGGTTTAAAATACATGGTTCTTTTCATGTGTTCTACATAATTCTACTTAATAAAGAACAATTAATTAAAAATGCTTAAATTATAAAAGCTAATAGATATTTGGTATAAATTAAGTAAAGAATGGGATTAGACTAATAAGCAAATATATGAACCCAGTTAAGAACTCAGATTTGTATAAAATTTAGCTATAAGATAGGGAAAATAATTCTAGGAAGAAGACGAAGAAAAATTAAACAGACACATGGGAATTACTACACTGCAGCCGTTTCATGCCACCCAAAAACTCGTCAGTGGCTAGTTTATGTGTCAATTGATCAAAGTTTTTTTAATTGTTAAATTGCCTCTATATAAAAAAAGCTTTTTGTGTATGCAATGACCGGAAATCGAACCGGAAAACCTTTACACACAAGTAGCATCGACACAGCGATGAGTGTGGCTAATATAAGTTCTGTCACTTACAACCTAAACAATTGATTTTTTGGATTTATTTTATTTTGTTAAAAAATCCAAATTGTGGTTTTCAATTTTAAAAATTTTATATTTTTATTTAATGGTGTTTTCTTTTCTGACAAAAATGTTGCCTTTTTTCTGCACTTTGCTTTTGAATTTTGTGTTCTTTTCTAAATTAAGGATAAGATAGTGAGAGGGCATCGTGTTCTCTTCTAAAAATGTAGTCTAATAAAGTGCAAAAATGCAACATTTTACGGGGTAGAGCGTTGCCCTGTTTTTTAGTTTTCATCAAAGTTATGTGTATATACTGCAAAGTTGTTGGCCAGCAAACTCGTAACTTGGTGGCCTAGGGTGTACTATCCTGGCTTCTGATGCAGAAGGTCGCAGGCTCAAACTCCAGTAGTACCACAACATTTTTTTTTTAATTTTATTTTTTTTCTTTTTATAAAAGAATTTTATTATTTTTTATAAAATTTTATTTTTTTTTTTATAAAATTTTTTTTTATAAAATTTTATTTAGTTTTTTAATAATTTGCTCTGTTATTTAGTATTTACTAGTTTTTACGCTACCAATAAATAAAAAAAATGATACAATTTTTATTAATATGGAGGAAAACTTCTAAATTGAAAAAAGAAAAAGACGGTAAGTATATAAAAAATTACTTCACCTTGGCTGGGATTTGAACCTGGCCATCCCGAGCCAAAGGCAAGCATCACAACCACTAGGCTATAGTAGTAGCTAGCGTAAACAATATTGCATATACATACACATGTGTTTTGAAAAAAGCAAATAAGTGATTTTATTGTTCTATTTTGATTGGACAAATGTAGCATTTTATTCGGGTGAGGGCAACATTTTTAAAATTTTACACTTTAACAAGGCAACATTTTTTTCCAGAAAAGAAAGCACCATAAATCTAATATTTATTCCCTAATATAATGTGAAAGAAAAAATTAAAATTTTGCGAAAATGCAATTTCTGGAATAAAATTAAGCTAAATCCAAAACGGATTTATTTATTTTTTAAATCCATTTTGGATTTAGCTTATTTTGATAACACGAATTTCAACACAATACTTTGATATACACGAAGGAACATTCGTCAAAAAATGGACATTTTCTGACGAATGTTCCTTCGTGTGTCGGCAGCTTTAAGGTTTTATTGAGAACATCGTAGCAAATAAAAATTGTAAATATTACACATACACATACTTGCCAGATACTTTTTTTCGTTGTCCACAAACAAATCTAAAAATACCCCCAAAAAATCCCCAGCTAGAAAATAATTTTTTAAATGCAAAAAAGATTATTTAATTTGCTCCAAATAACATTATCAGCTTAATAACTGTAGACTTATGTCAAATGCAAAAAAATAGCACTAACAATATAAACTGATTTTAAAAATTCTTATATTATTTTCGTATAAATGTCTGGAAAACCCCTGAGAATTCGGGTAATTATACAACCTCCGATTTTTATTACCTTATAAAAAAAAAAAAAAAATCAATGAATCGAATCCTTAACATTTATTTTATTTTTTTATTATTTCAAGACTTTGAGGAATTTTTTCAATAAATATTTAGTAGGGTATTCAATTAATCAGCTTTTTATTTTAATCGATTAATAATTATTTGGGTTTTTTTCTTAACCGGTTAATCGAACAAAATTTTAAAATTAATCGATTAATCGAAAAAAAAACTTGTGTTTCTAATAATTTTATTTAAATAAAGGAACAAAAATAAATTCAGTAACTCTTCTGAAATTTCTAAAAATAAAAATAAAATAATAATAATTGAGATCAGATTTTGTCAATATTTTTATTTTTTCTGTCCCCGCTTTTACACCCGAAAGAAGAATATAAGACCCCGTATATTAATTTGTATCTCTTTCGTATGCATTGAATAAATAAAAACGTAAATATAGTGAGGAATTTTGTTGATAATTTATTTTCCCTCTACGTTTCTGTATCTCCATCCCTTTATTAATTCAGAGTGCTCACTAAACAAGCTTTATTACATTGAGCATTAATTGTAATTAATAATTCTAATAATCATTAATTACAATAAATATTAATGCTTTCATTAAATATAAACATTTAAAAAGTCGTAAAAAATAATTAAAAATTTATTATACATAAATAGATACCACTACTTTACCAGATAAGTCACAAAAACAGGGTAGTAATTCGGAAGATGACAAAGCAAACTGTGATAATGATATGTTGTTTCTATTTTTTCTTTGGGAATGAAGATGTTTATTAACCCTTCTACTTAGAAGATGAAATTCTCATTGAGTTGAATTTAACAAATATTTCTAGAAATTCTAAAAGGTCGTCCCTTAATTATTTTCTTAGGGCAGAATGAAATTCGGATAGGTATAAGCAAACAGCAAATTACACTATGGAACATTTTTGGGATTATTGTCTGGGGGGTGAGAAATTCCAAGTCAGGGTGATGGTACTAGGTCAGTATAGTAAAACCCTCAAAGGGTTTGGCGTTCGTATGTGTCATTTTTTTTTATGACCTTTTAAATTTTTTCCTTATCTTGATGTTTTTTCGCTTAGTTGTAACTCGAGAACCACTTATCCGATTTTGATGAAACAAATTTATAAAAATTTAGAATTACAATTTCTTTAATCCGTTCATATAACATTTTTCTTTATAATCAACAGTTTTGCCGGTAAAAATAAATTTGTGGAGAAAAAAATATATTTTTTTGTCTAAAAATTAAAATTTTTTATGAATTTAAAAAAAAAAAATTTTAATTTTTAGGCAAAAAAATATTTTTTTTTCTCCACAAATTTATTTTTACCGGCAAAACTGTTGATTATAAAGAAAAATGTTATATGAACGGATTAAAGAAATTGTAATTCTAAATTTTTCTAAATTTGTTTCATCAAAATCGGACAAGTGGTTCTCGAGTTACAACTAAGCGAAAAAACATCAAGATAAGGAAAAAATTTAAAAGGTCATAAAAAAAAATGACACATACGAACGCCAAACCCTTTGAGGGTTTTACTATACTGACCTAGTACCATCACCCTGACTTGGAATTTCTCACCCCCCAGATTGGCTGTTGTACTGTGTTATTTATCACAATTTTTGAAAAAAATTTTGAATTTTTGCAGTTTTACTTTAATAAAAAATTTAATAAAATAATAATAAAAATTTTAAATTTAATATTCTAACTAAATATATGAAAAAAATTATATTTTTTTAACATTTTTGTAATTTTCTACCAATTCCGATTAATCGTATGAAATTATTCGAATTCTTCGTTATTCGAAATTTGGACATTTTAAATTATTCGAACAATTTTTGAGAAAAATTGTTCGATTAATCGATTGAATAACCTAATATTTAGATATGAATTTTTTAAATTTGCATTTATATGAAATTCCATAGGCCTTTATCGACAATCGATATGACGGTTTTATAGTAAAAAACTGAAGTTATATATGAATTTCTAAAAATTATTTTTATTCGTTTTGGTTTCGATTGCTCGAAAAATTTTGTACAAATAATCGCTTGTTCGTTCGATCACAATTCTGTTGATCATTCAATCGAATAATTGACAACTCTAACGAACAGTGAATTCCATTAACAATATATCTTATTCCCTGCAGGCGACTTTTAAAATAACCACTAAATTCAATTTCACTTGATCTTATCAAAACTTTTAACACTTTATTTGAAAATATTTGTTTTCAAATATGATTGCTTTTGGCTTTTAGCCATTTTTTTTTCTATTTTCTATTTCGTACAATTTCTAAGTAGGAGTCATCGTCAACGTTGTTGCAATAATAGTGATAGTGATAGTTTTTATATTGTCAAAACATTTGTGTTGACATTTTTACACTCGACCTAACGCTTTAGACAGCAGCAAATACTTCTTTCAAAAACTCTTCTATTTCTCGTTACTTTCATGCATCACCAATCCAAATAAAACACCAACAGCAAAACAGAAATTGTTGTTTTGTTGTACATTTTGCTATTCAGCTGTCTAAATATTTTATGTTGCATGTTTTTTTTTTTTTCATTTTTGCTACAAATATTTTTTGTTTTTTTTGCTGCAATTTCATATTTGATGTTGTATGACATCTGTTGTTGTGCTAAGTGTTGTGTAAAGTTTACAATATGATTGTTGTTAGTTTTAGTTGTTTTTTTTTATTTTAATACATTGCAGTTGTAGGAAAGCAAATATTAACAATAAGTGTTGTTTTATTTATAGACGCAAAATGGAGTAAACAAGAATTCCTATGATATTGTTTGGATTTTTGTAAAATATTGTGCAATATCCGCTATGAAATCAATGAAATATTTGTGTTAAAGAATTTTAACAGAGTATTAGTTTTTTTGAAAGAAATGCCAAACAATTTGAAAATGACAACAATTAAACCCCGTAAATCCCAGAGATGGCCTACGATCTCAGATACCCCAACCCACAGTGGGCCAGAATCGCCGTTTTTTTGGCCAAAAGTACAATTCAGGTAAAGGGAAAATATGTTTATATATTCAAAATCTGGGATTGTTGAATATTTTGTGAGTGAAATATTGTATCATTGTGGTTACTCGTTGTTAGTTAGCGAGATATTTTGTGACATTTTTTTTTTTATTTTCTAATGATACAATAAAAAAATCATAAATAAACAATAATTTGTTCCAAAAACAATTTCAAATTATAAAACTGAAACTAATTCTCAAAAAAAAAAATAGAAACCTGTTAAGTATTTACGAAAAAAGTAACAAAATTATTAATTTTACCTCAAAAATGTGTTTTTTTTTTTTTGAAAATCCTAAATTTTCAAGAAAAAGCTACAAAATGTTACAAGAGATATTTGAAAAACTTGAATGACAAAGTGTTCCATAAGATGTCTTATTCCTGGGTTTTTGTGACCATTGATAAACTTTCGAGATTTTTCCCTTTAACTGAAAAAGTACCTTCAGATCTCGCTGATTTCCAGCATTCCAGAGTTTTAGTAAAACTAAAAAATAGCACTAAAAATTACCTTAAATGAAGGTTCTGGTTTTCTCACACAAACTAGCCCCCTAAAGTTCAGTTTTGTAGGACATCTGAGTGCCAATTCTAAATAAGTACGAAATTAACCCTTAAACACATTTTAAGGTTTGACTTATTTCTGGCATTGAAGTGAAATTTTCAACTTTGATGTCTTCAGAGACTTATAGTAGAATTTTATGACAAATATATTTGCGGAACATTTTAAGCTTCTAACTCTTCAAGTTATGGGTCTTTTTTTGACACTTTTCATAAAGGGCCAAAAGAAACCCTTTAATTGCAGATTTAGAAAGTTAACATGTTCCACCAAAATGTCCCTCGTAGTGTTTTACACAAGTTCACTGAACATATGATATACCTAAAATGGAAGATTCACATGGTTTCCTATGCCGATTCACAATAAACATTTTCAAAAGAGGGGAAATTTTAACCCCCCAAAAACATAGGGCCAGACCAAAACTTTTAAAACGCCGATAAACTAATATTTTTCTTTGGTCCCTCTGCCAGAATTAGTTGTCATTATAACTTTTTTTTTTGGTACAGTGTAATTTATTTTCCAATACACAACAATTTTAAATTTATGGCCGCCATATTGCATCCGCCATGTTGAAATTTTAAAATTTGATTTCAGATTCGTAATTTGCTACCGAAAAACTTCCCCTGGTGGAAATTTGAAGTAAATCAGGCGACATAAGAAATTTAATGAAAAAATTGTTTGTCGCCATATTGGATTCGCCATTTTGAATTTCAAAATTCTAATTTCAGATTTTTAATCAGCGGATACTAGACCTATATAATTGATTATTTTAAGTCCAATATAATAAAAACTAAAAATTAATGGCCGCCATCTTGGATCCGCCATTTTGAATTTTATATTTATTATTTTAGATTCGTGATCAACAACAACCAAACCCCCCTTTGTGATATCTTTTAGTCTCATATACTCAATATTATAGTTTTGGCCAAAATTCAAAGATGCTGGCCCACAGTGCAACCTTAGAATTTTTTTTTCCTACAACACATCCGAATTTCATTAATATCAAAGAATTTTTTTGGAATTTTCTATGAGAACGTGAACAAAAAATGTTAGAAATGGAACAAGGGCTCTCTTAATAACCCATTTTGATAGCTGTTGCTATAAACTTGAAATTTTAGCTTAAACATTCATCAACACGGTATTTTTCCGTCAGGAACAAGGGAAAATGGTTGTTCAAATGGGGGAGTGTCTCACCATTTCGTAAACCTAAAATTTACAATAGCTTTTTTATGTCAAATCCGAACAACTTACTATATCTGATTGGAAGCTGGAAATTTGAAATTTAAACATTAACTTTAAAGAGTTTATAAATATGTATGAAAAAAATAAAATCATTAGAAAAAAATAATTTATTTCTTTTTAATATATTCTAATATTAAATCGATCCTAAAAAAAAATTTCTTGGTTCTATGCTAATTATAATATCCCAGCAAAAAATACTGCTTGCTTGGAAGCAGGTTCGTCAGGGAAAGAAAATAGTGTAGCGCTTGCATTATTGCTGATATAGGGCATGATTTTTGTTCGAGATAGCTCGCGTGAAAGCACTTGTTTTGATATCCGATAAGCGCTTCTATCATAGCTCCAAATAATGGCATGAAATCACAGCTTTTAGCTAGTAAATTCGGTTATCACTGTCATTCTTTCGTGCTTTGTTAGAGCGATAAAGTGTGGTAAACAAAACTCTATTGCCTTTTTTAACACACTACTGCAAGCTATAAATCCTTTAGAAGCAGTAAACGAAGCAGAAAAGCAGCACTAATCATTTTTACCGCTTCCGAATTTCTGCTGGGATATTTTATTAAAACAATATTTTTATTTTAATTTTACTTTATTTAATTAATTTACATAATTTCCAATTAAATTATTAACAAACCATAATTTTCATTCAAACATTTATTACATTTATACAAACAATAAACGAAATCACATAAATCTATATTAAATCAAATTAAATAAATATATATCTAGTAAATTAAAAACAGCTGGAAGTTTTTTTTTTTAAATTGACAGTTTAATTTCCTTTTACATGATTTCAAAATGTAATAAATAAATGAGTTAATTAAAAATTTCTATATTCTGTTCAAAAATTATAATTACATTTAAACTTTGTCTTTTAGTGATGAACATGAAATAGTACAAAAACTCTTTAACAACAAAGTTTTGACATTTTAACATGTTAATGATTCATTAGAAAAATTAAAGTTTTTTAATTCCATGTTCTCCCTCATATTTTCTAATACATCCTTAGCAAACACTTCATCAGACTTTGAAAAATACTTTTTTGACTTTTTTTTCTGTTCATTCATACCTTAAGAACTCTTTACAAAATTTTACTTTTATGTGTATGTGTCGTCACTCACACACTAACATTCATACGTATAGAGCATATTCTATAGAGCACTTGTAAAGTTAAGTTACAAATTTTTAACAATTTTTCTCAAGCATCATTAATGTGTTTTTTTTTTTTTTTGTGTAGTCATGTGTGTTTGTTTGTGTGTGCAAATTTGGTTGGGACTGCTTGAAAAATGTTTGATGATGTATTAAAACATTTTTTCCTAACAAAGCTTAAAAATTTACCAATTTTTAACTCTTTTTACATCAAACATTAGTCACATTATAAATGTGTGTGTTGGAATCAGCAAACAAATAAGGATTTAACATGAACCTGATTTGATGTGTAGAGTGCAGATGAAATGTTGAATTTGCAAAAAAAATAAAAAAATGTCAATTACAAATTGCGGTAACAGATTTTAGAGATTTAAGGATTACATAAATTTAATTTTGACTATAAAATTGAGCATTAGTACTAGAACTGTATTTATATATATTACAGAACAATTATAAAAGATTAGCTACATGGTTAAATTGTTGAGTAGACTTTAATATGTTTTGGGGACGAACTATGCTTCGTCCCATGGACAAAAAACAAACAATAAAATCTCAAATTCTGATTAAAGAAGGATTTTTTTAAACATAAGAAAGTAACTCAAACAAATGTAAAAAAAATACTTGGTGTGATTGCTTTTGCCGCCAAGAGAGGGCACTAAACTCAGAGAATTTTATGTAAAAATGACTTAACAGAAAAATGGGTTTTAATTATTTCACGAAAATAATTCTCAAAAATACATTTTTTTAAAAACTTGTTCGAAGATTTTTTTTAATTATAAAGATGATCATTAATGACTCAGAAATGAGCTCCAAAAACATAAACATTTTTCCACTTTTTCCTATGAAAGTGGTCCGTCGAAAAGAGCCCCCCTGTGTACTCAGAAATGACTCAGAAAAAAGAACGTATGAAATCGAAATTTTCCTCAAAAATTTAAATAATTTTGGAATCTTCTTTGAGTCCGAAAAATGAACCCTCATTTTGAGACAACTTTTTACATTGTAGAGACAACTTTTTGGATTGTTTTCTGAGGGTTCATATTTTCTACAAAAAAAAGAGTGTTTTCAAAAAAACAATAATCATTTCTATGAGCTATTTAAGAATCTTATTTATGAGCGCTCCGAAATTACTGGCTGGGTACCTCAATATATTTATAGTTAAATTAAAATATGGATTTTAGTATATGTCTACAAAACAATTCTTTTTCATTGCTCCGAAAAACACATTTTTCTTGTTAAAATCCAAAAATTACTTAAGTTTGATGGAGTATAAAAAAAAATTATATAAAATTAGATTTTTTTTGTAAGTTTATACTGTTCTATAATAGATCATTAAAAACTTAATTACTATTTTTGACCACAAATTAAAAAAAATGGATTTTTTGAAATGCCTAAATTCATGATTTTTACACAATTTACACGTATTTAAGAGGGTTTAGTATTCAAACCATGTGAACTTTCCATTTTACGGATAGGATGTGTTGAGTGGACTTTTGTAAAACACTATGAGAAACATTTTTGTGGGACATTCTAACCCTCTAACTCTTCAATGAAAGGGAATTTTTTGGGCTCTTTTTAAAAAGGGACAAAAAAGACCCGTAAGTTGAAGAGTTAGAGGGTTAAAATGTTCCACAAAAATGTTCCTCGTAGTGTTTTACATAAGTTCGCTGAACACATCCTATATCTAAAATGGAAGATTCCCATGTTTTCTCCCTAAAATCCAGGTTTGTGGGACATTTGAGCGCCAATTCTGAATAAGTACGAAATTAACCCTTAAACACTCTTTAAGTTTTTACTTATTACTGGCCTTAGCTTAAATTTTCAATGCTGATGTCTTCAGAGACTTATAGTAGAATTTCATGACAAATATATTTGCGGAACATTTTAACCCTCTAACTCTTCAACTTACGGGTCGTTTTTGTCCCTTTTTAAAAAGGGGCCCAAAAAATCCCTTTAATTGAAGAGATAGAAGGTTAAAATGTTCCACAAAAATATTCCTCGTAGTGTTTTACATAACTTGACTGAACATACCGTATGCCTAAAATGGCGGATTCACATGGTTTCCTATATTAATCCTATTTAATTTTTTTTTTTTAGAAAAATCATTTTAAACCATTAAAACCCATTTTTTGTGAAAGGCATTTTTTTTATTAATAAATCGATTTTACCCAAATTTAGCACAAATATGGCTTGACCATATTTCAATTCACGTGCTATATTTCATCGCAATCGGATAATTTTATAAAGATTTTAAAATAAAGGATATATGGCAGGACTAAGAGTCCTTTGATAAAAATTGACACCATCGTTACCAGCTTTATGTGCATCTAAATGCCCTCATATGATACATGTAATATCAAAATATTTGATTGCTAGTAGGGAACTAAGGCTCAGCTTAAAATTGTTTGCTTATTTCTCCTATATTCAGCTCGCTAATACGTTGCTGCGTTTTCTTTTATTTATTTTTTTTAAGTTTTAGTATCATACAAAAGTGTAACAAATTTCATTCACTTGCGACAACTTCTAAGGCCGCCTCGTAGTAAATAGAAATTTCAGTGTATTGGCTAATATTAATTACAAATCAAAGATATAATAAGACTGCAGTATAAATTACCATTTTTTAAGTGTTTTTGTAAAATGTAAAACTGTAAAATGTAAACTTTTTGGTTTTTCTTAAAATATTCTTTTAACTTTTCATATGTACAATTTTCGGAAATGGAAGTTTGATAAGAGTGTTCAAGAATAAATGAATTTCTTTGTTTTATGCACGTTTTCAAACAAAATATTTATGACATTTTAATGACTCACGTCATTACAGCATTTGTACACGTTACAACATAGTAGTTCCTCTACATGTACTCGATATGACATTGAATTACATGAAACATTTTCAAACTGGTTACCATATTACGTGTTATGGCACAGTTTTGTTGTTATTGTACAATTTTAAGTTGAAAGTTATTAAATACCTGTGTAATATTCAGTAAGGTAAATAGATACAGAGAGAGAGAAAGTGAAACATGCGAATATGATGACAATGAAGATAGTTTCAAGTAAAAACAGGCTTGTCAGATACTTTTTTTCTTTAGACCCAAAGAAATCTCAAAATATCTCCAAAAAAAATCCCCAACTAGATAAAATTTTGGAAATAGGAATAGAGTTTAATTAATTTGCTCAAATTAATCTTATCCGATTCCAAAAAAAAAAAAATTTTTTTAATTTTTAAGATTTTAATTTTTTTAAAAATGTCGTAAATTTTAATTTTTCAAGTTTGTATATTAAATACAGCAGACTTTAAAAATATAATTCTTTTATTCGATTTTTAAATCGGATGCAATTTTGAATACATCTATTCGTAAAACACATTTTATGGATTGAATTATTTCCTACTTCAATCAATCAATATCGTGTTCAGAGAATCAAATGAATCGATTTAATTTTAACAAATCAATTTAACCAAAAATACTTGCCTTGATTTATAGTTCGCGAATCTTACCATAAAAAAAATAATTTAATTGGATCAAAATTGATTCAATTGATTCTCATTCTCACTTTATTCAATTTCAAATCGTTAATTTACAGTGATAATGAATTATTCACTAATTCATAAAATTAGTCAATTTTAATGGCAGTTTATTCAAAAAAGAATTATATTTTTCAATATTTTAGATACTTGCAAAATAATCCTATAAAAATATCAGGGATAAAGGATTCATTCGTGTTTTAAAGCTTTAAATTGTTACGGAAAATATATAAAGGGGTAAACTTGCAAATTTCTTTGAACTTATATAAAAAAAAAAAACTTGAGTAAAATTTTCTGAAGACTAAACAAGTTTTTATATCTACGAAAGGTTCTAAATATTTTTATAAAAAAAATTACCAAAACATTTTTTAGATCCCCAGAAAAAATCCTTTGTCATCAGACCTTTGAAGAATTAATTCCTTAATTCAATTTTTCAATTCTGAATTAAAAATTCGATGAATTAATTCACTAAGCACCATATATTGAATGGAATTAATACATATTTGCTTTCGTTCGATTTATTTTGTAACGAATTAATTCAATTGCAATAGTTCTTTTTATTAAATCAAATGAATTAATTCACTGGTGAACACGTTCAATTTTATAAATCGAACAAAAAAAAGTGAACTAATTCCTTACTGAATTAATTCACTACTGAATTCGTTCAATTTCATTTTCGTTCAGTGAATTAAAAAAAAATAAAATTACGTTCAGTGAATTAAAATAAAATTAAATTACGTTCAGTGAATTAAAAAAAAATAATAAGTTCACTAAATTGAAAAAAAATAAAATAAGTTCACGGAATTGAAAAAAAATAAAATAAGTTCACTGAATTCAAAGCCTGTTTTCTGCCGTTCAGTACTTAAGAAAAGGAATTCATTCAATTCTAGAGAAAATTGAATTCGATTGGTAGTGAATTCATTCAAAAAGGAATTAATTTTTCAATGCTCAGTTTGTCCTCAACGAAAAATCCCCAAATTTGGGGACAAAACCTCAAGTCTGGCCAGCCTGAGTTAAAATGCGGTTATGGTTGTATGTGTTATAAAATTTAAGTTTGTGGGAACGATGATAGTAATAATAATAATAACATTGTTTGTTACTGTTGTTGGTTTTTTGGTTGTTGTCGATGCATTTTCATATGCTGTTGGTATATTGAAAATTAATGCTTCAATACTTATAACACATCATCAGAAGATGATGACACACAATCACTCACACATTTAAATATAATATATAATGGCTTAATGCAGAAGGGTCCTAACTTACTTGTCTATTCCCTTAACTGAGAAGGAAGGTTTTATTAAGTTTTTTCCTTTTCCTCTAAATTAATACAAAAATAGAGTTGGGGCCTTTCTATATTGATCGTTTGCTACTCAGTTTATAATATACATACATTGTCATATATTTCAGGGTCTGCTTACATATTCATCTCCATTTCAGTTTATTATATGTTCATCAATACATGTGCATTTTCGCATTGCTATGCATTGCATTGTATTGCTGTGTACATGTATGATGATGGGTATGTGTTGCTTTATGTTAAGTTTTAAACGTGAAAATATCCGATGATTTCCGTTTGACAATAATAAATTATTAAAATTCATAAATATTTTAATAAATTGTATCATCCGTTGACATTGAACATTTTTAAACTGATGAATGAAATTCATTTTTAATCAGTGGTATTTACATTGATATGCAATGAAAAAAAAACACACAACAGTCGATATTATGCTGATTCTGCTATTTTTCAGAGTAGTTGTGAAGAATTTTAAAATCTGAAATTTATTCAAAATTTGTACGCCCAGCCAGCAATTTCGGAGCCCTCATAAATAATATTTTTAAATGGCTCATAGAAATGATTATTGTTTTTTTGAAAACACTCTTTTTTTTGGTAGAAAATATGAACCCTCAGAAAACAATCCAAAAAGTTGTCTCTACAATCTAAAAAGCTGTCTCAAAACGAGGGTTCATTTTTCGGACTCAAAAAAGATTCCAAAATTATTTAAATTTATGAAGAAAATTTCGATTTTATACGTTCTTTTTTCTGAGTCATTTCTGAGTACACAGGGGGCTCTTTTGGACGGACCACTTTCATAGGAAAAAGTGGAAAAATGTTTATGTTTTTGGAGCTCATTTCTGAGACATTAATGATCATCTTTGTTTGCTGGGTGTGTTAAATAATAATGTAATACTAAACGTGTTATAAGAAGTGGAGTCATATTTGTCAAGTTGTGTCAATAACATTACCAGCTGTAATAATCGTACGATTCTTTTGGCACAACAAAATTTTCGGTTAGTACAACAAACTTGACAATGTTCACAAGTGACTTTAATAATGATTCATAACTTTAAAGACATTTATTTATAGACTACACTAGTCTACAGTAACTTGATACACAGATAGCTTGATTTCTATTTCAAGAAAATTATAAAATTATAAACAATTCCATTCAACTTACACAGAAAAAAAAGTGAGCCCCAACAATGGAATTTGTAAAAACAAATATATATTTTTTTTTTTATAAGTTGAAACTTAATTTCCAAAATTCTTTTTACTTGAAATGTTTGTAAATTATTATTTTTTATAAAAAATTGTTCAAAAATAAAAATTCTAAGTTACAAAAAAGAAGAATAAAAATTTATTGGATTTACAAGTGTTGATACCTTTTTAAAAAGTTTTTTTTTTCAAGTTAGAAAAACGGTGTGGGAAAGATGTTTAAAAATTTGATTAGAATTTTGTAAATTCTTTCTGTATAGTATAAGGTCATCCAAAAAAGTTCAAAAATGCTGAAATGGAGGCATTTTTCGATGAAGGTTATTGTCACGAACTTTGTAAAATCAGGCACTCAAGCAGCACCTTCCTTGAATATACAATCCTGTCAAGTCTGAGAGCATGGTTTCCAAATTACCCATTTTTATGTTAAATGACGCTGGTTGGCTGAAAAATGTATGTAGAAAAAATCTAAATTAACGCCTTCACATTTTTTAAACAAGAATTTATGGTTTCTACATAAATTTTTCGGCCAACCAGCGTTATTTAACATTAAAATGGGTCAGTTTGACACCGTGCTCTCCAACAGGTTAATTTTGATTTTCTTTTTTCTATAAAATGCTTAATTAAAGGTTTTATATCGATTTTCATGTCAAATAGCACTTCCTAACATTTCAAAAATTTGGGATCATTTTGACCCCATGTGCATATAAGGTTAAATTTAAAATTTTTTATTACTATGTATAAAATTTGGTGTTAACAGAGTTATTTGGACAAATTTCACCAAATTCCGCAAGAAGCAACACATTGTTTTGATATACTTCCAGGAAAAATCGAAAAATTTCAAAAATTTCACATTTGACCTTGGTAAAGAAAGGGTTAACGTTGTCGTAGTTTTACAAAATTTTCGGAGAACAATCTCTTGTATCAGAATTAAAAGAAATCAGAAGTGATTTTGTTACAGCTAGCTAAAAACACAAAAATTATTACTGTTATCTAAATTATTGGCAAAATCACACTTTTCTCTAAAATTTTTAAATTTAAAACGCCGTCACTGCTAAGTTAAAAGAGGGATATGTGTAAATTTCAGCAGAATTATTATTGAGGTGTTTTTAAAAAGACTTTATGCGTTGAGCCCTTTGGTTCATATTTTGATGAACAAAATTTTAAAAAACTCAAAATTAAAGTTTTGCAAGTTTAGGAAAAACGAGTAAAAAGGTTAAAGTCGGGCATGCCGACTATACAATACCCTACACCAGTCTGGGTAAAAGCCAACTAATGTTTGGATCCGAAATTCGAATGGGTTAAAATGGGGCTTGTGTCAAAATTTTCTATAATGTGAGTCAGCGCACCAAATTTCATTAAAATATCTTAATATTTGCGACCTGCAGTTTGTAACCAAGCCAATTTTGGGGGGACCCTTATATGGGCACTAGGTCTAAACATGGACCGATGTTCACCAAAATCAATAGGCTTCGTCCTTGGGCCAACATAGGTCTGTGTACCAAATTTCATCAAAACATCTTAATATTTACGTCCTGCAGCGTATAAACAATATAATTTTGGGGGGACCATTATATGGGCACTAGGTCTAAACATGGACCGATTTTAACCAAAATCAATAGGCGTCGTCCTTGGGCTGACATAAGTCGGTGTACCAAGTTTCATCTTGATATTTGCGACCTGTAGAGTGCGGATAAGAATGCATGGACAAACAGACAGACGGACGGACGGACAGACGGACATCGTTAAATCGAAATAAAAAAAATTCTGAGCCGATCGGTATACTATAAGGTGGGTCTAGGACCAATATTTTTTGGTGTTACAAACATCAGCACAAACTTATAATACCCTGACCACATAGTGGTGTAGGGTATAGAAATTCCCATCTTTGGCCATACCTGGGACTAGGTTAGAATAACCAAATAGATTTGTGTTATTTATATCTTAATATTTGTAGATTTTAGAAATGAAACTAGGGTATAACATTCTAAGTTTTTGACAAAAATTTTTAATTTTTTACGATTTTCATAATTTATTTCATTTTAACCCTACAATGGTTGTAATTATTTAAATATTTTGTAATCGATTTTGGATTTTTAGTCCAGATTATGATTCTATTAACATTTTCAGAAATACTATTATTTAGGAGCCAGTATTTTCCAAAAAATTATTTTTTGCTTGTAAATCGTTGTTCAGGATTTCAGTCGCTTTCAGCTTTTAAAACTTAGTATGGCCTCCTTTTTGATCTGTAACTGCTTTTCGCCTTCTTTGCATCGATCTCACTAACTTTGGAGTAGTTTGCGGAGTTATATTTGAGCAATCCTATGTTCCACTGGGAATTAAAGGATTAAATATAATCCTCCATTAACGCAGCTTTAAGGACATTTTTGTTGGAAATCTGGTGTTGGCGGAGGTATTGATCCAAAATTGTCCATATATTCTTTATGTAATTTAGGTCAAGTGATTATTCCGGCGGTTACATCAAGTGGGGGCAATTCGAAATAGCCATGTTTGGAGAATTCTCCACTCATGTTTCGAATCATTGTCCTCTTAGAACCGATATTCCTTCCTTATATCCAGTTTTTCAGCGTTTTTCAATAAATTATATTTTAATATGTTGATGTACACATGTTTGTCCATCGTTCTCTCCACAAACTCTAAATTCCCTACACCATACAAGCTTAAACCATGACGCTGTCACTGCAGTGTTTAGCTTTTTGTTTTGGAGCTTTGTATTTGGCTTAACAGCATATGTTTGGCCCTCCGACCCGAAAATATTAAATTTAAGCTCGTCGAGAAATATTACTTGCTCACAATATTCTACTTTATTTTGTAATATCCATATTTCGTCATTCTTTGTAAGACATCATCAGGGTGTATGTAAGCAACAACAAATTTCAAAAACACTTAAAAATATTGTCGCTGCACACCACACATTTCAACACTACGATTAAAACTTGAAAGGGAAGGATATTTTGAACAAGGATATTTTATAAAGAACTATGCAGACTTTAAGCTCAATTATTTAATAATAAAAGTTAAAACCATAATAAAAGTTAAAACGCATAAGAAAAAAACAGTCTCCTAATGGGTTATAAAAATATATCATTTAGTAAACTAGTGTTAAAATAAAAATTCTGCATTTTGTCATCATCTTTTCCCAAAAACAACTGCTAATGACAAATATGAAACCAAAATCAATATTTTGTTTTTCTTTTCAATCTTTCTCAATATACAAAAAATGTTCAATGAGAAGAAAAACCGAACCTCATGTGTTTCATTCGAAAAAAAAGGAATATTAAGCATTTACATCTCCAAAAGTCGTGTCACATACACTCAATAGCAACCAGCGATAGCAAGTGCAAGTAACAAATCATCAATATTAACGTTTAAGTGAACATTTTTTGTGCCTCCTATATAGAGTCAAAAAAGTGTAAACACTTTTTAGCGTTGAGATTTTTTTTTTTGTATTTGTTATTGACACCTCATATCCATATTGTAGGAGCATACATATACATACATATTTATGTATGCATAAAAAGAAATATATGCTTCTACAATAAGACCCATAAATATTTGTTTAATATACCCAAACAGTTGGTAAAATGAATATACTAAAACAGGGCTCCTTAAACTGTTAATTTTCAAATTCATAAATGGGATTAAATATGTAGAAATTTTGTCATTTAAAGAAATCTAGGATCATAAAAAGCCACAGATTTGGAAAATATAACCAAAGTTACAGATTGTGATTTTATAACTTAGAAACGATAAACAATAGTGAAACGACTCGTTTTGTAGATTGCATTAACAAGTTTGAGAAATCACACTATCCCCCATTAATAATAAACAAATAACCTAAAGTTAACACATACTGAAAGTTTAAAAATTCAAATTTATATGAAATTTGACATCTGTAACCCTAAGTTAGCTTAAAATTTAGGTTAATTTGTTTACTGTTAATGGCCGTATGCTAAATTTTTATAAAAAAAAACAAAAAAATTACAAAACTCCACAAAACTGAATAAGCCTCCAGTATTAAAAAGAAAATCTTAGATAATCTAATACAGATTTCTTCAAAACTTTCTCATATCAATGTTGATTTTTTTAATTGAGAACCCCTGCCCTATATGGAATACTTAATGTTCTGCAACAGCTGTATAAATGGCAAACTATATATGTGACGCGCAAAATAGAAAGGGACCTAAGGATAGAAAGGGACCTAAGGTCAGGAGAGCATGGGATCGGTCTCATTCGATGCTCAGATGTTGTCCACAAAAAAAAAATTGATTTTTTTACCTTCCCTTTCTCTATGCGCTGTCACATATAGTAGAGCGTACCACCTTACAGGCAAAAAAAAAAGTGCGCCGTACACCCTCCAATATGAAGTATATTTGCAAGGAGGTTTCAAAAAAAATATTTATTCCTTTTGCCGAACGTAGGGGTCTCCATTTTACATTTTTCGTTATATCTTTGGTATTTACAGTCGGATCTTAAAGTATGATACATCGATGTTTTTCTCTCGAGGAGGCCACTGTTTTGCTCTAAGGACATTTTGACCTCAAGTATCCCGTTCTAGTAGTTACCCACCAGATCTCAGTTGCTACCACCCTAATTTACCACCCTAATATCAGAAAATTAAAGCTCGCAAAAAATCATTAAACTTTTGCTAAGGAAGTTTTTCGCTAAACCCAGTAGAAATTTTTTTTATATATTGGTTGCCGAACGTAGGGGTCGCCTTTTAATTTTTTTTTTTAATTGGATTTTTACTATATAGCAAAACCCTGGTCTCCTCGATGCAAACAAATCGATATATCACACTTTAAAATCCGATTTTAAATGGCAAAACTATAACAAAAAATTAAAAATGATGACCCCTACGGTCGACAAAAAAAAAATTTTTTTTTTTTGAAATCGCCTTCCAAAAATACATCATATTGAAGGGTGTACGGCGAACTTTGTTTTTTGAGGTACGGTCTAGTATACTATAATTTTTTCTGCTATGAAATCCTGTCATGAAAATTTGCTCGTTTTAAGTTTGATTTTTAGGTGGAAATACCAAAAAAAAAAAAGACACGTTAAGGTGCAAAACTGAATTTATTTTCAGTTTATGGTGTTAAAGAGGTTATGCAAAAAACAAATCGAATTTTCAATTATTATGTTTCTTCGTTCACTTACTACAGGTTACTACTTTTACTACAGCTGGAAAAATTCCATACAAAAAGTAAATAAAACTTTTCAATCCCAGCAAACAAAGATGATCATTAATGACTCACAAATGAGCTCCAAAAGAGCTCCGTGTATACTCAGAAATGACTCAGAAAAAAGAACGTATAAAATCGAAATTTTCCTCATAAATTTAAATAATTTTGTAATATGTTTTGAGTCCGAAAAATGAACCCTCATTTTGAGACAGCTTTTTTGATTGTAGAGACAACTTTTTGGGTTGTTTTCTGAGGGTTCATATTTTTTACCAAAAAAAAGAGTGTTTTCAAAAAAACAGTAATCATTTCTGTGAGCCATTTAAGAATCTTATTTATGAGCGCTCCGAAATTGCTGGCTGGGATTGTAAGAATTTCGAGTAAACGAACATAGTGACAAATTGCAAAAAGTGTTTTAAAAGTTGAAAATTTTAATTACAATCAAAATAAAAAAAAAATGTATGGAAAATATTTTCAGATAACCATGTGAAAATCGAAATATATATGAACATTAGGGAGTTTCACCACAAACATTTTCTTTTTTATTTTTTCTCCTCTTAAAGCTGAATATTCGATTAGGCACTTTTTAGCTTCTGAAATGTCCTTTGTGCACGAAAAATTATCTTTTTTATGTAAATAGCTTAATTTATGATTATATAATATCAATTTAACATATTTGTGGTAAATTTGTAAATTTTTTACCAAAAAGAAATAAAAACCTTTATTTCTGTGAGTCCGTGAAATTACTGGTGGCAGATATAACACAATAGTTTTTCCATAAAGAAATTGGGATATTGTATTTCAAAATACTGTTAACCATAACAAAGAAATAATTACCTACGACTTTTCTTTTGGTTAAAATTTTGTTTTGTACTTTTCTCTAAATACTTTCAAATTATTTACTTCTTAACCTTAATTAACTCATTTATAACACGTCATTACTTAAATGAACTGTATTATGGTATAAATGTTAGTATTCATACCTAAGCATGCGTGTGTAGGTAATGGTATGTATGTAATGGTATTTGTGAAAACTTTGATAACATACAAATTTTGTTACCCACAAAAATATTCTTGAAATTATTTCTAACACCGTAACACAAAAATTCTATGCCTTTCCTTGGAAAGTTTCTTTCAAAAGTGTTGACAGACATGTATAAAATGTCAAAACAACATTTTTTTTTTACTGCCACTAACACTTTGTGATATGGATATGACAATAAATACACATGCACAGTAACATAAATATTAGGATGGTATTTAACTAAGCGGTGAGGGAAAGGTTAAGTTGGAGTGGCAGAGGACGCCATGCTATTACAATAGAAAAAATTATGTAAAAAGTTTAGTTAAAACTACTAAAAGTTAGTTAAAAATAACTTTGCAGAAAACTTAATAAGATATGAATAGCAAAAATAAAATTCCCAGCCAGCAAATTCGGAGCGCTCATAAATAAGATTTTTAAATGGCTCATAGAAATGATTATTGTTTTTTTGAAAACACTTTTTTTTGGTAGAAAATATGAACCCTCAGAAAACAATCCAAAAATTGTCTCTACAATCTAAAAAGCTGTTTCAAAACGAGGGTTCATTTTTCGGACTCAAAGAAGATTCCAAAATTATTTAAATTTATGAAGAAAATTTCGATTTTATACGTTCTTTTTTCTGAGTCATTTTTGAGTACACAGGGGGCTCTTTTGGACGGACCACTTTCATAGGAAAAAGTGGAAAAATGTTTATGTGCTGGGTTGTTAAATATTTATATATAAATTCGTTAATGCTTTAAAAAGCAAAACAAATTTTTCATACAAAATTTGTTTCATACACTCAAAAAAAAAAAAAAGTCAGTAAAGTCAGCAAAAAATGTTGCTGTGTCAGCAAATTTTTAGTCAGGAGTGTGCTTGCAAAAAAGTTGGTGATTTCAGCAAAAGGTTTGCTGAAAATCAGCGAGCTGATTTTTAACAAAAAAATAGTAATCTTCAGCAAAAGTTTTGCTAACACTTAGTCGACTCCAAATGAAAAAAATCCTTGCTAAAATCACTAAGCTTTTTGCTGAATATTAGTAGACTGAAAAAAACTCAAAAAACTTGTAGCGAAATTTTACTTTAGTTAATTTATTTGCTGAAAATTTAAATATAGAATATGTGTAGAGTTGTTTTCCTTTTTTGTCATTTCCGTTTCCAGACAAGCTGCGACATCTACATCTAGTCGATCTGGTTGTCGTCCACGCTATGAATGCGGTTATCAGCACAATTTTTGTAGCAAAATAAATTAGTAAAACATTAGTTCAAAATTAGTTTAGTGCTAAAAAAATATAACTAAAATTTTTGCTAAAAACGGAATTTCAGCAAAAAAATTGCTGAATACTAGTACACTTCACTGATAATAACACATGCATAAAATTACGAAAAAATGTGAACATAACAAAAAATTTTGTAAAATATACGAAAAATGGTTTATTTTACAAAAGTTTTTGTTGTTTTGACATTAATTTCGTATTTTTATGCATGGATTTACTATTTTACTAATTTTTCTACTAACTTATTTTTTTGAGTGTAGGAATACTGTAACTTTACAAGGCATTTATGAATTTACATATTAGAATTTTTTTGTTATATTTGAGTTACATTTTTTTTAATAGAAAATAAAAACTTAACCTGCTAAAATCAGTAAAAAAAAAATGTTGCGTCATAATTAGTTTAGAGATGGTCGCGTGAGTGAATTTTGACTCACGCTTATGCACGCTCAAAAAACAAAAATAATAATTACGCACGTCTCACGCACGAACATTCTTTTATAATCACGCTCACTCACGCTCACGTGATTAATTTCAATTTTAATCACGCTCACGAAGTACTCACGAAAAATATGAAATTTGTTTTTTATCTTAATTATTTAAGGAAACTTTCTTTATTGAATATAAGTTTTATTTATTTAGAATTAAAATTAGCTTAACTATAAAAAAATGTTGTTAAAAATTTAACTAAAATACAAGTGCTGGTGCAAATATAAATATTACAGACACTTTAGAAAACATAAAGGGTGTCTCAACCATAATGCACGATGTTAATTGGGAGTCACAACTTAACGTCAAGTTTTTTGACATTTCTTTGTTTTAGTGTTTGACAAATTCAACCATGGAAAGGTACACAATAGAGCAGCCCGTTAACATTGCTGAAGCCCTTTACGAAAATGGGCGTTCAAATCAAAATGCATATCGTGGACTTCGTGATTTCTTTGGTCAGCATAATCGATCAAATGTGTCCATAATCGGGAGAATTGTACGCAAATTTCAGCAAACCGGCTCTGTCGGAAATGTGTAAACACCTGTGCATGCTCGCCCAGTTCGTTCTGCGGAAATAGGGTATTCAATCGATTAACCGTTACGCGATTAATCGATGAACTCCTCTCAAAAACTTTTTCGAGTAATTTCAAATGGCGAGTTTCGAGTAACGAATTACTAGAGTAATTTTGGTCGATTAATCGAGTAACTCCAGTAAATCTAAAAAGTATTTTTTTTTTAATTTATACCAATTTATTTTTAATTCGCTGACTACTTTTTATATTTTTTTTTTATAGATTTTAAAGTAATGTTTCAGTTACAGTCTGAATTTAAATACTATAATCATTTTCTGAATGGTAACTAGAGTTTGTTGTTCGGTTTTATTCTAAACCGAAACCGCGGTTATTCAAGCCTTAAAACCGAAAACCGACAAAAATAAGTCGGTTTTCAATAAATACTTTAACTACTTAAAATAATTAATTGAATTGCATCGAAGTGTACAATTAGTATCCGAAAAGGCTCATAACAGCCCTAAGACCTTATGAAATCGTAGCTACATGACGGTGTATTTCTTCACTGATGAAGCCTCTTTCCTAGCGCACTTTTATGATTCACAAAAGACTCGGAATTATGAGTATTATTGGAAAATTTTGAATTTTCTGAGCCGTAATGTGTCATTTATGATTCATTTTTGAGACATTTATGAGCAATGAAAACATATTTAAAAATTTTGAGTACACCCAAAGTTTAAGCACCCCGAAATTGATCATATTTTAGAAAAACGTTAACTGGGATATTATTGAATTTCGAAAATGGCTCAGCTCCTGCTTTACAAAAATTCTTATTTAATTGTAATGAACATTTTCTCCATTAAATATTACTTTAAAGAAAATTTTTTTATTACGGATAACATAAACTGAGTCTTATAATTTTAGAAAAAAAATACACCAAAAAGTAAAGTAGTTTAAGAGATGTTGAGTTTTATATATTCAGTTTAGATTTCCACCGCGTATTTTTCAAAAAGTCATATTTCGTAGTCCGCGAAATTTTTAAAAATTTACCTTTATGTTTTTTTAACCAAATTGCTAAAATTTAAATTTAACCTCTAGAAAATACAGCTTTAGATGCATACAAAAGAATAAAAAAATGTAATTTATAACGAGCTTCCGCGCCTTTTTTTCTTCTCCTACAGAGGTTTCGAAACGGCTTTATTGCTTTTATTCGAGTGCGAAATTCAATCGAATTTTAATAAATATTTTGAACGAGTTAAAATACGTATTTAATTTTTATACATATTTAATTATTTTAAAATAATTCTGTTAATGTCACATGAAAACCGAAAAATAACCGAAACCGCGGTTTTATAATTTTCGGTTTTTAGCAAACTCTAATCATAACCACTGTAAAACAATAAAGTGAGAAATGATTTAAATAAATTTATATTGATTCAATTTTTAAAGAATTTATTTGTTTTATGATTTATTCGATATTGAAGGCAACCATTATTGCTTAAGTTAATTTGTTAAAATTGAATCAGTTCGTTTGATTATACTTATGAAAAGAATCAACAAAAATCAAATTGATTCTTTGAATAAAAAAGTGATGGAATTTAAATGCTTATGGATTCGTTCAAAATTTAATCAGAGTTAAAAATCTAATTAAGGAATTATATTTTTGAGGGTCTGTATTTTACTATATTTGAAGGTACTATGTAAGCAAAATAGAATTCCCAAAGAAGACCTTTATAAAATTAAAGAAAAGTCTTTTAAAAAGCAAAACACCTTAACTATATATTTTTAGAAGATATTTTTAACTATAAGTAAAAACATCCAAGTCTTACTACATACAAAAAGCCCATAACTCTATTTCTTATCTTTTTTAAAGGGGTATGAAAAGAACTTAATAGAATCTGAATAGCTTTGAATCTAAAATTTATTTGAATGCATTTTTTATCACTAAAAAATTTCATTCACACATATTCACAGTTTTTAGATTTTATTTTATTTTTTTATTCTTCTCCTCTAAGAGATAAAAAATTTTGTTGGGTTCATTTTAAATTAAGCCATCGTAAATTTGTTAGCTTTTTAGAATACTGCGCTACAAATTATTATTAAACGAATATTTAACAGACCTCTCTTAGAGAATCCATAACTTCTACTTATGGATTCATTTTAATTGTTAATTTGTTGTGTTTTGTTACTAATAAAATATAGAACCTACAAAAAATGGATAATTTTTACGAACAAATAATGAAATAAAATTGTTACTTGAGTAATTTTAAACCTTACACCATTAATCGAGTTACTCGATTAATGATAAGGTTTAATGTAAGATTTTAAAATCTTACACGATTAATGGAGTAATTTTAAAACCTCAAAATCGAGTTACTCGAACAAAGTAAAACCCGAGTAATTTGAATATGCGGAAAACATTGCTATTGTTCGCGATAGTGTGGCCAAGCAGTTACCGTGAATGGTGTTTGCTATCGCGAGATGATAACGGACTTCTTGTGGCCAGAAATTGAGGATATGGAACTGGACGATATGTGCTTCCAACAGGATGGTGCCACTTACCACACAGCCAACGAAACATTCGGACGGTTTACCAGAGAAACCCGCTACCGCTACAATTGATGTGTAGCGCTTTATGATTACCTTAATCTGGTGAACGATGCTACTTTTGTTTTTGTTTTAAAATAAAAATATTTGTAGGGTTTTCCTTGAGTTTTTTCAAAATTTTTTATTCCTTTATAATTATATTTGTATATGTTAATTATTATTTAAAAACAAATGTATATAAAAAACGAGTAAAAGGGTTAAAGTCGGGCATGCCGACTATACAATACCCTACACCAGTCTGGTTAAAAGCCAATGGGGCTTGTGTCAAAATTTTCTATAATGTGAGTCAGCGAACCAAATTTCATTAAAATATCTTAATATTTTCGCCCTGCAGTTTGTAACCAAGCCAATTTTGGGGGGACCCTTATATGGGCACTAGGTCTAAACATGTACCGCTGTTCACCAAAATCAATAGGCTTCGTCCTTGGGCTGATTTAGGTCGGTGTACCAAATTTCATCAAAATATCTTAATATTTGCGTCCTGCAGCGTATAAACAATATACTTTTGAGGGGACCCTTATATGGGCACTAGGTCGAAACATGGAGCGGTGTTAACCAAAATCAATAGGCTTCGTCCTCGGGCCAACACAAGTCGGTATACCAAGTTTCATCAAAATATCTTAATATTTGCGACCTGTAGAGTGCGCACAAAAATGAATGGACAGACAGACGGACGGACGGACAGACGGACATCGTTAAATCGAAATAAAAAAAATTATGAGCCGATCGGTATAATATAAGGTGGGTCTAGGACCAATATTTTTTGGTGTTACAAACATCAGCACAAACTTATAATACCCTGACCACATAGTGGTGTAGGGTATAACAATCGACAGCTGATGTATCATAAACTGCTCACAAGTAGCTTAAAATTTTTACGCTACCAAAACAAGGTAGCGCACCATAACATATTGACTTAGCGGTAGCTAATCAAATCGTTCACCAGATTGTTGAGTAGCGGATTAGTAACAGTTGAGCATCTGATAAACGCACTCAATAGCTCTTTTGAGCGAGAAATTCAATGGCCGTGTTATATCACGTCGTGGCGATGTTAATTGGCCGCCACGATCATGTAATTTGACACCGTTGGACTACTTTCTTTGGGAGTATTTAAAAGAAAAAGTGTACGTCATTAAGCCAAGAACAATTCAAGAGCTAAAGGATAAGCTAATTCGGCCCGTTAACCACATTGAACCTTAATTATGTTGCAGATTCATTGAAAATAAGGACCATCGGCTAGAGGTATGCCACCAAAGCCGTGGCGAGCATTCTCATGTCTCATACATAATTGTCATAGATCCTTCTATCATAATAAAAAATATGAAGATAATTCTCTGAAAACTTTTTGTTTTATTTACAATTAACATTAAGCGTTTTGGTTGAAGCGCCCTTTATTATTTTCTATTGTTGATTATACTTGAATGAATGTTGCTAAACTCAAAAAAAAAGTCAGTAAAGTCAGAAAAAAATGTTGCTGTGTCAGCAAATTTTTAGTCAGGAGCGTGCTTGCAAAAAAGTTGGTAATTTCAGCAAAAGGTTTGCGGAAAATCAACGAGCTGATTTTTACCAAAAAAAAAGTTATCTTCAGCAAAAGTTTTGTTAACACTTAGTCGATTGCAAATGAAAAAAATCCTTGCTAAAATCACTAAACTTTTTGCTGAATATTAGTAGACTGAAAAACATTCAAAAAACTTGTATCGAAATTTTACTTTAGTTAATTTATTTGCTGAAAATTTAAATGTAGAAATTGTGTAGAGTTGTTTTTCGTTTTTATCATTTCCGTTGTCTGTACTACATCCAGACAAGCTGCGACATCTACTTCTTGTCTTTCTGGTTGTCGTCCACGCTATAAATGCGGTTATCATCACAATTTTTGTAGCAAAATAAATTAGTAAAACATTAGTTCAAAATTAGTTTAGTGCTAAGAAAATATAACTAAAACTTTTGCTGAAAACGGAATTTCAGCAAAAAAAAATTGCTTAAATCTAGCACACTTGATATACAAGACGTTTTACTAATTTTTCTACTAACTTATTTTTTTGAGTGTAGATCTGTCAAAACAACAGAGTAGTATATTGAAAGATGACAAAGGAAATTGTGATATCTTTTGGTTTTTTTTTATATTTTAAATGTTTAGAAACACTCCTAGACGAGAACAAGAAATTCTATTTCTAGAAATACTAAAAAAGTCACCCCCTGACGATTGCCTTATTCAAAAATAAAATTTGGATACGAACATGCTTTTAACAGATTATTTTTCAAAATTTGATAATTAGGTTTTGGGATTTTAGAGCATTTAGTTCCTTTAATTTAATTTTATAAATTTTGTAAATAGCTTAAAAAATGCACTGTAGTTCTTTAAATGTTATTCGAAATTTTTGTTGAGGAACAAAATTTTTCAATATTTTGTACAAGAAGTCGATATCTGCTTTACATAAGAATTCTGGCAGAAGTAGAAAACACCCGTTCGCTAGTGCCTGAACTGACTCGAATACACAGTATTTGAAGGAGGGGAAGATCTCTGGAATTTTTCCAAAATTGTAAAGTATCGCAATCTGGTTTAAAATAATCACGCAAACTTAAGGAAAAAAAATTTACTCACGCACGACTCACTCACGAACAATTGTTTTAACTCACGCTCACGTACGACTCACATGAGTGCTATCATTTTAAAAATGTGTCACGCGCCCATCTCTAATAATTAGTAAGCGGACAAATCACAAAAAAAATTCAAATTTTGAAAGTTTTTTTTTATGGAAACAAAATTAAGCCTTCTGAAATCAGTGGTTTCTTAAGAAAATTCAAAATACACGGAAAGACAGCGATAACCTTTATTAACCTCAATTGTTTGTCGTTTGGAAAATATTAAAGATTTTAGTTGAAATTATTTATAAAAATTTACTCCTGTGACAAAAAAAAAAATTTTTTTTTATCATCCTCAATCCAAAATATTATATTGAAATCTAAGTGTCACCTCAAGATAAAAGTATTGCTGTAAAACTACATCAAACTGAAATTGTAGCAATTTGTTTTAGATTTGTTTTTTTTGTTTGCTATTAAAGCTCAAACTTGTTCTTTCTCAGAAAATAAAATAAAAAACTTCTCGTTTTTAGTTTTTTTCTTTTTGTCTTAAAGGAGATGAAAAAGCAAAAAAAAAACTGTTAATACACCAAAAATTGTTTTTGACATCAACAAATGTTATATATTTTCTGTGTATGTAATAGAAAACGAACTCTTTTGTGAATATTATATTAAAAAAGTTATATTTTTGGGATATTTTTTTTATTTTCCTTAAATTATTTTTTTGTAAATGACGCATTTGCATATTTCATCTATTCTGCTGTATTTGATGAGAGTTATATGAGTTGTTTTCATGTACGTGTGCAGCTTTTAAACGTTTTCAGTTATTTCTTATAAACGAAAAACTTAATAATCGTTTAATGCAATTTACCTTCATTTCTGTGAAAAGAGAAACCCATAACTAAAAAAGAAGATTTTAAAAGGAAGGTAGACTTTAGAAAATACGAGTATATAAGTTTTATATAAAACTAACAAAACAAAAATCTTGAAAATATTCAATTTAATACTTATAAACAGTGTGTTCGTTTACTCGAAATTCGTACTACTTTTACTACAATTGGAAAGTTTTGTTTACTTTTTGTATTGAATTTTTCCAGCTGTAGTAAAAGTAGTAACTTACCAAGAAAATTTTTTACAATCGGTAGCCAACCACACCCATTCTACAACTTCTTCCACTGCAACCGATTCCATGGCACTGGTTCCGGAACCAGTTCCTGGGATCCCATATGGAAGGTGTGGGTGACTTAGGATCAGTTCCATTACTAGTTCCTAACTGATTCTAGAGCAACCGGTTCCACTTTGGAGCTATAGAAGGGGTTGTATTTGGGACAATTTCAAACAAAAAGAATCGGTGTTAGAATCGACAGTAGAAGGGGTTGTGAATGAAAAGTAGCTATTCTACAACCGATTCTTTGGAACAGAAAATTTTCCTGAGAAGTAAACGAACACCCGTAAAATATAAAATTGTATACGACTTTTTACTCATAAAAGCTTTTTATAAACTGGAAAGTCAACTGAAACTAACTATTTATTATATATCTTTTCAAAAATTGTGTTTTCTTCGCTTGACATTTTTAGTTAATATATCAAAAGTAAACTACACCGCGTATGATTAATATTAATTATTTGTTTATCCCCTATGCGTATGATTAATATTAATTCCTATATTATCATAAGCATGTTAAAAAATTACTCTCAAATTGAAATTGTTCCATTATAAAAACCATTTTTTTGCGATTTACCTTAAAAATTACCACAAAAATCTATAATCTTTTAGTTAACCATCCCCAGAAAATTTTTCCTTGATCATCGATAACATTTTTCATTTTATTTCCTGTATATGACTTTGAAGTTTTTGTTTAAGTTTTATATTAAGGTAATTTATAATTTATCGTTAACACATTTGGTGTTGTTTTTTGTGTAAACATGCATTTTCTTGGTGATATATTTAATGGATAAACTTCAAACGTTTTTCTTTTCCTGTTTTTCTTATTTAGGAAACAATTTATGTTTAAAGCAAGGAGGTTTTATATCAAACCAAAAACTTTCTTATGAAAATTGCTAGCTAATGAGTTTGTAATGAGTCGAGATTTTCTTGTGTGTTAAATTACACAAAAACGGTTAAAGTTTTTGGTTTTGAGAATTTATATAAATGAGTTGGTGATTTCTTAACGTTATCAATCATGATTGGTGACAATTTAACAAAAAAAAAAATGTTTTAAATAATTTATTATAATTACAAAAACATTAAAAAAAACTAAGAAAATTTGCAGCTAATTAAATCGATAGATAAATATTATTTAACTTTTTCATACTTGAATGTTAATGGCTGAGAATTTTTATTTTCAAGAAATTCACGATCGTCAATTTGGACGTCTATTGAAAACTCTAGAGACGATATTTAAGCATTTCAGCAATTCAGAAACCAGAACTTGAGAACTAACTGATTTTTTTTTAATTCATATTATAAATTTTCCATTTTTAATTTTGAAAATCTAACTTGAGATTCTTATTTACAAACCCTTAAAACACGTGTGCAAATAATTTCAAGTGATCCCCGTCATTTTTAGAAAATGGTTCCACCATCTTGAAACCGCCATATTGAGCTTTTAATTATTTGTTTCCTACGATAGTCAAAATCAGAGACCCAAAATAACTGTTATATTTCTTAAAAAGTCACCACCCAAATTTATTTAATTATAACATTTCAATAATGCACTATATTTTATAAATCATATTGCACAAAAAAATCACAAAGTTTAGCAAAGATTTTAATTTTTACAATTTTTATATTTTACTCTATAAATTTCTGTTGTTTTTTGATTTTTATTTTAAAACTTTTTATAAAAGTTACAGAATGATTTTTTTGAAAAAATTAAGCACCAACTTTTTTATTTGATAATAAAATAAAAATTAAAAATTGACCTAAATTGAATGCCGGAAGTTGCTGGAATATACATATTTACTCACTTTAAATCACTGTTCAATATTTTATTAACACTAGTTGACAATATCAGGATATTATAATTGTTGAATTCATTGGTTCTATGGCTTTTGATTTATATTCTTAATTGTTATTTTTTGATAAAGAAAAAAAATCAGAAAATAACTTTTATTATTTTTGAAAAAATAAAAATCGTTTTTGGATTGTTTTTGTTTGAATTAAAAATATAAATCAAACAGAACAAATAAACAGAAAATTAAAAATATTCAAACAAGAAATAATTGTAAAACAATAAATCTTTTGAATAAAAGTTATAACTGTTACGTCCCTGGTCAAAATTAATATTTTTCAATGATTTTCTATATAATTCAAAGAACAGGAAACTTTTTAAATTATAGATTATAATTTTAAAAATTATTATTATTATACCATATGGTTAACTAATTTTTTTTTAATTATCGTATTTATTTGAAACTCTTTACACACGGGCTCTTGAGGTCGCGCGCAGAGAAAAAATATGCTTGAATATGATGTGAGAAACGAAAATATCATAATAAGATTCCACCACCAATGCGAACATTAAAAAAAAGTGGGTAGATCTGACCCAAAGATCGCAATAAAACCACTAGATTTATAAAGAGTGCAAAAAATTAGTAATTTTATCGCTAGATTATTACAAAATGGTGCTTAAAGCAAATAAAATAAGCTTTTTTCTCAAAAGCACATTAAATTTTAAATAAAATAAATCAAAATTGACTAACATTCAATAATTAGGGGTTCACGTGTCCACGAAATTCGAATACTGAATCCCTATTTTCACTGAATTATAATTTTCAGCAAAGGTATCACATATTAAATTTATACCCCTAATGTTCATATAAATTTCGATTTTCACACAGGTAGTACTGATAATTACTGACAATAAAATTGTAATCCATAAAATAAATACTTATATTTTTATATATTTATTTTTCAACAAATCTAAATAGTAGAAAAATATATTTCTAAAACAAATACTCCAACTTGGCACATAAAAGACCATAATAAAACTCAATTAAAAACTTACACATTTTATAAACTATTCTGTTCTCCAAAAAAAATAAAATAAATAAAATTCAAACCACAAAAGTACACACAGAGTAAAAATTTTCCATTCTCCAACCGAAACTCAGTTAGTTTGACTAAAGTTAGGTTGATACAACTGAATATAGGTTTAAGCAACGAAATTTGGTTAAACCAATTAAATTTTACATTCGTTATTCAAAATATACAGGAATTACATTAAAAAAAAAAAAAACTTTATTGGTCGTAGCAACCAAAATAGACTTTACAACTCGTTTGGCACTTAATTTTTCTATCTGTACTCAATAATTAAAGATAATACTCGTAATCATAAAACTATAACTATGTATTATGTACATCTAGCACAAAAAAACCATAAAATGACAACACATTGAATGACAAAATATTCAAAATGCATTTAGAATTTATTTAAGAATGAGTGAAAGGCTGATTTGGATGAATGAAAACTTTCAAAGATGCTTAAGAACTAGAGTTATGATAAGATTTTAAATGAAAACTAAAAAGGCCCTAATAAAATTAAACAAAATCTTTGTAACAAAAACAAAAGATGCACAATAGATGGACAATAGAAAAAAAAAAGATTTTTAATTTAATATAAAATAGAAAAAAACCTATGAGACATTTCAGGACAACTGTACTGCTGCAGAATAAAAGTATGGAGGATTAATGTCAAACTTAGAGTTTTTATTATTTCAAATTTATTTTTATCAGGATTAACATTAAAGGAATTTAATGTGCTAAAATCCCAAAACGTATTCAACAAATTGTGAAAAATAATCTATTGATGGCATGTCCTTTTCGGGACTTTATTGTCACTCAGAAATGACTCAGAAAAAAAAACATATAAAATAGAAATTTTCCGCATAAATTTAAATAATTTTGGAATTTTCTTAGAGTCCGAAAAATTAACCCTCATTTTGAGACAGCTTTTTAGATTGTAGACACAACTTTTTGGATTGTTTTCTGAGGGTTCATATTTTCTACAAAAAGAAAGTGTTTTCAAAAAAAAACAACAATCATTTCTGAGAGCCATTTAAGAATCTTATTTATGAGCGCTCCGAAATTGCTGGCTGGTATGCTAAAAATTTTACCATGTCAACAGAGTTTTCTATGGGAAATTTGAAAATATTAAAAACTTGTTAAAAAATTAATAGCTATTTCTGAATTCTTTGTGTAACAAATTAATTTCAAAAAACAACAATACATTTCTCTATCGATCCACAAAGTTTCAACTAGTTACTCAGCTTCGTTTTAGATAAAAAAAAAAATCCTTAAATATTGTACATGGCAAATATATGGAAAATAGTAATAGCCGCTTTTTCTAATCACTTGGATTTAATAAATCCAAAAAGTAGTTCTAAAAGTGCTCAACAGATGGGGTTAGATTCTCCCTATTTTAAAAAGAATTTTCTGTCCGACACTTCATTCACCCTAATTTTTAATACCGAATTCGATGATGAAGGATTTTACTTTAACTTTTAAGTTTTAATTATATTTTATATAAAACAGCGATAGATAGCCTGCCTTTACAGTTTTATCACTTCAATTTAAATTTTTACACAATTGAAAAATTCCATTGCAATATTTAATATTCAATAATTGGATTTAATTAAATTACTTACAGTATAGTGAAAAATTGCCATTCCTATTTCTGCTATTTCTCCATGTCCAAAATGGAAAATATGTATTTGGTGAGGAGTAGTTTTTTTTTTAAACATCCCGGGAAAATTTTCTGTTCCGAAGAATCGGTTGTAGAATAGCTGCTTTTCACTTACAAGCCCTTCTGCTGTCGATTCTAACACCGATTATTTTGTTTGAAATTGTCCCAAAAGCAACCACTTCTATAGCTCCAAAGTGGAACCGGTTGCCCTAGAATCAGTTCTGGAACTGCTTCTACGTCAATCACACCTTCCATATAGGATCCCAGGAACTGGTTTCGGAACCAGTTCCATGGAATCGGTTGCAGTGGAACCAGTTGTAGAATAGATGTGGTTGGCTACCTATTGTAAAATATTTTCCTGGGGTATTTCATAAAAAAAATTAATAAAAACCTTTTATTTGTTAGTTTTTAAATTTTTTTGTTTCTCTTTTAATTTTCATTCATATTATTTCTGACATTAAATTAATAGGCTGTTTCATATATTTGTGCTTTTATTGTGGATTTATTAAATCCAGCTTTTTTTGGATTTAATAAATCCCCTTTTTGTATGAAAAATTCTATATCCAGGTGATTAAAAAAAACACTAAAACACTGTTCCACATATTAGGAACACCTAAACGTATACTTAATGTAATAATAAGTATACGCACAGTGGTACTTAACTGATTACTTTAAATCAAAAAAATATAGCAAACACTATATAAAAAAAAAGAAAAAAAGTAAAAAGCTTGGTAAAACAACAATTTTTCTTAAAAAAAAATTCAAAAATAGGGGAAAAAAATATCTTGTATCAAAAAAAATATTTCTGGGCAAAAAATCTTCAAAAAGTAATTTAAAGCTCAAAATTCTTAAGAAACAGGAATATTATAGCTAAAAAAAAAGGAAAAAAGGTAAATTTTTCTTCTCTGCTGAATATACTTAGAATCAGTAATGCCGGAAGCTATTTTAAAAATTCCCTACATTTGTTATAAAAATAAACTTTTTTTCCTCTACATCCAAAAAATGTTCTCCACGCAATATCTATTGAATTTAACAAAACACTACCACATCAGTAGTTAGTGAGGTAAGACTCGTTTGTCGAATAATATTTAAGAAATATATGATTTCAAAAATGATATGAGAAAATCTTATTCAAAAAGGCTTTTACATAGAAATTTTCCGAAATTTAACCTACATTTACCCGATAATAAAAACAAAATCTGTTTTTTTTCCCCTACACACAAAATGTTGGGCAAAAATCTCTACGTAAAGGGAATTTTCCATACAAATGGAATCACTGGTTGTAACTGTATTTACTTAGTTAGGTGGACTACACCTCAAAACTAGGGCATGCAAAATTTGGGGTTCTGTGGAATTGTGGGCATTTAAGAAACTTAAAAAAATGGCTTGCAAGCATGGGCGAAGTAAGTACTGTTTTGTATGACATAAACCAAAATAATAACAATCCAGTGTAGAAAATCGTTACCACATAAAAACCATATATCTGCCCAGTGTAAAAAAATTATTTCACTATTATTTTTGGACTATAAGGAAATATTGAGTTACTAAGAACTAGTTACCTTTTCCACTATTTCAAACCAAAAAATAATAATTTACAAATAATGACTTATTTTTACAATTATTTCATATATAAAGTAATGTTCTAGATTTTTTTGTAATTTTGCTTTTAATTCTATTTTTAGACTCAATATTTTTGTAACACTTTTAAGGTTATATGTACGTAACCACATATTTTTTAGTTTTATTTTATGTTGGGCAATAAACAGGTCAACTGTGTTTTTATCTAGCAAATAAAACATGTGAAGATAGCTCAGATAGTAAAGCTATCGACTGGTAATCTGGAGTGCCAGGTTCAATTCCCGGCATGAGCAAATTTTATTTTAAAAAAATTTCACAATAAAAAAATATTTTTTTTATATAAAAAACTTACTTCTTTGGGAATCTATTGCAATAAGAAAGTAACTAGTTACCATTGCCTGGCGGTACCAGTATTTTTTTAATTTTTTTTTTCTTTTTCTTTTTGTAATTTTTTTGTAACATATATAATTAATTTCCCAGGAAAATTTTTAACAATCGGTAGCCAACCACACCCATTCTACAACTGGTTCCACTGCAACCGATTCCATGGAACTGGTTCCGGAACCAGTTCCTGGGATCTGATATGGAAGGTGTGGGTGACGTATAATCAGTTCCAGAACTAGTTCCAGAACTGATTCTAGAGCAACCGGTTCCACTTTAGAGCTATAGAAGGGGTTGCTTTTGGGACAATTTCATACAAAAAGAATCGGTGTTAGAATCGACAGTAGAAGGGGTTGTGAATGAAAAGTATCTATTGTACAACCGATTCTTTGGAACAGAAAATTTTCCTGTGTTGTTTAAGATCAATATTTCTTAATTTCTCAATTTTTAAAAATATATAGTTTAGATGAATGTTTTTTCTCCGATTTGAGATCAAATATTTTTTATCACATTTTCTTTTAAATTCCCAGGAAAATTTTTTACAACCGGTAGCCTACCACACCCATTCTACAACTGGTTCCACCGCAACCGATTCCATGGAACTGGTTCCGGAACCAGTTCCGGGGATCCTATATGGAAGGTGTGGGTGACGTAGAATCAGTTCCAGAACTAGTTCCAGAACTGATTCTAGAGCAACCGGTTCCACTTTGGAGCTATAGAAGGGGTTGCTTTTGGGACAATTTCAAACAAAAAGAATCGGTGTTAGAATCGACAGTAGAAGGGGTTGTGAATGAAAAGCAGCTATTGTACAACCGATTCTTTGGAACAGAAAATTTTCCTGGGTTATTTTCAAATTAAAGAAAGATTATAAAATTTTTACAAGTTGTAATTTCAGTTCATGGTAATGACAGGAAAATTCCGCATTGATTTCTGCAACATAAATACATGGACTTAGGGCGAATTTCTTCTTCATATATGCTCTCATTCGTTTTCATCGGATATTTGCGGTTTATGTGAGAACCACCCAGGAAAATTTTTTACAATCGGTAGCCAACCACACCCATTCTACAACTGGTTCCACTGCAACCGATTCCATGGAACTGGTTCCGGAACAAGTTCCTGGGATCTTATATGGAAGGTGTGGGTGACGTATAATCAGTTCCAGAACTAGTTCCAGAACTGATTCTAGACCAACCGGTTCCACTTTGGAGCTATAGAAGGGGTTGCTTTTGGGATAATTTCAAACAAAAAGAATCAGTGTTAGAATCGACAGTAGAAGGGGTTGTGAATGAAAAGTATCTACTGTACAACCGATTCTTTGGAACAGAAAATTTTCCTGTGTTGTTTAAAATCAATATTTCTTAATTACTCAATTTTTAAAAATATATAGTTTAGATGAATGTTTTTCCTCCGATTTGAGATCAAATATTAATTATCACATTTTCTTTTAAATTATTTTCAAATTAAAGAAAGATTATAAAATTTTTACAAGTTGTAATTTCAGTTCACGTTAATGACAGGAAAATTCCGCATTGATTTCTGCAACATAAATACATGGACTGAGGGCGAATTTCTTCTCCGTATATGCTCTCATTCGTTTTCATCGGATGTTTTCGGTTTATGTGAGAACCAGATATTTGGGGATGCTGATTCATAGGATTTCTATATACTTAGTTATCAACTCCTATCACGTTTTATTTTTAATCGGGGCCTTACAATCTATATTCGCGACGATGTTGTGTACCAGTATCAGCAACATTTAAACTGAAGTGATACGGAATTCAACTCATTTTGCGTTAAGTTCAAAATACTGCATTTCGGGTTCTTATACAGAAGCCCAAACATGGAGAGGATGAATACCCTTAATGGTTTCGATGTCCTTTCTGATATCATTTCTTGAATTCTGGAGAGTAGCCTGAGTAGTGAAAGCGTCGTTGCTGACGAATTTAATATTCACAGCTCTTCCTGGTTTCATTATTCGAGACATACAACTGCCGAGGGCCCTTATGTTGAGCTGTTTTCCGTGAAGACCCACCTGGCGCAATAGGCTCTGCGCTTTCTAAGTTACCATCTTGTGAATTATCTTGAGTCTAACTCAGTTCTTAATGACCGACAGTACGGCTTCCGTAGAAATCGTTCTACGGGAGACCTGCTAGCGTTCCTCTGGAAGTATTGGAGTCGGTCAAGCCACCGTTTTGGTGAGAAAAAAGTGGTTGCTCTGGATATTTCAAAGGCCTTCGATCGTGTATGGCACGTTGCGCTTGTATCAACGCTTATTGATTTTGGTGTGGTTAATGACTTCGCTCGTTTCAATTACCTTTTTTGTCAAGCTTTAAAGTCTATCTACTCCTTCGCAGATGACAGCAACATTTGTTATTAATTTTCCTTCTATTATATGCCATGGGAGCAAAAGGCAAATTATGAATAACACACTCAATCGTGACCTTTCTACAATCTCTGAGTGGGATTTTGCGAATACGGTCGATTTTAAAGCACCCAAGACCCAATGGTTTATGTTCACCCATAGGGCTGTGGGGTCAACACTGCTATTTGTACGTACATGTGATATCGATATTGAGGAATCGGATACTCATGAAAATTCAGTGCGATGTCCCTTGGAATAAGTATGCCTTTCAGGTTTCGAAAAAAGCATTCAAGTGTCAGTGCAAGAAGTACTTTACTCCATCCGATTTACTCACTATTTATACCACGATATATGCGCAGGAGTCTATTTGGTACTTCAGGACCGAGTTCAAAGGAGGACATCGGCTGGATATATTACAATGCCAGTAGGGCATCCAGCTCTACTGACTCATTGGAGCATCACTGGAATGTGGATTGTGTGACTCTGTTCTATCGGTAGTACTATGGCAAGTGTTCCTCAGAGAAAAGTGAACTTATCCCTAGAGCCCGAGTAACATAAAAAAAGTATTTTATTGAAAAGAATAGAAGGCAATATCTCGCAATGGCAAAGTGTTGTTTTTATTCATATCAAAGAATAGCTCAGCGGCAGAGAGCTAGACTAGCAATCTTGAGGTCGATGTTCGATACCCGGTGGCGGCAATAAAAAATACTTTAATAAAAAATATATATAGTTTTTAATCGAAAAATTTTTTTAAACTTTCAGTTGATGACAACGCAATGTTAAAATCATTAATGTTCTGTTAAAATATAAATACATACAGATCATTAATTGCAGTAATTTTTCTACTACTTTGGCATCGCTTTTTTTGCTGGTGGTTATTGAATATTTCCAAATTGCCCTTGTAAAACTCTATTGGCATAAAAAAGTTCCCAGCATTTTGCAAATTCCATTGATTTATAAAAATTATTAAATTTGTCAATATTTAACCACTTCTACTGCACTCACTTTTTGCAAAAGTAAAATGCTCTGTGTTTTATTCATTTCCAACAGCACCATAAATACTGCAAATTTTTCATTAATACTATGTACCTACATTTTTTGGTTGGACAGTATTTACGGAAAGCTTCTAATATAAGTTTTAATAATAAAAGTAAAAAACAAAATCTATTACAATATATTTATTTCAAAGAACTACAAAATTACCACCATGTAATATGAGTGTGTATTCAAACGATGCAAATCTCTAACAAATGACAATCTCTTATAGAATATTTCTTCAAACTTTTTTCTTTTTTTATTCTTGGCAATATGCCTGCCTTAATTTCTGGCTTTTGCCTTTAACTTAAGCCATTTGAGTAAGTAAAAAGTAAAGACATTTCACCAAAAACTTTCTTTTCATATATAAATATAAATTAAATGAAAATTCTTTATGACAAAAATAGCTAAACAAAAAAGTTAAGCCTTCTCTGTTACCAAAAAAAGAAAAAGGACGAAAAAGTTACAATTTTGTTGTTTTTCTTTTTACTTAAATATGACAACATTTGAAAATTATTTTTGTATTTCTTTCTGTTTTTTCTTGGCTTTGTCACTTAAGGTTTTGTTGCAAGTCTTAAGTTGTCATAGTCATAATTTTTGTTATAAGCAATATTAATTTTATTACAAATTTTGAGATTAAGAAACAAAAATTTAATAAAACGAACACTTCAAGAAATATAAGTTATTTTGTAATATTTTTTTTTTTTTTAATATATTTAAACCAAAATAAAATGTGTAGATGACGCTGATTTAAAAAAAATATATGATTGAAAAATTTATTTAATAATATTTTTTATTTACCATGATTTTTTTTTAGTTATTTTTATTTTAATTAGAAATGGCCTCGAACTGAATTAATAAATTTCTAATTAATCAATAAAAAAGTTCAAAAAACAATTTTTATTTTTTTTTTATAAAAATTAAAAACCAACATTATTTTAATTTTTATTTTAATTCTTTTAAAATTATCTTAATGCTAAATATATTAAAAGTACCCTTAAACCAAGAGCTAATTTCTAAAGAATTAATTTTACGACAGAACTTAAACTACTGAAAAATTTTAACACCCAAAACAGTTTGTTGGTAGAAGCTGCTGAAATTACAGTTAAAACAAAGATATATGAAGTTAAACAAGCGGCAAAGGTTTTTATGTCTCAAATAACTAAAAATATAGTTACTTTTAACTGTTAAACAACACTTTTTAAAAATTGACGTTGGGTAACTTACAAAAATCCACAATCGAGACTTTTTAAAAATCCACAACTGGATTTTTTTAAAAATACAAACCTGTTATTTATCTTACAAAAATCCACAATTGAGACAAACCTGTATTTTTAAAAAATCCAGTCGTGGATTTTTAAAAATCTCAGTTGTGGATTTTTGTAAGTTAAATAACAATGCCATGTTTAAGTGGTATGTCTCTTTCAAATAAAGAGACCGATCAACGGCAGGTCTCTGTTCCCTATTCTGCTTGTCATCTGGGACCGGTCTCTTTTCCTGTAGGGTTACTACATTAATAGAAAAAGTCAGTAAAAGTTTTAGTTAAAATTACAATTTAATTGAAATTACTAAAGTAATTAAAAATTATCTTACAAGAAAAACTGCTGAAATTACTTTTTTCAAAATTTACTAAGACAGGAACAGCAAAAATAAAGCTGTTAAATATACAGAATTTTTGGCTATAAAGTTTAGTTGACAGAAAATAAGAACTTAACCTGCTATAGTCAGCAAAACATTTTGCTAATAATTAGTAAACTAAAAAACCGAATAAAATTTTATATTTTCAATACATTTTTATCAATTCTAATTTAGTAGGTTTGAGGTTAAGTAGAAGAATAAACATTTTTTTCCAAAAGTTATAAACACATTAATTTGCAAATCAGACTAGATCTAGTTTCTGCCTTTTTTCTATGGACAGTAGACCGTACATACAAATATGAAATATTTTTGCAAGGCAATTTCAAAAAAAAAAATAAAAAATTTCCCGAACGTAGGGGTCACCTTTTTAAATTTTTCGTTATAGCTTCGGTATTTAAAGTCGAATTTTAAAGTGTGAGATATCGATTTTCTGCCTCGAGGAGACCAGAGTTTTGCTATAAAGGAAAAATCCAATGAAAAAAAAATTTTAAAGCCGACCCCTACCTTCGGCAACCAATATATAAAAAAAATTTCTACTGGGTTTATCGAAAAAATTCCTTAGCAAAAGTTTAATGATTTTTTGCGGGCTTTAATTTTCTGACATTAGGCTGGTACATTAGGGTTATACATTAGGGTGGTACATTAGGGTGGTACATTAGGATGGTATCAACTGAGATCTGGTGGGTAACTAATAGAGCGGTATTTTTGAGGTGAATGCCCCTTAGAGCAGAACACTGATCTCCTCGAGAGAAAAACATCGATGTCCATACTTTAAGATCCGAGTGTAAATGCCAAATATATAATGAAATATGAAAAATGGCAACCCCTACGTTCGGCAAAAAAAATTTTTTTTGAAACCTACTTGCAAAAATACTTCATATTGGAGGGTGTACGGCGCACTTTTCTTTGCCTGTAAGGTGGTACGCTCTAATGGACAGGCTTCATCAGTGATTTTCCATTAAATTGTATTATTGTTTTTATTTATTGTCAGATTTTTCAACAACCCGTCCGGCTATAGGAATCGAACCCATGCATTCCTACATTACAAACGTAACTATACGAGAGTTCGACAGCTTAGCCATCTAACCCACGTAAGGCCTTGCAAGTAGCGTAGCTAATTCATAGTTTCTTTCCTATTCTGCTTTCTGTTATTGTTTTTTACTTTCAGAAGTAATCAAACAGACACATGCAAACATTCTACTTTTTAGATTTTTTATTTAATTTTTTTTTATTTAACTTCTCGCCTCCTCCGTGTCACCTTTTTCGTAAATTTACCACGCTGACTTGTGGTTTTTACGTTCAAGTGCAGACAATTTGTGTATATGGGAGACGGACAGCCAACAAGGCATTTTTATTTTTTCTGGTGAAGTAGTATATTTCCAAGAAGTTGTTATTTTTATTTTACAAGATTTTTTTTAATTTTTCTGGTACCCCTTTCAGAAATTTAAATATTTTTTTATATCAGCCGTTCTATCTACACTTAAATACGTGTTGTTATAAATTCTTAAACAAAAAAAACTAAATTAAATACAATATATAAAACTTAAATAAACAAAATATTAAATAAAATGTGTTATTAAAAGTTTGCTAAATAAATATTTGTTGTTATGCTCTCTGTTTCATTTATTTTTATTACGAATTATTTTTGTTTGGGATTTTGTTTTTAATTTAATTTTATGCTTTTTTAATTTTATGCTTTTGTTTTCATCACTTTATTACACTTTTAATTTTTTTTTTTTCAACACCCCTCAAAAATCCCACTTCATTTTTCATTATTTTTATTTTATATAAAAAAAAAACTGTAGGACGAGAAAAATCAACTACTTATTACAAATCTTTGGCTTTCGTTGGTAAGTTTTCCACTAAAAACAAAGAATTTTAAGAAAAAAACAAACATTAAAACAGTAAATAATATAATAAAAAAAAAAACTTTTTAACTACAATATCATTTAAATACTTATCTAATTAATTAGTTTCTTTTTTTTCTTAACTAAACTGTTACTAAATAATTATGCAAATAAAATATTTTGTTTCTTCTTAGCCCCAATAAACACTATTGGAAAAATCAAATGATTGGTAAATGAAATTGATTGAAATAAAATTTTTAAGTCAAGGCTACACTCATAGAAATAAAGCTGTAAAAATAGCAGAAAAAGTTACTAAAAATTAGTTAAAAATGATGCTGTAGAAAAAACTGCTAAAATTAGCAGACTTTTTACTAAATACTAGTAAAATAATAACAGCAAAATTGAAACTGTTAAATTTACAGAAATTTAGTTATATTTAAGTTAATTTTTAGTTAATTGAAAATAGCAAATTGTACTGTAAAATCTGCAGAAAATTTTGCTAAATATTAGTAGACTAAAAATAGCAAAAATAAACTGTAATACCTACAAAATTTTAGCTATTTTTAAGCTAAATTTTGTTGAAAGCAAATAGCAGTCTATTCTGCTAAAATTAGCAGAAATATTTGCTAAAAAAAAATTGTGAACTGCTGTTTTCAAAAGGCTTGATTTTTATTTGCATTTAAAAAAAATCGAAAAAAAACTTTGAAAATTTTAAATTTTTTGATGATTTTTTAGGCTACTAATTATTTAGCAAAATTTTTTGCTGATTTTAGCAGGTTAATTTGCTAGTTTCCATTAACAAAAATTTAGCTCAAATATAACTAAAATTAATATTTAACAGTTTTATTTTTGCTGTTCCTATATTACAAATCCATAGCAAAAATAATCTGCTAATTTAGCAGTTTTTTCGGCAGCACCATTTTTAACAAACCTTTAGTAATTTTAACTAAATTTCTAACGTATATTTTTCTATTAGTGTAGAAATAAACCTGTAAAAATAGCATCAAATGGCTAGTAAAAATTAGTTAAAAATTGCCTTGCAGAAAAAACTACTGAAATTAGCAGATTTTTTTGCTACGTAGTAGTAAAATAAGAATAGCCGAAATAACAATGTTAAATTTAAAGAATTTTAATAATATTTGAATTAAAATTTCGTTAACTGAAAATTACAAATTATGATTTACAATTTTTACAAATAAAAATTTGCTAAATATTAGTAGACGTAAAACAACAAAAACAAATTGTTATACCTACAAAATTTTAGCTATTTTTAAGCTAAATTTAGTTGAATGCAAATAGCTGTCTATTCTGCTAAAATTAGCAAAAATATTTGCTAAAAAAAAATTGTGAACTGCTGTTTCAAAAGGCTTGATTTTTATTTGCATTTAAAAAAAATCGAAAAAAAACTTTGAAAATTTTAAATTTGTTTGTGATTTTTTAGTCTACTACTTATTTAGCAAAAATTTTTGCTGAATTTAGCAGGTTAAATTATTGTTTTCTATTAACTAAAATTTAACTGAAATATAAAAAAAAAATCTGTATATTTAAAAGTTTTATTTGAGCTGTTCCTAACTTACTAATATTTAGCAAAAAATAAAAAAAAATCTGCTTATTTTCGCAGTTTTTTCTGCAGAGCAATTTTAACTAGTTTTTAGTAGTTTTAATAAAATTTTTTATAGACTTTTTTCTATTAGTGTACTCCAATAAAATGAAGTTTAATATTCAATTGATTGAAACTCAAATATAATCCACAAGCCTTGGCTGTAAAATGTGACTGGACTTCAACTTGATTTACAATTTAATTCCAATTGTGTTTATTGGGCTTCTATTTTATGCACACGACAATTTATTCTAAATCATTATGATTTTTCATACAACTGAGTAACGAATTTCATTACAATTTTACAAGTTTATTAAAATTATAAAGTTTGAAGTATTAATCGACCTTTGAAATTAATGAAGTTATTTAATAATTGTGATCAAGGTCATTTAGTTTTAATACAAAATTTATTTTATTATTTTATATATCACCGATATTTCATTAATCATTGAATGACACCTTCAGAGTTTATGTAAGCAATAACAAACAATTACAACAATTCAAAATGGAGCGCTGCACACCACTTATGTAATCATTATATCTAAAACTTAGTTTCAGAGTAGAGATACAACATTGCGTGTGCTGAAAATTAACTAAATTTCTCTGAGTTCTCTCCAATACTCTCATATTTTCATTCTCACAATCTCTTTAATGTTGCCATATTTTCAAAAAATAATCCCATTATTTGGTTATGTTCAGAGATGGAAAGGTTGAAACGATTGAATTTTTATTTTGAAAAGTCTGTTATCTTTTATGTTTATTATTAGTTTCGAACTCATTAAGCCTACAATTTTAATTTAATTATCTTTACCGAAGTTAAAATGAAAAATTTTAAAAAATTATAAAATGTTCTATGCCGAAACAAAAACCTCATTTCCCATCCCTGGTGCTCACCACACATACATACACTACATGTACATTAGACCGTACCGCAAAAAAAAAGTTCGCCGTACACCCTCCAATATGAAGTATTTTTGCAAGGCAATTTCAAAAAAAAAATTTTTTTTGCCGAACGTAGGGGTCGCCGTTTTAAATTTTTCGCTATATCTTCGGCATTTAAAGTCAGATTTTAAAGTGTGATATATCAATTTTTTTGCTTCGAGAAGACCAGTATTTTGCTATAAAGGTAAAATCCAATGAAAAAAAAATTAAAAAGGCGACCCCTACGTTCGGCAAAATATAAAAAAATGTCTACTGGGTTTATCGAAAAACTTGCTTAGCAAAAGTTTAATAATTTTTTGCTGTCTTTAATTTTCTGACATTAGGGTGGTAGCAACTGAGATCTGGTGGGTAACTACTAGAACGGTATATTTGAGGTCATGGCCCTTAGAACAAAACACTGGTCTCCTCGAGAGAAAAACATCGACGTATCATACTTTAAGATCCGACTGTAAATACCAAAGATATAACAAAAAATGTAAAATGGCGACCCCTACGTTCGGCAAAAAAAATATTTTTTGAAACATCCTTGCAAAAACCTGTAAGGTGGTACGCTCTAATGTACATATAACCAGCAAACAGATTCGTGATTACCACCGAATTTATTGCCAATCGAATGCTTCGGTTGTGACTAGAGAATTTTTCAGTTGTGACTACCGAAATATGGTTGAGGTAATAGAAATTATGTTGCCCATATCAAATGCCTATTTACTCCACTGATATTCAGTTGCCACAAATTCGGTTACGGCAATCGAACCATTCGATTGGCAATAAATTCGGTTGTAAGCACGAATCTGTTTTCTCTATGTACATTAGAGTGGGTCGATTTAGCAATCGATATTGCGTACTCGATTTTTGGAAAGCTTTTAGCATGGGGGAAAAAAGTTCCTCTACGACATATCAAAAAAATCATTTTCGAGGCTCCCAAATTTAAATTTTTTGCAATTTTCTAATAAATGCTAGATTAGCGCCATCTTGAGGTGGCTTTTTGAAACAACTAATAAAGTTGTAAACAATATAACATTACAACCTTTCCAGAAAGGTATTACTTATGAAAATCGGATAAAGAATGTGGCAACTAGAGGTAAAAGTATATAAGTAAAATTATTTTCTGCTTGATGATGAAATGATGATAATGATGAGAAATGATGATAATGATGTTGATGACAGGAGAAAATAATTTTACTTATATACTTCTACCTCTAGTTGCTACATTTTTCATCCGATTTTCATAAGTAATACCTTTCTGGAAAGGTTGTAATGTTATATTGTTTTCAACTTTATTAGTTGTTTCAAAAAGCCACCTCAAGATGGCGCTAATCTAGATTTATTAAAAAATTGCAAAAAATTTAAATTTGGGAGCCTCGAAATGATTTTTTTGATATGTCGTAGTGGAACTTTTTTTTCCCCATGCTAAAAGCTTTCAAAAAATCGAGTTCGCATTATCAAAAAATTTTTATCCATACAATTTGACCCGCCCTAATGTACATGTAAAGATTTTGTGAATGAATTTATAGAAACAGCCGTCATCGCAGCCGCAGTTACTTAATTTGTTTTTTCTCACCGCAGTGGAATCCTCAGTCTCAGCCACAAGGTTGTATCTCTACCCTTAAAACTTAATTTAATTTCTCTGCTGTTCAGCGTTAATATATTTAATAGTTATCAATTATTTGTTGTTCTTTACATAAACCGTGGGGATGTCTTTCAATGAATGACGAAATATCTGTGATAGATATAAAATAATAAAAATATTTATTTAATAAATTTATTGTTTATTAAACTTATTTATGCGTAGATATTATTTGCGAAAATTTATACTTCTTCTGCTTACTAGCAATGGTAATAAAATAAGGAATCTTCCGCAAAAGCAAAGAATTACTTATTTTGTAGCTTATTGCTTAAGAAGGCACTAGTGGTAGTTCTTTTCTCCAATAATTTCCCTATAAAAATTTAAACCTTTAAATTGTTACAGAAATTGTCTCTTTGTTGTATGTTTTATAATGTCTTTTGTCTAATGTCTTCTTCTAAAGTCCCTTTTTCTTAAAATACAAATCTTGAACGTTTTTCTAAATTCCAATATTTCTTATTTTTATCTCTTAATTCTTTTTTCTAACTGTTTCCCTAAATAAGCATTCTTTATTCTGAATGTTGCTTGTTGTGTTTCCCTTTTAATTCTATATGTTGTAATTGAACATTAAGTTCACTTTCATATACCTTAATATAGGTTTTAAAAAATTCTAGGTATTGTAAATATTTACAAAACTTTTCAAAACTCTTACCAAAATGATTAAGAAACCAACGACAACAACTGTATATTCCTTACAGGTTAGGGTTCAAATAAATATAATATTTACAAAACTTTTCCAAACTGTTACCAAAATTATCAAGAAACCAAATATAGCAACCGAAAGGAGAATCCGTTACGGTTCGATTATGATTCGATTATGGTTAAAGTTTTTGAAAAATAACAGTTACGGCATTTCAATCAATTATGGTTTTTAAATTTAAATTAATCGATATTTTAGCGGTTACGGTATCCATTCTGAAGATAACAGATGATAACAGATTGGACTGATTTTTTTCATTTGCTTTTTCATATAAGAACAAATTATATCAAATTTGTAGTGTCACCAAATTTGGTATAATTTTTTTCTTATATGAAAAAGCAATTGAAAAAAATTAGATGCAAAATTCATTATAAAAGTTCTTCTGAGCTTAATTCTTAAGGATGATTTGCGGATTTAATGTCTTCGCATGAACATTTCGTCTTTAGTAACCCCTTGTGAAATATGCAGCCGAACCTAACGGCTTAAAACGCCCGCTTTAGGGAATCTTTCTCTTATTTCTTCAAAAAAGGACTTATATGATCTACAAAAAAAAATCACATAAAATTCTATTGTGAACATCCAAACATAGAATTATGCTCAGAATAAATTTTATACTATTAAACTTTAAACGGCGATATAACTTGACTGTCGGCCACAGCTTTTATCGACGCCCGAAAATAGAGTTGCACAGTGTAGTCATTCGGTATAAAATCAAATTTTTATAGTAAATTTTTTACACTTAAATCAAATTTTTTTACAATAAAATTAAATTATTATATTAACTGCCTGTTTTTATAAAAAGAATCAGAAGAATTCGTTAAAATATTTTTATGAAAAACACAAACTTAAAATCATTTATCTCTAAAAATTTTAATTTTTATTTTAATTTTAATTTAATTTAATTAATTTTAATTTTAAAAATAAAATTCTACATAGAACTCATAAGAAATTTGTTCAAAAATTTTGAAAGAAAATCGTTTTTAAATTAGTGTTTTGCACACAAATTTTTTAACGAATTCGTCTGATTCTTTTTACAAAAACACCCAGTAAATTGTTTACATTTATAATTAAATTTATTCGATACTGGATATCTTAGATAGGTTACATGATATCTAGAAACGGATTTCGGAATCAGAAAAAGGATATTCGCATGATGTGTAATCCATTCCTAAGACAATTTTTCCATATATGGTCAGTGGGTCAAACCACGAATAAAAATACAATATATCAATACATCAACTATAACGGCACTAGTTAGTTCAGTCCATTTTGGTATTATGCTACTTTTTCTCTACACTATGAAAAATGCTCGTCCATTTATTTTTATAAAGTGAGTAAATTTTTGTTTAAAATTATTTTTTACACACTTTCGTGTACAATAATACACACATTATGTGTATATAGTTACACATGTTCTGTGTAATTTTGTTACTTTATTCAGAAATTTAAATTTTACGCACAAATATTGTAAGTTTACTAACTGATATAATGATAGTGAAAATACATACAAATAGACCCTTGAAAAATTTCAAGAAAGTGAAAATTATAAAAAAAAACAAATATTATAAAAATAAATTGTTTTCTAAATAATAAAATGTTACAAAAACGTGTACCAGTGTTATCGGCGGTAACTACAGATGGACTAGAAGTAATGAAAGTGTGTGGTCAGAAATAAATCCTCTATGGGCTTTAGAAACAAATCATCAGAAAATAAAAACCCCAGATTACTAAAAGTTTTATATATGAAAACTCCTAGACTCTGAGAAACTTTTTCTAAAGACGAAGTCTTGGATTGTAATAAATTTTTCACCTAAAGTACTCATATTCTAATAGCTTTTTCAAACAAAAAAATTCTAAGAATCTGAGCACGTTTTCCTACAGGGAAACCTTGGGAACTTGGTAAAATTTTACAGGGAGTAAATTTACCATTTTTATGATAGCAGTCTAGTTTCCTACTATAAGTTTGGTAAATTTAAACAAACTTAAAGTGTAATTGTAAGATATATCTACAGTCTAATTAATTTTTGTTCAAATTTACCCAACTTACTGTAGGAAACTGTTCTCCTATTATAATTATAGTAAATTGCTTTGAATACGTAAATGAAAAAATTTTAACACATGTTTATTACACACAAAATGTGTAAATTTACATTGAAAGTTTGTAGATTATTTTTATAAATGATGTGTAATATTATCATTTTTGTGCGTAAATTTTTCCAAGCATGAAGGCTAAAACAAAAATATAAGAAAAAAATTTTATTTTATCATTTAGATCTTAAGCAGTCTCATCTCTGAAGAACTTTTCCTTTTTATAAACCTTCGCTTCTGAGCACATTTTCCTATAGAAAAAGCCTCAGATTTTGATTAGGTACTTTCTTGACATGACCCAATGGCTGAAATTCTTTGCCATTTTCCTTACGAAACAATATCAGATTATTAGAACAACTTGCGATAGAGAAAAACTCTATTTTCTACAGAAAGGTAAGTTTATTCTCAAATTCTGAAGTTTTTCTTTTTTCTGTAGCAAAAATCTCAAATTTTTAAGCTGTTTCCTATCGAAATGTCTCACATTGAGTGAACTGCTTTCTAAAGGAATCTGAGGAATTTTTTATAGGAAAAAGTCCTCCGAATCAGGAGGTTTCTCTATAGGAAAAAGTGCTTAGAACTGGAGCATTTTTGTTTAGGAAAAGGTCTCCACAATCTATAAGAAAAATTTCTCCAAGTCGGAAGGATTTTCTGTAGCTCAAATGTGAAATTTGAGGGGTTTTCGCAGAATCGGAGCTTTTCAACAGAATAATTAGTAAATCATAAAGCTTTTCTATATAAATATCCTTAAAATCAATGGGCATTTCTAGTGATTTGCTGTTAAAGTTAGTAGAGAATTCGTCAGTTTCTCACCTTTTTTCATATGAAAAAAGCCTCAGATTCTGAGCATATTCATTTTTAGATTCTCGGATTTTAAGAAGGCTTTTTTTAACGGAGAAGAGAAGTTTTCTATTATAAAATACCAATATGTTTTCTTACATTTATATAAAATTATTTTGAAATTTATGGTATCACTTAAAACGTTTCGATTAAGAACCAGTGTACTACTGATGTAACACTTGATTCATAGCAGTCAAATTTCGCAGCCCTGAAAAAAAAGAATAATGTGAATTGAAGTCATTGAAAGATAAACAAAATTTGTGATTACCTCTTAAATGTAAAATTTAAATTTATCAATAGAATAAAAAAATTACTCATAAAATGTTTAATTACAAACACATAATACCTAAATTATATTATATGTGTATTATTGTGTATGAAAGTGTGTTCAAAATAATTTTACACATTTTGTGTTTATATTTACCCACTAGCGTTTTATTAAACAACATTTTACACGTTTTATAATAGGAAATTTACGAGCATTTTTTAGAGTGTAGACATTATGACCGCTTTTCAATAGGACATAAGCCCCAGTACTCTGTTTATTCGAAGGTGACTGCTCTGAGAAAAGTTTATCTCGGTAGAGACCTTCCACCCGTCATAGGAATATTCTCATCTATTATATTTAAGCCACAGTTGGGTCGACAACGGCAGCGGAAAATATCGATTCTAATTTTGTGAGATTAAAAATATTGACATGTCGTCCAGCGATTTGTCATCATAAGAGAATCTAGTCTCTCTTTATGGCAGCACACTTACACACAACCAAATTACACTGTGCAACAAATTTTGAATCAACGTCGTCCGACTTAATGGTTCTAATGCGAAAGAATATATTTCTTTTTCACAAACAAATCTCGCAAGAACATTGTTCATTTTTAGCCAAATTGTTTCATTTCCCATACAGCTTTGCGCTGAAAATTATTAAAATAGATCCAGTGGCTGAGAAGTTATGAGTGAAAATGTGAGGACACCTAACAAATAAAGTGGATTGAAATGAGTAATCTGTATTTCGCCTTCGCACCGGAATCGCCCGGCGAATCAGTATTAACCTGCATAGCAATCACAGTCGAACCCTGTTTGCACCCACTCCGGATTGAGCCCTACTAAAAAAGAGAAACTCGATTTACACCCCCTAGAGGAAGAGGACCCTTTATTTGCGACAAATTTATCTTTTCGAAAAAAGAACTTTTTTTGTGTAAATAAAAGAAAATGTCGCCTAAAAAATCGACTTTTTCCAGATAACTCTTGTTTTTCATGCAAAAAATTTCTGCAAAAAATGTTTTTGACTAAAAACTTTTTTTTTAGTGACTTAAACCATTCTTTTAAAATTATATATTCTAAAATAAATCGATTTTTAATTTTAATTTGAAATTTTCAGACATAAATCTGCAATTATAGAAAAAAAAAATTTAGCAATCAAAAGCCAACCCAAACGTCTTTTAGAGAAGTGTAACTCTAAACTTTCTAATACAAACAAAAACAACAATAAAAAATTTTCCACAATTTGCTTTGTCATCTTCCAATATACTACACTGTTGTTTTTTTATATATACCAGCTGTCGTACGTAAAATTAAAAATGCGCTCTCCCTAATCCGGCTGTAACTTTTGAACCAGTAGGAATTTTTACATGAAATTTTTTTCTTAGAATCTTAAGAATATTTACTAAAATACAAAAATATAAAAAAAGTCGATTTCAAAAAACGGCCAATGTCATGTCTATTAATGTATATTCCGATAAAATAAAATTAGAAAAAAAAAGAAAGTATTAAAAGTCACCATGTCCAAAATGGTGAATTTTCCTTATTTTACTCCATTCACCCCCACATTTTTCGTAAATAAAAAGGTTTGCTCTACGAACATTTTGTATAATTTATAAGAACATTTATGGTAAGATTAAAGAATTTATGTTTTTTGTAGTGGAACGGTTCGACTAATTTCGCCTCATATATTTTTGGCCACCTAAATTAAGTAAGGGGCTGTCTCGGTGTCTTCGATTTTCTTGCACTAATGAAAAAAAATCTGTAAAGATTTTAGTTAAAACTACCAAAAATTAGTTAGAATTTACCTTGTAGAAAAAAGCGCTGAAATTAGCAGATTATTTTTGCTAAATATTAGTAAGATAGAAATGGAAAAAATAAAACTATTAAACACACACAATTTTAGTTATAGTTAAGTTAAATTTTAGTTAATTGAAAATAACAACTTAACCTGATAAAATCTGCAAAAAAAAATTTGCTAAATAATTAGTAGACTAAAAAATTACAAAAAGGAATTAGAGGCTTACTATTTTTTTTTAGCAAATTTTGCTGTTGCTTTTAGCAGGATAAACTACTATTTGCACTTAACTAAAGGTTAACTCACACCTAACTAAAATTCTACATATTTAACAGTAAGATTTTTTGTTTTTGTTATTATTTAATTTTTTAGGAAAAAAAATTTTTATTCTTCTTCTTAACCTCAAAACCTACTTAATTAAAAATTAATAAAAATGCATATTAATTACAATATTAATTGCATTTAGTCTATATGATGACACAAATTGCCTGCACTTGTACGTAAGAACCATACATCAATGTGGCAACATTTGCGATAAAGGTGACAAGGAGGAGATACGAAGATAAACAAAAAAATCTAAAGTAAAATGTTTGTATGTCTGTTTGATCACTTCTGGGAGGAAAAACAATAACAGAAAGCTGAATAGGAAAGAAAAACTATGAATTAGCGACACTATGAGCAAGGCTTTACGTGGGTGAGATGGCTAAGCTATCGAACTCTAGTATAGATACGTTTGTAATGTGGGAGTGCATTGGTTCGATTCCTACAGTCAACAGGTTGTTGGAAAAAATTATAAGAGACAATCTGACAATAAAATATAAACAATAACACAATTTAATGGAAAATCACTGATGAAGCCTGTCCATATAAAAAAAGAAGGCAGAAACTAGATCTAGTTTGATTTGCAAATTAATAATGTGTTTATAACTTTGAAAAAAATGTTTATTCTTCTTCTTAACCTCAAAACCTACTTAATTAGAAATCAGCTTCTTTCAGCAGTTTTTTCTGCTACTCTCTTTCTACTATTTTTACAGGTTGATTTTTATGAGTGTGCTAGTTTTATTTTTGTCATTCCTAACTTACTAATATTTAGAAAAATAATTTGTTAACTTTATTAAAAAAAAATTTTTTTCTGAAAAACCTTTTCTGAAAGAATTTTTACCAATACACCTAATACTTTAACTCTATATAATATTAAAGGTTGTATACATTTTATTCGACCTTTTGTTATAAATATTATTAAATAAATGATAAAGTTTAAGGGGGGACATGACATTGGCCGTTTTTTGAAATCGACCTTTTTTTTATAATTTTGTATTTTAATAAATATTCTTAAGATTCTAAAAAAAAAAAATTTCATGTAAAAATTCCTACGGGTTCAAAAGTTACAGCCGGATTAGTGAGAGCGCATTTTTAATTTTACGTACGGCAGCTGGTATATACACAAACTTTGAACGCGTTTATCTCGAAACCATGTTTTTCTTTTTTTTTTTTTTGTATTTCGCTATCGTATGACACGAGCTTTTTTTAAATTTTTTTCCAATTTTTTATGAATTTTTAAAGTCAATATTTTTTTTCCAAAAAACACACTTTCACATTGGGAACATCACCAAAAATTGAAAAAAAATTTAAAAAAAGCTCGTGTCATACGATAACCAATTTTGTTAAGATTTAAAGAAGTAATTATTTTTTTCCAGATCGCACAATTTTTGCGACTCCCAGCGCTGCAACCACGATGCCCGGTTTTTTTCTCTGCCGCCAGTTTGGAGCTCTATATATAACCATGTTGGAGTGAAAAATTTATTTTTTTTTAATTTTTTTTCTTGTAATTTGTTCATTTGGAAATTTTGGAAAAATGTTTGTTTTTGACTGAGTTATGAATTTTTAAAAAAAGGTCTGTTTTCTCTGCCGCGAATGTCATGTCCCTCCTTAAGGTCCGTTGTTGGAAACAAATTTTATTTATTTTCAATATTTCGCCTTCAAACATTGAAGGGCATCTTCAAGAAATTCTTTAAAAAATACAAAATATACAAAAATAAGTAATTTGTTGTCTAACTATAACAAAAAAAATTGTGTACTTTTGTATATTCTTTTTATTTTCTAAGAATTTCATGAGGATGCCCTCCCGGGAAATATTGAAAAGAATTTAATAAAATTTATTGCTAAAACAGAACTTAAACTTGTTCATTTATTTAATGGAATGTATTCACTTAAAAAAATATTTATCATAAAAAAGTTGTTCTTTTAAATTAAAAAAAAAAAATCTGATGCCAGTTGAGCGATTGTTCGAATATCAAGTTAAAAGTAAATACATCATTGTATTGTATATTTTAGAAACCCTATGTGTTCAAAGCAATTTGAATTATTGAAATAAAAAATCATCTGCCATATTGGTTTCGAAATTTTAAATTAAAAAAATTTGCTATCAGATTTGTATTCAGCGGCCACAAAATCCCCTGGCCAGAAATTTAAATCAAATTCTGTTGCTGTTTAACACCTTACGCAGCGTGATATTGAGCGTTAAATTCGCTGTGGGAACTGTATTTTCACATGTATTTTTCTTGTTATTAATGAAGAAATATGTTTTAAAATGACACTTGAAGACAAATTATAATTTACTGAAAGTGTCAAAAAACAGTTTTTATATCTGTTAATAATTTTCCCAAAATTGCCGTGTCCAAAAACCGAAATCGATCCAGCCTAATGTATGGTAATAAAATGTCAACAAAATAGAGACATGAAAACAGTTGCTTCAACAAAAAATTAATCAAAAACAAATTTATCAAATTCAATAAATACTTTGCGGTCAAATTCAGATTTCTAAAACTAAATTTTATTAAAATAAATATTCCATAATCCCCTTCTAATAACAGTTTGAAAAATATTGATATTTTCATATATCGATGACCATAATTTGAAACCACTTAACTGAAATTTGTTTTACAATTTGAGATAAGTATCTTCTGTGAGCGAGCTTACAGAAGCTAAGTTTAAAGTTGTGAAACTAGTATTAAAAAGGGGCTATCAGTTTATGACCATTGATAAATCTATTAAATGTTAAAAAAAGTGGGTGAAAATTTAATAAATAAATTCAGTCGTGTGCAAAAAAATATGTAAACAAAAATCCATTTAACAGCATTTTTTAACAACAAAATCATTTGGTAAATAAATCTAGAGCCCTTGAAACAAAACACTAGAGTATTTTTATAAACAAAAGCTTTTTTAATTAAATTTTTAGAACATTTGTATTAGTTTTTTTTTATATTTTTGCAAAGAATCCTTTAGTACGTTAATACTTTAGTTTTTTGTATTTAAATTATTGTTTTTTATATATTTTTATTAATAAAATTTAAAAAAGAAAAGTTAAAAATTAAATAAAATAACAAGACTTAAAATAATTTGTTGCATTAAAAAACAACATATAATAATATTAACAGAAAAAAAATTAAAACGAAATTGCATGTTTATTTATATTTATTTACATTAAATATGTTAAAAAAAAGCATATATGTATTACAAGAACAATAAATATTTATTACAACAACTACAAAATATCAAAAAGAAAATATTATAAAATAAATATGCATAAATAAAAGGCTTTCCACACCAATTGTCCAGCTTAAGTAAAGGATATAGTATCACTGTCAATTTTTTAGCATTTATTGTCTCTTTTAATACGAAGAAAACAACATGAGGAAGAAAGGGCGTCATATTTTGAGAGTTTAAGAGCACTATGTTATGATTCAATGACATGATGATCATATTAAAATCCTATTGATCATATTATGATCATAAGTAATGACAAAATCATCATCAGAGATCATAATATTATCTGTAGGAATCATATCATATAAAAATCGTAATTAAGTTCTCACCAGTGAACACAATATGATCAGTAATAATCATATTTATTATTACTAGAATTATATTTATGATTACTAGAATAATACTGTGGTAACTAAGTTTCCCTAAACATTTCCAACTATAACTTTTCTCTGCCCGAAGTAACAACTTATTCCATTTTACCAAAATGTGGTGTGGTTAAATATTGATAAATGTAGCAATTCTGGAAGTGCTGGAAATTTAACTGTATCAATAAAGTTTTATAGGCGAATTTTGTAAAAAATTAAAAATCTTCGAAAAAATTCAGAAATTTTTCTCAGTTTTGCGTGTCTTAATTTCTATAAAATCGACCGAAATTTTTCTTATTTATTATTTAAAAAAAGTTTCGATGCTTTTCTATCGATTCATTAACTTCCAGCCTGCTACACATTTTTGTTTTAGAAAAAATATTCCTTGAAAAATTCATATATTTGTTCTATAACTAGCGGGTCAAGATCGTTATTTAATTCTATAGAAAATTTAAATCATTTTGCTTCGGGTTTCCTTTTACTAATTAATTGCTTTCATTAGCATTGCAATCATATCATTTGTAATGAAATAATGTTTCTTTATAATTTTAGCATTTAATGAATTATTTAAGGATTTGATTTGATTTGATTGATCAATAATCAAAATGGTTTTAAATTTCTTTTTGAAAAAGCATAAAATTTGTGAAAAATCGCTAAATTAAAAAAAAACATATTCAAATCGATAAATATCACTAAAATCCAGGCTCGCTCCATTCCATTTAGTTCGCTGTGTTTAGTATGTTAATTCCGCTCATTCCCCATTCCATTTTGTTACACTTGTATATTGTTCCAATTCAGCTTGTTTCCCATTTCATTTCGTTTCCCAATTTAAGTTTTACAATTCCACTCGTTGCCTGTTCTATTCTATTTCCATTAGGTACTCATTTCATTCTACTTCGTTCCACTTGTCTACTGTTTCAATTCCAGTCATTCTGCGTAAGTGTTCCAAATTTCATTCGTTCTCCGTCCCGCTCAACAAAAATTGAGAAAAATCCCTAAAATAAAATAAATGTTCAAGTGGATAATTATTACTAAAATCCGAGCTCATTCCATTTCGTGTATTTAGTGTTTTAACTCCACTCATACCCCATTCCATTTCATTTTGTTCCACTTGCCTAGTATTCGAATTCCATTCGTTCCCCGTTCCTTTACATTTTGTTCCCATTATCTAGTGCTTAAATATCAATCGATTTTCCTATTCCATTTCTTTCCACTCGACTGGTGTTTCAATTCAAATCGTACCCCCTCCATTTAGTGTTTCAATTAGACTCGTTCTGCATTACCCATTCCATTTCGTTACATTTGTTTACTGATCCAATTCCACTCTTTTCCCGTTGCATTTCGTTTCCCAATTTTATTGTTCCAAATTTCAGAAATTTGAAAAAAATCGCTAAAATAAAAAAAACATTTTCAAATGAATAAATGTTACTAAAATCTAGGCTCCTTTCTTTCCATTTCGTTTCATGTATTTAGTGTGCTAACTCCACTCGTTCCCCAATCCATTTCATTGCGTTCCACTTGTCCAGTATTCCAATTCTATTCGGTCCCCGTTACGCTCCATTTCGTTCCCAATTCCTTTATATTTCGTTCCCACTGTCCAATTCTTTCCACCCGTCTAGTGTTTCAACTTGCTAACTGCAGTTCGTTCCCTCTTCCATTCCGTTTCATTTCCAGTATCTAGGGTTTCAATTTTCTTCGTTTCCCTTTCCATTCCATTTCGTTCCACTTGTCTAGTATTTCAATTTTTCTCGTTTCCCTTTCCATTTCATTTCGATTCTCAATTTTAGTGTCAAAATTACACTCTTTCTTTTAATTTCAAAAAGGTTTGGGCAAGCCATTATGGAGGAGTTTTTTTTTTTTTTGTTCTTCTTTTGTTCTCTACAAATGTTCATGGCGAAAATTCTAAAAGATGGATTACAAAATACTCCAGGAAAAACATATTTAAAATTTAGTGTTTTTAGCTAAAGGTGTTTTGCCAGGCCGTTAAGGGGGAACTTTTCTCCTTTTTGACCCTCCCTGTAGGAATTTCTGAAAATCCGGTCATAGCGTAAGTCTTCGACAGACTAGAAACCTATATAATAAATTTCAGCTTCCTAGTTTTAGCAGTTTGGGCAGGCAGTCAAGGGGACGTATTTTCCCCCTTTTTGCCCCTCCCTGTAGGAATTTTCAAAAATCCCATCTCATCGTATGTCTACAGAGAAGAGAAATTTTCGTATAAAATTTTAACTTCCTAGCTCCAGCGATGTAGGCAGGCCCTTAAGAGAGGCACTTTTCCCCATGTTCACAACGTTCCTGTCTAAAATTCCAAAAAGTACTTTGTCGTTAAGTTAGTTCATACTCCAGGGAATACATATTGTAAATTTCAGACTTTGACCCTCCCTATAGTAATTTAAAAAATACCACTTTAGCGGACGTCCCGTTTGGGAAGGCTATCAAGAGGACTGTTGGAGTCTCCAAAAATCTCAACTTAGCGAATGTCTACGGCAGAGGAGGAATTTTCATACCGGATCATTTGTAGCACCATTTTTACCACATTTCTGATCAAAATTCCTTTCTTTGTCGGTTAGATATTTTATACTCCAGCGAAAACATATTTAAAATTCTAGATTTCTATCCAAAGGCTTTTGGGCAGGTCATCAAGGGGGTGACTTTTCCACATTTTAACTTCCTAGATCCAGCACTGGGCTGTTACACACAAGGTTGCGAGTTTGAAACCCAGTGACGGCAACATCAATTAATAAAAATAATATGTATGAACTTTTTTCCTTTATAAATATTGCAGCGTCCTCCTTCGGTGTTCCCATAGCATTTAACCCCATCGAAGTAAAATAACATAACAGGGCTATGAACTAAAAAGTTTTAACAAAAATAACAAACACTTAATCAGAAGGTGCGCAACAACTGCTCTAAGATTCAACACCTCGCTCAATTTCAGTAATGCCATATTTCGAGCCACTTATTTTTCACAACCTTTCATCTCTTCCATATTCCCTGTCTCTATCCCTGAATTGAGTATCTATTACACTAAAAATTCAGAAATAGTTTTATTTTTTTAATTCTAAAAAAAGTTCAAATGTTTTTTATCCATTTAGAAACTTTTAGCGTGTTACTCTGCTTCATTTTAGAGAAAATACAAATATTTGTTCCAAAATCAGTCAGTACCTCTGTACGTATACTTATTAGGCTTTCTAATAGTTTCATATAAAACAATAAATACTGCAGCTTTGACAAAAAATCCTGCAAACCTTTTCCTGTATCAGGTCAATTGGTATGGAAAGCCTCATAAATGAATGGTATGATAACGTATGGTATGATGTTTTGCAATCGAATGGTATGTAAACTTTTATTAACAACCTAAAATAACTATAGCATGTATTGCATTTGTAAATGTTTTTTTTTTAATGCAAAATTTGTTGCATGTAAACGTGGCTAAAAAACACAAGCATATATTTATATAAGCATTTTATTATGCAAATATATGTGCATATATACCTTTATAGCTGTTTTTTAAAGCAATTTTTATACCAATTTTTTAATTTTTTTCCAATTTTTTTTTTTTTACTTTTGTATTCCAAATTTTGAACTAAAATTAAATTGAACTAAAATATCTTTATGAAAAAATGTATTGGTTTATGATTTTTTATATACATATATAAATTTAATTGCCTACTTTTTGGTGTTGAATTTCTGTAATTTTTCAGAGTCTACTTTTAGGTGTTATTCGAGTGTTATTTGAGTTCTAACACCGCTATTTTAATTAATTATATAAAATCTATATAAAATATATTTCAGTTTTGCAGCAAAAAAAAACTACAAAACCATAGTTATCATTTAGTGGTTTATAGTAAATAACATGTTCACAGTTTACAGCAGATTTAATAAATATTAAAACTGATACAGAATATTTTTAATTGACATAATAGAGTGATTTTACTAGCATCTGTCAATAGAGTAGATGTCATATCACCCAATTTGTGATGGATTATTATGGGAATTATTGATATTATAGCATAAAGTGGTTATAATCAAAAAACTTATATAGCATTCTGAAAAAAAAGCGAAAACAAAGTGATGATTAATATTTTTCATAAATTTGTGATAGCTTTTAAATATTTAACTAGGTAGTATTAATTTATCTTTTTGGGTCACAGGATAATAAATTTTTTAAAAGTTTTATTTATTATGCATAATAAATACAAACCAATTTTATAATGCCAAGCACACATTAAGTTGAGAAATTATAATGGCATTTGATTTCATTAAATACCCAGCAAAAAAAGAGATGCCGAAGCAGTAGAAAAAGCACTACAATTGATGATCTAGATGTACTTCTTTTTTAACATAAACACTAATGATTTTAATATTGAGTTGTCATAGGAAAGGAGTACTCCCACTTCAACATTTTTTCAGTACTTTTTGAACGAGTGCAAAGGAAGCTCTTTTTCACCAACTAAAAGTTAAAAAAAAATTCTTTACAAAAAAAATTATATTTTTTTTATTTTACAAAAGTTTTTATATTGCCGCCGCCGGTTATCGATTTTGACACCTCACGATTGCTAGTCTAGCGATCTGCCACTGAGCTATTCTTTGATATGAATGTTGACTGGCATAAAAGCACCACTTTGTTACTGCGAGATATTGTTCCTTATTCTCTGCAATAAAAGTAATTACTAAAGAACTGGAAAAGGGGGCACTCCAATTCAATATTGTTTTCAGTACTATTTTTACAGATGTTTGTAACACCAAAAAATATTGGTCCTAGACCCACCTTATAGTATACCGATCGGCTCAGAATTTTTTTTTATTTCGATTTAACGATGTCCGTCCGTCTGTCTGTCTGTCCATGCATTCTTGTGCGCACTCTACAGGTCGCAAATATTAAGATATTTTGATGAAACTTGGTACACCGACTTATGTCGGCCCAAGGACGACGCCTATTGATTTTGGTTAAAATCGGTCCATGTTTAGACCTAGTGCCCATATAAGGGTCCTACCAAAATTATATTGTTTATACGCTGCAGGTCGTAAATATTAAGATATTTTGATGAAATTTGGTACACAGACCTATGTTAGCCCAATAACGCAGCCTATTGATTTTGGTGAACATCGGTCCATGTTTAGACCTAGTGCCCATATAAGGGTCCTACCAAAATTATATTTTTTATACGCTGCAGGTCGCAAATATTAAGATATTTTGATGAAGTTTGGTACACAGACCTATGTTGGCCCAATAACGCAGCCTATTGATTTTGGTAAACATCGGTCCATGTTTAGACCTAGTGCCCATATAAGGGTCCCCCCAAAATTGGCTTGGTTACAAACTGCAGATCGCAAATATTAATATATTTTAATGAAATTTGGTACACAGACCTATGTTGGCCCAAGGACGAAGCCTATTGATTTTGATAAACATCGGTCCATGTTTAGACCTAGTGCCCATATAAGGGTCCCCCCAAAATTGGCTTGGTTACAAACTGCAGGTCGCAAATATTAAGATATTTTAATGAAATTTGGTTCGCTGACTCACATTATAGAAAATTTTGACACAAGCCCCATTTTAACCCATTCGAATTTCGGATCCAAACATTAGTTGGCTCTTAACCAGACTGGTGTAGGGTATTGTATAGTCGGTATGCCCGACTTTAACCTTTTTACTCGTTTTTTTATATACATATTTTTAAAAATTTTTAAATTTAAAAAAATATTGCATTTAAGCCAATTAAATATAAAAATGAAAAAAAATTAATAAAATAAAAAAATTTTTTTTTAAATATAAAAATATTGGTCTCGCCGGGAATTGAACCCAGGACCCTCCATTTGGAAATTCCAAATGATACCAAAATCACTATTTAGGATCACTTTTAGAGCAATTACTCTTTAGAAGCAATACTTAAGTAATTTTTTGGATGTTGTGAAGAAGTAATTCTAAAAACGCTGTAAAAATATACTAACGGATACTTTACAAGCAATGAAAGAAAAGATTTTTTGAAGTTGTTCAGAATAACTTCTAAAAAAGCAGTAAAAATACACTAACAGATACTTGTGAAGCAGTGAAAGAAGTAGTTTGTAAAGCATTACTTAAATTTTTTTTCTAGAAACCTATGGAAATGTAACTCTTTTTTTTTTTTAAATGCAACCCTGTTTTTTGTATGAATATAAAAAGTACTGAACATTTTACAACTCAAAAAAATAACTTCCTCTCATAATGCGAGTTTTTTCCTACAATAACAAGGAAGGTGTTTCATCTGATAATTTCCGACATTGATAAAATTCGGATATATTGTAGAGGGAAAAATGTTAAGGTTGGAGTGTCTGAGATCACAGACAATTTCGGAGAAATAGTGTAAAAAATTATCCTTTTCTGTTTTTTCAAGTTATTTTTCATTTCTTTCAAATAAACTATATATAAATGTTATTTTTTCGGATGGGGATTTCCTAGAGCCTATCACCGGTACCTTTTTTGGTGCTTTTTTTTTAAGTTGTTATAAATAAAGTATGTATTTTAGGGTACTTTATATTAATACTTTTTAAGTTTGAGCGGACTAGTTTTTTTTCAATATTCATGCTACTTCGGTTCTTATCGATTTTTCTCCGAAGCCCTTTTTTCTACTTTTTGGAGCTAAGCGCGTACTTTGAGCAAAAACTTAGGCATAATGCTTACTAAACTTCCTCATTTGATAAATACATTACACAAGGCAACAAAATCAAAAAAAAAGGTTAAAGGCTTTAAAAACCACTATACAATTTTGATGTGTTGTGGTTCCAGTAGTACAAATATGGTCCAAATTTAAAAATTTTTTTTAAACAATTTTTTAGTAAAATTATAAATTTTTTTAGAAGTTTCTCCACATAATTAATGATAACTCTTATTAAAATAAACTTAGAAAAATTGAGATTTACATAGCCTTTAATGCGTTTATATATTGCGTTTCAATTGCCTCAGTAGTTTCGGAGTTATAATCAAAAATTTAACAAAAAATATATTTTTTATGTGAAAATAGCAAATTTTTTTGTTTTAAAAAAATAATGAAAAATCGAAAACGGCAAAAATTGTTAAGATTTATTGCTTTATCGCAAAGCACATGTAATAGCAACAAAATGAGATTTCGATCATAAAAATCTATTGATTCTTTTCGAATTCATTCACAATTAAGTGAATTCCCTCATTTTCACAAAATTTTAGTTTATTGTTTGATATACATAAAATTGAGTAGTTAATCTTGTCCTTTCGTTTTATTGAATTTTGAAAACATTTTCCACATGCTATGTAAAAATTTTCACATCGAAAATTCATTACATAGTAACAATTCTGTATTTTTTGGCAAACCGCTACCTAAAATACTGATTCTATTCTTCGGAAAAACATTTGAATTGGATGAGTTTGAATGTATTAAACAGTAGAAAATTTGTATTTTATTACTTAAATTTATTATAAGAAATAAAATAAGAAAATAAATAAATAATTATTATAAACTACAAACTCTGGAATTTTCTTTTATTCGATTTTCTATTGTTGAATAACGAAGTGTTACTCAGAATACTCCAGCAAAAATCAGCCATCATGTGTGCATCCCAGCGACCCTGGTATCGTTCCTCCATTGTCCGTATATCTTGGTGGAATCATTTGCCCTGTTCCTCAATCAAGTCTCCTAGATTTTCAGGAAAACGATCTAAGTGACTGTGCAGGTAGTGTAATTTGATGCTCATGTTGCATCCAAGATTCTGGAAGTGAGTTAACATCTCTTCGACGTGCACAACGTAATCATCACCCTTGTTATTTCCTAAGAAATTTTGAATAACCCATACAAACGAATCCCATGCTTTCTTCTCAATTTCTGATATTGAATTGCCAAAATCAATATCTTTCACTAATTTGCGAATTTTTGGGCCGTTAAATATGCCTGCTTTCAGCATTTCCATACTCAGATTAGGAAACTTCCTTGAAATATACTGGAAACATTCACTATCTTTGTTAAGTTCTTCAACATATTGTATCATCAGATCAAGTTTAATGTGAAGAGGTGGTAATATGATTCGATCTCGGGGCACTAGAGCCACATTTATAACATTTGGCATACCTGGAACAAGTGTTTCCCTAGAATGCCATTGTCTTCTCTTCCAATGTTCTGCTTTAGCTCTGCTGTCCCATAAACATAAAAAGCAAGGATATTTTGTAAAGCCACTTTGTTGACCTAAGAGGAAATTTACCATATTAAGATCAACACAAATTACCCAGTTATGTTCGGCATACTTTATCTTCTTCATGACCAATGCAATTACAGAGTATTCTTCTTTACTTTGGTTGAATGTGCGATCGGCAAAGAGTGAAATTTATTTCCATTACACACTTCAAGCTGCGTTTTGATGAGTCGATAAATAAACGCCAATCGATTGAATCGTATCTATGTAAGCCCATGGCTGTCATCAAACCAGAAATATCTGTGCAGTACACAAAATCATTCTCTTCAACAAAATAATGAAGTAAGCCTTCTTCTCGGGTACGGTAATACGAAACTTTAGTTTGTTTAGTTATGAGATCTGTTTCTCTCATCCGGGACGCAAGTAATTCCGAAGATCTTTTCGACAATCCAAGGTCTCTAATTACATCATTAAGCTGGTCTTGATTCCATGGTCTCGGCAAGGAATTTTCGTGTGGGATGAACTCATCATTTTCAGATGTAGATGGTAGTGCTGGATGTGAGCTATCTGATTGGTAACACATACTTGGGGTTGAGTGTCCTGGTGAAGACATATTTAATTTCTGGTGAATGCAGAACTGCAAGTGTAAACCCATCAGCAGACCTCGTGGGGTAAGACCATCGCATATGTTTTCCGAAGCCGGTTTTTGTACTTAAACAAAAATAACAATCGGATTCGTGGCTAGCTGTTTCTCTCCATAGCATAGGCTTCGAAATTTGCAAGTGTCGTCTGTAAAATTAAAAAAAAAATTTAAATAACGAATATGAAGAATTCAAAATTTAATTAAGAAATACTTTAAGTATAAAATATTACAAATGTATTAATCTATACTTACTTCACATTAGAAGACCTCATATATAAATTCAATCGACATGAAATGCATATAGTACTCAGTGTCCAATGCTGGTTCAAGTTGTGCGGATATATATTATAGCAATCTTTATATGACTTTTGCAATGAAGTTAAGAAGCAGTTCCGTTTTTTCTCGGTGATATATTGGCCGCACACATAACAAAATGAATCCGGATTGTTTTTACATAAGAATGTTCTGGCTTTCTTGCTCATTTTTATTAACACTTGTAAATTGTTTTTAACTTGTAAGCTGAATGACTCTTTTATAGGGATAAAATGATGTTTCCGTTATCGCAAACACTTCTTGAATAAAATAAAATGGCTCAAGGAGTTCTTATAAATACAGATACTATAATTTGGGATAACCCAATGTACAGTTTGTGTGTTCTGCAAATTTTTTTCTTTTTCCCAAGAATTATAAAAAACATTAAGGAATTTTATGAAAAAAAATCATCCGTTACAGGTAGCAAACGGAAAAAAGAGCAATTCAGCGTGCACGCACTTTATATATATATATATATATAAGTTCCCGTAGTTCCTATACGGAACATAGGGCCACAGTGGTTTCTGTAATCTTAAAAATTTAAGATGAGTAGCTGATTGGGCTAAAGCATCCGATCCTGGAGCTGGGGCTGCCAGCAACGCCTCCAGGCAGACAGTGGATTCGGGATTAATTACCACATCCACGATGCGGTCATGCTTCAGTAAATATTCGTGTCCATTTACCTACTTACCTGAGACGTTAAGATGTACTTTAACCATTCAGGCTACATGACCGAGCGCCTTCTCACACTAGCTAGCTATCAGAGGTATCTGAAAAGCCATTGCCCGGGAAATACTTGGTCTAAGACCGGAAGTAGTGAGCTGCTTGGACATTCAAACAGAGGAATCGTTTCTGGTCACTCCCAAGTGAGTAACAGTCAGAAAACTTTCCGCACTAAGTGCACCTTTGTAGAAGGTCCCATTTCCTAATGGCACTTTAATGAGCGTTTATTACTTATTTTTTTTTAATTCTGAGAATCATAAAAATGTTATAAAAGTTTTTTCCAAACAATTTGCTACATGTAAAGGGGGTTTGCCAAAATCAGTGTCGTAAAATGCACCTGTGTTTCTATGTTCTGCATTTTCAATATACCATTTTCTACAGTGCTTGTCAATATGCAATACCTTCAATTAATTGTAAATAAAAACGTAAAGCATGCATCGATTTTCATCATCCATATCTAGTTTCACTACAAATAAATAAAATTTAATACTTTTTGCAGTTTTCGATTTTTTACAGATTTTTTTTTATGTTTTTACCAATTTTTTATTTTTTTTTGCCTAACAATTTGTTTCATAACTTTGAAACCATTGATCGCATTGAAAACAATTGTATACATTATTTAAAGAGTTTGTTAACCAAAATTTTTGTAAATTTAATTTAACAAAATCGGACAAGTTTTTTTTGAGTTATGACAACATAAGTCGCATTGAAAACAATTGTATACATTATTTAAAGAGTTTGTTAACCAAAATTTTTGTAAATTTAATTTAACAAAATCGGACAAGTTTTTTTTGAGTTATGACAACATAAGTGCAGAAATGTCTCAAAATATTGCCAATTTTACTAAAAAGTTATTTAAAAAAAATTTATCCATAGAATTCTTTATCAAAAATTTTTCCTTTAATTAATTTGTTGCTTTCTTTGGAAAGGGAGTAGAAGAGAGTTGAAATGTGGTGAACGATGAAGGCTTGTTAAATCTTAGGATGGTTGTTGTAATGAATTCGCTTGTAATTGTAGTAATTCACTATATTTATTGCGCGGTTAATATAAACTCATTTCCCGCAATGTGATCTGCATCCTGGCATGTAACTCCAATTTAACTGTGTTATAAGTCAGATAAAAATGCAAAAAGAAAAACGCTTAAAATATTTATTATCTTTTAACTTAATGAATGACATTTTGATCATACCAAAAAAAAAAAAAAAAAAGTAAACAATACAATACAATTTTAATCCCATAAAAATTCCATTAAAAAACACTTTAACGGAAACGGCCTTTTAAAACTCCGTATATGCCACACTATTAAGATATTCTTTTGTATAATATATTTTACTTAAAAAAGCCACAATTATTGTTTAATGTTTCATACAGATTCTGATGTGTATGTGGTCTTGGATCATGTGTTATTGTTATCAATTGCCATTACATATTTTATGTGTTGTAAAATTGAAAAATTCCCATATTTTTTATTTAACCATTTTACCCCCATAAGCAAACAAGTCGTAAATAATATAGTTGTGGTGTTGTTGTTGGTGTTACAAAACATCAACAACGGCAAAATAAAAGGCTAACAAACAATAAAAAATAAAAAAACAAATGTACTTAATACTTATGATGGGAAAAAGTACACTCAGTACGAAAAGTATTATGTCAAAATCACTACTTCTGAACCGCACAAATTATCTCTTACATTTGGAAATCGATCAATGATTAAGTGAGAATAAATGACAGATGTTTAGCCTTCCAAATGCCACATAAGTTATAAAAGACACAAACCTTGTGTAAAAATTTTACACCCAATACATTAATGGCCGTTTTTTTTAATCACTGGATTTATTTTCGGATTTATTTTATTTTTTTAAAAAATTCACATTTTGGTTTTTAATTTTCAAAATTGAATATTTTTATCAAAATCTAACACTTATTCGATAATATAATGTGAAAGAAAATCATTAAATTTTTTAAAAATGTAAATACAGGAATTGAATTAAGCTAAATCCAAAATGGATTTTTAAAATAAATAAATCCGTTTTGGATTTAGCTTAATTTAATTCCAGAAATTTTATTTTCGCAAAATTTTAATTTTTTCTTTCACATTATATTAGCGAATAAGTGTAAGATTTGAATAAAAATACAGAATTTTTTAAATTTAAAAATTAAAATGTGGATTTTTTAACAAAATAAAATAAATCCAAAAATAAATCCAGTGTTTAAAACAAAGGCCAAATAATTAATTTTCAAATTAATAAATCTTTTAAAATTTCATACTTCATGAGCACAGTGTCTGTTTGAGTGTTTTTCACTATTTGTATATTATTTACTTTTTAGAATTTTTTTTATTTATATAGAATTGAGTCAATATTTAAAATGTATCAGCAAAAAAATGAAGATACTCCAATATTGCTTTTTATTATTTCAAAATGTACTACACAAATAAAAAAGAGCATACACAAAGGATTTAATATTGCTTCGCATATTTTTAGGCGGAAATACAATCAAAAAAAAAAAAATAAAACACTTTAATTTAGAAAATGTGTTGAAACAAAATAAAACATGAAAATGTTAAATAAAAATTGTCAAAAATATATAAAATTTGACCATTTGAAATGGGACCGAAGACCCAATTTTTGAAGTAGAAAGATCAATATTTATTCATATTAATTTGTTAACTCATAAAGAAGTAAGTAAACAATAATATATCATCGAATTAATTCCTTTTCTTCAAAGGTTTCCTGATGACATTCGGTAGTTTGAACAGCAACATATAAAAATTTACTGGTAGAAAAATTATATGGAGACCACAATTTTCTGAAAATAACATTTGAGCTGATTTTTGTTATAATAAATAATAACAAAAACTATTAAACTTTAAACTTGAATAATCTTTGTCGTATATTTTGTAAATTATTTTAATCATTTGATCCCGCCTTCCCGCTTATAGGCTTAATTTTCAACACAATAATTTTAATATTAAATTTTTTTTTGTTCAACCCTTGATTTAATATTAGCCTACTTATTAAAAAAGTTCACAAGTTTAATCCCAAATACATATTACAGATTCATTTATTTTATTCTCTATTTTAGCAATAAAATAACGTTAACACAAAAAAAAAGCAAAATATATTTCATCACAATCTTTGGTGCTATAAATAATCTAAAATAAAAGCTGTGTATATAATATTGACTGCATTATTGCAAGCAAACTACAGGATTACCAACTAGATGGCAATTTGTATTTTTCAATCCTGTTGCTATTAAAGGGTTCTTCAATAAGAGCGCTACAAAAGTTTTTTTAAATAAAACAAAAACGGTTTTGGATATCAATGAAATTCTTTATTCTTGTGAAAGTATGTATGGGATGTATGCCATTATGTATGAAAATCGATCTCTTTTGCATGGCCACCACGGGCACGCTTGCAGAAGTCCAGACGCTGAACCCAATTTTCGACGGTTTTCAAGCATAAATCGGCCGATATTCGTACGAAGTTCATCAATCGTCGCTGGCTTGTTGGCATAGACCATAGATTTGACGTAGCCCCACAGGAAATAGTCCAACGGCGTCAAATCGCACGACCGAGGCGGCCAATCGACTGGACCATTTCGTGAGATAACACGTTCTCCAAACTTGGTTTGCAATAAATTGATTGTGACATTCGCTGTGTGGCTTGTGGCGCCGTCCTGTTGGAACCACATGTCCTCCAAGTTCATATCATCCAATTGGGGCCAAAAATATTCGGTTATCATTGAACGGTAGCGGAAGAAGTACGGCCCAATGACGCCGCCGGCCCATAAACCGCACCAAACCGTAATTTATTCGGGATGCAATGATGACTCATGGAGTACGTGTGGATTGCTGTCTGACCAATAACGCATATTTTGTTTATTGACGAAGCCATTCATTATGATGACCATAAATTGGACGTAGCGCTCTTAACGTTGAGGCCACTGACTCCGAATGTCGGTAGTAAATTTTAATAATTTCGACTCGTTTTTGGCTCGTATATCTTTCCATCATGAAATGGCAAACCTTACTGAAGAGAAATTTTAAAAGAGCGGCAAGAAATATGGCGTCGTTTGCTGTCCCTGTCTTTCTACTTTTGTAGCGTCCCTGTTGAAGAACCCTTTACAAGTAGTAGGTATTCTCTGCTCGACAGCGGTACTACATTGAAAGCAATAAATTATATATGGGTTAATATATGCATTTATATCAAATGAACATTTAACAAAATGAACGAACCTTAGTAAGCAGGCATGCATCAATGTTTAACAAAAATGTGAATAATTAATAATAAATCAAAGTAAAATTTGTACAGGTGGAAAAAAAATAATAAATACAAAAAAAAATATGCGTGGAAACAATTTAACGAAATGAAAAAAAATGTATTTTAATGATAGAAAGAAATGAGGCTGAATAAAAAAGGCCAATGAAGTATTAAATTATAATGACCATTAAGGTAGTTAATTTTAAAATTAAAAATACATACAACTACTTAGAAAAATTTATGGGAAAGGTTGTTGTGGAAGAAAAAGTTCTCGAAATCTGGAGTTTTTTATAGCAAGAGTCCTCAGAATCAGAAAAATTGCTCAGAATTACAGCATTACTGTTTAGGGAAAAGTCGTTAGAATCTTAGGGTTTTTGTATAGGAAACAGTTCTCATAGTCTTTTGAGGCTTTTTTTGAAAAAGTTATCAGTACTTTTCTGTGGGAAGAAATCCTTAGAATCCAAGAATATTTCCGAAGAATCTGAGGCTTCTTTAGAGGAATATGTCGTCACAATCTTAGGCTTTCGAAAAAGTTCAAATAATATCAGAGTTTTCCTATTTGACTGCTTCAATTGCCAAATCGATTAACTTCATAACGAAAAATTATAGACTTTCAATGGAAAAAATTAGAAAATATTATAAGTTGTTTTTTAAAATTCTTGTTAAATTATAAATTATGGCTTTTAGTAGTGTTATTATTTATTATCAGAGCAATTTGTTTTAAAAATTTTACAGTTAGGAGTCAATAAAGTGCTTTGAAATTAAAGTTTTATAAAATTCTGAAAGTGGAGTTAAACGATTTGGCAACTGAAGCATTCATTTTCCTCTACTTCTATTTTCTGATGTGTTGTTTCTATAACCCATAGGTACCTCTTCAGTTTCTGATCACTTCTTTCTATTGAAAATCCTAATATTTTGAGCACTTTTTCCTTTTCTTAGCACCAATGCACTAACGATGAACTTTGCTGATTCGCCAAAGTAAACTTTTACAAGCCTGGAAAGAAAAAATAATGTGCATCGAAATCTTTTAAAGACAAACAAAATTTAGCGTCACCGCTCCAGTGTAAATATTGTACAGACATACCTGTACCAAAAAAATTATAAAAATTATAAAAATTTATTGAAAAACTATTTTTATAATTAGGTTGTTCACAAGGGGTGTGATATCTATTCTATCGTCATAACAAAAAACAGACTTCCCGTGTAAAAAAGTTTAGAGCTGATCAGATCTTTTTAGATCTAAATAGATATGATTGAATCTATATAGATCCTGTACCAGATCTCATCAAATATGATAAGATATGGCATATGTGATAATACCTTATGGCAAGATCTGATCAGATCTAGTGCCAAATCTAAAGTGATCTGGACAATTGCGCCAGATATGCCTAGATGTGATCAGATCTAATTAGATCTCAAATTTGTTCGGAATTTTGAGATCTAATTAGATCTGGTAAGATCTGGTCAGATATGCTTAGATCTGATCAGATCTAATTAGATCTCAAATTAGTCCCCAATTTTGAGATCTAATTAGATCTGGTAAGATCTACTGAGATCTGGCCAGATCTGATCTTTTTTTAAACGGGAATTGTTAAAACAACGATTTCCTATTGGGTTTTCTATCTGTAAAAATGTTGTATCGTGCTCAAATGTTGTATTTTTCAATTTAAATTTTAACAACTCTGTTTTTTGTTAGGACAATACAATAGATAGCACAACCCTTGTGAACAACCTTAATATTTTATTTTATAATTTTCAATTTCTTAATTTTTTTCAATCATGAATTTGTATTACTATTAAAAGTTAATAAAAATAAATTTATCAAAAAAATAAAAAAATGTATGCACAACATGTTTTAATTATAAAAAGCTACCCAAGAAACAATTCGTTCCGTTTACGCACCGTTTTCGGTCCGTCGTAAACGGAATCCAACTTCGTATACGTACCGTTTTCTGGATCCGTATACGGACCAGAAAACGGAACATAAGGAACATCGAAACTGATTCGAATCCGTTGAATATCCGTCAATGACGGACCATTTACGGACCGGTATGTCGTGTTAAAAACGGACAAGTCCGTTTAAAGTCCGTCAATGAAGGACCGTTTACGGACCGTTATGTCATGTAAAAAACGGACTAGTCCGCTGTAAGTCCGTCAATGCCGGACCGTTTTCGGACCGTTATGTCGTGTAATAACGGAGTATTTCCTTGTCCGTATCCTACCGATTTTTTCAACAAAAATAGACCATATGTTTATTATTTTCCATACAAAGTACTTTTTTTCTTTTTTATAAATACATTAATAATTATTATTTATAATTACAATATTTAGCACATCTAGCTCGGTTTAGGACCCGGAGTAAAATCCAACATCTATATGGAAAAGAGACAATAAATTAGTTATGGTTTAATTGAATGTGTACACGATGCAAATTCTCACATGTTATACACAAAACATTGTGAAACATTAAGTTTCATAAATCTTACCCTGTTGCTTGATGTTGTTTGATTAATGGTGTGATAGAAAGAATTCCTATTGCATATTCTCCATATATTCCCATTAAAATAATATTTTCACGACTTTGTAAAAATAAAATTTTTTCATATATTTAGTTAGAATATTCTTCCACCTCAAGTCCAAATTCTAATATATATTTTATTATTTTTTTTTTTTTTTGTATTGTTTAATGCAAAAATTAAAATAATTGTATAAAATTTTTTATTTTGTAAACAAACCGATGAAATCCGTATTTAAAGGTACGGAAACGGATACACCAATACGGAGTTAAAACGTATTGTGTTCGAAAATCCATTTATACGGTCCGTTAATGTTCCGTATACGTACAAGCATTGACGGATACGTACATTACGGATAGTTAACGCGCCCTAAAAGCCGGATTCATGAATCCGTACGTGCCGGAGAGTCCGTAGAAATTTTTCTTGGGTAATGTCTACATTATATGTGTATTATTGCATATGAAATTGTGCACAAAATAAATTTACGCATTTTGTGTTTATATTTACCCATTACGCTTTATATTAAACGAAAATTTACTAATTTTATAGTAGTGAAGTAAGAATCTTTTTTGAGAGTGTATACCATAAAGTAAGATTTACGGAGAATTTTTGCGTTAAATATTTAAGTTCTCTATCTCCAAATTTTTAGGTTAATTCCATCTAAGGGATTCATTTTTGCGATTTTCAAAGGCTTATTTATATAATGTACAGTTAGCAACTAACAGGAACTTTCACTGATACATTTTTGGTTATTTTCCACGTGAATTTTGAAAGTTTTGGTTAAATTTTAGCTGTCAAATCCTTAATATTTAGACATAATGAAACAAATACCGGGCTTAATATGCACTAGACCGTACCACCTTACAGGCAAAAAAAAAATAGTGCGCGGTACACCTTCGAATATTAAGTATTTTTGCAATTCTAATTTTTTTTTCGAACTTAGGGGTCGCATTTTTTAATTTTTCGTTATAGCTTCGGCATTTACAGTCGGATCTTAAAGTGTGATATATCGACTTTTTTGCATCGAGAAGACTATTGTTTTGCTATAAAGGAAAAATCCTATGTAAAAAAAATTTAAAAAGGCGATTCCTACATTCGGCAATAAAAAAAATAAAAAAATATTCTACTGGGTTTATCGAAAAACTTCCTTAGCAAAAGTTTAATGTTTTTGCGAGCTTTAATTTTCTGACATTAAGGTTGTAGGAACTGAGGTAAATACTAGAACGGGATACTTGAGGTCAATGGCCTTTAGAGCAAAACATTGGTCTCCTCGAGGCAAACACATTGATGTATCATTCTTTTAAATCCGACTGTAAATACCAAAGATATTACGAAAAATTTAAAAAAGCGAACTACATCAACAAAGAATGGATAAGAGAAAGACGTTCCGTGGCTGCAATATATTCATGCATTATCTTGTAATGATAATACGTTACATTTTACACTTTCTCAAAACATAAAATAATGACTTAACGATATTTAATTATGTACTACACGACTTACAAATTACCCAGCAAAAAAATTTAAAGTCCTTCTTTCATTACTTCAAACGTATTCGTACACTCATAGAAATAAATCTGTAAAAATAGCAGGAAAAGTTACTAAAAATTAGTTAAAAATTACGCTGCTAAAATTAGCAGATTTTTTTACTAAATACTTGTAAAATGAGAACAGCAAAATTAAAATTGTTAAATTTACAGAATTTTAGTTATATTTAGGCTAACTTTTAGTTAATTGAAAATAGCAAATTGTACTGTAAAATCTGCAGAAAATTTTGCTAAATATTTGTAGACTAAAAATAGCAAAAACAAACTGTTAAATCTACAAAATTTTTGCTATTTTTAAGCTAAATTTAGTTGAATGCAAATAGCAGTCTATTCTGCTAAAATCAGCAGAAATATTTGCTAAAAAATTGTAAACTACTGTTTTCAAAAGGCTCGATTTTTATTTGCATTTAAAAAATCGAAAAAAACTTCGAAAATTTTAAATTTTTTGTTGATTTTTAGGCTACTAATTATTTAGCAAAATTTTTTGCTGATTTTAGCAGGTTAATTTGCTGTTCTCCATTTACAAAAATGTAGCTCAAATATAACTAAATTTCTGTATATTTAATTTTTATTTTTGCTGTTCCCATATTACTAATATATAGCAAAAATAATCTGCTAATTTAGCAGTTTTTTTCTGCAGCATCATTTTTAACTAATTTTTAGTAGTTTTAACTAAATTTTTTACGGACTTTTTTCTATTAGTGTAGGCATATTTTTACTCCTTTCTTAGAAGTAATTCTCAACAACCTCAAAAAAAATTACTTCCTTCAATCTTTCAAAAGTAGCCGTAAGTGTATTTGTAGCGCTTTTTTAGAAGTAATTCAGAATGACATCCAAAAAATTATTTAATTATTACCCCTACGGGAAATTTTAACAAACTGTCACCGAACTGGGCCCTTTATATGAAATAGAGTGGCCAATTTTACATGACGTTGTCATAGGAGTAGGAAATTGACCCCTTGTGACACGTCACAAGACAAATCCAAGGACAGGTTACTGAACTCTCATAAAAAAACAAAGTTATAAAGAATCATTGCTTTAAAAGTGGTCCTAATTCTGATACAGTTTTTTTTAGAAACGGAAGATAACAGGTTCGACTACTGGGGGAACCAATATTTTTAAAATTTTTTTTATTTGTTTTTTATATTTACAATTATTTACAATTTACAATATTTGCAATTAAATTCAATATTCTTTTAACTTTTAAATTTTTAAAAAATAGTTTCGAATTTCGATTAGTCTAGTATCGAAAACTCTGGAATTTTCTGGAAGAAAATAGCCCAAGAAACAGGATTTACAAAATACGTCAATCTGGTAACGTAACACCACATTTAAATATACACCTCAGCATATGGTAAGGTTAAGTGCCATAAATAATGTTAAGTAGTTGGGATCTGTTATGAATAACATAAGAGTTATAATCATAGAAGCACTGGACTTTTCTAATGTGTTCATTAGAACGTTACGAAAAAAAGAGAAGTCGCGCATTAACATTGTTATAGTAAAGTCGTGCATTAACATCATGCTGTTAATTGCTTATTAGCTGGGTATAGTCAGTTGATTATTAAAGTTTGTGTGTTTGTGTATTTATTTAAAGTAATACAACGTTGAGTAAACAAGTGTAAAGCTAAATTCACTAAACAAGTGTATAAGTTCAATATTCAAACTTAAGTGTATTTGTGTGTGTTATTTTAATTTTAAGAGAGCACCAAACTCATTTATCTAAGGGAGATAAACTAATGTTTTTATAAGGTAAAACGTAATAATTGGTGTCAGCGTTGGGGGCTGGTGATTTCGATTGCAATAGAAAAGAACCCGGTTTATTTAAAGGAAATAAATTAACATTTTTAAAAGGTAAAAATTTAACAATATATAAGCTGAAAAATCGCTTTTTATGCATCTGTGAAAATAGTACTGGAAAAAATACTAAAGCACCTTTTGCACTTGTTTAGTCAGAACTTTTATTGAAAAGAATAAGACACAATATATCGCAATGACCAAGTAGTGTTTTTATACCAGTCAACTTTTATATCAAAAAATAGCTCAGCGGTAGAGAGTTACACAATTAATCTTTAGGTCGTAAGTTAGATACCCGGTGGCGGCAATAAAAAAAAATGTGAATAAAACTAATATAATTTTTTTTAGTTCGAAAAGTAATCCTATGACAACTCAATGTTAAAATCATTAGTATTTCTTTTAAGAAAGAATTACATCTAGATCATTAATTGTAGTGCTTTTTCTACTGCCTTGGCATCTCTTTTTTGCTGGGTAAAGTTTTAAATAAAACAATATTGAAAATTTATTTTTAAATATATTTCTACTTTGCAATTCTGTGTATGCAAGAGGGTAAGGTATATATTTTTCAAACACAATAATTTATTCACATTTTAAGCAGTCAAATATTTTATGTGTCGATAGTTTAGTGGGTAAAGTCTTCTGCTAACAATCAGAGATCTCAGGTTCGACTCCCAGTATGCTTTAACTAATATTTAAAGAAACTATATTTGCTATAAATTTCTTAAATTAATTTTTTGTTTGTAAATTTATTTTTAAAGAATTTATGTTTCCGAATCTTGTAACCACATAAGTAACCAACTACTTTATCAACTCCTAGTTAACGAATATATATTCTTAGGTCTCATCGCCTGTAAAATGAATCAGTTAAATAATCTGGAAAATCATTCATGTATCTCTATGGCTATTTTATACTTTGTACATTATTTTGTAATATGTGGTTTTGTTGGGCATTTTAAAAGTATTTTATGGGATTTTAAGAATGTTCGTAGCAACTTAACTATTCTTTAAATTTTAAATTCTTCCTTATAAGCTTGTTCATTGTGGATTTCTTTTACATTTTTACTAGAAATCTTTAGTAATTTTTACTTTTTTTTTAACCACAAGTTAACAAATAAAAGGTTACATTTGTAGCCAAGTTTTTCAACCAAAACCCAAAAAAAAGCACTGTTTAAAACTTAAACCACTTTGACCACAAATGACAACAAAACGTTTAGAGCAAAACGTAAAAACTAAAAACAAATCTAAACAATTTGGTAACATAAACTTAAATACTCACATACTAAAAAGCATTTAAACGCAACCACTAAAAACAAAATAAACAAAACAAAAATAGAAACTCCTAAAAGTAGACCACCTTTTTTTTGTTATGTGGCCCCTAAAAGTAGATAGTAATTATTTGTTTATACTTATTTCCTTTTAAATGAGAAAATAAAAATCTCAAACAAACCAATACAATTTTATTTGAATTTTCTTTATGCTATTTAAATTTTATGTTTGTCTTTTTGAGAAAAGAGAATACAAAAAATTAATGAAGAAAAAAGGTTTTGGAAAAACAAAAACCAATTAAAAAATATGTTAGTTTAGTGCGGTTTGGAATAAAGTATATATATAAATTTAAATTTAAAAATTTATTTATTATTTTAAATAAATATTTAACATCTATTACAGATTTTGACAATATTTTACAAATTACTCTTTTATTATTTATAATTTTCTACCTTTAAATGTCACTTTTAAAGTATTAATAACTTATTAAAAATGTATCCTTTAGCTTTACTTAATATTATTAGTATTTGTTTATTTGTTTGTATCTACTATTTAGTAACATATTTTAACTTTTTTGCTATTCATTGTAGTTAGTGGCTTATTTAAGTGCATTAAGTAGATTTTTATTAGATTCTTATGAACGTTAATATTTAATGATGTGGTTTTTAAATTTTATTAGTTTAAATTGTTGTTGTTTTTTGTTTTAGTTATATTAATTGTTTTATTTTTCTATAATTATAATAATGAAAATTTAATTTAATTTTACTTTACTTTATAGTGTCGCCATTTTCATTTAACACTAAAACATACAATACAAATAAAAATTATAAATATTATATTAAATATACAATTAAAAAAAGGAACTTTTGTTATAAATTAATTAGAAAATTGCTAAATGGAAAAATAACAACGAAAAATGTTTACAATTGGAAATAAGTTATAAAGTATAAATATTAAAAATATGTTAGAACATTTTTTTAACATACAAAAAATCAGGTTATCGACAGATTTTTATAATTTTTTATAATAATAATCTGCCATTAATTCAAAAATTCTTTCTAAAAATCAGCTATCTCATCCTCCTTCATTGAGCGTAATTGTCACTTGCCCAAGTAATATAGAAAAAACCGCGAAAAAATATTCAATAGTTATTAAAAATCACACTAAATCGTTCATCCAGAAAAAATGAGCTTCAACTAAAGTTTAACAGTTTTATAATTTCTGTTTTATTGCACAGTGTAATACCTTTTAATGTTATAAAAGATTAGCTAATACTTTTTAGTAAATGGAAAGATTTTCATAAGGGAAAGTATCTGCCAATAATGTCAAATATTTTACCTATAAATCAGCCTTCCCGCCTGTCTGCACTTGGCATGATTGTTACTTGCTTAATAGCGACAGGTCAAAAGAATGTGTTCTGTAGGGGCTGAAGAGCAGTTTAGGCTGCGATAGACAAAAGGACCTAAAATGAATCATTAGTTATTTAGAAATAGTTTAGTCTGCTCTAAAAAAAACTGAATTACACATAAATTATGTTAGTTACAGTTGCAACCACCTTAAATTTTGTCGTACGGTATAATATTAAGCAAGTATCTGCAAATAATGACAAATATTATACCTGAAAATCCGTAGTAATCGTCTTTGGAAGCATACATGGAACTAATTAATTATTTGGACAAATTAATTGATGATTTCTTTAGCAAAAAATTTAAATTAATGATAATTAAATTTTTGGCATTATCATTACATCGACTAATGCTTTGAAATACATCAATCTCATTAGGTAAGGTTGAATGGGAGACCGCCAGAACGGAGAGTTCACTTTGAGGCCACAAGGCCCATTGCGATACCCTTAGTCTCCCCCACATCCGCATGGAAAGAAAACTCACTAACCTATAAAAAATCTAAAACTATTCAGATCCTCTCAAAAAGTCTGCGAGGCCAGACAGAGAGAGCCATAGGGTTCGTAGGGTATCCTACAATTGGTCAAGGTCGTCCACCTTGCCCTCGTCTCCCTGTCCGATACATCCGTTATCACACCGAACAGCTCCCGTACAGGGCCCCCGTCCGACTCGGAGCTGTTCCTTGCACACTCGTCAGCCACCTCGTTCCCCGCGATAACAGCGTCTCCCGGAACCCATGCCAGCCTGATTAAGTGCCGATGAATCTATTTGAGGGATTCAATACAGTGACCCTCATACCTTGATCTAATAGTATCGGATTCCAAGGCCTTCAAAGCAGCAATACTATCCACAAAGATGCTAGTGGATGATGGATCCATATCCCGTTCCATTAACATGCGTGCGGATAAGTCAATTGCGTAGACCTCTGCCTAGAAAACGCTACAATCGTCCGGGAGTCGCGCTAAGACTCAAATGTCCAGTTCGCCGGAATAAACTCCCGACTCTGTCCCCATGTCCGTCTTCGAACCATCTGCATAGATTAGATTAGATACGAAGGCACTACACTAATAGAAAAAAGTCCGTAAAAAATTTAGTTAAAGCTACTAAAAATTAATTCAAAATGATGCTGCAGAAAAAAACTGCTAAATTAGCAGATTATTTTTGCTATATATTAGTAATATAGGAACAGCAAAAATAAAACTGTTAAATATACAGAATTTTAGTTATATTTGAGATAAATTTTTGTAAATGGAGAATAGAAAATTAATCTACTAAAATCAGCAAAAAAAATTTTGCTAAATAATTAGTATCCTAAAAAATCACCTAAAAATTTTAAATTTTCGAAGTTTTTTCTCTATTTTTTTTTTTAAATGCAAATAAAAATCGAGCCTTTTGAAAACAGTAGTTTACAATTTTTTAGCAAATATTTCTGCTGATTTTAGCAGAATAGACTGCTATTTGCATTCAACTAAATTTAGCTTAAAAATAGCAATTTGTAGATATAACAGTTTATTTTTGCTATTTTTAGTCTACAAATGTTTAGCAAAATTTTCTGCAGATTTTACAGAGTACAATTTGCTATTTTCAATTAACTAAAAGTTAGCCTAAATATAATTAAAATTCTGTAAATTTAACAGTTTTAATTTTGCTGTTCTCATTTTACTAGTATTTAGTAAAAAAATCTGCTAATTTTAGCAGTTTTTTCTGCAGCATCATTTTTAACTAATTTTTAGTAACTTTTTCTGCTATTTTTACAGATTTATTTCTATGAGTGTACGCGCCGCGATCAATATAGATTTTTTTGTACTGCCTAGAGTTCCCTAGAGATTCAGGCTACCAATAAAGCCAATAATCCCGTTGGGAGAATTTCCCCAAACGTCCTAAGATCACACGAAACGGTCACCCAGAAATCTGAGTCTCCTGTCACACAGTCTCGGTCATTCGCAGAGAATATGCTCCGATGTCTCAATTTCCAGCTCACAAAACCTGCAAACATCAGTATCTGACCGGCCCTGTTTGTGAAGCTGGTACCTGAGCCCACATTGCCCAGTTAAGTATCCCGTCAGGGTCCTAAGGTTACCCCCGTCGAGTGACAATAGTCGCCTTGATACTCCGCTGGACAAGGAAATAAATCTTTTGGCCTGCCTTTGGCCAGTAGAAGTTTCCCAATGCTTAGCAAACTCAGTCTCTCTCCATTGCCTGAGTTTTTCCCTAGCGTATACCCTAGGTATCCCAAAGAATGGTTCCTCATGCTCTTCATGACAAGCAGTCTGCATACATCGAGACATCACCACTCCAGATAACGGAGTCAGCGGCCCAGTCTGCCCTGGTCGGTTCAATCACCTCAAAAGTCATGATCGGTAAAATGTTATCCGTTTCTAGACAGTGTTATCGATGACATGTTCACGTTGTTGAAGGCTCCTTCCAAGTCCTGGAAGGACGCCAACACGCCCTCCCCCTTTTTAAGGGTGTTTTTACGATTTGTTAGAATAGAGCCAAAAATTACCATTATGTGGGGGAGTTAGAGTGTTAAAATGTTTCACAAAAATATTTGCCTTAAAATTTTCTACAAAGTTGCTCAGCATACCCTCCACCTCAGATGTAAAGAACACATAGTTTCATATACCAATATGCTGCACGAACAGCCCAAAGCGGGCAAACTTTAACCAACAACCCCCCCCCCCCCCCCACTAAAATAAAATTTCGATGTGATCTTTCAAAACGCCGACAATCGTATATTTTTTTTAGTCCCCTCTACCAGAATCCATTGTCAGAGCACCGTAATTTTGAAAAAAGTTCGAAATTGTTGTACAGTGTAATTTAGACAATAAAGGGTTCTTCAATAAGAGCGCTACAAAAGTTTTTTTAAATAAAACAAAAACGGTTTTGGATATCAATGAAATTCTTTATTCCTGTGAAAGTACGTTTGATGCCATTATGTATGGAAATCGATCTCTTTTGCATGGCCACCACGGGCACGCTTGCAGAAGTCTAGACGCTGAACCCAATTTTCGACGGTTTTCAAGCATAAATCGGCCGATATTCGTACGAAGTTCATCAATCGTCGCTGCCTTGTTGGCATTGACCATAGATTTGACGTAGCCCCACAGGAAATAGTCCAACGGCGTCAAATCGCACGACCGAGGCGGCCAATCGACTTGACCATTTCGTGAGATAACACGTTCTCCAAACTTGGTTTGCAATAAATTGATTGTGACATTCGCTGTGTGGTTTGTGGCGCCATTCTGTTGGAACCACATGTCCTCCAAGTCCATATCATCCAATTGGGGCCAAAAATATTCGGTTATCATTGAACGGTAGCGATTCCCATTCACAGTAACGTGCCGGTCTTGATCATCACGGAAGAAATACGGCCCAATGACGCCGCCGGCCCATAAACAGCACCAAACCGTAATTTTTTCGGGATGCAATGATGACTCATGGAGTACGTGTGGATTGCTGTCTGACCAATAATGCATATTTTGTTTATTGACGAAGCCATTCATTATGACAACCATAAATTGGACGTAGCGCTCTTAACGTTGAGGCCACTGACTCCGAATGTCGGTAGTAAATTTTAATAATTTCGACTCGTTGTTGGCTCGTATATCTTTACATCATGAAATGGCAAATCTTACTGAAGAGAAATGTCAAAAGAGCGGCAAGAAATATGGCGTCGTTTGCTGTCCCTGTCTTTCTACTTTTGTAGCGTCCCTGTTGAAGAACCCTTTATGTAGTATTCATTTTTATTTTTTAGCTAGCTGTAACAAAATTTATTCTGATTTTTGTTTTTAACTCAGATAAAGTAAGCTGTTTTCCGGAAATTTTGTAAAACCCCTTCCTTTACCAAGGTGAAAGCTGAAATTTTTCATTTTTCCTGAAAGTATATCAAAACATTGTATTGTTTCTTGCGGAATTTGGTAAAAGTTGTTCAAATAACTCTTTTAATATCAAATTTTATATACAGTAATAAACAATTACAAGTTAACCCTTATAGGCATGTGGGGTCAAATTAATTTCAGATTTTTTAAATGAAAAACAAGTGCAATTTGATATGAAAATCAATATAAAAACCTTTCATAAAGCATTTTTGTATGTCTGTCTGTCCATGTATACTTGTGCGTCGCAAATGTTAAATTTGGCACGCCAACTTATATCGGTAGAACTACTAAGCCTCTGGATTTTGGTTAAAATCGGTCCATGATTAGAACTAGTTCCCATATAAAGGTCCCACCAAAAATTGGTTTGTTCGCACGCTATAGGTCGTAAATACGAAGATATAGTAATTAAATTTGGTAAACTGACTCACGAGGGCCAATTGATGCTAGATGTAGTAGGTCCACATTTAGACCTATAGCCCATATATAATATATTTCCAATTTTCTCTTAAATACATCTAACATTAGGTAAAATTTAAATTTTTTACAGTTTTTGTAATTTTTTTGGCATTTTTCCATTTAACTATTTTTTATATGTGCTTGGGAGTTTGAAAAATTTGCTTTACCCTTAAACTTACTTTTACAGCTGCATTTAAATTGTTGTCAATTCAATTTTGATTTGCTTTGTACCTACAAGTGGTTAATATCAAATTTAAATCATCAGATTTTTATTTGCCTTAAAAAAAATTCTTTATATCCTTTAACACAAAATATTCCTTTTTTATCTTGTATATTTGATTGTCAATATAATATAAGAAACAATTTTAATTAAATTTTTCTTTTTTTTTCTTTCACCTTTTGCCACTTTACTAACAATATCTTTTGTGCTGCAATGTCAAAACCAGGAATGGAATGATTATAATTTACGATGGAATGACTCAGAATATGGAAATGTAAAAGATTTACGTATAACACCAAATAAACTATGGAAACCTGATGTGCTGATGTACAATAGGTAAGTTGGCATATTAAAGCAAGCAAATAAAAAAATGGAATAACAGATAAAGAAAAGGGAAAATTTAATAAATATTTTTTTATAAATATATTCTTCTATATAGAAATTAAGCATAAGTATAAATAAACCATTTTTAAGTATTGTTTAATTATAATAAAATTTTCAAAATTTATATAGTAAATAAAAAATTTTGTTTCAAACAAGGTAAGATTTAAAAAAAAAAAATTATATAAAAAAAAAACCTTTTTATTTTATGAGCAAATAAAATGTACAAAAATTTTTACATGGCTATACATAACCTAGTTTTTTATTGTTAATAATATTATAATTTTGTTAACTGTATGAGTTGCCTTAACTAACGCACTTTGTAATATATTTAATTACAAAAACAAATTAGTTTTCTAACAATTTATTAAATATTTTGTTAAATTTTTAAAACAACTTCATTTAAAAAAAAACAAACTTTATCCCTTAATTTTTTTGCTTTAATTTAACATGTTTTTGATCATTAAAAAAGTTTTTATTTTTAATTTCCTTAACATGAACTAACATTTCAAACTCAGTTTTATATATCAACCACAAAAAAAAAAAAAAACAAAATTATATGTACATTTCAATAAGAGTAGTTTACACACGCAGTGGTCACCAAAAAAAGTGGGAGTGTACATTGTCAGCTTGCCGTTTATGTGGGCCTTACATTGTAAAATATACCAACCAGAAAAAAATGCATCATTCAACGCCATCTTAAAAGCTTGTTATTTAACAAAAAAAAAAATACTAATCTATTCTTAAACATAAATTTAAATCAAAAGCTAACAACCGTTTAACCAGAATATTATGCAAAATATTGTTTTCAAAAATTTTAAATAAAAAAACTAAAAGAATATTACAACAATATTTATTTAAAATCTTAAATATTTGTTCGTGCTCGTTATTACAAAACATAAAAAAATCTATAAATCACTATTGCACCTTCTTTTATTAACTACAAAAGAACATATCTATAAACATGTATATAAACATGTATATAAACATTTTATAAACAATATGCTGGTGTAATATCTCTGGTTAAACCAACAATACTTGTTTTTATTTAGCCTTAATTTTTAATTATTTTTTATTGTTAATTAATTATTATTTACTTATGGGCCAAATAATTTTCAAGTATTGTGCATTTAATATCGCAGATTATTGTGAAAAAACAAATAAATCTAATCCCTCAATCAACAAGAAAATTAATAACAACAACACATACATATATCATCATATTAAGTAATTATATATTTAAATAATCAAAAGTCTTAAACTCTTAGTAGTAAAATTAAACATTAAGGTAAATTTTCATGATCTTAAATTAATCCGCAATATGGAAACATATTTATTTAACTCTTTTATAAATTATTATTAAAAATAATTAATAATAAAGTTAAATTGTTGTTCCTTATTGTAGATTGTGGAAACTGCCTTACTAAATAATTTAGTTTATAATAAAAAAAACAAAATACTTAAAAATCGTTAATTTATATAGTTTCATAAATACATTTAATTTTAAAACCAAAAAGTGATATTAATGTTTTAAACTTATAATTCCAATACCATTTTGATAAACTCTCATTTTTTTGTGTTTCGAAGGCCTGATAACATAATGGAAGTTTATATGGGAATCAACATCAAATGTTTTATTTAAAGTCCCAGTTATTACCTAATTGTACATTGTTGATAATGGGGAGAATAGTTTTAAAGATTAACATTTTTCTCTAAAAATTATAAACACATTAATTTTCAAATCAGACTAGATCTAGTTTCTGCCTTTTTCTATGGACAGGCTTCATCAGTGATTTTTCAATAAATTGTATTGTTGTTTATATTTTATTATTAGATTTTCTCTATATGATAAGTTTTCAACAACCCGTCCGTCGGCTGCAGGAATCGAACCTATGCCTATTCCTACATTACAAACGTAACTATACTAAAGTGCAACAGCTTAGCCATCTCACTCAAGTAAGGCCTTGAATGCAACGTAGCTAAGCTAATTCACAGATTTCTTTCGTATTCAGCTTTCTGTTATTGTTTTTTACTCTAGATTTTACAAGCATTCTAATTTTAGGATTTTGTTTAACTTCCAATCTCACCCGTGTCTCCTTTTTCGCAAAGGTTGCCACACTGACGTATAGTTTTTGCTTTTTTTTCTTAAAATTTCCCAGAATCTAATTATTTTCCAATAAGAAAGAGATTGTTCTTCTTGAAAGAAGAGTTCTCTTTTTTATAGCAGAAGTTTTCAGAATCTAAGGAATTTTCTATATGAGAAAGGCTCTAAACATACACAGTAATGGTGGTAAAAATATGAATAGTGGGTATCGGGTATTTGTCTTTTTTTTGGGTACTCGATACTTAAAACACTACTCGATATTTTCAGAGTTGCATTTTGGATAAACAATATATATATAAAAATGTGACTCTGCTAAATTATTTACCACAAAAATGTGACTCTGGTAAAATATTTGTCACAAAATTACAACTCTGCAAAAAGAAAAAATCAGAAGTGAAATATTTAAAATAATATGTTAAAAAACTTTGAAAAATGCAATGAATAGTTGGTAAAAAAGTAAATATTTTCAAAGAATTTTACCAAAAAATTTTAAAAAATTTCAATTTTAAAAACCGTTAAAAGTATCGAGTAGTATCGAGTATCCAAATCAAAAATATCGAGTAGTATCGAGTATTGAAAAGTAACCGAATTTACCAGCACTAATACACAGATTTTAACTAAAATCAAAAGGCTTTGTCCGTGACCCCATGTGAATCAATGTATCAAATTTCATTAAAATATCTTTGTTATTGCGGTCTGTAGAGAGCGAAAAAGCGAATTTTGGGGGACCTTTGTATGGGCACTAGAGCACCCATGAAGTATATGGAATATGCAAAAGTGTTGCTTTTTCACCTCCTCGGTAGATTGGGCGTAAAAAATAATATCCCCGCAAAAACTGGTCCTCTCGGATTAGCACTAAAAAATAGACTAAAATTAGTTCAAAGCTTCTTTGCGCTATAACTCTTAAAGTAAAGGTTTTACAAAAAAATACTAAATGGGCATATCTACAGACAATGAAGTGGCTAACATTTTTCTCATACACACTTTTGATGTATCAATGATGCGTCATGGTAATTTAATTGGTTAAATCAAAATTTGTGTTTAATCACTTAAATCACTTTGAATTAAACCACTTAACTCACCATGTTGCGTCCTTGATACGACAAAGGTGTGTATGAGAAAAATGCTAACCACATTATTGCCTGCAACATGTCCATATGGTATTTTTCTGTAAACCCTTTACTTTAAGAATTATACCGCAAAGAGTCTTTAAACTAATTTTTGTGCATTTTTGGGGCTAAAAGCCGCGGGTGACTGCCTGCTTTAATCCCAGATGATCAGTTTTGGCGGAAATATTATATTTTACGCCCAAATTACCTTAAAGTGCGGGGGGAGGTGAAAAAATAACACTTACATATATATTGTGGGCGCTGTGGTGTAATGGTTAGCGCGTTGGACTGTTACACGTGAGGTTGCGGGTTCGAGCCCCAACCAAGGCAACATCAATTTATGAAAAATAATAATATGTATGAGTTTTTTCTATCCCTCATACATAACGCAGCGTCCTCCTTCGGTGTTTCCATAGCACTTAACCCCACCGAAGTAAAATAATATAACAGGGCTATGAACTAAAAAGCTTCAACAAAGTTCGCCAACTTACCATCAGATGGCGCGCAACAACTGTTCTAAAATTCAACATCTCGCGCAATTACAGTGTTGCTATATTTGAAGCCCTTCATCTTTCACCACCTTTCACTTCTTCTCTATCCCCTTTCCAAAGGAAGCAACACGTTAATTAATAGGAAGAATTTCCTGAGTGTTGCTTCTCTATTTAAAAAAAAAAAAATATATGGGTGCTCTATTGGGCGCCACTATAAATCAGCACGAAATTAGCTTCTAAATACATTTTAAATATTGACTTATTTCTGGCACTGAACCTAAATTTTAAACTTTGCTGCACTGAGAGAATTATCTGCATGATATTAATGAATTTTTGCATAAAACCAATGAAGTTTCACTGGAACTCGTCCATTGAAACTTTTCATTGAATTAATGGAATTTTTCATAAAATATTGTCAAAAATTTCATTTTATTTATTAAAAGTTTCATACACTCAATGAAAAAGTTTCATTAAAACTAGATTCATAAAGTATATGAAGCTTTTTTTATCGAATTTAAGAAATTGTTCATTTATATTGTGAAGAAAACTTCATTCGTTTACTGAAAATTTTCATTAAAATTCGTCCAGCAAAATTCTCTATGTGTATCTTCAGAGACTTATAGTAGAATTTCATGACCAATATTTTTGCGGAACATTTTAACCCTCTAACTCTTCAAATTACGTGTCGGTTATGTCCATTTTTAAACGAGGCCAAAAAAGTCCATTACATTGAGGAGGTAGAGGGTTAAAATGTTCCACAAAATTATTTGCCATGAAATACCACCATAAGTCTCTGAAGACATCAAAGTTGCAAATTTAAGTTCAGTGCGAGAAATAAGTCAAAATTTAAAATGTATTTAAGGGTTAATTTCGTACTTCTTCAGAAATGGCACTCAAATGTCGCTCAAAACTGGATTTTAGGAGGAAACGATGTGAATATTCGATTTTAGGTATACGATGTGTTCAGCGAACTTATGTAAAAGACTACGTGGAACATTTCTGTGGAACATTTTAACCCTCTAACTCTTCAACTTATGGGTCTTTTTTGTCACTTTTTAAAAATGGGGCATGTCAAAAATATCAGAGAAGCTGGGAAAACGAACACTTTTGCACATGTGGATGCTCTAATGGGCACTAGATCTATTTTAACATGCACATCCTTGGGCCGACATAAGATTGTAGTTATACTTTAGCTATTTATATTTTGAGCCTAAAGGACCGTAAGTTGTTTTTCACGTGGAAAAATTCCGCTCGAACTTTAAAGGTCTCAAATTGTAATTTAAATTGTGAAAATGAAAATCTTTTTTATGTAATTGGAAAGCCACAATCACAATAAACACAGAATATCACTTTTTCACAAGAAAAATTGTATATTGAATCTGCGTGTAAACAAATTCTACACAATTTTCCCGTGAAACTCATTGTCGTGAAAAATTATTTTTTTTATATGGAGCATAACAGTTTTTTCACGTGAAACTCAAACAACTTACGGTGCTTTACAATGTAAAAATAGAAATTTGTTATTGAAAATGTCTTTATGGTTTTTCGAAGCACTGGTCATAGCATTTTTTCCATTCCGTATGCTACACCTCCAAAACATGGTTTTTGAATTCATTAACGGCTTCTCCTGCTGACGAAAATCGGTGTACACGTAGTTTATCTTTGATGTGGGGGAATAAGAAATATAAATTTTTCAACTAACTTGTTTCTTTAAGTGTAAGTTTTAAACATTTCGCTATGTGTTACTTAAAACATTAACGGGATTGCTAAGTTCTTATTCACTTTGTAGGTTATTAAGTATTTGATGTCCTTGTGTCTGTGGTTTTAGACATAAACATTGACACCTGTATGGAGCTAACTTAATTGTCTGGCTGGTGATAAATGTTATCATTGTCGACATAATTTCAGCTCATTATCGAAAGTATTTGTTCGCTGTGGCTGCACATTCTTTGACCAAATATCTATATGTGACCTTCTCCGAGAAAAGGGGCCTAGTGTGTCAAAAAACGGGTTTGGACTTTAGAGTGGATTCTGGTACCTAAAAGGGTGCAGAATATGATGAAATGAGCTAAAAAAAAACTTAATTTTCACACACTAGGTGCCTTTTCTCGGAGAAGGTCACATATACATATTTAGCAGGTATGTGTTGTGACTAAATTGTGGTTTGATCTCTAACAACTTTGGTGGTTAATAATATAAATTAGAAAAGATTTTTAGGAAACTGGTCAATATTTAAAGCTCAATACAAAATGCGAAATAGTTTAAAACAAAAAAAATCATTAATATCACTTTTTCTGCAATTTAGTTATTGACAATATGAGAATAAGTATACAATTTATAACTCCCTTGAAAAAAAATCAGCAGTAACTTATCCAAATTAGAGACAAAACAAACTTAGTTTAATTTCAAAAATGTTTCTATGCAATGTTGTTTCTGCGAAATTTAAATTTTTTTTTTTCTGGGTATATAAATTAATATAAAAAATTCTCCCCTAACATTTTTAACTTATTCTCACTATTGTCACTAATACAACAATAAAAAATTCAAATTAAATTAGTTTTCATTTATTTTTATATGTATTATATTTATGATTATTTTTTATATATTTTTGTTACAGTTTATCATTAAATTAAAATAAATATTTATATATAAATGTGTGTGTGTGTGTGTCATTTAGCAAAAACGCCTCAATATTGTTTAATTGTATTGATATTGTTATAAATGTTTTTAAATGTGCATTTGCATTTTTACTGGTGTTTTCACAAAATTAAGCTTTATTTATAAAAACAAAAAACATACAAATGACAAACAAAATTATAAACATTTAATAAAAATCAGTTTTAAATTATTATTTATCATAAAATAATAGCTTTATGTATCTAAATATTAACAAAAAAAAAATATTTATAACGAAATATTTTTAACAAAACGTGCTTATTGGTAAAATCACACACAAACAGAAAAAAAAAGAAAAACTTTAGAAAATAAATTAAAAGCAATTAAAAATCATGGTAAAATTAAAAATCAATACATACAAATAAATTTTAATTATTTTGTAGTGTTTTTAAAACTTTTTTTATGAACATAATTAAAAGTTCAATTAAATAGTATCATAAACAGATATTAAATTTTGGGGGCAGGTTACTTATTTTAATATAACAAGAGTTAGAAACTATTAATTATTATTTAGAAACAAATTGGACATTTTTAATTGGTGTTAAGCACTAGGCTGTTAACCAGAACAGACCTTAATAAAGGAATGTAAGGTACACTAAGGCGTATGATTAATATTCATTACTTGCCATACATTAGTATATAACTCATACGCATAGGTGGACATTTTTTTTTGTTTTTATATAGAGGGGTGATACCATATTAACTCAACACAAAAAAAGGAACATTTTCAGATTTGTCATCTCCCATCTGAATGAAATTCACCATAAATATTGTTCGCTACCAGAGCACAATAGATCATTATTTTCTGTTTCCGAAATATGACTGGAAAAAAATTTTAAATTTTGCCTAAAGTATCGTTACAAATTTCACTATAACTTTTTAAATATACTAGATGCAAAATTTATGTTGGTGTTCTTTTTAAGACCTGAATGTACCCTTTAAATCGATATCCCTAACAATTTTTTCCTTAAAATGGTCAAAGGCAATTTTTAGTAATTTTTTAAAAAATATAACAAATTTTATGGGCTTTTGTGCAATATATAGAAATTAGAAAAAACACAGGTCAACAAATTTTTTTACTCCCAGACCAGAGCATACTTTTGTAAATTTTTGAGCTGCGCTGAATCCTAATCCGATTTAAAAATTTCTATAACACATCAAGTTTTCGAAATTTCTTAACCTAAAATTAAAAAATGACAGTTTTTTGGATTTAAGAACTATCCGCAAAATAAAGACAAAATATAGACGAAAAATCAAATTTTTTGCAGTAATAACGAAAACACAATATAAATTTATTTTAACGGAAGATTTCTCCTAGAGGGAATACGATATTGGAAAGGTTAAACGTAAATTTTCAAAGCATTTAGTAGGGCATTTAGATGACATAATACATTTTTTGAATGAAGCTTAATGTTGTTACTTTCCGAATACAAAGAGAATCCGTTTTTTCATTAAAGCTACACTCGAGGGTTGCCTCTCATAAATGCAGTGCATAGTGATGATATTAGGAAAATAGTTTATGAGAAGGAGGCAAGAGTTAGGAAGTCACTAATAGTTTACGCGAGCACAATGGAGCATTAATTTCGGTTTTTTTTAATATATAATAAATTTTATGAGAATGCATTTTAACGGAAGATTTCTCCTAGAGGGAATACGATATTGGAAAGGTTAGACGTAAATTCTGAAAGTATTAGGTAGACATAACACATTTTTTGAATGATGTTTAATGTTATAACTTTCCTAATATAAAGAAAATCCGTTTTTTGCATTAAATCTACACTCAGGGGTTGCCTCCTACAAACGCAGTGCATTGTGTTGATATCAGGAAAATAGGTTATGAGAAGGAGGCAAGAGTTAGGAAGTCACTAATAGTTTATGTGAGCACCCGTCGAAATCTCACTGTAATCTGCACATTTGACCAATACTATGTGTTCGCTCAGAATTTGGCGTTATAACAAAAACGCGAATTCTAACTTGATACGTAAACTAGCGAGACGTGAAACATTTCTCTACAAACATTGTCTTCGTGCTAAAGTTCTTTCTACTCCTATATGCAATAAGAGCTTTTAGTCACTCGTTAAAAGAGTAATGCACAATGGCAGTTAGCTATCCCAAATCTTCTAACAGATGACCAAATATTCACTGACCCAGATAAAGTTAACCTTCTAGTTAAAATGTTTGCAAGAAATTAATTTTTGCAGGCAAGCGACCAACCACTGCTAGAACTATGTCTAAGATATTCTTTCGATCTTGTGCGGTTAAAAAGGTTTATGGAGATCTCAATATAAATAAGTCACCGGGGCCGGATCGTATACTAGCACTGGTACTGAAACAGTACTCTTCGATGCCAGCTCGTCCATTGGCTAGTCTTTTTAGCACTTCGTGCTGTACGGAAGTCTTTTCCTCATGCTGGAAGGTTGCAAATATTCAGCCAATCCCTAAGAAGGGAGCAGCTAAAACACTGAAAACTACCACCCAATTACAAGGTTGAGAACATGGTTAGTTACCATTTTACCAATTCGCTTTTAAGCGACCGACAGTATGGCTTTCATAGAAGTCGGTCTGCGGATGATCTTTCAGTGTATAGAAGTCCATCCATTCATCAGTTTGGTGAAAGTAAAGTGGTTGCCCTAGATATTTTCAAGACGTTTGAACTTATAGCTTTTGATGTCGGTAACGACTTATCTCGATTTATTTCTAGCTTTCTCAGAGATTGCACTATACGTGTTGTTTTATATGGGATCTCAGCCAACGAGATTCAGCTTAATTCAGGGATATTACAAGGTTCCGTTCTTCATTCCTTCCTTTTTCTTATATTTATCAATGATCTGCACGACAATCTCTGAGTGGTGTCTTGAGAATAGGGTCGATTTTAATGCACACAATACCCAATATTGTATGTTGACCCATAAGTCTGTGGGGTCGCCAATATTATCAGTCAATATGGGCAAAGGCCTTGCAACTCTCTCAATATTTTTTATTTGAAAAAATATTAGGCGGCTTGGAACAGGAACGAACTCCGACTGGTTAATCAGGGATGGAAAAGGCTCACTTAAGCGGTCTCTTATACCAAAAAATGTTCGATCGCTCTTACATATTTAAAAATGTAAGTAACTAAAAAATAACTTTCTCTTTGGCTCGTTAAAAAACATAAAAATTAAATATTTAGATATTGCGACAAAAAAACATTTGCAAAAAGCGAAATTTTTGCAACAATATATTCGCTTGTAGAATGTCGATCGCTGATTACCTCTTTTAATTCATTTTCTGTACCATAAAGCCTTTTTCGAATTCCGCCGTTATTTTGCAATTTTTAAGTGCGGTTTTTTAAATATATAACCTAGGGATTAAATTTTTGTACCATAAAGTCTTTTTTCAAATTCCGCTATTATTTTGCAATTCTTTACGTGCGTTTTTTTTTTAATTTATAATCTAGGGGCTATAATACACATTTCAGGCAACAAAGTTTGGCGGCTAGTTGCAAAAAAAATCGCGAAAAATAAAATTTGCAAAAACGAAAATTTTTGCATCAATATATTTGTTTGCAGAATCTAAATCGCTGATTACGTTTCCTAATTAATTTTTTGTACCACAAAGTTTTTTTTCGCGTTCCGCTTTTATTTTGCAATTTTTTAAGTACGTTTCTTTTTAATTTATAATCTAGGGACTATAATACACATTTCATACAACAAAGTTTGGATACATTTTTTCATCAATATATTTGTTTGCAGAATGTAAAGCGCTGATTAAGTTTTTTAATTTATTTTTTGTACCATAAAGCCTTTTTTCGCTTTCCGCGATTATTTTGAAATTTTTTAAGTGTGATTTTTTTAAATTTATAATCTAGGGTCTATAGTACCAATTTTATAAACAAAAGTTTGGTGCTTACTTTGCACAAAAAAAAAAAAATAAATCGCGAAAAAAATATTTGCAAAAAGGAAAATTTTTGCGTAATTGTATTCATTTGCAGACTGTTGATCGCTGATTGAGTTTTTTAATTATTTTTTTCTACCACAAAGTCTTTTTTCGCGTTCCTCTATTATTTTGCAATTTTTTAAGTGCGGTTTTTTAAATTTATAATCTACGGAGTATAATGCCCATTTCATAAAACAAAGTTTGGTGGTTAGTTGCAAAAGAAGAAAATTTTGGCATCGTTTGCAGAATGTAAATCTTTTAATTAATTTTTTAAACCCCAAAGCCTTTTTTCGCATTCCGGTATTATTTTGCAATTTTTTACGTATGGTTGTTTAAAATTCATAATCTAGGGCTATAATACTGTTGGAATAGTATAATTCCATAGTATAGTTCCATTCTTGCTTTTTATAACTAAATTATTATTTTCCATTCCTGTTTACAATCGATGTTTTGAGTCACACAAAGAGCGCACATAATGACCCTGCAAACATTTAAAAGATACATTCCAAGAAGATATTTCATTTGAATGAAAATAATCAAGTAGTATTTACTTTGAAATTGTCTTCTTTTTATCACTTGGAAGATAATTCGAAGATATTTGCAAAAAAGTAATTCAAAAATTTTATCTTTTGTCATAACTTTTTATGACAATATTTCGGCAATATCATCTTTGTAGCATTTGGAAGATAAAGCAAAGTTGTTTGAAATCTTTTATCAATTTGGAAAAAATTAAAACTAAATTTGTACAAAAATAATCAAAAGATATATAGGAAATAATCTCGTGAAAAGTTAAGATTAATTGCGCGGGAAAAATCGGCTAAGATGAAATCAAAATAATTTATAAGTTGGTCAATGGATTATGTATGCAGATATTGTTTTTCAGGCTTAAATTTAATAATGAAAAAATTAAATTATTTTTTTATTGTACTGGGAGTTTATTTAGCGATATCCCTTTTATCTTCCATATGAGTTATTGCTTTCATATTGCCTGGAAGTATTGTTTTAGTGTAACAGTTGTTTCCGACGGAGGAAACTTCCGGAATACGAAATTGATATTGCCGGCAATAAATGTTTTCTTCCTGGCGATATGTTCGGAGAATATTCTTCGTGTTGCCATGTTTGCTGGGTGATATTGGTTTGAGTATGTTCTTGTTCCAAGGCACATAATAGAACAAATGCTTTCTCAGTGATAGAGAGTCCCCCAATCTCTTTATTATGTATACTCTTTGATATGGGTAGTATCGATATTGAGGAATCGAATACTTTTGCTGTTGTGGTCATGCGAATTCAGTGTGATGTCCATTGGAATACGTATTTGCAGTATCGAAAGAAGCATTCAGGTGTCTTGATTTCTTGAAACGGTGTAAAAAATATTTCACTCCATCCAACTTCGTTATTATTTATACCACCTATATTCGACCAAAGATGGAATACAACACCCATATAAGGGGCAGGAGCTTCAAAGTCTACTAGGCAGCAATGGCTTGTAGATGCAACTAATCATCCAGTTTCCATCGCTTAACCTATCTTCTTCTGTCTTCGAATTCTTCCTTCTTATTTTTCGTTTTTTTGTCCAACTTTTCTTACATCCTCTACCTTCTTCTGCCTTCGGATCCTTTTGATCCTCTTTTCTTCGCTTGCTCTCAATTATCTGAACTCACCACTGGTATTATCTTCAGTTATTTCGGATATGAGATAGAGGAGAAAACAATAAGATGCATCTTTCTTCTTTTAGTGGCCCAGTTTCACGTTTAAGGGTTAAAAATGGGATAAAAAATTAACCTATATTTCTGTAAAGGCATGCCTGAAAGTTACGAAATTTAGATTTATTTCTAAACAAATAAAAATTTTGATATCCATATTGCCGATGTTGTGCACACGGGGTTGCCACTTAATTGAAATATTGGTGGAAAAGTCGCTATGGGAAAAGTCGTTTTAAAGCTGAACAATAATGAAGGTCTAAAAATTTGTAAACTTGAACTAAAATCAACAACAATTTTCCATACAAATATTCTTATCGAAAAAAATAATAATTAATTGAATAACAAAAAACCATGTTCGGTCATGTTTGGTATATCGGTAGAGGGGTCTCCAAAAAAGCTTTCATTTGATGACTTTCTCTATACTGAAAAAATTTTGTCGGTAGAATCTTCTGAAAATGCTAGATTAAACAAAGGTATATGCTATTAAAAAGGCGACAAAGGTATTTAGCTTTAAAATAAATAAAAACGTTGTTATTTTTAACAGTTGAAAAAAAAAACAGAAAAATTTTCTCTAAAGCTGATTTATAGGAAGAAGATGAAGAAACTTTTTTTATTGAAACATTTCACAGACACAAGGAATCACCAGACTGCCGCAGTTTTGTCTTACCCAAAGGCTCGTCAGCGGTTAGTTTATGTGTCAACTGATCAAAGTAATTTTTAATTGTTAACTTGTCTATATACGAAAAACTTAATACAGTTTACATCTTTGCAGTTCTTATCTTTACTGTGATTAGCTGTTGTTTTTTGAAAATTTACCATTTTAGTACGTTTTTCCTACAAAATTTTAATAGAATTTTGTTTTAGAATTTTGCTAGCTCTAAAAAATTTTGATTGCTCAATATATTAAAGGGAAAAAGCTAATTATATTTTGAAGATTTTTTAAATACCAAAATGTTTTTAAAACACCCTCTTCAGTAAGATCTTAATAAGAAATTTATTTAAAAAAAAACACATCTTTGTATATAAATTCACTTTTGCTATAAAAAAAAATATTTTTCTTACTGGTATTGCTTAAGAAATATATAGCTAATAATTTTCTAAAGTTTTTCTTTGTTTTTTGCTCATCTTTATTGAAAACAAATTTTAAGCTTTTCTGCACTTTAAGGCTTTGTATAAAATTCATTACCGTCACAACAAAACATCAACTAAATTAAATCAGCAAAACTGAAATTTAAAAAAAAATATTTATCTAACAAAATTAAAGTAAATACTCGTAACTAAAAATTAATGAATACATTAAATAATATGAATCATCACAGCATAACATAAATAAAACATTTAAGCGCACCTTAAGTCCAATACAAATTCAAAAAACACTATAAATTTCAAACTTTAACTATCATCCTTTTATAATCTCAAAACTTTTCAACTAAATTTTTTTATGTGTCTTTGAAAAAAAAACTAATAAAAAAACAATTTAAATAAAATTTAACTAACTTAAATATTATTTGAATAATGTTGTAATATAAAAAAAATAAACTACATTTTCTCAAGTTAATATTTTGCTTTACACTTCCACCTTAACCCCCATTTTAATTTTTATGTAAATTCTTTATCTTAAACTTTTTATATCAACTATCAAAGTCAATATCTACAACAACTCTATTTTGATTAACCCTTTGGTACACAGAGATAAATTATCATATTAGATTTATAAAAATTTGTGAAAAAACTGTAACTAAATATTTTGAGATAGTTATTATACTTAATTAGATTATGGGTCTAAAAAAAACCAAAAATATTTAATAAGTATTTTTGAAATCATAAATGAAAAACATAAAGTTTTAATTTAAAGAAATAAACCCTGCACACGAAATTAAAAAAAAATTAAATTCAGAAAATATTTTTTATTTTTAGTTAAGAGACATTGACAGGAATTCAAAATCGTGCATTTAAAATTGCAAAAATACAAACTCTGGGTTTCAATGGTGTATAATTACGGCATAATTAAAAATACAATTAATCTTACTAGCAGTTGCTAAGCATTAGAAAAGTGGACAGTTATACTTAAAAGTTTAACACATAAACTGAAATTTTAAAACTATTTTTGGGTATATATATTTATTAGTTGGAATCAGTTTTTGGCATGAAGATTAAAGATGTTCAAGAAGTACTTTACTCCTACCACCAATATCCGGCTGAATTTGGAATAGAACTACCATATAGGGGCCAGGGGCTTCGAAATATATTTTAGATCTTCTCAATCATGTGCAAAGAGAGCATCGGTGCTCGTCAATTGTAGTGGGGTATTTACTAGTGGTTCTATTAACTCATTGGAGCATCGTCGGAATGTGGGTTGCGGAACTCGATATTACAACAGGAAGTGTTTTGCAGAGTTCAGTGAACTTATCGCCAAAGCCCAATTTTTATTCGTAATACTCGTTTGTCAAGTAGAGTACATATTCTGTAAGGCACATTTACACGGGATAGAAAACTCGCGACACTTTACGAAAAAGCAGCTCTGTATAAGTGTACGAAATGTAATCTCTAGACCATTAACAACTTCTGTCATATACAATTTTTTTAATTAGTAACAATTTTTAAAATGTCTTGTAACATAATTGAACATTTCAGTTTGTTAAATTCCATTTTGGGTATTTGAAAAAAATTATTCTTTGAAATACAAGAATTTTAATAAAAACAAATACTTGACAACTAGCGATGGTACTTTTATGATAAAAATTAGTGCCAACAATATTAGAGATGACAAATTGAACGCAAAGTTTACGAGTTTTCTATCCCGTATAGATGTGCCTTTAGAGCACCCATGATTAGGGTGACCATTCGTACTAATTTGATCAGTACATGTACTGATTTTTAGTCAAGTGTACTGATGAAAAAGTCGTGTACTGATTTGTACTGATTTTTTAAAATTTGTACTGATTTTTGACGTTTAAAAAATATTAATTTTTTTTTTTTGTAAAAAAAGCCAAGAGGCAAATGAAATGTAGTGTTTTTTTTTTTGATTAATTTTTATGAAGGTAAATTCTACTTGTAAATTTCTTAATATAATATACATATAGTTTCATACACAGAGAAGATTCGTGGTGACAACCGAATTTATCAAATGGTTGCATAGCGATAATAGAAAATCAGTTGATACAAAAGTTAGTTGACTGTGATAAAAATATTTTAATTATCCGGTTGTCAGAGCGGATGTCAGAACGATTCTGTTGTCTGAGTGTAGGAAACGACATCAAAAGCTGAAGATTTTTTCGTACAAAAATCCGTAAAATCTGAAGAAATATATGTGGGTATTTCCATGGAAAAATTTTCGAATCTGTGGGATTTTGAATAGAAAAAAGTACACAAAACCTTAAGATTTTCATTTATAAAAAAGTTGCTGAAAATTTTGTTGCCTCAACCAAACCATTCGATTGACAACAAATTATGTTGGCTGCATAATCAATTTTTTTTTTTTTTTGATGATAATATTTTTTAAAATTTGTACTGATTTGAAGTCAGAAAAAAATGGTCGCCCTACCCATGATATATATGGAATGTGCAAAAGGGTTTTATTTCCAGCTCTTCGCGTATTTTCCGATAGGTTGAGGGTAAAAAATAAGATCTGTGCAAAAATTGGGTTTCTGGTGTATAAACCGGCCAGGCCATTTATATTTATGAAAATTACCCTAAAAAAGGTTCACACCTTTATCCCTCTATAACTCTTAAACTAGAAGCTTCTGCTGATTACGTTACACAGCTCTTTTTTGCAATAATAAAAAGGTCAAAATTTTTCTTTATACAAACTTTGAACCCACTCATGACCGTCAGTGGTGGTTTAAGCGGTCAAAGTCAAAGTTTGTGTCAACACTAAATTTTGTATGTCACTCATTAAATTTTTGGATATATGTTAATGCGTATACTCTTCATCGTATAATAGGAAATTTAACGCAGATTAAAAGAATAATATTTTTTATCAATATTTGGTCCATTCCAGGAGAGAAAGGCCAAAAACTGATTCTGAGTTATAGATTTATTACATATGTGCACCAGGAAACCATGTGAATCTTCCATTTTAGCTAAAGGATGTGTTTAGTGAAGTTATGTAAAACACTATGGGAAATATTTTTGTGGTACATTTTAATACTCTAACTCTTCAATTAAAGGGCCTTTTTTGGCCGCTTTTTAAAAAGAGGAATAAAAGAACCATAAGTTGAAGAGTTAGAGGGTTAAAATGTTCCTCGTAGTATTTTATATAAGTTCGCTGAACATATTCTATACCTAAAATTGAAGATTCACATGGTTCTCCCATTAAATCCAGGCTTATTGGACATTTAAGCACCAATTCTGAATAAGTACGACATTAACTCTTACACATTTTAAGTTTTGACTTATATCTGGCATTGAACTTAAATTTTCAAGAATTATTTTTAGTTTTTGCATTAAAAAATATAAAATTTTCAATTTTGAAATTTTCAGAGACTTACAGTAAAATTTTATGAAAAATATTTTTTATGAATATTTTGAACCTCTATCTCTTTCACTTATGGGTGGTTTATGTCCCAATTTAAAAAGGGGCCAAAAAGTCCCTTTAATTAAGCTGTTAGAGGGTTTAAATATTCTGCTAAAATATCTGTCATGAAGTTCTACTATAAGGTCTGATGGCAACAAAGTTTCCAAAAATAAGCTAAAACTTAAAATGTGTTTAAGAGTTAATTTTATACTTATTCAGAATAAGTCATTTCGGATTCCAACTGTACACAGTAAATTCTCTGCACTAAGGGTTTAAATAACCAAAATTATCATTATTTTCACTGGGGTTTCCACACAGGTAGTATCGTAGTATAAATTGAACAAGTTGCGTGGGAGATATAAAATGTTTTGTTTTATTTTAAAGGGCCAATTAATGATATTATATATTGAATATAACATTACTCATATGGCTGCCGTGGCTTCGTTAAATGGCACCCAACCGAGAGTTATAATTAATTTCTTTTCTAAAATTAACAAAAGATAAGTTATGACCGCCATGAGCTGCCAAAATCTGTCCAACCCTTTTGTATAACGCTATATTTAATATTAAACGATTAATCGATTTATTTCCAATATTGCCTATAGCCAGTTCAACTGGAAAATTCATTCATTCCGTGAAAAGACTTTAACCGATTTTATATTATTTCTTAACTGCACTTATAAAAAAAAACCAAGTCTAAAGTAGGGCATACACGTTCAATGTTATTGATAAATTTTTCAAAAATCAACCAATCAGAACATTTTATTTTTAAATACTTTGTTCTGATTGGTTGATTTTGAAAACATTGAACGTGTATGTTTGCCTAATGATTATTATTTTTACAAAAAAATATTACTTAAACGTAACACATAAATGTTTTAAAATATCAAAATTATGAATAGAAAATCTATGGTGTCTTTTGCGGATTATTACTAATTTCATTAAAAATTTCGTATTATCAAAAATATTAAATATAAAAATTCGCAATAAATTTTAAGTATGTACCAAAGGGTTAATAAATTACTACAACAACAACAACTACCAACTAACTACACTTTTCAAATAACATGGGTAAGCTTAAATGTATTATTGTTTCTTTGCAATTAAATTTAATTGTGTATTTAACAAAATTAAAATAAAACAATTTAATTTTATTTTATATCAATGTGTGAGTGTGTGTGTGTGTGTGCTGTGCAATGCTTGTGTATTGATGTTATGTTTTTTGAACATATACATTTACAGTTGCTAAAAATATTCAAAATTATTAATAAAATAAAACTATATATTGAAAAACAAAACACACATTCGTTTTTATCAATATCAGTACAACACGCTTTGCTTATGTAGCGTGCGTAAGTGTTTTCTGTACGTGTGTGAGTGTGTTCGATATGTAAATGTTACGTGATAAAAAATTTTATAATCATAAATGCATAAGAAAATATCAGAAAAATATAAATAAAAAATAATGCAATATTGTTAAATATTTTAAAATGTTAAATGTATTATGTTACACAATTTTGCTGATTTTATTTTTTTTATTAAAAACACAAGGTCTTTTTTAAAACAAACAAATGGTAAGATTTTAGTTAATAAGAATTTTATTTTTAAGTTAAATTTTAGTAGGTAATAACAAATAATATAAAAATGCTTTCAGTTTTATGTATAAGAAATTTTGGAATAGATACTTAGTGAAATTTTAATAAGAGTTTCATATATGACCATACATTTAATAAAAATATATGTTCATATATCTCCAGTTGGTATAAATCATCATCAATTTTATACAAAAGAAAGAAAACTCCATGGAGGAGCAATACAATTTTCGTTTTTTTTTATTGACTTGTTTCTCTTCAAAACACCGTAGAAAAACAACAGGTGGGAACTCATCCAAAATTGGACCAGAGTTTTTTGACTGAAACAAGCACTATTTGATTCGTAAATACGAGTAAATGTTCTGATCAGTATCTGTTTCTATCATAAAATTGTTGCTCTTGAATTACGAGTATCATAACAGTATGCTCTTTTCTTTGCAAATACTCTGATTTTAAAAGTGAAATGGTATCCAACTCTGCTAAAAACTCTCAAGTTTTCTTTAACATTTTTCATATTCATTATTTTGTTGATTACAACATGCACCTTTTAATCCGTCTTAAAATTCTTTAAGTTATCTTATACTGAAAAGTTTTTAAGTGCATTTTTTGTACACTACAGTCAATATATACACTGTCATAAAAACTAAAAAGATAAAGCTACTTTTCTACTTCCTTTTCCTCAAAAAACCTCTAGCAAAAATCCTTTTTAAGTTGTTTTATCGTGTATATATTTTAGGATGACATATAAAGTGCAGCTTATTTTAACATTATTTTTAGATAAGAAAAAAAAAGAATAGAAAAAAAAGTTCCTTAATTTTTTTTTGTTGTCAACCTAAAACTATTTAAGCATATGTAGAAAAGGTGTCACAAAAAATGTACAAAATTATCCTTTTCATAGTTAAACATACGCATTTTGTAAATGACAAGGAAAAACTTGCTCTAAACACCACATAACTGTGAGTACTTAGCCATAAGGTATTCACAAACTTTATGATATAGCAGAGCAACAAAAAATATAAACGGTTATCTAAATGGGATGTGAGGACTATAGACGGAAAAAAAATGTTTGGAAACTACCACTTATTGTTAGTTAGTTTGTTTTTTATATTTTCGGGTTGTTTTTTTTTTTTTTTGCCTTTTTATACTCAAAGGTACACTTTATGTTTAAACCGCTACTTATATTTTAAGCTGGATACAGTTTTTAGTGGATTTTCTTTGCCAGCAAATGTTGTGTTTTGGGACATGTTTTGCAAAGTGTACTTTTAATTTAGGTTAGACGTAAGTAAAAGCTTCAGGTATTTTAAACGCAGTGTAATCTTACTTAAGAGGAAGAAAATTATATATATATTGACAGATTATTTGGTGTTAGCCTTAAAGCCCCATACTTGGTCAGCGTTTTTTTTAACCCCTTATAGCATATATTAGAGTTGGAAAATATCGATACTTTTGAATATTAGATACTTTTCAATACATTTAAAGTATTGACTCGATATTAAACTAATTTTTTTTAAATAATCAAAATATTTAACTTACGGGCTTAAAGCAATTTAAAGTTTGTCATTTTCTAAACGCAGTAACCAGTAAATTTTTTTAACTATATTATAAAAATAAGAAACAAATTATCAAAGTGTTGGTTTTTAATTTTTATTTAAAAATTAACTTTTTGCAAAAATTAAAATGCGTGTACTTTGGAACTTCACAGCAAATTTCAATGCATGATTAATTGAAGCTTCAGAGGCTAATTTTGCTTTCTGAATTTAATTCGTTACTTAATAACCTCTGATTTAAAATTGCCGCCATTTCTTAAAAATTATTTTTTTATGAAAATATTAAATTACAATATCTCATTTCAAGTAGATATCAATTCTGGAATACAAATATAGTTTTTTTAAATACATTTGGAATTTTCTCAAATACATTTGGAGAATTTTGAAATACAAATGGAATTATTTAAAATGCATTTGGAGAATTTTGAAATACAGATTTAAAATTTTTAAATACAAATGAATAATTTTTGGACAATTTTAAAATACAAATGGAATTTTCTTAAATACAAATAAAATATTTTAAAATATATTTGTAATATTTTAAAGTATATTTGTATAATTTTGAAATACATTTTGAAAATTTTAAAATACATTTTGGGCAATTTTGAAATGCAATTGGACAAATGTCAAATGTTGTTAGACAATTTTAAAACATTTTTGGACAATTTTGAATGATTTTTGGACAATTTTGAATCATTTTTGGATAATTTTGAAACATTTTGGACAATTTTGATACATTTTGGACAATTTTGAAACATTTTTAGACAATTTTAAAATATATTTCGACAATTTTAAAACATTTTTGGACAATTTTGAAACATTTTTGGATAATTTAAAAACATTTTTGGACAATTTTGAAATTTATTTGGAATTTTCTGAAATAAAAGTGAAAATGGTGTAGAATCCTACGTATTTATCATAAATATGGCAAATTTAATTTCTGTGCGTAAATAAAAAAAATACACAATTGTAACACAAAACTTTTGTAAATTTACATTGAAAATGCTCAGAAGTTTTTCAAAAGCTATGTGTTATTTTACCAGTTTTGTGCGTAAATTTACCAAACCAAATACATAATACCGCCTTAAAATAAAAGAATAAAAATATGTTTAAAATATTTTATTAATAATAAATGTTATAATAATATTTAAGCCTAATACGGGCCTCAAATTCTGAGAAGATTTCTCTCTCGAAACACATTAGGTTCTGAGAATTTTTTTAGATTAAAAAAGCCTTAGATTCAGAGCGATTTTTTTCTAAAGAGGAAGCCTTTGATGGTGGGCAGTTTTTCCTAAAAAAACATCCTGAGAAAGGGAGGGGTATTGTGCAGGAAGAAGTCTTTGTTATTCGAGGAATTTTCTGTAAGAAGGAGCTCTCGAAATCTGGAGGTTTTATAGGAAGAGTCCTCAGAATACAAAGGTTTTCTTATACGAAAAAGTGCTCAGAATTGTGCCGCTTTTCTTTAGGAAAAAGTCCTCAGAATCTCAGGTTTTTTCTGTAAAATTAAGTCCTCAGGTATCATTTAATGCTTCTTTGAAAAATTCATCACAACCTTAGGGCTTTTCTTTAGGAAAAAGTTATTAAAATAAAACAGTTTTTTATGCTAAACTGCACTTTAATGGGCATAAGAAAAACAAAAAACAAAATTTATAACCACCTCCGAAAAAAAACAAATTTAATAATTAGGGTCGCCGAGGCCCTTCGGAGGCAAAAAAAAACGGTGTACATACTCTTAGACAAGTGTGGGTAGTCAAATAAAAGGGAATTTCCTCACTCTTTTTTAGATACATATAACGTGCCCCGAGCTAGTGCTATTTTAGTATATTTTATACCCTTTAGTGGGGGGCGGGGGGGGGGGGGAGTGGTGGCATAAAAAATGGCCAACTTTTGTATATGCACTTATATGAAGGAAAGAAATGTAAAAAATTACAGAAATGATGATATTTTTCTAGGATCTATAAACGAATTAACAAGTGGACAATTTAAACAAAAAAAATTAATATCCCAGGTGAAAATTTTATCGTATATGAACATATATGATCATATATGGGTTCGTATATGATCATATATGGATATAGCGTATCATATATGTCCATATATAGTTGCATATACGACCATAAAAGGTATCATATATGGCCATATATGTTCGGATCCGAAATTTAAGGGTAGATGTTCATATATGAGCATATATGATTAATATATGGTCATATATAATCATATACGGTCATATACCATCAAATTTCGGATCCGAACATAAATGGCCATATATGATCATATATGGAACTATATATGGACTAGGGTTTTTCTTTTCCCGGACTTTTTCATTTCCCGGGACAGCGGGATTTTTTTCGGAATTTCCCGGGATCCCGGGAATTCCCGCTCGTTAGAAAATATATAAATTCGACATATATTTTACTTGAAAAACTACTTTTTGGTTAAACACCGTTCGACAAAGTTCATCTTTTGGTTGTATCCATGAGAAAATGTTCTGAAAGGAGGGCTAAATATCCATGTCTTCCACTTTTTCCAGGTCAATTCGTTTAACAATTTAAATCGTGAATTAGTATTTATGTAATATATTTATATGGAAGGCCATCCTAATTAAAAAAAAAACTCTTAGTAATATATTAACTAAATATTAATTTCGCGGTTTAAGCTGTTAAACGAATTGATATAGAAAAGTGAAAGACACGGTTATATTATTTTGATCCCTTTTTTCAGGATATATTGGAATTGTTAATGGGTGCAAACTTGTGTCGGACCAGTTTTATAGTCAGAACTAAAATCAATTTTTTGCTTAAATATTTCTTATACATTAAATCCAAAAGTTTCTATTTCTAGATATTTTGTTTTTTTCTATGCAGATTTTCAGAAGTATCCGTCTAGAATTAGTTTTATAAAAAAGTTTAAAAGTGAGCATTTTCACAGAAATTTGTAGGCAAATTCGCCTAAATTGTTTTATAAAAGTAGACAGTAAAATATTAAATAGTTTCATAACTTTAATTAGTTTTCTTGAATAGAAATTTTTTATGCCACAACTCCTTAAAAAGAAATTATTTAATTTTCATATTTAGTTGCAAATTAGCATATAAAAAATTCAAAATAATTTGAAAAAGCATCTGATGTATTTATTATTTTATATTTAAAATAAAGGAATAGCAATTGAACTTTAAATGAAATTATTTGAAGTAAAAGAAACTCAAAATACTTATGTTAATTTAAAATGCGAAAAAATTACTATTTTTTAACTTTAATCCCTAGTTTATTGGAGGTATTTGGAACTGAAATAATGATGTTGAAATGTTGTATAAGGCTGGTTTACACTATAAGATTTTCGGTACGATTTTACTTCAGTACACGTGCAAAACATATAGACAAGGTTGCAAAATCTTTCCGAGAATCTTGTAGTTTAAAACAGCCTATATAAATATTGCTTTATTTGAACAAATATCATCATCTTAAAGAAGAAAAAAATTCCCGAAGGACAAGTATTTTAGTTTGTTAATTTGGTAATTGCTAATAAAATATTTTTCGGTTTAACTAAACCAAATTCAATTGGCATCCAAAAACAATTTGGCTTAATTCAGTTTATTAAATTTTAAACCGTATTTTTTAATTTTAAATATTCTTTATTTAAATTAACTTAAAAAAATCAATGCTTTAAATTTAAATAAAGCTTCTAAAATTCCAATAAAACTAGCTAAAACTACTGTAAAAGACTAAAAAAAATCCCGGGAAATCCCGCATAAAATTCCCGGGATTGCGGGATTCAAAAAAGGGCGGGATTCCCGGGAATCCCGTCCCGGGAATTCCCGGGACATAAACCCTAATATGGACATATATGATAACATATATGATCGTATATGGAACTATATATGGACATATATGATAAGCTATATCCATATGTGATCATATAAGAACCCATATATGATCATATCTGTTTATATACGATCAAATTTTCACCTTAATATAAATAAAAATTTTTTCAAAAAATCTCGTACTTTTTTTTAATTTTTCCTGCTGCCCTTAATTATTAAAAAAAAAAAACAAAAACTTATCACAAGAGGAAAAAGTCATCAAAATCTTAGGCTTTAGAGAAAGTTCTCAAAATCTCAGAGTAGAAAACTTCTCAATATTTCTGATATTTTCTGATGATTTGGTTTTAAAGCCCATAAAGAATTCATTAAGGTTTGGCAATTTTTTCTATTGAAACAAACATAGATTTTGAACACTTTTCCCTGTAGAAAAAGCCTCAGCTTCTTAGCTTCTATAGAAACGGTTTTACATTCTGACCTTTTTGGTAGGAAATACTTTTAAGAACCAGAGTCCAGTTTCGATAAGAAAAATACAATAGCAAAATCGGCAGATAAAAGGCACTTTTTGTTATTGAAAAGTCTTAAATTCCAAGCACTTAAAAAAATGTCAGAATTTTCATTTTCTTAAACTTTTTCAAATTCCATGTGAAAATCGAAATATATAGGAACATACAAGATCATACATTGGCTCGTAAGTGATCATGCATGGGCATATATAGTCATATTATAAATTTTATATTTTCGAATGAGGATTTTTTAAGGGCCTTTCGCTGGTAATGACCTCTTGTCAATCTGCTAAGTCAGTTTTAGGCGTCAGAAGAAAGAACCAAGAAGCTTGTATTAGTGAAGAGTCGTTGGCCGAAATTGAAAATCGCAAGAAAATCAAATAAACTAGTCCACGTACACCGGGAAATCGCTAGATTTTTGGCTAATAGCTACAGCACAATTTTTACCGCTACGAGCTAAATAAAATCGCTAGATCTGATGAGAAAATCGCCGTTATGGCAACACTGCAGATGAAGAAGAATACGCATCGAATATCGGCAACATTGTTTTATAGCGTAGATTTCGAGCGAGCTTTTGACACTACCAAATGAACAGTAAGTTTTGCTGGACTAGAAAGCTGATCGATCATGCATAGTGCAGGTGTCAGACAAGAATGTGTTTTGTCTCCAACATTATTCCTTCTCCTCTTGGATAGGGTAATGGAGCAAACAAATATTGAAGGTCTAAATTATATACGTTGGAACTTGCAGAAACGCCTAAACGACATCGACTATGCGGATGCTTGATGGCGCACCGCTTCGATGACATTGAACAGAAGCTTATAAGTCTTGATAGAAATGCAAAAAAAGTTTTTCTTATGATAAACGTTCACTAAGACTAAACTGATGAGAATTGGTACCAAAAATATAACCCCACTGTCATTGAATGGATCCATAATCGAGGACTTTGAATCCTTCTGCTACCTGGGCAGACGTATAACAAAGGATGGTGGTTCTGGTAGAGTCGCATTTTACGCTTTTTATAAATAAGGATGTGCAAATAACATCCCGCGACCCACAAAACGTAGAACCTTCAACTGTAGTGTAAAATCGGTCTTGCCCTATAGTTGTACCTTTTGGAGCACAACCAAAACCACCCGTAACAAATTACAAACTTTTGTAAGCCGCTGGCTGAGACAAATCTACCAAATATTTTGGGACTGCTGAGTAACCAATGAATAGCTGCTATGTATTGCCAATTCTGAACCGATTGAGACCGAGATCAAACGTAGAAAATGGTCTTGAATTAGCCATATATTACGGAGGCGTGTAAAGAAATTACCCTATAGTTATCATTAATTTAGTGTATTTTCTTCTCTCTTTTTTTTGTTGGGGTATTAAATTAACAAGTTTTATACTTTCTAGCGTTTTTTAATCATTTTTGCAATTCTCGTCATAACTTTGGAGTCCGTCACCAAATTTTTATAATTTTTCACTGCAAAAAGGATTGAAAAAATAAATATTAAAAATTCCAAACTTCCGCCCACTTAGGTATGGCATCATCGTTCTCATATTTAGTGTAAAAAAATTCTTAAGCGGAATGAAAATTCTAAACTTAAAAATATATTAAAAATTTATGTAAATACTTTTATTTTTAATCACCCACATTTAATAATTTTGAAAAATAACATTCTTTTTTTAAAAATTCCATCTCAAGAATAAAAAAAATTTTTTATAGCTTCACGTGTATACTCATCTTTTAGTACGAAAGAAACCCCATAAATGATTTAGTTACCTGCTTAAGGTTTTTATTTGAAATTAAAGTTTTTGTTTAGCATTTTTTTTTACGAGTTCATCAGTTTTCTAGTTTTATCTTTAATTACAGCAACTACACCTGAGTGAGTGCATTTTAGTGTACAACTAAACAACATTTGTGGCTAATTACAATTCGGGGTTTTTATTACAAAACTGTTTTATTTAGTAACAAACAATTTGTTTATGTACTCAAAAGTTTGAGTTTGTGCAGGTTTTATAAATAAAATACAAAATTTATATTGCTTAATATAGCTATACAAATATAATCCCTAAGTTTGTACTTAAAATTCATAATGAAATTATATATATGTAAGTCTTCTGCTATTATAAACACAAATCATACTTAAAATCTAAATGAAGGAATTTAAGGGATTTACTTTCGTTTCAACATAAATATGCTTGCAAAATTATAGAATTATAACAAATTATGCTTAAAATTTATATGGAGAAATTTAAGGAATTTATGTTTTCAACCAATTATGCTATTCAGTAAAAAAAACTTTAAATTCACAACAGTCAACAAAAACTCTTTTTACAATAAACCTTTTCTAATAAATTTTGGTACGAGAAGTGCGTATCTGTAAATGTAATTAACCGCTTTTAAGAAACCATTTATTTGACCTATGATCTGGATATTAGGGTGGATCAAATTCAGACTTTGAAGGTATTTCCCTTAGAGCAGAAGTGGACAAGTTGATGTAGTAAATATTTTTGGAAAGCACCAGCCAAATAGGAATTAATCTACTACTATCTGAAAACTTAAGATTTTCGCTTATAGTAAAAACTATTTTTTCTATCTTATTACCGAGAAAAAACTAAAGTTATGATTGAACAAACTTTGGAATTTTTACAACCAATTTAAGGAGGGACATTACATTCGCGGCAGAGAAAACAGACCTTTTTTTAAAAATTCAAAACTCAGTCAAAAACAAACATTTTTCCAAATTTTTTTTTTTATTATTGTAGAGAATTGAATATATTTTTCACTCCAACGTGGTTTTATAGAGCTCCAAACTAGCGGCAGAGAAAAAAAACGGGACCTCGTGGTTGCAGCGCTGAGAGTCGCAAAAATTGTCCGATCTTGAAAAAAAATTACTTTTTTAAATCTTAACAAAATTGGTTATCGTATGACACGAGCTTTTTTCTTTTAAATTTTTTTTCAATTTTTGGTGATGTTCCAAAAATTTTTCGAAAAATATATTGACTTTAAAAATTCATAAAAAATCGAAAAAAAATTAAAAAAAAAAAGCTCGTGTCATACGATAGCGAATCAAGTTTAAAAAAATTCAAAAAAAAAATGAACCCGCTAGTGCCGCAACCAGTACGAAAAACATGGTTTCGAGATAAACGCGTTTAAAGTTTGTGAACAAAGAAAAAAAAGGTAGCGCGAAAATTAAAAATGCGCTCTCACTAATCCGGCTGTAACTTTTGAACCCGTAGGAATTTTTCCATGAAATTTTTTTTTTTAGAATCTTAAGAATATTTACTAAAATACAAAATTATAGAAAAAAAAGTCGCTTTCAAAAAACGGCCAATGTCATGTCCCCTTTAAAGTTAAAATTCAAAATAAAGTGATACAAATTTAATATTTTTCGCACAATTCACAAATTTTTTCTATGCCCATGTGAAAATGGAAATATATATGAACACACATGATCATACATTGACTTCTATATGATCATGCATGGGCATACATTGTCATATACGTACATGCATAGTTCAATGTATGACCATACATGATCTCATATATTTCCATATATCTTTGGATCCGAAATTTGAGGGTATATGACCGTACATGTTCATATATGACCATATATGCTCACATATAATTCGTGTATGCCCATATATGATCATATATGGACATATACCTCCATATACCCTCAAATTTCGGATCCAAAGGTATATGGAAATATATGAGATCATATATGATCATACATTGAACTATGCATGTACGTATGTATGCCATACGATCCAATGTATGATCATGTATGCTCATATATATTTCGATTTTCACATGGGTGGGAAATTTTCGTTTCTCCTGTTAATAAGAAAAAATGAAGAATTATTTTTTCCGAAAAAGATTTCGAATAAAATTTTCACTCTGTTTGAAACTTTAGATTTTCAAAAGAAAAGCACAAGCCGAAGACCGAAATTTTTAGTAACAATTTGTCTGTTATTTTTACTGCATTATTAGAAACTTTTTTCTACATGTGTTAGTTATTTTTAATTGGTAAAAAATAACTATAATTTAATTTGTTTTAGCTGCGTCTTATTAATTGCATATTATTTTATTTCACAAACTTCTATTTTAACTATTATTTTCAGTATATATTACAAACAAACATTTTTTATAGTACTCATACATGAAATATCAATTTTTTTATTCGAATGATATGAAAAACTTCATATCAGCAGTTAATTTATAAGTCCCAGGCATGACAGATCGCCAAAAAGGAATATCATGTTCGTAAAATCAAGGTTCAGCAGCTTTTGGGTTAATTGAGCAAATGATATGCCGTTCCATTATCATCCGCGTGGCGATGTTAATTGCATAGACCCTCGCCTGGAAAAAGATTTCATCATCTGAGAGTCGCAAGGAGACCCGAATATTCAGTTCGCCAGAATAAACTCCCGATCCTAAACCCGACTGCACCTTTGAACCATCCGTATACCACACATGGTACTAATGAATTCGGCGGACTAATTAATTGATAATTTCATTGCTATTGCAATTGTAATGAAATTATTTTTATTACCTTTTTTTTTATAATTAATGACTTCACGCGGGTATCGACTATGGACGAAAATTTTTTTCAATTTTTGTTTTTATATTTTATTTAGATAAAGCATACTCTGCCCCAGATTCGGAGAAATAAAATTTCTACATATGTTTCAGTCTCAAGAAATATTCTAAGAGTTTAATTTATGTATAACATTTTTTGCATATTTAATTAATTTTCTTTTTATTATTTTATTTTTATTTAATTATAGTAAATATATTTTAAGGGGGGTACCCTTATATGGGCACTAGGGCTAAAGATGGACCGATTTCAACCGGAATGAATAGGCGTCGTCCTTGGCCCGACATAGATCTGTCTACTAAATTTCATTGAAATATCTTCGTATTCGTGACCTGCAGCGTGTACCAAAGACAATTTTGGGGGGTACCCTTATATGGGCACTAGGTCTAAACATGGACCGATTTCAACCAAAATCAATAGGCTCCGTTCTTGGCCCGACATAGATCTGTGTACTAAATTTCATTGAAATATCTTCGTATTCGTAACCTGCAGCGTGTACAAAAGACAATTTTGGGGGGTACCCTTATATGGGCACTAGGTCTAGACATGGACCGATTTCAACCAAACTCAATAAGCGTCGTGCTTGGGCTGACATAGGTCTGTGTACCAAATTTCGTCAAAATATCTTAATATTTGCGACCTGTAGAGTGTTCACAAGAATGCATGGACATACAGACAGACGGACGGACAGACGGACATCGTTAAATCGAAATAAAAAAAATTCTGAGCCGATCGGTATACTATAAGGTGGGTCTAGAACCAATATTTTTTGGTGTTATAAATATCAGCACAAACTTATAATACCCTCTCCACGTAGTGGTGTAGGGTATAAATATTGTTATTTAAATTTTTGACAACCGTTCAAATATGCTCTTTTAAATGCTGCTGTTAAGTATTTACCCCCCTTAAAAATTAATTTCATTGATTAACGGCAATGGTTTCAAATTCATCATTGATAACACTGTGCTAGTTGAGAAATACAAAAAGCAGGGCTCACTGTGGGTAAACCTAATTCGAGTACGCTGAATTCAGTGGTGCTAGCCATTTTTCTAGATTAGCTCTTGAAAAAAAGATATTTGTGTTTGAAAATTCTGGGTTCAAGGACCCAACATTGGCTGAAAAATTTATGTAGAAACCATTAAAAAAAGTCGAAATTATGCTCTCAAACAGGTTCATTTTAATTTTTTTTTCTTGTAGAAAATGCTTTAGTAAAAGTTTTATGTTGATTTTCAAGTCAAATTGCATTTTTTTACATTTTAAAAATTTGGGGTCATTTTGGCACCATGTGCCTATAAGGGTTAATTTATAAAAATTTTTTTAGATACAAAATATGGTGTCAACAGAGAAACGACACAATTTTTCGATATACTTTCAAAAATTTCACTTTTGACCTTGGGAAAGAAAGGTTTAACGCTGTCGGAGTTTTACAAAATTTTCGGAAAAGAATCTCTTGTATCAGAGTTACAATAATCAGAAGTCATTTTGTTACAGCTATCTAAAAACACAAAAATAAATACTATTACCTAAATTATGGCCCAAAATCACATTTTTTCTAAAATTTTTAAATTTAAATCGCCGTCACTGCTACACACATAATAATCCATGCATAAGAATACGAAATTCATGTAAAAACAACAAAAACTTTCGTAAAATAAACCATTTTTCGTATATTTTACGAAATTTTTTGTTATTTTGACATTTTTTCGTAATTTTATGCATGGATTATTATCAGTGTAAGTTAAAACAGGGATATGTGTAATTTTTAGTAGAATTATTCTCTAGGGTGTATTTAATAAACCTCTATGCGTTGACAACTTTTTTTATATTTTGTTGAACAAAATTTAAAAAAAAACTCAAAACTAGAATTTTGCAAATTTATAAAAAAAAATATTTCCATCTTTGGCCTTATCTGAGACTAGGTTATCATAATCCGAGGGCGCCAAAAATTTATACCTGAATATTTGTGGATCTTAGAAATGAAACTAGAGTATAACATTGTAAGTTTTTGAACAAAAATATTTTATTTTTTACGATTTTCATAATTTATCTCATTTTAATCCCACAATGGTCTGGGGGAATTGCAATTACTGAAATATTTTGCAACCGATTTTTGACTTTTATACATTTCCAGAAAGTTAATTCAGTCTAGAATACGATTCTGTTTACATTTTCTATAAATACGGTTATTTAAGGTTATTTAAAAAAATCAAAAACGTGATTTTTCCGCCTTGTAAATATTATTTCAAATTTCAGGGCCGTTGCGGCACGTGTTTCCGTTATACGAACACATTAATTTTTTCCATGGTGTATTTTTATATCTAAAAGCACATTTCTTGGGGAGGGCGACCTTAAATCGCAAGTTGAAAAAGAAGGTTCACCCTAGTGATCACTGATCGTTTGAAGAAATTTCCCCCTCATCAGTAGCACATGCTGCCCCTCCATAAGCTTATTTGATAATCAGTGCCCAATACTCTGCAAGGCATCAATGATCGATGATACGAATATATTGATGCTGTTGAACGTTCCTTCCACACTCACAATATATTTTCCATAAACAATTGAGGTTTATTTGAAAAGTAATAGATAAAGTTTGTTTTCAATTGAAGAATGAATTGAAATACATTAAAACATATTGTTTAACTTTTTTTATCACTCAATAAAAAACAAACCACAAAAAATATGTATCGTCTGTAGGAGTTGATAATTTCAGTTAAATATTCTATTTTTAATCTTCTATTTTTAGAAAAAATAATTTAAATAATTTCGTTGTTTTCTGTTTTAAAACAAAAAATTCAAATATTTTCGGTTTTCTTTTTTGTTAAAATAGTTTCTTTATATACCAAATTATTTCAATTCAAATTACAAGAAATTCTTTACTCATACACACAAACATAGGCAATAAAAATATGAACGTGTGTGTTGTGTGTAGTGTTTTGAAAATTAAACGAAATAAAAAAATTTTCGAATATAAAAAAACAAACCACAAAACCGTTTTTTTTACGTTTTGTCAGTTAAAAATTGATGATTGTTTTAATAGAATTTTCAATTATTTTTATTTCTTTTATGGATTGTTTAAACAATGTTTGAAAATAAACAGCAAAATGGTTTAAATATAATGAAAAATCAGTAGTCCTTTTTTTAATTGTGTTTTCAATTAATTTAATATATATTTTAGGTTGTTTTTAAGGATAAAATATTGTGAGTGTATTTCTAACACATTTATCTATCAGCCATCCAAGCGCCTTTAATAAAAATGATGACAAACTGATCCTTAGCGGTGCTGTGGTTTTTACCGCTTTTGGGATAATCATGACCTTTCTCTGAGTGGGGTCGTGCGAATAAGTTCGACTTTAACGTTATGTTCACTAGACCGTACCTCATAAAAAAGTTCGCCGTACACCCTCCAATATGAAGTATTTTTGCAGAGCAATTTCAAAAAAAATTTTTTTTGCCGAACGTAGGGGTCGCCTTTTTAAATTTTTCGTTATAGCTTCGGCATTTAAAGTTGGATTTTGAAGTGTGATATATCGATTTTTTTGCCTCGAGGAGACCAGTGTTTTGCTATAAAGGAAAAATCCAATGAAAAAAAATTTAAAAAGGCTACCCCTACGTTCGGCAACCAATATATAAAAAAATTTCTACTGGGTTTATCGAAAAACTTCCTTAGCAAAAGTTTAATGATTTTTTGTGATCTTTAATCTTCTGACATTAGGGTTGTACATTAGGGTGGTAGCAACTGAGATCTGGTGGGTAACTACTAGAATGTTATACTTGAGGTCAATGGCCCTCAACGATGTATCATACTTTAAGATCCGACTGTAAATGCCAAAGATATAAAGAAAAATGTAAAATGGCGACCCCTACGTTCGGCAAAAAAAAAAATTAGTTTTGAAACCTCCTTGCAAAAATACTTCATATTGGAGGGTGTACGGCGCACTTTTTTTTTGCCTGTAAAGTGGTACGCTCGAATGTTCACCCATAGGGATGTGGGATCAACACTGCCATCTGTATAGATGATATCGATATTGAGAAATGGGATATTCTTGATATTCTGGGCATGAAAATTAAGTGTGATGTCGGTGGAATTAGTATGTTTTTCAGGTGTCGAAATACGCATTCAAGTACCTTGGTTTCTTGACGGTGTAAGAAATATTTCACTCCATTAAATCTCTTACTCCTTATACCACCTATATTCGACCAAAGATGGAATACAACTCCCATGTATGAGCAGGAGGAGCTTTTGCACAGTGTTCAAAGGAGGTCGTCGTCATTTATCATTAACAGTAGACTATCCAGTTCTATTGACTCATTGGAGCATCGTCGGAATGCGAGTTGTGTGACTCTGTTCCATCGATATTACCATGGGAAGTGTTCGGCCGATATAAGCGATCTTTTGCCCAGAGCCCGGGTTTTTATTCGCCATAGTCACTTATGAAGTAGAGCACTTCCGTTTGTAGTTTTTAAAGTTTTACCCAATAAATTGGATCTTAAAGTAAAAATGTGTTGCTTACTTTAAGAATTTTTATTGAAATATAATTCTCAGCAAACATTTAGTACATTTTTGGTTCCAAAAAAAAAAAAAAAAAAATTAACCTTAATATCAATTTTCGCTTATTTCTTTCTAATAACTCTTATGAGAAATTTACCATCCATTAAGCTAATTACCGTAAAAAATTAATGTTAAAAAAATACTTAGAAAAAAGGACAGCAAGTAATATAAAAAGAAAAACAGATCCAAAAGAAAACATTTTTGCCACATCCAAGAAAACATGGCTTCAGTTATATTTAAACATATTAGGGGTTTTCATATAAACTCGTAAATTCATTGTAAATCTTGTATAAATACAAAGCATGTTTTTTATGTAAGAAGTTTGACTTTAAACTCATAAAAATACCAGGTTTACACTGTTTTCGAGTAGAATACGAGTTTATGTGAAACCCCCTACTGTGTTTAATAAAAATACCTCCCGTTAGATATAAAAAAAAAATTTTGCAATAAACAAAATAAAGCTATTGCCATGCTTTATTTGTATTAATGGTTTTTTAGGCCAAAACTTGACCATTGAAAACATAAAAAAATATATGTATTCTTTTATAAACATTTAACTACGTTTTTTATTAGTTTTTTTTTTATATACTATATAAAATAAAATTTAAAATATTTCTAAAACCTTAAACTAAATATCAAGACAAAAAACGAATTCAAAAATATATTTTTATACGTTATTTTTGGTATTTTTTTTTTTACTTACTTCACACCGTTATCTTTTTATTTATAAAATTTTTCTGAACTTTTGTCTCTGTTGGTAGTTACAAGCAATTAATCTAAAAGCTTTCTTAACAAAAAAGAATTTTTGTTTTCACTGTTTTATTATGGGAAATGTTTCATTTGTTTTACTGACGTTGGGTATTTTTTAGACAAAACATAGTGTGGTGGGTTTAAGCTTTAGTTTTCTGTTTATATATATATTTTTTTTTTTTTTACATGCTGCTAAATATATTTAAGAATTTAAGGTCGGCTAACTTATTTAAAAGAATGCTTATTTTAACACTATTTAGAGTTATTTTTATAAAAATTTTACTCTTGGTTAAGGTAGTAAAATTAGTCTTTAACCTTAACCACAAATAAAATTGGCATTAAAATTACTCTGGATAGTCTTAAATTGAGCGTACTTTTAGATAAGTTAGCCGACCTAAGTGGTTTAATATAGTACTACAACACTCAGTGGAGTTACTCTGGCGTATACGTTATACATATTTTCAATTTATTTAATATCAATCATACGCTATTTAGTTTGAACCCTAAAAGTATGCTTTAATTATTAGGTTTATAACTACATTCGGTAAAGACACTGTAGCGTATACGTTATATTTATTATTTACTTATATTATTATTATTATTATTATTATTATTATTACTCATACGTTATGTAGTTCGAAACTTTAAAGTGTGCTTTATTTTTTTTTCTTCTTACAAACAATCAATTGTTAACAGTTAATACAGTTAACAATAAGCTATCAAAATGAAAATGAACTAAAACGGATATCCTTTTTTTTGGCAAAAAAAAAACGGAAACTTTTTCTCAACGTGGTAATTTCCTTTTTATGTACATATGTTCTTAGAAATATATGCCGATTTTTTTTTTACTAAAATACATAAAACCTAAAATAAAAATTCATATAACATTTGTTTCTATTTGCACTTACTTGAACTTCCAACATAAATCCAAAGCATTTTTCTCCATACATATAGTATGAACATACGTACAAATTTTGCACATTGTTAGCATACTAATATATACCAAATAAAGTAAGTAAATATGTGCAAATAGAAAATCCGTATAAAAGAATCATGTACCTTTACTAATTCCCAAAAGTTCATTAGCAAATTTATTCACCATTATCCAAAGTATTAGTAAATCTTTTGTGAAAAAATAAGCTAAAACCAAAACTTTGTTTTGCCCTACAAGCATTTTCCATAGCCTATCGATTGGCCAGAACTTTTATATATTCTAGCCCCTATTTACTTATATTGTTATTCAAGTAAAATCTCATGTTTATTAAAATGTTTATTGCTATTTACTTGAAAATGTATATATTTTCTTTGTATATTTGGTAAATTAAATTGTAGACTTTATACAATCGTATTGCTTTGAATTTTATATCTATTTTGTTGAAACATGAGGGTTATCAACATATATTTGCTTAATTCAAAGACTTGGTACTATTAACTTTTGAAAATCAATCGAATAAGTTTTAAATGTTCTTATATTATTGATAAATGACAAATTTGTGAGAAAAGCCCAGCAAAATTTTACATATATTATAAATAAATAAATATGTTCTACTAAATTTAATTTACAAATGAAGAGTGAAATCGAAAAAATTCAACGAAAATTTTCTGTTCCAAAGAATTGGTTGTAGAATATCTACTTTTTATTTACAACCCATTCTACTGCCAGTTCTGTAAGTGTAACTAGTTCCAGATATGTTTATTTCTGTGCTGTGTTGAAATAAGTGCGAAAATTTTCTCATCATGCACAAATACAAGTCAAACTGCTTTCTGAAAATTCACTAAAAAATATTTGTGTTTTTTTAAGGTTGTAGCGACGAATTTTCATCCATTAGCTGAAGTAAGTTCACAGAAGTTTATTTTACATCAGTGACAGAGAGTCAGAACGCAGATTTAATAATTATAAATCTTAATCACTTTATTTACTAATATAAAGACAGTTCATGGCGAGCCAAGTAATCAAAAAACGATGTGAGAGAGATGCGAGTCTCCAACGAGTGACATTCGACTGGGTATTATTAGGCTTCACATATGAGCTGACCTTGAACGGCTCACTTTCTTTTTCGAATTTCTGTTGGGCGTCACCTGGTAATTTTCAGATGGCCACTGGATTGATGTATCCAGCAAAAAACTAGATACAAATTCAATAGAAAAATCATTACATTTAGTAATCTTGTTGTGAATCAATTAAATATTTTATTGATATAACAAATTTCTGAATTAGTTTTTCCATTAAACTTGTTTGTTGAAACTCAACAAATTCTTTGCTAACTCCGTTTCTTTATTTAAGGCATTTTTTTAATTAAGAAATAAATAGAAATCAACAAGGTCGATTGTCAAATTTTGCTTTGAATTTCAGCAAACTCGCTTGTTGATATGACACACTCTTTAATTGAAATAAATTTATCAAGTCAACAAAATTGTTTGTTAAAATTTTCTTTGAATTTAAACAAATGCGTTTGTTGGCTATTTAATTGAAATAAATTTAAAAATCAAATCAACAGGTTTGTTGTTTGTATTTACAAAATCAGTTGTAGGCTCAGTTTTAATTAAAAGTTTAGTTGTATTAACAACAAGTTTAATTGTATTTACAAATTATTTTTATCTGCCCATGTGAAAATCGAAATATATATGAACATACATGATCATACATTGACTTGTATATGATCATGCATGGACATAAGTGATCATATATGACTATGCATAGTTCAATGTATGACCATATATGATCTCATATATTTCCATATATCTTTGGATCCGAAATTTGAGGGTATATGACAATACATGTTCATATATGGCCATATATGATCACATATGAGTCATATATACTCATATATGATCATATATGGCCATATACATCCATATACCCTCAAATTTCGGATCCAAAGATATATGGAAATATATGAGATCATGTATGGCCATACATTGACCTATGCATAGTCATATATGATCACGTATACCTATGCATGATCATATACAAGTCAATGTATGATCATGTATGTTCATATATATTTCGATTTTCACATGGGTGTGTACTTTTTTTAATAGAAACACTAATGATTATTTACACCTTACACCACTATGTGGACAGGATATAATAAGTTTGTGCTGATGTTTTTTTACACCAAAAAAATATTGGACCTAGACCCACTTTCTAATATACTGATCGACTCAGAATCGATTTAACCATGTCTGTCCGTCCCTCTGTCCATGTATTTTTGAAATTTTGATCAAAATAAAATTTCTTACCGTTTTTATAATTTTGCTTCATTTTATTGACAAATTCCAATTTCGGATCCAAACATTATTTGGATCCGAACCACACTAGTGTAGGGTATCATATATTCGGCATCCCCGTCTTAAACTTTTTTCTTCATTTTAACATTGGAATATCAACTTCAACATTTTTTCAGTACTTTTTGAAGGAGTACAAAGGCGACTATATTTCATCGGAGTTAGATTAGTCTAGTATAGAGAACTCAGTAATTTTCTGGAACAAAATATCCCGAGAAATGGTATTTACTAAACACGCCAATTTATTAACGTAACACTACATTTAAGTATACACCTCAGCATATGATATAATGTTAAATGCCATTAATAATGTTGAATGTTATAATCATAGACACTGGAAGCTTCTAGCATGTTCTGCAACCAACGGCCATTAGACTATAAAAGGCCAAATGTGACAAAGGAAAGGGAAGTTGCGCAATAAAATTTGTCGAGTGAACTTGTACTTTAACATTTGTGCTGTTAAGTTGCGTACTAGAGTGGTCAATTGCGTATTAGCATTGCATAGTCAGTTAATCATAAAAGTTTGTGTGTGTGTGTTATATTGTTGTATTTAAAGTAATACAGTGTTAAATAAATAAGTGTAAAAGCTCAATAAGGAAACAAAAGTGTGGCTGTTATTTAAAGAGCACCAACCCGGTTTATATAAAGAAGATAAACGTAGGTTTTTTTAAGGTAAAGCGTAACAATTCGTGTCAGTAATGGGATTGGTTATTTTGTTTGCAATAGAAAAGAACCCGGTTTAAGGAAACAAACCGGGAAAAGTAAAAACGTAACAACTTTTTTTATTTATGAACTTATGAATTTATTACTTCAAAATTTATACTTCAGAATTTTTTTTTTTTTAATTCTTTTATTCCTGCCACCGTGTATCAAACTTGTGACTTCAAGATTGCTAGTTTAGCCCTCTACAGCTGACTGAGTCTTATTATTATTTACTTCAATAAAAGTACCTACTACAAATTTAAAAATTAAAACATATTGAATTTAAACAAAAATAATTATAATTATTAAAATAAAATTAATCTACTACTACTATTTATTGGGAAATAAACTGCAACCAAATCACTTCTTAGAATCACTTTTAGAGAAATAATGTTTTAGCAGCAACAATTAAGTGACTTTAGTATAATCACCAGGTGTCACCTAGGTCGGCGAAGGGTGTGACCTTGTACAGCCATACTCCCTTGTCCAACCAAGTTAAGGATTCTCTGAAGAATGTGACCTAGTACGGCGCATTTTCTTGTCAAAGGCACGTTCTAGCACTCTCCCCAGAGTTCAAAGATACTCACAGGGCCTTCAAGGATGTTCACAGGACCTACAAGAGAGTTCACAGGACCTTTAAGGATATTAACAGAACCTTCAAGGATACTCACAGTACCTTCAAGGATGCTCATATGACCTTCAAGCATATTTACAGCACCTTCAAGGATACCCAAATTAACTTCAAGAATATTCAAAGGACCTTCAGCGGTACTCACAAGACCTTCAAAGATATTCATAGGACCTTCAAGTATACTCATAGTATATTCATGTATACTCAGAGGACCTTCAAGGATATTCACAGAACCTTCAAAGACATTCGCCAGACCTGAAAGAATAAGTATGACCTAGTAAGGATGCAGGAGCCACCTTGAACGGACTTTTATTTTGCAGGATCTAGAACGAAAGAGAGAGAGATTAGTGAGGAAATTACCTTGTAACTGCACTCACAGCAGCAGTTACCCCTATTTTTACTTATTTCTAAAAAGTAACAAGGCAGTGAATTAGCTCTTACTCTAGAGAACACATGTTTTCAATTTCAGGTTTCTATACAAAAAAGGGGAAATTTTTAAATTTCAGCTGATTGGCCCAAACGGTTCGAATCGGACCTTAAGGATATCCAAGCTCTTTGAATCAAAAATACCGACTTGGTGGATGTTTACCATACAAAGGACTAATGAATTGAGTGGAATAATTAATTGATAAGTATTTCCACTCGAAGTTCGTTCCATTCCGTTTCGCTTCCCATTCCATTTCAATTCGTTTATCTTATTTAATGTTTTAATTTCACTCAGCGCCGTTCCATTCAATTTTGTTTCCCAATTTAAGTGTTCCGCTTCCACTCGTTCTTTAAATTTTAGGTTTCTAGTCAAAGGGGTTTCGTATGGCTGTTAAGGGGTAGACAATTTTCCAAAATTCTTGTATTAGCAGATATCTACGCCGGAAGAGGAACCTATATCCAAAATTTCAACTTCCAATCTCCAGCAATACAGAGTCAGTCAGTCAGTCATGTCATTCTTTTATTTTTTTATAATTATATAGAGATTTTAATTTACTGCAGCCTCACTATTTCCAAGGATTCGCTCATTATAGATTTTCTTCTATCAAACCTCTCTGAAAAAAAGTTACTAATTTGTGCATCTGAGGTACAAAAATCAGTTAAAAAAATTCCATACAAAGTTTGTTTCATGTTACTTCTTTTTTCCATTAACATTTTCAAACAATTCCTTAAGGTATACTATGTCATTACTATCAATTACAAAACATTTTGTAGTATTTTTATTTTTGGAAATTTACTACACCAACACATGTGTTATTTTACACACACAAGAGGGAGTTTCAGATACATATGTGTAAACATTGTTGCCTTTAACTTTTTGTTTCGAATATCAAAATGTAAACAATACTTAAAAACTTTACAAACAAAAAAAAATATATATATATTTGTCTCAGTGCATGTAAATGTAAAAACTTTGGTTGTTTGGCAAATATACAACAACAACTGGAGTAAATTTATTCTATCGTAGTTTACTGAAACTACAAAAAAATGGAGAGAAATTTGCAATACAAGGGAAAATAATACCATAAAGACACTGCAGTCAAATAGTATTAACAATTGTGAAAATAAAAAATCAAAACAATTTGCTAAAAATTTACTAAGGTCGTAGTCTTTAAACAAAGACGTAGTAATTTACTAATAAGCTAGTCTTTGACTTAAGAGGTAGTTTTCTTACTGAGGACGTGGTCGATTACTAAAAACGTAGTCATTTTATTTAGTATTTTACTAAAGACGTGGCATTTACTAAAGACATACAAAGTCCTTTACTAAAAATTTAATATTTTACTAAAGACGTAGTCTTTTAGTAATAACGTAGTCTTTTCTTAAAAACGTCTTTACTAAAGACAAAGTCCTTTACGTAATCTCTTACTAAAAACGTAGTCCTTTACTAAAGATCGAGTCTTTTACTAAAGATCGAGTCTTTTACTAAAGATGTAGTCTCTTACTAAAGGCGTAGTCTTTTACTAATGACGTAGTATTCCACTAAAGACGTAGTCTATTACTAAAGACGCAGTTTTTTTTCTGAAAGACGTCTTTACTAAAGAGTAATTCCTTTATACTACATTTACATTTAGCCAAAAACTAGTAGTTTTTGGAAACTACTTGTGGTTTTCTGTCAGATTCCATATAAATTTTGAATCAAAAACTGAAAGTTTTTAAAAACTAGTAGTTTTTCGTTGTAGTGTAAATTGGGTTTTAATAAAGACGTAATCTCTTACGAAAGATGTAGTGTTTTTCTAAAGACGTAGTTTTTTACCAAAGACATAGTCTTTTACTATAAACTTTTTTTTAGAAAGGACGCAGTGTTTTACTAAAGAAGTAGTCTTTTACCAAAAATGTCTTTTACTAAAAATGCAGTCTTTTACTAAAAATTTAGTATTTTACAAAAAATGTAGTTTTTCATTTTTATTTTTTATTTTTATGCCTCTCTCCAACAATGATATAAAAACCCATTTATTAATGATTACAGTGTTCATAAAACGATTATTTATACATTGTGTAAACACATTTGTAAAACAGATAATAACAACTACAACTTAAATACCACAAAATATAAACTACAAATAGAATAGTTGTTTATACAATAGAAGTAGTAGTAGTAGTAGTTATTTTAACTTTGACTACACTCCAAAATAAGGTCAGTAGAGTTTAAAAAAAATTGTTCTGTAATGAGACTCTAATTAAGTTTTTGGAAAATATTTATATTGATAAAAGTTTCCAATGAAAATGGGTTAAATGAAAAGACTCTTAAGCCCGATTACTGAATGGCCAGTTAGCTACTAACTGGGACTTAAACTGACACATTTGTTGTTTCCCATATAAGATTTGAAGTTAACTGTTGGCTTAATTTTAACTGGACATTCAGTAATCGGGCCTTAAAGTTTAAAATTAACAAAATAGAAACCGTAAAAACCCCAAAAACCGGCACTTTAAATTCCTCTTTTGTAAAATTTGACCGCTAAAAATATATAGGTGTTCATAAATTTTCTCTCCTCTATCACATATTGGTGGGTGATCCCGGAGATAACTTGGAACGATGTGATTTCCACCTGTGCCGGGGTTAAGCTCAGTCACGCCTGGGGGTCGATACAAAAAATTTATAAATTTTTGGGATTTTTACACAACATATTTTGTTGACGCTTTTTTTATTTTGTTTTTTCTTAAATTTTTATAATACGTATTACTTTATACTACAGGTTTAAATTTAACTTAACTATAAACAAAAGAAAATGTAAAAAAATGTACACAAAACAACAACAAAGTTTTGGGTTACGTATTAACTAAAGTTTAAACCTGAAGTACCCACCGTTAATAGCTATATTTTTCAAACTTTTTAAAACTTTCTTAAAAAAATTGTCGATACATCGCTAAATTTTTCGAACTTTTAAGTTTTTCATAAAAATTTAGCGAATGCTTCAAAAATTCTGTCAAGAAAAAAAATTTGAAAAAAAATGCTAAGAAAACGTCAAGACTATGGTTTTCCTTTTCCCGGACTTTTTCATTTCCCGGGACAGCGGGATTTTTTTCTGAATTTCCCGGGATCCAGGGAATTCCCGCTCATTCGAAAATAAATAAATCCGACATATGTTGAATTGGAAAAACTCGATTTCTATTACAACACCGTCCGACAAAGTTTATTTTTTGGTTGTACCTATGAGAAAATCTACTTAATATATTCTGAAAGCAGGGCTAAATATAAAATATCCATGTCTTCCACTTTTTCGAGATCAATTCGTCTAACAATTTAAATCGCGAATTAATATTGAGGTAATATATTTATATGGAAGGCCGTCTTAATTTTAAAAAACTCTTAGAAATAACTGAATATTAATTCGCGTTTTAAACGGTTAAACGAATTAATATAGACAAAGTGAAAGACACGGGTATTTTATTTTCATCCCTTCTTTTAGGACATATTCGAATTGTTCTTGTGTCGGACCAGTTTTATAGTCAGAACTAAGATCGTTTTTTTGCTTAAACATTTATTAAGTATGGAATCCAAAAATTTCTATTTCTAGATATTTTGTTTCTATGGAGATTTTCAGAAGAATTCGTCTAGAATTATTTTTATAAAAAAGTTTAAAAGGGAGTATTTTTCACACAAATTTTTACGCAAATTGGCTTAAATCTTTTTATAAAAATAGAAAATAAAATATTATTAAATAATCTTTTAACTTTAATTGGTATTTTTTGATTAGAAATTTTTAAAAATAAATTCCCAGCCAGCAATTTTGGAGAGCTCATAAATAAGACTCTTAAATGGCTCATAGGAAAAAGTGGAAAAATGTTTGTTTTTGGAGCTAATTTGTGAGTCTTTAATGATCATTTTTCTTTGCTGGGTTATATAATTTTCATAGTTGCGTTTTAAATTAACATATAAAAAATCCAAAATAATTTGAAAAAGCATCTAATGCATTATTTGAAAAATAAATAATTTTTAAAAAATACAACTAAAATAAAGGAATAGCAATTGAAATTTAAATGAAATTATTTGAAGTAAAAAACACTCAAATTATTTATATCAGCTGAAAATATGAAAATATTACTAATTTTTTAAATTTTAATGCACAGGCTTTTTGGATGTATTTGGAACTGAAATAATGATGTTGAAATGTTGTATATATTGCTTTACTTGAATAAAGATCATCGTTTTAAAGAAACCATTTTTTTCCCGAAGTACGAGTATTTTTATTGGTAACTAAACCAAATTCAGCTGACATTCAAAAACAATTTGACCTAAATTAAATTTTTTTTTTTTTATATTGTACTAATTCAGTTTATTAAATTTTAAATCGTATTTTTTATTTTAAATATTTATACCCTACACCACTATGTGGTCAGGGTATTATAAGTTTGTGCTGATGTTTGTAACACCAAAAAATATTGGTCGTAGACCCACCTTATAGTATACCGATCGGTTCAGAATTTTTTTTTTATTTCGATTTAACGATGTCCGTCTGTCCGTCCGTCCGTCTGTCTGTCTGTCCATGCAATCTTGTGCGCACTCTACAGGTCGCAAATATTAAGATATTTTGATGAAATTTGGTACGTAGACCTATGTTGGCCCAAGGACGAACAAGTTTGATTTTGGTGAACATCGGTCCATGTTTAGACCTAGTGCCCATATAAGGGTCCTACCAAAATTATATTGTTTATACGCTGCAGGTCGTAAATATTAAGATATTTTGACGAAATTTGGTACACAGACATATGTTAGCCCAGTAACGCAGCCTATTGATTTTAGTGAACATCGGTCCATGTTTAGACCTAGTGCCCATATAAGGGTCCTACCAAAATTATACTGTTTATACGCTGCAGGTCGTAAATATTAAGATATTTTGATGAAATTTGGTACACAGACCTATATTGGCCCAATAACGCAGCCTATTGATTTTGGTGAACATCGGTCCATGTTTAGACCTAGTGCCCATATAAGGGTCCTACCAAAATTATACTGTTTATACGCTGCAGGTCGTAAATATTAAGATCTTTTGATGAAATTTGGTACACAGACCTACATTGGCCCAATAACGCAGCCTATTGATTTTGGTGAACATCGGTCCATGTTTAGACCTAGTGCCCATATAAGGGTCCTACCAAAATTATAATGTTTATACGCTGCAGGTCGCAAATATTAAGATATTTTGATGAAATTTGGTACACAGACCTATATTGGCCCAATAACGCAGCCTATTGATTTTGGTGAACATCGGTCTATGTTTAGACCTAGTGCCCATATAAGGGTCCTACCAAAATTATACTGTTTATACGCTGCAGGTATTAATATTAAGATATTTTGATGAAATTTGGTACATAGACCTATGTTGGCCCAAGGACGAAGCTTATTGATTTTGGTGAACATCGGTCCATGTTTAGACCTAGTGCCCATATAAGGGTCCCCCCAAAATTGGCTGGGTTACAAACTGCAGGTCGCAAATATTAAGATATTTTAATGAAATTTGGTGCGCTGACTCACATTATAGAAAATTTTGACACAAGCCCCATTTTAACCCATTCGAATTTCGGATCCAAACAATACACCAGACTGGTGTAGGGTATTGTATAGTCGGCATGCCCGACTTTAACCTTTTTACTCGTTTTATTTAAATTGATTTAAAAAAAATCAATGCTTTAAATTTAAATAAAGCTTCCGAAGTTGCAATATATACTAGGTAGAACTTCTGTAAAAGAATACAAAAAATCCCGGGAATTCCCGGGACGGGACATAAACCCTAGTCAAGACTGACTTTAAAAAATCGCTAGTTTTCCTGCTAATAGCTAAATCATATTTTATCCAGCTAAATGAGTTGAAATATCTCTAAATTTGACGATGTTCCCATAGCACTTAACCCCACCGAAGTAAAATAATATAACAGGGCTATGAACTAAAAAGCTTCAACAAAATTCGCCAACTCACCATTAGATGGCACGCAACAACTGTTCTAAAATTCAACAACTCGCGCAATTACAGTGTTGCCATATTTGAAGCTCTTCATCTTTCACCACCTTTCATTTCTTCTCTATCCCCTTTCCGAAGGAAGCAACACGTTAATTAATAGGAATAATTTCCTGAGTGTTGTTTCTCTTAAAAACAAAAAAAAAATTGCTAAATTGGCAACAGTGTAGGCGGCTTACGACTTTTACCGACACGAATAAAGACGATTACCAAATAAGTTTTCTTCCCGAAGATCACTGGAGATGGTGTTCCTATGGCTGGCACCACCTTTCCAAAATTATCAAAACTTGTCTACCTATGAACTGGCAGTACCCACCGTTGCTACTTTTTAAGTACGAAGCTTTACTGGCTCTTTACTATTGTCTGGCTGCAGCAGTGTTGCCAAGTTGGGGGTTTTCCCCCTAGATTTGGGGGGTTTTCAACCGCTTAGGGGGATTTTAGGGGTATAAATTTGTTAGGGGGAAATTTGGGGGGTAAAAAAATCATTTTAGGGGCAGTTTTGCCTTAAAAACCAATTAAATTTTAGAGTTCGATGATTGGTTTTGCCAAATTGTTGATAGTTTTTCACATAAATTTTTATTTTCTTTTAGCCTACATATTTTTGAAGTTGAAAAATTTTAGACTGTGACTAGGAAAGCAAAGAAAACTAGCTAAAATATAACGAAGTTTTTTATTTTAAAAACAAAAATCCATTATTTGCATTTACTAAAATTAATTTGAAATAAAAACTTAGAAAATTGCTGAATTTTATGAAAATTTATTTGAGGGGGACCTTTTTTGTGGTAGAGCAAATTTGGGGGGTTTTTTGGACAACTTAGGGGGATTTGTAAAAAAAGACTTGGCAACACTGGGCTGAAGCTTGACTAACTCTCAACCACTGTTGCCAGGTTTAGTAGGTATAAAATCGTCGAAGATATGAAAAATATCGTCGAAATCGTCATAGCGTTTTTAAAAATCGTCAAAAAATCGTTTGAAATCGTCAAAATAACATCTGTGTTATAAGAACTGCGAAAACTCAATAAATGATATAAAAATTATGCTTTTTTCAATCATTTTGCGCTTGTTCGATTAAACATATTTAATATAACATTTATAAACATCGAAATTTGCCATATTCTGAAATAGTTGCTCTAAAAAAAGAATACCATCAAATTTCAGACTTCATCCATATTATTTTACAGGCATTCTTCACCACGTTAAAAATTGAGATTTGTTACGGTATTCGGATAGAAATTTTATACAAAAATTATAAAATTTTTTTGTTATTTTTCCTAAAAGCTTGGTACATTTTTGCAATTATAGAAAATATGATACATTTGAATGGATTTTTTTATTTATTGTAAATATAATTTTAATTAGACTTTCAATAGCTTTTATATCAAATTCTGAAATATTTTTCAAAAATCGTATAGAAGAAAATTTTCTAATTTTGCAGCAGTTTTTGTTAAGTTTTTTTGGGATTCTACGTAATTTCAAAAACTAATTTCTTGCTCTATATTGGATTAAAGATCGTTATTTTGAAGGAAAAAATCGTGAAATCATCATTTGGCTATTTTTGATAGTAAAAATCGTCAAAAGGACGATAAATCGTCAAACCTGGCAACACTACTCTTATACACAAATTCTGATGATCACATATGTATACATACATACATACGAACATTATTGGCGTGCTCAGTGCTACCAACATTTACATTGTCATTTATGAATAGCCAGGGTTGCAATGATTATACTTTATTATTAACATTGACAATCAGGTGGTGTATTTGTTGTTAATACAAACATGAACCTACTATTTATATACAGTAGTGACGGACAAAATATATTTAACATTGAGCGTTTTTTTAATCACCTGGATTTAGAATTTTTCATACAAAAAGTGGATTTATTAAATCCAAAAAAAAAGCTGGATTTAATAAATCCATAATAAAAGCACAAATATATGAAACAGCCTATTAATTTAATGTCAGAAAAAAAATACGAATAAAAATTAAAAGAGAAACAAAAAAATTGAAAAACTAACAAATAAAAAGTTTTTATTAAATTTTTTTTTATGAAATATGTTTAGAAAAAAAAACTACACCTCACCAAATACATATTTTTCATCTTGGACATGGAGAAATAGCTCAAATAGAAATGGCAATTTTTCACTCTACAGTAAGTAATTTAATTAAATCCAATTAGTGAATATTAAATATTGCAATGGAATTTTTCAATTGTGTAAAAATATAAATTGAAGTGATAAAACTGAAAAGGCAGACTGTTTATCGCTGTTTTATGTAAAATATAATTATAAATTAAAAGTTAAAGTAAAATCGAATTCGGTATTAAAAATTAGGGTGAAAGAAGTGTCGGACAGAAAATTTTTTTAAAATAGGAAGAATCTAGCCCCATCTGCTGAGCACTTTTAGAAATACTTTTTGGATTTATTAAATCCAAGTGATTAGAAAAAACGGCTATTATTGGCGTGCTCAGTGCTACCAACATTTACATTGTCATTTATGAATACCCAGGGTTGCAATGATTATACTTTATTATTAACATTGACAATTAGGTGGTGTATTTGTTGTTAATACAAACATGAACCTACTATTTATATACAGTAGTGACGGACAAAATATATTTAACATTAATTCAAAAGAAATTCAGTTCAATGTTAAAACAAATAGTATTCGAGTGTTGGCCCAAACGAACTCTTGACTTTGGTCGTTACAACCTTTCTTGTTAGTTCAAGAGTTTTTGAAAACTTTTTTTTTTTACTAACTTATTATTATTTTTTATCAACTTATTATTCTGAGGGCAGTACTTACTACAACTAGTTGTGAATAACAATTAGAAACTATTACAATTATTTTATATTGTAAAATTTTTCAATATGCCATAGATTTTACACAACAATACATACATAACAATAAAAACAACAAAATACTTCCAAAACAAATGTATGTGGAATATCTTTAATTTCAATTGTTCAAATGTTATGCAAAGACTCTAGGCTATAGTATTTTTATAGAGCAAAGTTAAAACTATCAAAGGCACATAATTTTGAATATGAAAAATATTATAAAATACATAAATTTACGACACTGTCAAAACTTTTCTATCTATTTTTGCTAAAACTTTATAAATATTTAGCTAAAATGATGACATATTAGTAGTAATATTAATTTTGAATATTAACATATTATGCATACGCATATTTAAAATGATTAAAAGTTGATTTGGAAAACTAAATTCATAAGAAAATTGAGGTGCATAGAAAGATATATACTTTTTCCGCAATAAATCAGAAAATAAAAAATTTAAGTATTGCAAATCCCAAATTTCTTGAAAATGCTTGAAATTGTATTATTAGGTGTAGCTACTTATACTAAGGCTTACCTACCATTTCCCTTAATTCTTATAATAAATTCCCTTCTATTTTACTATTTTTTTATACAAGTAACGTAATACATATTTTTATATTTGGGTTTTGGGATATAAATCATTTTTATTACGTTGACCATGTTAAGTGCGCCATATTGTTTCCGCTCAGTTTATTTTTGTGGGCACATTGTTGGAAATTTATGTAAAGTTTATGTTCACACACACACACATACACCAAATCTTTAACCAAAAAATTAAAAAAACATTATATAAAAAAAAGAAGAAACTGTAACCCATATATATATATTTTTGAAATATTTTATTGAAATATTACTATATTTCAATTTCTTTTTTGAAAGCTTTCATTTTTGCTGCCACAAGAGTTTTTTTTTTTAACTGATACAAATTGACTTAACTGTTCCTATATCTGTCAATTATCGTATTTTCCATATTCATTTCGCTCATATTTGCGCGTATTTATGAAATAAATTAAATTTTTTTTAATATTTTTTATTTCGTTATGTCAGTCAGATGTAATAAATTATTTTTATGGGGTTTTTGTTGATAGAGGTTATGTGTTATTAAAATAATTATTTATTTGTGTATAAGCGTGCGGTTTTGTAACATTTTTGGTCATTTGCATTTCCGTTCATTGCAGTTTTTTATTTTTTTTTATTTTTTGCCATGAATTATGAATGATTGGGGATTAACTGGTATTTTTAGTATATTGTTGCAGTATTTTATACTTTTTTGTATTACAAAATGGTCTTTTGAGACCATTTTTTTGGTGGTAAATTATTAATAGCATCCCTAATATTATAAAAGTTTTTTTGTTTTATTATAAATTAATTTTGGTATATTAATTTATCATAAAAAAGTGTAATGGCAGACGTATGATGAATATAATGTTTTTTTAATTTTTATTAATTATGCTCCATCATTTTTATACACTTACAGTAGAGTAGAGAGATTACAAAGATGTTTTTTTTTTTTTGTTATATTTCGCAGTACATTTTATATTAGATTCAATCATGTCAATTGACATCTAAACAGATCTGATCAGTTCTAGTCTTTTTTACACGGCAACTTATTAAATCCAAATTATATATATGTATATATATTGATTCCTTTCGATCCTATAAGGAGCATAGGGTCAAATTAAGTTCTAGTAATTGACGTATGATGAATATTATTTTAATAAAAAAAAAATAATCATACGCCTCAGTACACATACGAAAATAGTACAAACATTTTACTTTATATATAAAACTGAAAGTATTAGTAAATCAAAAAAAAAAAAAAAAAAAAAAAAACACACAACAAATATATAAATTAAAAACCTAATCATTAAATTAAGTATTTATCCTTATAAAAAATACGTCTTTTATATAAGTTTTACTTTTAAAACATTTAAGTAGTTTTCTTATCTTATCCATTTTCCCTTATTAAACAAAAAAAAAAAAAACAGTACTACAAACACAAAAAAAAAGAAACAAGATTTTTAAAATCCATTAAAAATCAATTTCTTTTTTTTTTGGTTTAAACAATCTCCCACATACTATAAATTACAATTATATATGTGTTATATGTATATATACAAAAATAAAACTTTAGTGCGGATGAGGGATTCGATGGCACGTATCACACCAACATTGTGGTCAAACATAACGGCAGTTGTCTGTACGTGCCCCCTGGTATCTTCAAGAGCACATGCAAGATAGACATCACGTGGTTCCCATTCGATGACCAACACTGCGAAATGAAATTCGGTAGTTGGACTTATGATGGAAATCAGGTAAAGTGTGTGTGTGTGTAAAATGGAAGCAAAATCAAGAAAATCAAAAAAATCAAAAAACAAGTAAAAATCTCTACTTGCCAAATAACAAGTTGAGATAACAACACAATTACTACTAACTACACCATTACAAACATTTCACATACTCAAACATGATAAGCCAAAGAGAAAAATAAGATTTGTACAAATTTAAAAAACTTTTAAATTCTAAACAAATTATCTTGAAAACACAGATTGCCAGATATCAAAAACTTGCAAAAATTTAAAGTGTTCAAGCAAACAAAAAACTGTTGAGAAAAATCGAAAATATATAGTATTGGAATTACAGTTTGTTTGGACAAAAAATTTTAGATTTTGCAAGTTGTTTAGTTCTGATAAATTTTATTTCATAAAGAACTTAAACTCTGATCATTTAGTTATATAGATGAGTTATCAATTTAACTAGTTTCCATTGAATAGAGTTATAAAATTTGTAAAGTTCTAAGTGCTTATGCATAAAAATTTGAAAATCTTATAACATATTTATAAAATGAATTTTGTATGAAGAATTTGGCTTATAAGCCATTTATTAATTTAAAATATTCCATATAAAATTATTTAAAATTAAAAATAATTTTTTTCTTTACATACAAATATTGGCAAAATTTCGAAATTTTTTGCTATATAAAATTTGTAGGATTGTAACAAGAAATTAGAATTTAAAGACTTTGTTCAAAATTTTCCAAATCAGTGATTCCAAATCTGTAATATAATTCACTAATAAAGAAGTTATTTATCGCTATTAATTATGCTTCCAATTTTCGAACAAAATTATGGATAAAAATATTTGAAGAAAATTTATACATCCATAACGGCCATTTATTTATTACACAAATCGATTACGGATTTTTCCGAAGAAATTTGGTTATCGATAACTTATTTCTATCGAATATAAAATATTTTACACAAATTTATCGATAAATAAATCTACATTAAAATTAATTCAACGATAACAAATCTTTAATTACTAAAGTTATCGATTATACCACTCTTCAAACCATGCGCGGTTCCAGCAATTAATATAAGGGGGAAAATCATACGCCTCAGTGGCCAACTCAATGTATTTATCTACTGTGGCGTATGATTTTTCCCCTTATATTAATTACTGGAACTGCGCATGCTTCAAATGAAATCCCTTTACGAATATATAAATTTGATTACAATATTCCACATTAAAGTAACCGATTAATAAATTTTCCAAAAAAATCTGTTATCGAAAACATATTTAGTATTCTCAATCCATCCATAATTCATCGATAATTTATAAAATTATTTTCGACAAGAATGTTGTAGCGAAATTTACACATCGATGACAGAAATTTTTATATTATAGAAAATCTACACATCGATAATAGATATTTTTATATTATAGAAATCGATTGCATATTTTGTCCAAAAAATTCAGTTATCGATGACTTATTTTAATTGACCTCAAAAATTTTGATATAGATTTATCGATAAATATGTCTACGGCGAAATTTATGTAATGAAAGCAAATCTTCTTATCGATTATACAACTCTTCTATTTATCGATAACAATATTTTCAACAAAAAAGGTCGATGAAAATGTCTAAAGAAAATACACATATCGATAACAATTATATAACTGTATTGATTAATGGCTTTGTTCAAAGAAATTCGGTTATCGATAACATATTTTTATTGAACACCATAAATTATACACAAATTTATTGATAAAAACATGTATATCAATAGCAAATCTTTTATTATTTATCTAAAGTTATCGATTATAAATCTTTTAAAACTACATCAGCTATCTTTGCACAAATTTCATTGCAAAATTCCACATTAAAGTTATCGATTAAAATATGTTCACAAAAAACTGTTATCGATAACTAATTTTAATTAAATTTTATATAATTAGTTATTGATACAATTTCCTAATATTCTCGAACCAACGATAATTCATCGACATTTCATAAAATTATTTTCGATAAGAATATTAACGATAACAAAACTTCTTTATCTTTATTGATTATACAACTTTTCTGTTTATCGATAACAGTATTCTCGAAAAAAGATTATCGATGAAAATGCTTAAAGAAAATTTACACCTCGATAACAATTACATAAATGCATTAATGACTTTATTCAAAGAAATTCAGTTATCGATAACATATTTTTATCAAATGCAATAAATTTTATACAAATTTATTGATAGAAATATTTAATTGTAAATCTTTTATCACTGAAATTATCGATTATGCAAACTAAATCCGTTATTTTTGCACAAATTTGATCACAAAATTCCACATTAAAGTTATCGATTAAAAAATGTTAACAAAAAATCTGTTAATTATTGATACAATTTCCTAATATTCTCAATCTATCGATAATTCATCAATATTTCATTAAAATATTTTGGATAAGATTATTTAAAGGAAATTTACATAAGGATGAAAGATGTTTTTACATTACAGAAAACCTACATATCGATAATAGATATATTTTTATATTATACAAAGATATTCAGTTATCGATTACTTATGTATTTTGAGCACACCCGTTTTGATACAAATATGTTTTCGATAAATATGTTTTCAGCAAAATGTATGTAATAACAAATCTTCTTTAACGATTATAAAACTTTTCTATTTATCGATAACAGTACTTTCAAAAATATTATTGATAAATATAGCTAAAGAAAATGGATTGATTAATGATTTTGTTCAAAGAAATTCAGTTATCGATGAGGCATTTTCGATAGAAATATTTACATCAACACCAAATGTTTCATCACTGAATTTATCGACTTTTCAAACTACATCCATTATCTTTGCACAAGTTTCATTACAAAATTCTACATTAAAGTTATCGATTTAAAAAATTTCCTCAAAAAACTGTTATCGATAACTAATTTTAATTACATTTTTCTTAATTAATTATTGATACAATTTCTTAATATTCTTAAGCCATCGATAATTCGTAAAATTATTTTCGATAAGTATATTTATAGGAAATTTACATATCGATAACAGACATTTTTAAATTACAGAAAATCTACATATCGATTACAGAAATCGATTGCTGATTTTGTCCAAAGAAATTCACTTATTGATAACTTATTTTTATTGAACACAACAATTTTAATATAGATTTATCGATAAATATGTCTACAGCAAAATTTATATAACGATAATAAATATTTTAGTACCGAAGTTATCGATTATACAACTTTTCAATTTAAATATATAACTGTCGATAAGTTATAAAAAAATTATTATCGAGGACATTTAAATAAAGTAACTTGCCGATAACCGATTTTTTTTCAATAATTAATTTTCTAATAAAACGGTGTTATCGATACCAAACAATAATTGAAACACTTTATAATTGGTTACATTTTTACTTTTAAAAATCTGTTATCGGTATTCGATAATAAAATTATATTATAAAATAAGACATAGATAATATAAAATTTAACGAATTTTAGCATAACACACAAATTTAAATGAATTTTTTACCGATGGAACAAAAGTTAGTTATCGATAACAATTTTCTTAAAATAATCAGTTATCGATAATTACATGTCATAATGAAGTAATTTAAAGAAAAATTATAGAAATTATTTGAATAAATTTAATTTTCAGATAACCGATTCTTTCGATAATTAATTAGTGGTCAAAACTGTTCAATCGATAACAAGTTTGAATTGAAACAGTTTATAAAAAGTAAAATATTTGTAATCGATAAAACAGCAATTTCAATATAAATCATTTTCAAAAAATTAACTTGCCTATAATCGATTTTATCAATAATTAATGTTTTAATCAAACGGTGATATCGATAAAAAATTTTGAAAGAAACAATTTGTAAACGGTAACATATTGACTTTGAAAAACACTGCTATCCATAACTCAAGTTTCTTTTTCTGAATAGATTTTCGGAACTAAATTCGTTTATCGATAACGAAGTTCAAATTTTATAAACAAAAATCGAGTTAATATGTTAACAATAAGAATCCCCACTTACTCAAAAGTCTGTATATATCAATATTATAGTTATCGATAACAAAATTTTATTATAATATTTATAATTAGTAATAAAACGAATTTTAGCACACCAAAGTTCTAGGTATAAAGAAATTTATATCGATGGGAGAAAACTTAACTTTCGATAACTCGTTTTACTACAATAGTCAGTAATCGATAACTTTGTCTCATAGAAAAATTAGGTGTTTCTTAAAGTAGTAGGAATTAGCCAGTTATTTTACAAATAATGATAAAAATTTCATCATTTCAATCGTATTATCCCTTTGGCTTGTCCTTCACCTTATACATTTTAAAAAACTCATACATATTTTTTTAAACCTTCTCGTTTTGGTTTTTAATACAAACACTTAATCTTTTATGGTTTCAGCTTTTTATTTTCCATTTATTTTTTTATTTTTTTTTTTTATTCTAAATATTTTAATACTCTTTTATATTTTATTCTAAAACTAAAAAAGAATATAAAACAAATTAATAACAATTCACTGCGTTTTTGTGAATTGCAAAACCAGATTTATTTTTTGATTGAAACCTTAACAAAAAAAAACACAAAAAACAACCCCTCAAACGAATAATATTAGTGTTGAGAAAAAATATTTTTTTTAATTAATAGTTTTTTTTCTAAACACTAAATAACAACAAAATACAAGAGAACCTACAAATTTCTATAAAAAAAATAATAAAATCAGCTACAAACCGAACAAAAACTAGAAAAAGGTCCTGATTGGAATCATGTGAGAAATGATTTTTTTCAAATTGATTTTAAACAAAATAAAAAGAAAAATTTAATTTCAACTATTTTGCATGATAGCAACAAAAATGAAAGAAAAACAACAACAACAAAAAAATCAGAAGAACCACTATTAAAAATTTTGTATACAAAATCATTGAATTAAAATATTGGTTTACAAAATTTTTAACGTTTGTAAAGACTCTTAATGAAATCCCTCCACGAAAAATTTAATAAAAAAAACTATCCTAAGGAAAAAAGTCTTATTTTTTATTAAAATTAAGACATTTTTCCTTTAATACACTCTACACCTATTTTTAAAAACTTTGTTTTTATTTCTTTTTTTAGTTCAAAAACCTAATTTAAATTTTAAACAAAAATTTTTATCTTGAAACTAACAAAAACATATTTTCTTCAATTTCTTTGGTTTTGTGTTGGAAAAAAAAAAATCTAAAAATATATACAAAAATGCTGGAAAATATGTTTTTGCCTGTGTTGAACGAATTTTTTCGTATATGAAAAAATTAAACAACACAGTTGGATTTGGTTTTGAATTCCGAAGATGGAGGGGATCTTTCCGATTTTATAACAAATGGCGAATGGTATTTAATCGGTTAGTAATTTATTACTTTCTTTTTCAAAACTACTTTGCTGTCTATCTGTGTCTATATTCTATAAACTTAACTGTCTATTTATAATATTTTAATTACTACTCACTATTTCTATGTGTTTTTTATGTTAATTAATTATTTTAATTTTTGAAATTTTTGTTTCCAAAAAAGTTTAAATTTTTAATAATTAAAAAATACTTAAACAGACTTGTAGCTAAAAACAAATACAAATTTTATTAAACTAATTAGAGAGTTTTTGCCTTAAAGGAAATGTTTTCCTTTGAATGGGAAATTTTTTCAAGTTAGGTACAAATTATCTCTACTATTAGCTACATGTCTGTTTTTAAATCCTATTAATGATATTTTTGCTGACATGTCAGCTTATTCAGTAATTCCTCATTGTTTATAAATATTGCGGTGGATCAATTATTATCTTCTTTATATTTTTTTATATTTATTGATTTTTCATATTATTTTTATAATTTAATTTAATAAATTTTTAAATTTATGTTGACTTTGAACAATACAGACGACAAATCATGCATGACATTTGTATGAATAAATTAGTGATTTTATATTTTTATGTTTTTTAATGCACGATTTAATAGATTTTATTTGTATTTTAATAGCTTTTAGATTAAAAAAAAACTTTGTTGATGATTTTTCTAATTGCATGTCAGGCTGATATTTGGGAGAAATGAAAACAAATTATGAGCCCAAAATTGTATCAGATATTAAGAGAACACTTCAAAGCTTTTTTGCGCCATAACTTCTAAATTTAACATTTTTTTACATATACTAAATAGGCATTTTTATATAGAATAAGAGGATAAACACTTCCCTCATACTATACTTCTACCTAAGTATGATGTCTAGTGAAGTTTTAAGGAGACAAAGTCAAAATTTGTGTGAAGACTTCATTTTAAAAGACCCTCGTTAAAATTTCGACAGAGATACTTAAGATTGGTTTTCATTATTTTGTACAGTAATATATCTAGTTTTCATAAATCTAATTAGATTTGGAACATATGTCGGTTATTCTATGAAAAATTGACCAGAATTTGACTTTAAAGTATCGGTTTATTATACATACATGTTGTATGGAAACCCTTAGTAACAAGATTTGGATACGATACGCTAGAACCCCTAATTTTGTGAGGTTTGAAAAAAAGTCATAAGAAAAAAATTTGGGAGATGGGGTGGGCACAAATGGCTCCTCATCGGGGTCAAAGGTGGTGGTGAAGGGTTAAAAATCCACAAAAGCCTCACAACTTCCCCGCCGTCGCCCCTACAGCGGTAAAATGTCAGACTGACCCCCATTGATTTGTCTTTTTGAGCATTTTTTCCGAACATACCTATCCCCTATCTCCACTCTGTAAGAGGGCTCCCATACAAATGACATTTTTATAAAATTTACTCTCACCGCTTTAACTGTCCTAAGGGTGCCCCTAGAGAAGTCAAATGTATGGCTACCCCCAATCTTTTCTTAGTTTCAACATTTTCTGGGAACATATCTTCCCTCTATCTTTAAATCTTAACGCGGTCCCCATACATTTTTTAATTTTTTTATAATTTTTTTTTTTTGAAATCAGCTCGTACCGGTCCCATGGTGCCTCCTAGAGGAGTGGAATGTAAGATCGACCCCCATTAATTTTTCCTCTCAAACATTTCTTCTGAACATATCTAGCCCCTATCTCTAATTCGTAAGAGGGCTCCCATACAAATGTGACATTTTTATAAAATTTCCTCTAACTGTCCCAAGGGTGCCCGTAGAGCAGTCAAATGTATGACTGACCCCCAATATTTTTTGAACCACAATATTTTATCGGAATATATCTACTCTCTATCTTCAACCCTTAAAGCGGTCCCCATACAAATTTTTTATTTTTTTATAATTTTTTTTTATGAAATCAGCTGTTACAGCCCCATGGAGCCTCCTAGAGGGGTGGTATGTAAGACCGATCCCCATTAATTTTCCCTCCCAATATTGTTTCTATCTCCACTGCCTAAGGGCGCTCCCACACAAAAATTTTTTTTTTTTTAATTTGCTCCCACTGCTCTAACTGTCCCAAGGGTGCCCCTAGAAGAGTGAGATGTATAACTGACCTCCAATATTTTTTCAATCTTAACATTTTTTCGGAACATATCTACCCTGTATTTTCAACCCTTAAGGTGGTCCCCATACAAATTTTTTAGTTTTTATAAAAATTTTTATAAAATCAAGGGAGGATTTTTTTGCCAGGACTTGTTAAAGTGCCACGCCAGCGCTTTTCGGTTTGTGTTTTTCTTGCTGGATATTTACTCCATTAATAAACCAAGAAATAACGGGAATTAATCTAATATGCTGTTCTTTAGCACTATATTTGCAAGTGGAGAACGTATAATAAATAGGTACTTAAGTCCGATTTTGGTCTTTCTTTCGTGGAATAAGAGATCTATGTTACAAATAGAATTGGTTTTTAAAAACAACATATCTTACTCTACAAAAAAATGATAACCGATCCTAACTGTCTCTGTATAAATTTTAACGAGGGCCGTTTAAAATGAAGTCTTAACACAAATTTTTATTTTATCTGCTTAAAACGCCGCGAGAAGTAATACTTATACCAAAGATTAGTACGAAGAGAGTGTTTGCCCTCTCATTTCGCATAAAAATACTTATATGGTATTTTTTCGGAAAACTGCAAATTTAGGAGTTATGGCGTAAAAAAGCTTTGAAGTGTTTTTAAGTAATTTTTAGGGTCAAAAGTCCAAACTGACTGGCCTATATGCGCCCGAGAGATCCAATTTTTGTACACATATTATGTTTTATGCCCAATATATCGGAAACTGCCGGTGGAGCGAACAATAAAATACTTTTGCAAATTTGGGTGGTCTAATATATATGAGATAATTTTTAAAATTTTAAATGTGCAAATAGTGTATATATGTACATATCAGTTTCTCATTCCCCTCTATTTCAGCGAAAAAGGGGTCTGAGATCCCTTTAACTACATATACATATAATCCCAGATAAAAATGGGATCGTATTTGACGAGGAATCACCACTCTGGCGACAGTGTCTTTCACCACCTTTTAGCTCTCCTCTATCTCCTTTTCAAAGAAAGCGACACCTGAATTTGAAGAAAGAATTTACGGAGTATTGCTTCTCTTTAAAAAAAAAGCCTAATTAATAGGGGTTTGTAAGTTTAACTATGGACCGATTCTAATCAGTTTGAGCAAGTCATTGAGCCAACAGAAATCCATATACCAAAGATTCTAGTTGGGTTCTTGGGCCAAAAAAGACGAACGGATGAATTTTAGTTGATAGATCGTTTCAAAAGTTTAGTATGTAGTCCTAGCAAATATCATCAGAAATTCGTTTTAATCTGGAACGGCACAGGAAATAAAAAAAAAAAATTTGTGAAAATATGTGCAAAGAAAATCATTAAAAATCATCATTTCCGAATTTTTGTATGCCAAATTTTGTTTTTTAATTCGTTTAAAACTGTGAATTGTAGGGAAAGTTGCTCAAAAAAGTCCACATTTGTTTATTATAGTTAAACATAATTGTGGAAGCGTTATTACCATAGTATGATTCTAGTGATCGTGAATATGATTCTTATCATCACTGATTACGATCACTTTAGATCATATCGTACTATTATCACTAGGATTATATTATGATCATTACGTTTTTCAATGACAATATGATACTTTTAAACTGTCATAAAATAATTTGTTTTTCTCTGCGTGTACCTCATTGATTACATAAACTTCCAATTACGCTAACAACAATGTAAAACAAATACTCATAATATAAATATCTTTAAAAAATAAAAATAAGAAAATCCAATCCATTTGCTGATAATTTTGGACTCTTTCCTTGTTTTCCATCTCTGCTGCCAATTTATGCATGACTTTTTATTATTTCAATTTAAGTGCATGCATTTTTATGTAGATGAACTAGAAATAATTTTTGGACATTAAGATTAGAGATACAACCATGTGGCTGCGTTTTTTTTTTTTTATATGCAGATTTGACACTTAAAACGCAGTACGGATTCGCTCTAAATTAAAAGTTAATTTAATGTCTTTGCGTTTTCTCTCGTACTCATGCTCATATGTTGCCATATTTTTCAAAAATAATTCCATTAGAAAAACCTCAATTCCCATCCCTGGTGGTGTGACGTGCTCTCTATACATATCTTACACTACGTGCACACTAGACCGTACCTCAAAAAAAAAAAGTTCGCCGTACACCCTCCAATATGAAGTATTTTTGCAAGGCAATTTCAAAAAAAAATATTTTTTTTGCCAAACGTAGGGGTCGCCTTTTTCAATTTTTCGTTATAGCTTCGGCATTTAAAGTTGGATCTTAAAGTGTGATATATCGATTTTTTTGCCTCGAAGAGACCAATGTTTTGCTATGAAGGAAAAATTCAATGAAAAAAAATTTTAAAAAGCGACCCCTACGTTCGGCAACCAATATGTAAAAAAAATGTATACTGGATTTATCGAAAAACTTCCTTAGCAAAAGTTTAATGATTTTTTGCGAGCTTTAATTTTCTGACATTAGGGTGGTAGCAACTGAGATCTGGTGGGTAACTACTAGAACGGGATACTTGAGGTCAATGGCCCGTACAGCAAAACACTGGTCTCCACGAGATGAAAACATCGATGTATCATACTTTAAGATCCGACTGTAAATGCCAAAGATATAACGAAAAATGTAAAATGGCGACCCCTACGTTCGGCAAAAAAAATAAAAAAATTTTTTTTTGAAACCTCCTTGAAAAAATACTTCATATTGGAGGGTGTACGGCGAACTTTTTGTTTTTGCCTGTAAGGTGGTACGCTCTAGTGTACACAGACATATACATACATGAAAATAAAATGTGAATGTATAAAAACAACCGCCACCGCAGCCGCAATCATTTAATTCGTTTTTTCTCAGCAGCGGGATCAGCAGCCGCAAGATTATGTTTGTACTCTAAATCATGCTTTTATTGCTTTTTATGTAGAGATAGATTTTTTAAAGATTTTATTAGTAAATCCTATACAACTGTTTAGTATTTTTTTCAGTGCTGCCACATTTATCTGAAATGTCAGTGAAACATGTCAAAGAGAGCTAGTGCTTACTACTTCTTTAAGCATAGTGAGTTGTTACAATTTCACGTGAAAAAGCAGTTACTCTATGTAGAAAGATTATTTTCAATATAACGATAATTTTTTTTTACCATTTATTTTTAGGCAACTTTAATAAACAAGACTATTGTCTTCCCGATGTAAAAGTAAAATTTTGGGCTTGTTTTAATTTTGTAATTCTTAAAAAATTAAGAAATTTTTCAATTTCATAATTTAAAATACAATTTGAGGCCTTTAAAATGTGAGCGAAATATTTTTACGGCAAAAACAACTTACTATGCTTTATTGTGTAACTATTTTCCTTTTTGAATTTTTTTTAAGCTATTGTAAAAGGAATTAGACTTTAACACCCAAAGTGCCAGGGAAGAGTGGCAGTTTTATAAAAGTTTAGCACAAACCAGCCCAGCAAAAAAAAATCATCAAAAGAAGAGAAAAAGAAGCAGTGATTTGGATTTTGATATTGTGAAAACTCGGATCGGAATCAATGAATTTTACATAGCCTTGTCATAGAGTGGAAGTTTTATTTTATGATCCTTATTCATTGCTTCTAAAGCAGCTCTTTTGGTTTAATGAGGGTTACGATATTTTGATGTTCTTTTTAATTGGTGAAAAGGAATTAATTTTTACTCCTAAAAAATTGAAGAAAATCACTTGAACCTAATAACTTGTCTCAAAATAACCAAAGTTAAGTGCTTATCCAGTTATAAGTGTCAAATTTATGCGGAAAAGTCTGTATTTAAAATTTAAACCTGGTTGTTTTTAAGATAAGTTACCGAACATAGATTTAAAAAGACTTAATTTCACTCCAAATCACATTTTTGGAAGTTGTGAAAAAGAACTGCTTTAGAACCAGAAAAGAAGAACTTAATGATACTTTGGAATCAATGAATAATTGATTCCTCTTAAGGAGATAATGAAAGTGCAAGTGAACAGTGGCAGTGCTGTCAAACTCTGTTTTTGAATTTCGCGAAAACTATTCAATGTTTTTAAGAATTTCTTACATAATTTTTCATTGAATTCTTTTTAAAAACAGCTGATGTTTATTTAGAATATTTTCTATTTTCTCGACAGTAACAAATAAAGAAAATAAAAAAATTGCTTTAACGACAAAACGTCGCACTGCAGTAAAATATTGTCGACACTGCGTTTAGCTTGTTTATGCTTTTGTTCTTTCGTGCATTTAGTGAAATCTATAAAATATTTTTTAGAATTTATTTTTAAATTTTGTTTATTTAGAAAATTGTCTAATTTCAAGGCAATAATAAATAAAGGAAAAAAGAGTCGACTTTATCGACAAACTTTCGCACTGCTGTAAAATACTTCCAACACTGCGAGTATCTGTTTTGCTATTAAAGCTTAAATTATTGTAACTTGAGATGCCATAAAACTAAACTCAGAACAAAATTCGTAAAAATATTGAACAATTTTCACTAAATTCAAGAACGAAATTTGACAGAACTGTTGATTGACACTTTCACCATCTGATTTGGGCTTAAGCCCTCCAGCCGTTTGTTGTCTCATTTTTAATCAAAACTGTTTTTTATTGTTCTTTCACATATCAACATATCTTTTTAATTTCTTTAAATTTTTTTTATGTTCGTGAAAGTGAAATTATAAAGCACTCCAAACTTGCTCTGGTTTTAATATCACTAATATTACGGATTTTCATTAAAACTTCGTATACAATATTTGAATAAAGTGGTAATACTACAACAATTTTAGTGTTTATATAAATATTTTTTTAGCAATTAGCATCATTGGTAAAACAAGTTGAAAATGAATCCTGAAATCAAAAAACAAATTTAAGTGTTTATTAATCATGATGCCTTGGCAATGGTAAAGTTTAAATAATTCTTTATTGAAAGGGCAAACTAACAACTATAAAAAAATAAATGCAAAAATGAGGCATTTCTTATCAACTGTCCAGCAATAAAAAAATGTATGTCAAAGTAATTTATATTTAGTACATTCGTAATATATTTGGTACGTTCGTTATATGACCATATTTGGTATATATTGTTACGTTTTTACATTTTAAAAACGTTGGTTTATTTCCTATAAACAAACCGGATTCTTTTCTATTGCAATCAAAACAACCAGTCCAAACGCTGACACTAATTGTTACGTTTTAGACAAACCGGCCTGGTGCTCTCTCAGCAATAATAACTGAAACAATATAAATGAAATAGCTTATAATATAAATGAAATAGCTTAAACACTCGTATTTATTTACACACTACTACTTATACACAAACTCTTATAAACAACCAACTATACCAGGGCTGCCAAAACTATGACACGCGTGTTAGTAGCGGCACGCCACTTTTTGTTGGATATTTTCAAAAAATTTAAACTATTAGGAGACCAGCAAAAAATTCAGTTGAATGTTAAATTTCGCTACAAAAATGTGTGATTTAACTCCATAATGGTGAAATCGTCTTTTAAAATTAATAAAACTCTGCATTGCCACCATTTTTTGTTTAAAAAAATATGTTCTATACAGAACTCGCAAATTCAATTATCAAAGAATTCTGGTAAAATTTCTAAAATTCATTTTTATTTTTATTATTTATTTTTTTATTTTGGCATTTAACCTTAGCATGTTGATTAATTATATGTAGTATTACGTTGCCAGATTGACGTATTTTGTACATCCCGCCTCTTGGGGGAAATTCGTAACAATATATTAGTAGTGTAACAACCCGAGTAAAAAATTTATTTATATAATCATTTATGATTTTATTGAATTATATATCGCTGAGTATTGTCATACACTCATAGAAATAAATCTGTAAAAATAGCAGAAAAAGTTACAAAAAATTAGTTAAAAATGATGCTGCAGAAAAAACTGCTGAAATTAGCATATTTTTTTGCTAAATACTAGTAAAATAAGAACAGCAAAATTAAAATTGTTAAATTTACAGAATTTTAGTTATATTTAAGTTAACTTTTATTTAATTGAAAATAACAAATTGTACTGCAAATTCTGCAAAAAATTTTGTTAAATATTAGCAAATACAACAAAATAGCAAAAACAAACTGTTTTTATTTGCATTTAAAAAAAATCGCAAAAAAAACTTCGGAAATTTAAAATTTTTTTGTGATTCTTTAGGCTACTAATTATTTAGCAAAATTTTTTGCATTAATTTTCTATTTTCCATTAACATAAATTTAACTTAAATATTACTAAAATTCTGTACATGTAACAGTTTTATTTTTCCTGCTCCTATTTTACTAATATATAGAAAAAATAACCTGCTAATTTTAGCAGTTTTTTCTCCAGCATCATTTTTAACTAATTTTCAGTAGTTTTAACAAATTTTTTACAGACTTTTTTCTATTAGTGTGAGATATTCTTTCGAGTTCGAGCCATAGTATACTATAGTAGCCCCACTCATTAAAAAATTGAGAGCTTGACCCTATCTCATGTAGTTATAGTGGTATTAAGAACCATATGTGCAAGTAAAATTACAAAAAATTACCCCTCGTGCGGAAATGTTGCCAATGTCCAGCCAATCCCTAAAAGGGGCGCTGCTAACAACCCTGAAAATTACCTCCCGATCGCAATATACTCTACGCTCTCTAAGGCGATGGAGTGTTTGGTTAATTACCATCTTGTAAATTATCTAGAGTCTAATTCACTTCTTAATGACAGACAGTATAGCTTTCGTAGAAATTGTTCTATGGAAGACCTATTGGCGTTCCTCTCGGAGTTTTGGATTCGGTCCATACATCATTTTGATGAGAACAAAGTGGTTGCTCTGGATATTTCAAAGGCCTTTGATCGTGGGTAATAATTGCGCTCGTTTTATTTCCAGCTTTCTCAGAGATCGCACTATCCGTGTTGTTATACATGGGGTCTCATCCGACGAGTTTCAGCTAAATTCAGGGATACCGCAGGACTGTGTTCTTTCTACTTCCCTATTTCTTATCTTTCTCAATGATATTCTGACTCCATGACAGATATTCTGACTCCCCGTGCCCAATTGGTTATTATACAATACTGGGTCTTGCATGCATTGAAGTCGATCACATTCACACTACCCCAACGACTGAATTAAAATGAATGGCAAATATTGCTGTCATCTGCTAAAGAGTAGATAAGGGTGAAAGTTTGACCAAGATGATCATTAAGAAAAATAAGAAATAGGTAAGGAGAAAGAACAGAAACCTGGGGTAACTTTGAATACAACTGAAACTGATCGAATGAGACCCCATCTATAAAAGATCTCTGATAAAGCTCGAAATAAAATTTGCGAAATCACTACCGATCATCATTACCAAAAGCAAAAGGCTTTAATACAAGTGCGATGTGCCATACACGATCGAACGCCTTGGAAATATCCAGAGCAACCATTTTTTTTAGATGGATTCGTCTTAAGTAGAGTTGTGTCGTTCATGAACGAACTAGTTCATTTGAACGGTTCATTTCATTGAACGATATGACATCGTTCACCATTATTCGTTCTTTTCGTTCGATCGTTCTTTTCGATTTTTTTTTAGTCAAAGAAAATTTGTATCCCTTATTAATTTTATTACAGAATTAAATGTTATTCTTAATAATTTAAAATTTTTAATGAAATTGTAATTTTCTGACGCTATTAGTCTATGCACAATAAAATTAATATAAACTTGTAACATGTAGTGCGCCAATAAATTGTCGAACGAACAACACCGTTCACGAATCACTGTTCAGACACAGCTCATGACAAAAAAGAACGATACCAAAAAAGAACGATTGAACGATTTGAACGAACTAGTTCAATGAATTTTATTGAACGATAAGACCGAGTCACAAAAAAGAACGATTAAGCCCAACTCTAGTCTTAAGCGAGTTTGTTTTAATAGATGTTCGAATAAACCGAGAATCTCAACGAAGTTATTGTTATAAAGTTTTTATCTCGAAATTCGTAAGTTTTTCACATGCTTCCAAACAATAAATACCACAAATATTCGATTTTCTTCCCCCTGCTTCATCTTTTTTTTTATCCTTTCTTAGCTCTATAACAACGGCAAATTATATTTAAATGTCAGATTTTAGCTTGGATAATCTATTTTTTTGATATTTTTATAAATATCTCACTCATTGTTCGAGATATGGATCGATTATATGTATGTTGCAACCCATATATACTTCAGTTCTTAGATACCTACAAAATTGCCAGGATAAGTTTTATATTTCTAATACATAAAATTTTTAAGCTGTATAGTTGATTTGGAATGCCTCGTATGCATCCTTGTAAAATGGTTAACTACCACACAAATTGTACATATATTTAGGTATATGTATATTGGCACTATGTGCAACAATTTTCAATAAGCCTCAACAATAAATTCCTTTTACAATTGCCACATTTAACCGTTTTTTTCACAGTTATTTTTAAATCTTTAGGCTTTATTTGTATTTGTAAATATTTAATATTTTTTTACGATCAATTAAATGTATGAAAACAATCTTTATGTATGTATGTATGTGTGTAGTAACATTTTTTTTCATTTTATTTATGTGTGTAACAATAAATGTGTGTATAATTATTTTAACCATAAATAAGTGTGTGTTTAACAGTTTTATTTTCAATTTAATTTTACTAATTGATTTTATTGAAACATAAAACTTCTTTTTCAATGCTTAAAATCATCAAAAACATCAACAACACAACAACGACGATAATGTTGTTATAAACCACATATAAACCTCAAATATGCAACCATCGATCAATCGTTGCAATCATATAGCTATGCCTGGAAAAAAGAATACCATCGTTTATGCCTGTTGTCCGGAACCATATGTGGATGTTACATTTACAATACAAATACGAAGGCGTACTTTATATTATTTTTTTAATTTAATTGTACCATGTGTGCTGATATCATCGATGGCTTTATTAGGATTTACATTGCCACCCGATTCGGGTGAAAAATTAACATTAGGTATGTATAATGAATTTACAGTATTTATGATATTTTTTTCATAATTCTTTTAACTTTAATTTTCTTTAAATTATTTGAGTAAATTTTTTAGCAAATAAGTTTTTTATTTCCTAATTGAAAACATTTTATTACAGCTGATTATATTAAATTGAATTTTACAAAATTAATTAAAATTTACAACACAAAAAATCAAAAATGAAAAAAAAAACCCCTAAACGAATTGAAATCGTCCGTCGTTATTAAAGAAAGAAAAATTTTCAAACTTTACCAGCTTTTATTAGCGGTAGCGAAATGAGGAAATGCTGGATTGTGTATTTGAATTAAATAATCAAAATAAAAAAATAAAATTTAAACTTTTTCTAAATAAATATAAATAAATTGCATGTTTTGTGCTTCTTCTTTTTTTTTTTGTTGTTAAAATTAACAATTTTAGAATATATTTTAAAAGTCAAGTTAGGTTAAAAAATAATAATTTTTTAAGTTTAACAGAATATTTATTTTAATTATTTTCATATTATTTTTTCATTTCATAAGTTCTTAAATACTCTACACAGAAAAAAAATCATAGTTAAATTAATTAATATATCATAATTATATTTATTAACATTTTGCTTTTTTATATATAAAAAGTTTTTTATTTTCGATATTTCACTACTCCATTGTGTAGCATCTTCAGGAAATAACAAATTATTAAAAATAAAATAAAACTTTTCGTATTTAAATTAATATTTTAGCATTGTGTATTCTTGTCATATTTTAAAATTAAATGAAAACATATTTAAATTAAAAAGAAAACAAATTTAGTTTGACTTTAAAGTTGTTACTATTTAATTTTATGTTGTTTCTGCTTAATTTTAAAAGCTGTTTCTACACGCATAATTGAACATGATAGGGGGACACGAAATTATCATCCTAGTAATCATAAATCTATAAAGTATTATCCGAATTTTTAGACTATATTTTGTATAAACAAACATCTACACCTAGCGATTATTTTTTGTTTGTCTTATCATTTTACAGCTCCCCTAGAGCATAGATTACATAGTTTTTAAACTCTTCTTCTTTTGTATCAACAAACACAGTTTTTTATAGGTATAGAACGTATTTCCAATAGAGATATAACTTTTTGCAATTTTTGCAAAAATCATTTCCCCCAAGGCAAAATCAAGTAGAGCATGAAAAAATATAAAGAACTACGATTTTACTTTTTCACGATCGTTAAAAAAGTTCCCGCGCCAAACGCAATGTAATTTTATATACATATGTAAATGAATTTCTATTTTATTTAAAAAAAGTAATACTTCACTCCAAATTAGTGAGATTTTTATAATTTTCTAATACAAACATCAGTAAAAATCATTTCCTATCATTTTGACAAGAAATTTTAAACAAATCCCGATACTAATGCAATATTTGAAAATTTGAAGCATCTTAAAAATCGCTTTCGGTGCGGGAGGTTTATTTTACCAAATTGAGTTTACTGTTTTTATTAGTAAAGTGCTGTTTTTTCAAACGCGTCATATAGACGAACTGCAATTAATATTGTAATTAATATACATTTTAATAATTTTAATTTAGTAGGAAGAAGAAGAATAAACATTTTTTCAAAAGTTATAAACACATTATTATTTTGCACATTATCAGGACAATATTATCCATTTGGTTTTGCCTTAGGAGCTTGCACCCCAAAAAAAGTTATACCCTTAATGTACATTAAAACAATTGAATACATTACTTTCCATATCAGACTAGATCTAGTTTCTGGCTTTTTTCTATGGACAGGCTTCATCAGTGATTTTCCATTAAATTGTATTATTGTTTATATTTTATTGTCAGATTTTCTCTATATGATAATTTTTCAACAACCCATCGGCTATAGGAATCGAACCCATGCATTCCTACATTACAAACGTAAATATACTAAAGTTCGGCAGACTATCCATCTAAGCCAAGTAAGGCCTTGAATGTAGTGTAGCTAATTCATAGTTTTCTTTCCTATTCAGCTTTATATTATTGTTCTTTACTTTCAGAAGTGATCAAACAGACACTACTTTAGATTTTTTGTTTATCTTCTAAGCTCCTCCGTGTCTCCTTTTTTCACAAATGTTGCCACAGACGGAAACAGGGAATTTTATAAGGTTTTTTTAGTACAGTGTTCTTTTTCAAACGCGTAATGTAGACCAGCTGCAATTAATATTGTAATTAATATTAAATTTTATTTTATTTGTTTAATTTGAATTTAGTAGGTTAGAGGTTAAGAAAAAGAATAAACCTTTTTTCAAAAAGTTATAAACACATTAATTTCCAAATCAGACTAGTTCTAGTTTCTGCCTTTTTCTATGTTGTCGTTTATTTTGAATTGTTAATTAATTAACTGGCAAAGTCGGTAAAAATAATAGATTTCTCATTTATTTTTAAATTAACATACCATATTATAAGAACTCATTCAGCCTTACTATCAATATTTTCCAAACGTATATTTTAGTTAAAGTCGACTTTAGTTAAAATATTGGGTGGCAGTATGCCTTGACTTAGTTTATTTTTGGAGCATTCTGATTGGTTAATTTATTTTCAACCAATCAAAATGCTTGAAAATAGAAATATTTTTATAGGGTTTTCATACACAAAATGAACAAAACCGTATGATTAAAAATAAAGTCGACTTTAAATTTAAAATACTCTTTTAAAGTAAGGGCCATTGTTTTCAAACAGAATATTTTAACTAATACAGAAAGCCCATATTTTGTATAGTTTGATTATTGAATGACTGATAGAAAAAGGTAAAAAATATATTTGTTACAATTTAACTAGTTCGATAACCGGTGGCAGAAAAAAAAATTTTAAATAGAAACTATTTAATTTATTTTTATGAAAAATTTCAAAAAAGAAGTTCATCTACTTTGTCAGGTTTTTTTGGTATTTTTAAATTTTTAAAAACAAATAAAATAAAAACGATGAAAATTTGCAGTGCACCTTCTACAGTTGTTTAATGAATATTTTAATTGAAGTTTAATAAATATTTTAATTGACAAAGAGGTGTTTTTATGCGAGTCAAGATTCACATCAAAGAATAGCTGAGCGGTAGAGGGCTAGACTAGCAATCCTCATGTCGCAAGTTCGATACCTGGTGGCGATAATAAATTTTAGGATCAAAGAAATTTTCCATTTATTATTATTTTACCAATCTCCAAATAATTTTTTTGAAGATGATAAATTTTTCAAACTTGACTTTTAAAATATATTTGCTAAAAAAACAACATAAAAAAATTAAATAAAAATATATAAATAAAAAGAAAACTTTCTATAAATCAAATATAAAATTGCTATGGATATAAAAATAAATAAAAATACCTTGTACGTGTTAAATTGAAATATTTTTAAGTTAAGTAATTTTTAAATAAATTAGTTTTTTTCTTAAATTTAATTTATTTTCTTTAAGTTTTTTTATAAAAATCTTTTTTCAAATTATTTCAGGCGTTACAATACTACTATCACTAACAGTATTTCTAAATCTTGTTGCTGAATCAATGCCGACAACGTCGGATGCTGTTCCTCTTATAGGTACACAGATCACAATAGTTAAAATTATATATTTTTTGTTTTTAGAAAAAATATTAATGAAAAAAAAATTGCAGAAAATTAGAAAAAACAAAAGCAGTATAAAATAAATTCAATAGTAAATTTCAATACTTTTCTATAGGGAAAACTATTTTCCCCATTGGAAAAGTATATTGAAATTTAATTAATTTAGTTTATATTGTTTTTCAAATTTAGTTTTTATAAATTTTAGCATTAAAAATAAACATTTTTTTGGTTTGTAGTTGTCAATGATAAAGAAACCAAAAAAAAATATTACAATCTGTGAATGTCTTTATTGAAATTAACACTAAATATATTTTCAATAAAAAAATATTCACTAATGAAAAAAAATGCCAATTATTTCTAGATTTTGTTTAATATACATAGAGGAATGGAATGAATAGAATGGTATAGTTAAAAAGAAAAGATTTTTATTATAATTTTTTTAAGTTAAAAAAAGTTACAGAGTTAAACAAATTGAAAATAAAATAAATTACTACGAATTAATTTTTACTTAAATTTAACCAATTTATAGTAAGAAAACGTTTACTACAATAAATTTGGTAAATTTCTTCTGTGTGTAAATAAAACAATTTCACCCATTATGTGTGTAATTTTACATACAATATGAGTATATTCACATGCTACAAATTGCTACATTAATAATATTAATGCGTAAAATATTCCTTACAAAAACTAATTTAGCACATAACCTCAACACAGTAAAATTAAAAAGAGGGCTTTGAACTAAACAGCTTCTTCATGTTCGACAACTCTCCATCAGATGACGCGCAACAACTCGTCGGCTTAGTATTGGTTTGACCTACGGACCATTTTTGAAAAAATTGAGTTAGGAATAAAATTCATATAATCCTGATTCTGAAACCTGTTTCTCGATATCTCGTATTCTGTAAGAGCTATTCAGTATCGAATTTGATCTAACTGCCAATTTTGCATATAAAAATGACAAAATGTAAAATTACTTTATCGTTTTTCTCGATAACGTCTTTTGGGTCAAACCAATAATAAGCCGACGAACTGTTTTTAGATTTACCATCCCGTGTACTTACAGTGTTGCCATATTTGAAGCTCTTAATCTTTCACCACCTTTCAACTCACCTCTAAACTTGTGTCAGCAAATACAAGAAAATGTGCAATGAAAATTGAAAATAAGTTATTTTACTGTCTTCAAATGTATTAAAAAATGCCATAAAATTTGCAAATTACACACAAAGCAACAACAAAATTATTTTCGTTATTGTTGCTTCGAGTGTTATTTTCAAATTGCATTGCATATTTTATTTCATTTGTAGAAACTACCCAGGAAAACTTTTTACAATCGGTTGCCAACCACACCAATTTAGAACTGGTTCCACTGCAACCGATTTCACGGAACTGGTTTCGGAACCATTTCCACGGATCTTACATGTAAGGTATGACTTACGTATAATCAGTTCTAAAACTAGTTCCAGGACTGATTCTAGGACAACCGTTTCCACTTTGGAGCTATAGAAGCTGTTGCTTTCGGGACAATGTCAAACAAAAATCATCGGAGTTAGAATTGTCAGTAGAAGGGGTTGGAAAGAAAAGGTATCTATTCTACAACCGATTCTTTGGAACAGAAAATTTTCTTGGGTATGATTTGTGTGTAATTTTCAAATTTCATTGCCCATTTTATTACATTTTTATATGCTAGGTAAGCCCTTTCCCAAGAAAGCAGCACAGTATTTAACAGGAAACATTTCCTGAGTGCTGCTTCCCTTTAAAACAAAAAGTAAGATTCACAATATCAGACTGGGCTGTCCTACAAAATTGACTTTTTCTTTCTCATTTACGATTATATACATATTTTTTTTTTATTAATTTATCTTTTTCTGCACTAAGATTAAAAATTATTTTAGATTTTCAAATAAAAGCCGGCCCATTAAGATGATTTTGGATTTGGTTGCATGTTTTCCAAATTACTCACTGTACTTGTCACAACTCCGTTGTCGAAATTTCAATCGATAAATTCTATTTAACACAATAGGTGTGTTTCTTTACTTTTTGGGTAAAGTTCGGTAAAATGAGAGTAAGAACAAAATCCTCTCACAAAATGACAAAATTACCCAATAGTACAGGAACGCAAAAAACCACTTTTCTAGCCCAAAAACTCATTTCAAAGAATAATGTTAAACAGTGATGAGACTTGAAAAATTTTGTTTTGTGCCAAGTGTGTGACTAAAATGTGCCAAATGGGCCTTTATTGTGCCAAAACTCAATTTTCACTTAGAAACCGTGTTTTCAACTTTCATTTTGTAAATGCATTCTTATGGAATTATTTTGAATTCTTATGGAATTAATTATATTTGAATGAATTAAAATTTTCTTTCAATTAAAAGGTGAATGATAAATTAAATTCATCCGATACTTATTAAAGATTTGGGAATGCAGCCAATGAATGAATTCTTTAGGAATGGTTGCCCGGAATGGTATACATATAAACATTTTCTAAAACTGAATTAATTTTTTTATGAATTAAACTTAAATTAATCCTTTCGAAGTTCTGAGATAAATTTATAGCATTTGAATTTTTAAAATTCTATGGATTAAGCACCGTAAGTTGTTCAGTTTTCACGTGAAAAAACTGTTATACTCCATATAAAAAAAATTATTTTTCACGACAATGAGTTTCACATGAAAATTGTGCAAACTTAGTTTTCACGCAAATTTAATGTACAAGACTATTATTTTTCTGTTGAAAAAGTGACATTTTGTGTTAATTGTGATTGTGGCTTTGTTATAAAATTAAAATATTGTTAATTTTTTTAACTTAAATTGCAACTTAAAGCATTTAAAGTCTGAGAGAAATTTTTTCACGTGAAAAACAACTTACGGTGCTTTATTCGGTAATATCTTCGATGCCATTTTTTAGTTTCGCTTTATTCGAAAAGGTATTTTAACCCTCTAACCGGCCTAAGCTTTTTTGCAATGAAATTTATACCATGTGTTTCTCACGAAAAATAAACAATAAGTTCTTCTACAAAATTTTTTTTCGTTGCCTACTTTAGGCGATATGGGCCAAAATAGTTTAAGGGTGAATCTTGAAAACTACCGCATAAAAATTACTAGGTTTAGGCACAAATCATTTCTCTTACAAAGAAATAATTGCAATAAAAAAATTACATTTTTTGTGCTGTAACTTAGGAGGATGTAGCGATTTTCGTTTTTCGAAAAATGCGAAATTGAGCGAAAACTTACCAAAACTTCAATATATATTATTCAAACTTATAAGCTTTGCTACCTATACCAAATATATTGTTTTTACCAAATTTCAAAAAGATCCGTCCATTCGTTTTGAAGTTAAGGCGATGTCCTTTAAAGGTATCCTTATGGAATCCTGTGCGTCCTTGGACCAAAGTAAGGAACTTTTTGAATAGATTAAGCTCCAATCTTACTTCGTGGTAACTATCAATTGTTTTAGTCAATTTAAATATGTTTTTAAGATTTTTGAAACTTCTGGTTGTTTTAAAATATTTAATTTTTGAAATTTTACGTAATTTTATCTTTGACACTTTCTCGCTTCGAAACCGTGCATTGTATACAAAAAAATTCTTCACAAAAAATGTTATAAATTTTGTTTTCTGTTGAAAAAGCATAATTTCTTATTATAAAATACCCCTTTGGCGAATTTCTGGTCAATTTAATATACCCCGCCTGGAGGCGGGCTTGCCGGTTAGAGGGTTAATACCAGTAAATGCTTAGAAACTTAAAATTAAAGAATTGTTATTTTTTAAATTCATTTTCTATTAAATTTTGTAGATAACCAAAATGTGCCAAAATAGTATCGGTTGTGCCATTGTACCAATCAATCTTAGATTGTGCCAAAAATCCCATCACTGATGTGAAAATACGTATAATTTCAGTTTGCAAATCGGCACAAATAGACATATTTATTTGCATTTAAAAGTTGTTTTTGATTTTATTCAATTAATTTTAACAAAAAACCAAGTTTCTTTTGCTTATTTCTTTATTTAATTACAATTTTTAATTTAATTTCACAATTGTTTTTTGTTTATATTTGCATCAGCTGTTTTACCAAAGTTTACCCGAAGAAAAAGTCTGGGTAAATTTTGGTAAAAAGAGAAGCACTAATACACTCTCATTAGCGCTCTCATTTACCCAATTCTCGAGTACGGGAACGCTTTTGGGTAAATTTCGGTAACTTTGGGTAAATTTCGGTAACATTGGGAACGTACGGGAACACACTGAATGTCATGCTTATTACTCTCATTTGGCTTCTAAATTCCGCATTTTCAAAAATGGTAAAAATAAAAAATATATCTTCATTTGGCGTGCAAAAAGTCTTATGTGTATGGTTAAAATGGTGCCATGTCATAATTCCAATTTACATTACCCCCATTACATTACAGTTTCGATTTCACGTGAAAAACTGTTATACTCCATATAAAAAACTAACTTTTCACGACAATGAGTTTCACGTGAAAATTTTGTAGACTTTGTTTTCACGCAAATTTAATATACAAGACGATTATTTTTCTTGTGAAAAAGTGACATTTTGTGTTTAGTATGATTATTGCTTTCTAATTACATAAAAAAAATTCTCATTTTCAGAATTTAAATTACTTTTTAAAGCTTTTAAAATTTGAGTGAAAATGTTCCACGTGAAAAACAACTTATGGTGCTTAATGAGTTTCACGTGAAAATTGTGTAGACTTTGTTTTCACACAAATTTAATACCTATACAAGACTATTATTTTCTTGTGAAAAAGTGAAGTTTTGTGTTGATTGTGATTATGTCTTTCTATTAAATTAAAAAAAATTGTTAATTTTTAGAATTCAAATTAACTTTTGAGGCGTTTAAAGTTCGAGTGAAATTTTTTCACTTGAAAAACAAGTTACGATGCTTAACCCACAAACTATCATCAGAAATTTAATACACATGATCCATTCTTAAGTTAATTTTTTCAAAAGTGGTCAGTTGGTCAATCTAATAATAAGCTAAGGATATGTCATTGGTCTGTGTCTGCCATATTAAAGACAGGAAGAGTCACATAGTATCATATTTGCCTAAATAAAAATTTTATATTATATGACTAGCCCTGTATTAAATACATATGTTATTCGTAGTCTTGGCTAGCCATGGATCTGTTCGAACATGAAACGAATTACATGCAAAACAATAACAACAAATAAAATTTGTTGTTGTTTCACGTGCGATTTGTTTCATGTTCGTACAGATTCATGGCTAGTGACGACTACGAATTAGAGTTGCATACGCAGATAAGACTAAGTATGGAATCACCTGACTTTATTAATATAGCGCTAATGAAATATCCAAATTGTGAAAAGGTCAGAAAAGTATAGATATATGTATATAAACAAAAAATTTACCATACAATATATAGAAAGGTTTCTAATTCTATCTCACTCTGCAAATCACTGTAATATAAACAAAAAATAAATCGTTTACATTTTGCCACATACCATACAATAAATTGCAACACATATGTTACAAAATATCCTCACAATATTTTATGCAATATATAATTTCAACATAAAGCCATGTATTTTGTTTGTACTTTTGCGAAAAAAGCTCTGTCAAACTCGATATAAAAAATAATTTCTCACTTGTGTGGAATTTTTTGCGTAATTTAAATGAAATTTTTCCCATTAATTTAATAGGCAGGATCGTTTAAAAATATAACGAAAAAGTGACATTTGGCTTTCTTAAAGCCCAAATTAGTTTGGAAGTATCGTAAAAAAAAGTAACGTATCATTCTCATAATAAATAAAAAGAGTATAAAAAATAAAAATATTGTATTTTTTATCCTTTTTTTGTGCATAGAATTAAATGTCAAATAATAAAATATAAAATTTCTATTTTCAACAGAACTTTTTTACGATTTTACTTGACAAAAGTTTCAATGCATAGAAAAAAGATAAAAATATATTTCTATATTATTTTAACACATTGAATTGATTACAGATACGTTTTTTTACTTTACGATTAGACTAATGAATCCTTAAGGCTTCAAACATAGAGCTCAATTTGTTCGCCCTTTTAAACAAAGTACTGGGCTTAACCTCAAAATGCACTCAAACATAAACAACTCAAAATAAAAATTTACCAGTGTTGCCAATAGATTATACAATATTTCAAGTTGTCCAATAAAAATCAAAAGTGTTTGATTTACTCAATAATATTGCTCAAGCTTCAATTTAGTACACAAACGTTCAATATATTTTTGCACAACTTGGAAAGTTGTGCCATTGTATTGCAAATGTATGGTGTGTTTTACAAAATAACCCCATTTCTCTAAAAGCTTCTCAAAGTTGTAATTTTAAAACATTATAACCGATTTATATCTCTAAAATTTCTTTAAAAAAACTCTGTAACTTTTTGCAACTAGAATTTAATATAAAAAAGGAAAATACTGGAATATAATTATTTTTCAGTATTTTGTAAAAAAAAATTAGGAATTTAGAAAAATGTTATATACACAGTTTCCAGAAAAATTATAGAACTTAAAGGAATTTCCAATTTAGTAGATTTTTCTCTATATAATTTTCTTTAAATAAACTTAACCTTTTTATCAATTAAATTATTGCCCTTGTTTTTTAATTCCTAATAATTGGTATTTGAGACACTGGAAATAAAAAACTACCAAAAAAAACACTTTTTGTTTCTACACAAAAATAACCCAGCAAACCAAAAAATGTTTGATTGATTTATATGTGTTTGTTTTCCTTAACACTAACACCAAAATTTTTTGATTTTTAAAATAAAAACACACAAAAAACTATATGTTTCTTGATGTTTTGATATCATTTTTTTTAATATTTTATTAATATTTATATATTATTTTTTTTAAGTTAGTTGCTATGATTTTTAAAAGTCTATATGTTAATGCTTACAATATAAAAAAAAACTAATTAGTTTTAAATATACTAAACAAAATTAAAACAAAATTATATTATTGTTTGTAAATCTAAATGTATTGGTTCTAAAATAAACAAAATTAGAAAATATGTTTTATTTTCAAAAATATTTATGTTTTCTGTTTTTCAAATTGTCATACAAATTTTTTTTTAAGTTATGTCATAATTTACAAAAATTTTCAAAAAAACAGGGTGATTCATAAAAAAGTTTAATTATAAATTATAGGTTTCAATAGGATTTCTTGGAGCTTCGTTTTTTTTTTTATTTCATTATAATTTTTCTTTTCTCGTTTGTATATAATTTCCATTTCAAATTTAATTTTTAATTCATATTTTACCTAAACAAAAAACCTTAAAAAAACTTAACAAGTAGCCATGCTTTTTTCAAGTTAAATAAGTAGTGACAAACTCAAAAAATTATAGTAAAATTTAAAAAAAATCCATCCAAAATCCTTTATTTCGCTACCCATTCATTATGAAAATATTAAACCAAGAAATCAAAACAACTTATCATAACAACTCCAAATCGTACTCGTATCAATTCGAAAATGTTACAAAGCCAAACAAACAAAATCCAAGTATCCATATAATATTGAATCAAAATATACCATACAATTCATAAATTGTCATTTGATACTTGGTTTTGAAATAACGCATAAATTTGCTTAGATACAGACTCAAATGTACAACATACATATATTGATACCATTTTAAACATATAATGTCATTTTTTAATTAAACATTTTTTTGGTTGAAATATGTTTCTTAAGTGTTGTAAGCTGCGTTGGTAGGTATATAAACAGTGATAAACATAAGCATTTACTTATTTTTTATATTTAATTTTATTTTCGAAAATAAATATTTTAATAGCAAAATTTTTAATGTCATAACTGAGTTATTTCTTTGAGTGTGTTTACAGAGTGACTAGGAATTAAATTTTAAAAAAATTATTTAAATAAAGTGTTGCCAGATTTTTAATTTAAACTTTAATTTTACATTCACAACCCTTTCCCAATTTTAAGGAAAGTCATCGTACATCAACGTACAAAATTGTTATAAGCTGTATTTTGTCTCATGCCTATCAAGGTTAAGTATTTAAAGCAAATCTACTTTGAACCGATTGTATTACAAAAAAAATTTAAACAGATTATGTTTATAATTGTTCCGTATAGAACGTAGGAAGTTTTTAGGAAGTAACGCGAATAAGTTACATTAGATGTTAAAATGTATAAACGTTGAGTTTTCAACGTTGATAATTATTCGTGTTGAAAGTTAACGTGCATACGAAAATTAATATATTAGTTTTTGTCTTAAACGCGTTTTATGCACTTTGAGTTTTTTTATGAGTTAACGGATATAGTTAAGTCGAAAACACACCTATAGTTTCACATGTTATTTTTATTTAATTTGATTATTAAAATGTTCACAAGATTTCGTTTTGAAATCCAATTCGAAATCTATATCGTTTACATTAGAATATTTGACAGATGAGTGGGATTTAGATCGGCCAACAACAATGTTTTTGTAAACAAACTAACCTAAAAAATAACCAAAATTAAAAGATTTTCTAAAAACCATTTTATTTAATGGCGGAACACAAAAATCATTTATATTATGAAAGATACAATGTTATATTTGATAAGAAATGTGTTTAAGTATAGGGATGATTAATAGAAAGCTTTGTTGTTAGTGGTCTTGCCGGCGCCATCAAATGATTTTTCATAGTTTCTCTTCGTCGGATACAATAAAATAGCCGTTTTCAACTTTAAATATTTCTTTCAATTAAGAATAACAGACTTTATATTGTTATTCCTTAACTTTTTTAAGTTATTCAAATTTATTATTAATTTTTTATGACATAAACAGCTGCTAAATGTTGCCACTTTTTCTGCAAACTTCCCTACTTTTCTGCAAATATGGGAGAACAATTAGATTTCAATTTGGATTTCGATGAGATTAATACTACATTTATACTTGAGCAAAAACCACCTAGTTTTTGTACAAAACTAGTTTTTGCTTGTTTTTTTGTATGCGTTTTGACAAGTTAAAAACTACAAGAGCCAAAAACCAGGTAGTTTTTGCTCAGGTATAAATGTAGTATTAGCTGAAATCGAAATCAAATTGGGATTTCATTTCCTATGGGAAATCTGTTTGAAATCCCAAATTTTTATTGGATTTCAGTCGAAATCTACTTTTAACTCGATTTCGATCATAGTGTAAATTCGCTATTACACCTAAAGCCGATGTACTGAATTTGGTCATTCTTTAATATTTTTGCAAGTCGAAACCCGATTTGTCGCTGACGTTTGGGACTATGATTTCAACATGATATGATATCGTTCCAAACTTATCGTAACAAAATTATCGTCTCAAATTACGATTCTACTACAAGGGACTTTAGATATTCGATTGTAGACGTTCCTAGGACACTCTCAAAGTTTTGCCGTTGTATAATAAAAATAATTTTTCAGGAATGGTTTTATGCGCTTAAAATAATAAGTCAGTAAAACAATAAGGGTTTTCACAAGGGGTGTACTATTTGTTGTATCGTTGTATCGTCCTAACAAAAAACAGAGTTGTTAAAAATTAAATTGAAAAAATACAACATTTGAGAATAGCACGATACAACATTTTTACGTATGTTTAGTGTCCTATGTTTGAGTGTGCCAACAGATAGAAGACTGAATAGAAAATCGTTTTTGAACACAAATAAAAATTTTAACAACTCTGTTTTTTGTTAGGACGATACAACGATACAACAGATAGCACACCCCTTATGAACAACCTAAATATATAAAATGTGTGCTAACTCGATTTGACAAATTTTAAATACATTTTTTCGAAATCGTGATTTAATCAAATTTTTTGGTTATCTTCCAATCAGAGCTTTAACTAATTTTGAGTGTTAATATGCAAAATTATTTAACAAATTTTTAAGGCCTTGTTTGCTGAATTTCACATAATTTATTGTAGTACCCATTAAAAGGCACCAGTAGAGAGAGAGGGAGTAAGAAACACAATTTGTAAACAAATAATCAGTGATAATGGCTCGTATGAATAAAAAATAGATATTTCTAATAAGGGGAAATATTGGGCTTTTTAAGCAATTACTTCGCAATTTCAGTCTGCTTGCGAGTAGACTAAAAATTTTATTTTTAGATTTTCGTTTATATTTGATTCTATTCTACAAGTCTATGTATAAATTTGGTGTTAAAAGTCACTGATAGGCCAAAAGTAATTACTTCGAAGTAATTGCTAAGTTTTATTCATATGACCCAATGTAGAGTTACAACCTTGCGGCTTGTTCTACATTTATTTTATGTATATGGAGTTTTGACAATTAAAAAAGCACTGCGGATTCTCTCTCTGCTCTTTGCCGAAGTTAAAATGAAAAAAATTTTAAAAATTAAAAATTTTTCAATACTGAAACAAAAGCCTCGGCTGAGTTCCAAAACGCCATTTGCAATGCAACTGAGCAAAGTCATGCATTCGTAAACGCAATTGATGCGCATATAAAAAGCAAACTGTGCATCACAAATGTTGTTGATGCTTTGTTGACATGTTTTTATTAAAAATTATTTAAACTTCGATACAAAGCAACACACTTGTTTGCTTTGTATCGAAACAGTAGTAAAACCGCAAACACTGCAATGTGTTTTGACGTTTAGGAACTCACTCCTCCTTTTCCATCCCTGATGCTCTCCACACACACATACATGTAAAGAAAATGTGAATGTATGTATAAAAACAACCGTCACCGCAGCCGCAATCATTTAATTTGTTTTTTCTCACCGCAGCGGAATCCGCAGCCGCTGCCGCAAGGTTGTATCTCTACTCATACAAACACAGAAAAAAAACGCTACAAAGAGAGAAAAACTTAGGAAATTGCCAACATTCTCGACAATCAATGACTAAATGTCATTTTAAAGTTAAAATTTTGATTTTTTTTTGACAATTTTTCATTGATTTCGTTGATATGTAAGCATGGTTGTATTTTTGTACTTGTGTAATTTTCCTATGACTATAGATCTGCACTGTTCTTATTAGCTCTGTTCCACGTAAGTTACCGCGGGTACCCAATTTTACCAGAAAGCGTTTCTATTGTCAAAATTGTGTGTAAATTGTTGTTGTTTCGAGTAAATTGGGTTCCCGCGGTTACCCGCGGTAACGACGTCGAACAGACCTATTGAATGTCTAGCAAAGCTCAATCTACCAAAAAAAAAAAATAAGTCTGGCAACACTTAATATTCAATTGGTTAATTTTAAAACAAGACATAATTATGATATCAAATTTTGCTGTTAAAATAATTAAGAAATCGAACGAAAATATTTTCAGAAAAAATTATCAAAAACAGCGCTGTTAAAAAAAACATAAACAGAGTTGCATTTTATTTACAAAACTACACTGTATATAAGAAACACGCTAAAAAATCAAACAAAACTAAAATCATAAAATAAACATTATAATAAACATAAAAAATCTCATGTAAGTACATAAAACATTAAAAATCAAATCAAACAAAATCATAACATTAAAACCAAAACTGCAAAATCTACCAAAAAAATAACCCAACAAACATTAAAAGCATGAACAAACCAGAAAAAGAGATCATAAATTTATTAAAATCGAAATCACTCTAGAATTAAACATTTAAAATTACTAACTCAACTCATTAACAACAAATAAAACTCGTAGCTATAAAATTACTAAAAGAAAAACCTTATCAACATTTTCTGCACATACAATACCAAGAAAAAAAACATTAAAATTTCAAAAACCATAACAAATTAAAATCCTTAAACTAAAATTAAATTAAACCAAATAAATAAACAAAGTCTTAAAAAAAGCACTTAAACATTTTCTCACTTTTATAAATAAAGCATTTTTTCTAAAAAAAAAAAAAGCTTTTTAAACAATCTCTAAATCTAAAACTATTCTAAATAATACGCTTGAAAATTTTAACTTAAAAATATGATCCAAAATTTATCATGAAAATTGAATATCCAAAATTTCAAATTTCATTTCAAAACAAAAATAGTCGCAGTAGATGGTAGAGTTGCAACTCCACATAATAGGATGCTTCATTGTCATCTATTATGTCATGATTATCAAAACAAATTAATATCTTAGATTCTCTCTGAATCCACATTTCAAAATATTATCCATTTTTTCAAAAACATTTTTACATCTTAAACAGTGAGAACATGAAATACATTTGAAAACTTTACATATAAAACTCGTATGCATTTAATTTTAAAATTCGCAGAAAAAAAAAATAATATAACTTAAATAAAAAGGGCCTTCAACAATAAACAAAATAACCTAAAGTTTGAGTTAACTCACAGTTACAGATATTAAGGGTGGGTGCGAACTGGCTAAACTAAATCTAAACTAAATTCAGGTCTACAGGTCTCTTTGAAATTATAAAATATTTTAAAACAAATTTCAAAGAAATTTTTAACCCTTTTGTCAATTTGTATTTAGTTTAGAACAAATTTAGCCACCTCGCACAATTCTATATTAATTAAATTTTTAAAATTTTAGATTGCGTTAACTTTAGGTTATTCGTTTATTATTAATGGCACTAAATGAGGAAAATAATTAATAACAACAGTCAGTTTATTTTGAGAAAATTGTTCCTTTTTTTTGAAAAATTTAAATTAAAATTGAAAAAATTTATTATTAATACAAAACTATTTCTTTAAAAACAAATTATTAACCTGTTCTACAGCATTTGCAACGGTAATTCAGAAAATATCAATTGAAATTCAGAATTTTCATTTCAAATTCAGAATATATCAATTGATATTCAAAATTTCAATTTTATATTGATAAGTAAATATCAATAGAAATTCAGATTTATCATTTTAAATTAAGGAAATATGAAATGAAACTCGGATATTTTATTTTAAATTCAGAAAATGTTAAACTATATTAAGAATTTGGATTTGAAATTAAAAAAATATCATATTAAATTACGAAAATATCAATTGGAGTTCAAAAAATATCAATAGAAATTCAGTGAGACATCAAGTGTGATTCAGAAAATATCAATTTATATTCAAATAAACGTCAATTGTAATTCAGAAAATATCAATTAAAATTTAGAATTCACCAATTGAAATTTAGAATATATCAGTTGTAATTCAGAAAACATAATCAAAAGAATATGGTAACACTTAAAATATTAATGGAAATTCGGTAAACATCAATTGAAATTCCAATTATATCAAATATAATTTAGAAAATGTTATTTGAAATTGAAAATAAACAAATAGCAAAATAAATTCAGAAAACATCAAATTAAATTCCTATGGAATTTTGCTTTTTTGGAACAGAAAATTTTCCTGGGTACAATTAAAATTTAAATCAAATGAATTTCAAATAATTTTCTCTAAATATCAAATGTTCTTAATGTTAAATGGAAATTAAAAAATGTAGTTTATATTTTCTGAATTTCAAATAGGAATTCCGAATTGGGATTGGTATTTTCTAAATTCCAATTGATTTATTATGAATTACAATTTCAAATGATGTAGTATTGGGGAAATATAGACTTAAAACAGACCTTTAAAAACATAATTCGTTAATTCTTAAATTCAATTTATTTCATCAATATCCTATGCAAAGAATCAACTTAATTTTTTTTATTCTTTTCAAATGAATTTATTCAATATAGTGCTAGTAGAATTATGAGTAATGGGTATCTGGTATTTGTCTTTTTTTTCTTTTTTGGGTACTCCATACTTAATGAGTTGCGTTTTGGACAGCAAGAAGAAACAAAAATGTGACTCCGGTAAAATACAACTCCGCTAAAAGAAAAATTCAAAAGTGAAATTTTTAAAGACAGATATTAAAAAACTATAAAAGAAAGCATATTGAAAGAATTTGATCAAATTTGTTTAAAAAGTTTCAAATTTAAAAACCGTTAAAAGTACTGAGTACTATCTAGTATCCAATTTAAAAATATCGAGTAGTATCGAGTCGGTTTTTTTAATTTTATTTTATCGGGATATACATTAATTGCATTATTGCTTTTTTTAATTTTATTTTATCGGGATATACATTAATTGCATTAAAGGAATTAAATATGCTAAGATCCCAAACGTATTTAACAAATTGTAAAAAATAATCCGTTATAGGCATGTCCCTATCCGGATTTCATTCTTGCCTAAGGAAATCGTCAGGGGACGACGTTTTAGAATTTCTGGAAATATTTGTTAAGTTAAATTACAAACTCAATGAGAATTTCTTGTTCTCGACTAGGAGCGTTATTAAACATTTAAAATATCAAAGAAAAAACAAAAACAACAACAGAAACTTTCCCACAATTTGCTTTGTCATCTTCCAATTTACTACTCTGTTGTTTTGACAGATCTAGTAATGTAGTGACATCCATTAGAATTAACAGTAGAAGTGGTTGTAAAGGAAAAGTAGCTATTCTGCAACCGATTCTTTGGAACAGAAAATTTTTTGGGAACTTGAATATTTTCCAACCATTCTTTATTACTGATTACTGTTCTGTAATCGTTTGATGTAAACAGATATACTCAATAACAAAATTATTTCAGAAACTTCAAAAAGTCGTTTTTCCGCCTTCAAAATACATACTAACCAAATTTTCAATTGATTTTCTGAGTACCTTTCTTATCTAATCTCCACGGAATTTCATAACAGTAATTTTAATATACAAAATAAAAAATTAGCTCAATCGGAACTGTTGAAATTCACTTTCATTTTTTTGAACACCTCTAATCGAAATGCAATATTAGTTTAAAAGGTGGTTTTACAAAGATGGAGTAAGCTACGCTGCAGATGAAATTCAATATAAAAGAGATAGAGAAAACCACAAATTATACCAGATATGAATCAGCTGATTTGGGCAATATGACCGACAGAAAATGAGCAAAACAAAACGCAAAAATTTAAAAAAACACAAAAGATAAAGCACAATAATCTAAAAAGAGACAGATATATACAAAAAATGCGCAATACAAAATGTGTGGAGATGTTATATTGTTATCTCCCTCTTGACTTGACTTCCATGTAAACAAAACCATACGGTTCGAGGATACTTTTTTGACACCTGTCATTAGTTTCACATCTGGTATTAATCTGTGGAGAAAACACTCTGCAGAGTGGAGTACTTCAGCATTATGAATCTACTTTAAGAGTTTTATTATAAGAGTTTTAAAAATTACACTGTGAGACAAATGGTAGGGGTCAGTGATTGGGAAGGGTTCAAAATACCGGGCAAAATTAGATCGGTAAAAAAGAAGTTATACGTGTCCCGGCGTTTCGCTGGGTCAACCCTAGGAATCGAGATATATCGATTTGACCTTTGGTGGTCTTAGCGGTAACAAACATTTATTTTTACCGGCAAAGATTAAAGGAATTGTAATTTTTAATTTTTTTAAAATTGTTTGAGCAAAATCGGACTAGTGGTTCTCGAGTTATGTCAAAAAAAAGATATATCTCGATACCTAGGGGTGACCCAGCGAAACGCCGGGACACGTATAACTTGTTTTTGACCGATATAACATTTCCCGTTTCATCCCATCCCGATTTTGACTGTCGCATAGTGTTATTTTTAAGTTTTACACAGAAAAATTTCATGGACCACCAATACAGAATGATTATTTAAAAAACTAAAACCCGGTTATTTGAACCATAAAGAAATAAAGAAATGAAAAAGCGAAAAAAGTACGAATTTTTGGTACCTTTTTTACCTCCTAGACATCCGGGATGGCACATAAAAAACACCAATATAACCAAAATTAATACATCGGCATCAAAATCGACGTGAAACCATTGGGAGCTTCCCATTTCAGAAGTATTATGTTTACATAATAAAACATAATAATGGATTTAATCTAAGGAGTGTGATCGATAAAATGTTAACACAGATTTTTATTTACAATTGTCTTTTATACGGAAGTGGACTTTTTTTATCAAGTTATCTTTTAGAAGGTTATGAGATTACGTATGCAAAATATGAAACCGATCGGATTATTATTTCCTTTATCGATTGGGTTATTATTTCGACCAGAAGTGAGAGATTTTGGATTTTGTAGTATGCTTAGCAAATCGATTCCAAAAAAAGTGATAGTGTTGGACACTTGTTTCGCATGCTTTCCCAATTATAACAAATTGAAGAATTTTTTATAAATATATTACATTCAAAATGTTAGATTCCTTTTTGTTTAAAGTCCATGTATAAATAAGCTAATACTCAGCTTATCCCAGCATTTTGCACACATAATCTGACTACTTGTTAAAAGATAACTTGAGCAATAAAAGATTTTAATTTTTTTATATACAGAAAGTTATAAGTGAAAATATTTGTTAATATTTTTTTCGATCTCACTCCTTAATCTAGAAAATCTCTGCCAGTAGTCAGCATACTCGTATGACCCAATAAATAAAGGTATTTGCACTAACTACTAGTTAGTAACAAAAATCTCAATTGTAATACAATTTCATTCATAAATTCATGCATATTTACAAAATCTCAACAAAAGACTACAATAGTCAACAATGTACCAATGCAGGACCGAAAATCTTTTTTTTTTGTTTTTGTAATTTAAACTTACAACCAATTTTTGTGTTTGTGTAGGGTTCAAACTAAAAATGTTAAAATACGTAATGCAGATTCAGTGCAATTGTTGGTCATTCCAAAAGTTACACAATCAAAAACAAAAAGAAAACTGCATACATATTGCGTACCAGCAACAATGTCAACATTATGTGATAACAACTGTAATGATAGTCACCAGAGATTTTCACAAAAAACAAATCTGAATCAAAATCTTTGCCAACTTTTATAAAGGACATTGAAATAGTGCCAAAGAGTGAAAGAGTGTGTAACAATGTTGAAAATTTTCAATTTGAAACAAAAAAAATTTTCATAGATTTTAACAACGATATCAATATATGTTTGTGTGAATGTATAACAGTGCTGCTAAATGTTGGTTAAAAATCTTTACTAATACTTATTTTACCAAATTCATATTTCAAAACACCAAGTAAGTATGTTTTTGGCTGAAAACCATAAAATCGTTGGTTTTCTATTTACGCTCGAAAACAAAATCGAAAGAGGGACTGTGCGAATGTATTGAAAAATTTTAACCACTTATTTAAGAAGTGATCACGTTTACATACTGAATGATGTCTGGCAATGTGAGTAAGAGAACTATGAATATAGACCATATTTAATTAATTCACTGTAATGTGAAGGAGGGGAAAATATTGTAAATGTCCTTAAAAGAACAATGTTTTATAAACATAATGATGGAAGGTAAACATTTAACATAAATGCGTTTTCTTATTACCATTGCCGAACAATTATTCTATGATATACATATATGGGACATTTGAAGACAATGAGAGACATCTTGACATTAACAGTTAAAGATTTTGCTTAAAATATGTTAGGGAGTAATTAAATTTTATGAAAACTTGTTACTCAGGATTTTTTTGAGCTCCTAAATAGGAATTATATATCAAATTTGTATGTACTTAAAAGTGGAGTTAAGCTGAATTCACAATGATGGAGTACTCCACTCTGCAGAGTGGATTTTGTTGTGTTCTTCCTAACACTTATGAATTTGTCGTCTCATGCCATATCTACTTTAGCACACTCCATTTATTGGTAAAGCACCGTAAGTTGTTTTTCACGTGGAAAAATTTCACTCCAACTTTAAAGGCTTCAAACTGCAATTTAATTTATAAAAATGAACAATTTTTTGATTTTATAACAAAGACACAATCACAATATGCCCAAAATGTCACTTTTTCACCAGAAAAATAATAGTCTTGTACATTAAATTTGTGTGAATACAAAATCTACACAATTTTCACGTGAAACTCACTGTAGTGAAAAATTATTTTTTTATATGGAGTATAACAGTTTTTTCACGTGAAATCGAAACAACTTACGGTGCTTTATGAAATATTTTGTATTAGAAAAAACATGAATTATGGTAATGAAATCGCATTAATATAAAAAAACTAATTACAATTGATTGAAAGCCCATTTGTTTACAAAAAACAAATTCTTATATACCTACACACAGAAAACAGATTCATTGTGACAACCAAAATTTTGGCCAACCGAATGCTTTGGTTGGTTGCACTGATATATTTGTTTGTGGTAACAGAAATTCGGTTAACACAAAAAAATGTTGCTTGAAACAATGCATCTGAGTTATGTCAGGAACACATAACAAAGTTCGCCAACTCTTCATCAGATGGCGCGCAACAACTGTCCTAAAATTCAACATCTCGCGCAATTAGAGTGTTGCCATATTTAAAGCCCTTCATCTTTTACCACCTTTCACGTAATAGAACGGGAATCGAATTTTTTTTTTTTTTATCATTGTGTATTTTTATGTAAATTGGTAACACATATAGGTCACACTGTAGTTGTTTTGTAAAAATTATTCCCATGGGATTGTTAATACTCCAATGGAACAAAAATTTTGTCGGTTTTGCACTATCTCGCTTAGTTTTTGATACACTGGCAATTCTTTTGTGCAAAATACTCAATATTACGAACACTAAGCGAGATAGCGCAAAATGCAATGTTTTGCAAAATTGTGTAAAATGTGAACTAACTGAGGGACTAATTTTTATGGAACAGTAACCGCGTGACCTATATATTTTTTTACCAATGTATGTGATAATTCAATTTAACTCCCTTCTATAACACAAATTTTATTCCCATTGTATTCCATTTTGTTCCCTCTGTTATGTGTTCCAATTTTACTCGTTCCCCGTTTTATTACAAGTCATTCCAATTTGTGCAAATGTACCATTCCAAGTCGCAGTGTGTCAATATATATTCCCATGTTAATTGGTAACAAAAATAAGTCACCCTGTAGCTGTTTTCTAAAAATGGAACACTCGGGATCTCTTCCGAACCAAGATTACTTGGATTATCAGGGTGTGTTAATACTCCATAGAGCAAAAATCTTACCCCTTTTGCCCTATTTCGCTCATTTTACAAAATGGCCGGTTTCTCGAAAACTAAGAGAGATAGGGCAAAACGGGTAAGATTTTTAACCTATGGAGTATAAACAAATAGGGTAGGTCGATTAAACAAATAAGGTAGATCAGGGAGGAATTCGGAGGGATTAATTTTTATGAATCAGTCGCAGGGTGAGTTTTTGTTTTTTTTATAATACAAATTAACACACTCCCGTAATAGAAATTTTGTACCCTTATTTCCTTTCATTTCTGTATTTCCTAAATTTTCTTTTTCTGTTATCAAAACAATGGACTCCAATATTTTAGATCATCCCCTGAGTGCTGGTCAAACGTAAAAAACAAAACAGATTGTCTCTAAATGTTCTCAAATTATTTTCGTAATATTATAGGAAAGAACCTATTGTCCAGAGTTGAGGATATCATACAGAGTATTTGGCATAAATTTATATACGGAGGGAGCCAATCATAACAACCAAGTTTGATATGGAATTCACTCGATGAAGCTTTCAATATCATAACAGTGTTGAACAAACAAAGGTGCTGCCTATAAAGAAAGCTGCTGCGTGGATGGGACTCAATACCCTGATAATAACAACTGTGTATATATACTGCTACAGTCAAGCTGAAGGGAAATTCGTTTAATGTTTCTAAAAACAATAACAGTCCTTAGCTGACTTAAAACCTTTAATAAGATAGCAAACTTTTCTTATGTAAAACTCAAATAGATCTCAGGACATGAGGAATTGAAAAGCCAAAAAATTTATAAGACTGATCTTACAGGTTTCTACGGTACTGAAATATACTTAATGGCAAGTGTTTTGCTAATGCCAAACTTATTTTTAAATTTTATTATGTGAATAGGATTATTTTTATGGACTTTAACGCACAAGGAAATTTTAAGGGAATCAAACATCGAAGAATGTAAAATACTTTCATTATTCTTAATGGTACACTTCCAGCCACGTAGAATGTCAGTTTAAAACTTTAAATTATTGTATTGGAGCTGTAAAAGAATCAGTAACAAGCAGGCGCATCTGCGTTCTCTCCCTAGAGGAACATTTCTTAACTGGAGGCAGTGATAACTAGGCACTTGTTTATAGGAAGACCTGGGAATCGTACTGATGTCTTTCGATTTCTTTCAAAACTGAATGCAAGAGGTAGATGAAGAGAAAATTCCATATCTTGGTTTACTTCTACTCAGTCTTGAATCGTTGCTTAATAAAAGTACCACCTGGTTCAACGGTGGTTAGGTTTCATCTTAAATTAACCCTAATTGTGCATTTAGACAGAGCAATTAATCTACTTGATTAAAGTTAATTTTTAATCTTCATCGTTTACACATGGATTTTTTTATTAACTTTAGAGTTAAAAGTTTAACTCTGTCAGTTTAAAATACCAAGGTGGCGCCGATAGCTATGCGACACATAATGAACACGGAAACTATCGGCGTTAGGAATATATTTGTCGACAGCACCAAAATATTTTTGCGGAAGCGTCTTTACGTTAATTTTTATCTAACTTTAGTGTGTGTTTTACAGTGCTGCCAACCGCAATTATAACAGAGTTGCATACAATTAGTAGTATGAATACAGTGTAGTTTAGAAATAGTAACCTCATTAAAAGTTGAATTGTCTCTGAATCAAAAAAATTAAAATAGGATTTAATCAACTTGCTTAGTGCTTGTTTAAGCAGCTAATCCGACTTTTACGGGATTAACTTTTATGTCTAAACGCACTAGAACCTACTGAGAAAGGAACACTGTTAGATAAGCCGCGACACAATAGGCAACCAATAATGCCTTTTAGGGAATTAACTGCTATTTTCTCAGACTTATTTCTTAAACTAGAAATTGGAATTATAAACTTACATTTTCCGGATATGCGATGGTGTTTTATTTCCAATTATGTAACTGTACAGTATGAGCAATCTCGTCAAAGATGCTTTATAGCTGTAACAACTATAAAATACCAAAACAACTTTATAATCATACCTATGACACTGCTTTTAAAAATATTATCCCGCAACAGGAAGCTGGTATTTTAACAATAAATATTATTCAGGCTTTAAAAACAGCTTTATATTCTGCAGGAGATATAAATTTAAGGAAAATAATTCGTTACGTCAGACTGAAAAACTTCACTAAAAGCAAGATATGAACATACTATTGTGATGAATACGAGAGATCTCAGATATACTGGAAGATAAGCAAATTAAATATTGCAACAAACTCAAAAGATCCCTGATATTTTTAAGAATACAAATAGAATAAATATCGAAATGAACGCAAAAGCTCTCGAATATTGGTAAGAATACACCTCAAAGAACTATTGAGGCGATTAGCGGAATCAATTTTAAATTGAAAACGATATTAGCGACAATAAAACTTAATTAATCTTGAGACAAACTTAGAGAATATTAGACAACATATACAAGATTGAAGAAATACAATTAAGTTATTCACAAGGGGTGTGTTATCTATTGTATTGGTGTATCGTCCTAACAAAAAACAGAGTTGTTAAAAATTTTATTTGGCTTTGACAACGATTTTATTTTGGGTTTTCTATCTGTTAGCACACTCAAACATAAAACTTACGTAAAAACGTTATATCGTGCTATTCTCAAATGTTGTATTTTTTCAATTTAAATTCTAACAACTCTGTTTTTTGTTAGGACGATACAACAAATAGCACACCCCTTGTGAACAGCCTTAATATTTACTGGCCCCTTTTAAAGACAAGAACCTATCATGCGTTTCTTGAAAGAGTTCAGCATATATTACTTTCAGCAGATATTGGATTTTATTGCCAGAGGACTAAGCTCATGAGAAATCGTTGGACATAAGTCCTATATCTATAAAAAAAAATGTTTAAATGTGTGTGAAAAAATGTGTTTATGGTTAAAAGAAGAAGAGTAAGCTATTTATATAGGTAATCTATGGACATATCCAGGGTTAGTTTCTGTACATGTCGGAAAATATAACTATCGCTTTCTATGACAGCGTCATGTAAAAGTGATAGCTTCTTTTTGTTTATAAAGGGATAGGTTTTGCAGCGGCTCATGTAATTCTCCTGTGGGATATCAAGACAAACATTTAAATAAGCTGCGACATTTTTATCAACACTTCACTAAACTTGAAGTATATGATTTAATATTCACTTTAATCCAACACAACACGTCACCATAGTTTAATTTCAGCCTTAAAACCACACCAACGTTTAAAATGAATTTCTTTTCAACCATTTTCACTTTTTTGATTTAAGTAAACATCAATTCAACTCAAGAACACTTTCATTGACTAAAGATTTGTTTTATAACCATTTACCATGACATAAACTATGGCAACTCAAAATAAAACGTGCAAAATAACACGTTTATATTTGGTCAAACCCTCACATACTCAGTTACTTGCACACAGCAATTTGGTCATTAAATTGCGAAATGAATAAATGAATGCCAAGGGTTGCATGTGTTTCAGCATTGTAGTTAAATGCAGATGACTAAATGTTTGTTCGAAATATTCATGGAGGAAACTACTAAATGACAGTAGTAGTTTAAGCGATGCAAACTTAGCGCTTTTTGCCCCAGATTTAGTGTGTTTGCATTGCCTAAATCCCGCATTATTTTCTGTTGGCGCATTTTATTTAAAAAAAATCGTTTTGTTGTTGGAGCGCTTTTCCATTTTTATTTAGCGCTTTTGGTGCCTCTTCGTCAAAACTTTAATTTTGAAATAATTTTTTCTTGTTTAAACGCTTTTAACCAAAAATGCTACTTTTTTATATATTTATTATAATTACAATAATTATAAATTTACATACAAAAAAGTGATTTTAATGAAAACAATAAAAAAAACTTGTTTTAAATCTCGAACAGTTTCAAAGCAATAAAAATGAGAAATTGAGTTAACAGTCAACACTAATTCTTAGCGCTTTTTAATCTTTGGTCGCATAAATTCATTTAAAAGCATACGTTTTGATAAAATTGATCACCTGGCCCCTTTTATCGCCGTCTTGAGGGCCTGACATCACGTTTTATTTGAATAAAATTGGCATCACTGAGTAGTTTTCTCCACATTGATGTATATTTATGAACTCTTAGTACATCGTTTGTATAGACAGTAAAACCTCGGAAAACTGAGAATGAGTTCCAGTTTCCAATCCAGATTATCTGGTTTTTCGGATTACTTTTTAGTAAAACATTCTTTAGAAGAGCTCAGGCCTATTTATTCTTTAACTCGATTCACTACAAACGACTCCATGGAATGCAAACGCGCTACTTAAATATGTGGCATAACTGATCGTACATCGTTTGTATAGACAGTAAAACCTCGGAAAACTGAGAATGAGTTCCAGTTTCCAATCCAGATTATCTGGTTTTTCGGATTACTTTTTAGTAAAACATTCTTTAGAAGATCTCAGGCCTATTTAATCTTTAACTCGTTTCACTACAACCGACTCCATGGAGTGCAAACGCGCTACTTAAATATGTGACATAACTGATCGAGAATTATTTCGAAAACATTTTTCAGAATTCGTTTAAGAAGAACTGATCATTTGTTGGAATAAATTTAAAATAAATAGAACAACTTGTTGGGTAAAGTTATAATCCGCCAGCGTGGTCCACTATAAAGAAGTTATACTGTTCGTGTTCAAAATGGCTCTTTGTGGTAATGAATGCTCTGTATCGGTATAGTGAAAATAAAAAACTACAAACCAAAATCATGAAAATTAATTACGCTTTTGCATTGAATACCGGAAAAATGTCGTAAAAGTACATTTTATATTAAAAGAATTGTGGAGTTTGAAAACAAAGTGATTGGAAGTGTTTCTTTTATATTTGCACATTCACTTGTAAGCAAGGTTGGATATCGTTACAGTTGTAAAATAAAGGTATTTGTATTTAACCTATTAAGAGCATTTCAAAACCGCGACATCATCAATATCAATTTACTATTATTCACAAATAACTTTTATAAATAACTGTTTCGGAAATTTAGCGGTTTTATAACAGCGCTTTATAAAGTTTACAAAATAAAAACGGTAATATATAGGGATAATTACTCCCAATCAAAACTTTGTCTAAATGCGTTTATTCGGGCAGGCTTGACCTACCGGCTATTTTTGATAAAATTGAGTTAGGAGCGGATTACATATATTTAGAGTATCCTCTTCCATATTTTTAAACCCGTTTCTCTATATGTTATATCATAGCTCACATATACAGTATCAACTTCGATCTAACTGCCAATTATCATACATCATACAAAAGTTAATAAATTTGAACCTTCTTTATAATATTTCTCTATAACGACTTTCTGGCATATGGGTCAAACCAATAATTGTGATTTTAAAACTGAAATGGTAGCCTACATTGCTCACAAGTCAGTCAAGATCAGGATAGAGCACAAAATTTTGCCCTTTCTAGCGTTATTTTCGACATAATGGACATTTGAAAAATAGCCATTTTAAAGAGTATCAAAAACTAAGCAAAATTTCTGCAAAATTAAATTAGGTTTATACTTCGATAAAACAAATGAGATAGATCCTGGGGGGATTCTGAGTGATTAATTTTTGTGAAACAGTCACAAGGTGACTTCTTTATTATTTTACCAATTTATGTGATAATTCAATTCAGAGTACTGCGATAATAGACATTTTTGAAAAAAAAATTTTTTTAATTGCATAAGGTTTACACTTCGATAAAACAAATGAGGTAGATCCTAGAGGCATGCTAAGGGATTAATATTTGTGAATCAGTCACATCAAGGTGACTGATTTATTTGTTTTACCAATTTATGTGATAATTCAATTCAACACACCTGTGTTTATTCTTCCAATTTCACTCGTTCCCCATTCCATATCGTTCCGATTTAAACCAATGTTCCAGTCCAATATCGTAGTGTGTCAGTTACATAAATTGGTAACAAAAATAAGTCACACTGTAGCTATTTTATAAAAATTTATCCCTCAGCATCTCCTCCGAACCAATTTTATTTTTACTATCAGGGTATGTTGTAAGGTGGCTGCACGAGGGATTCCGAGGGATTATTTTAATGATACAGTCACAGGGTAACTTATTTATTTTTTACCAATTTATATAATAATGCAAATTAACACACTGCGATAATACAAAATTTCGTATCCTGTTCCATTCCATTTCAATCCCTGTTCCAATTTCATTCATTCTTAGTTCCATTCCATTTCGTTCGTCACTATTCCTAATATTTTGTTATTACCTATACCACTATGTAGACAGGGTATAATGAGTTTGTGCTGATGTTTGTAACACCAAAAAATATTGGACCTAGACCCAGCTTTTGGTATACCTATCGACTCAGAATCACCGTTTGGTTCGAATTAACGATGTCCGTCCGTCTGTCTGTGTGTCCATATATTTTTGTGCGCACAGGTCGCAAATATAAAGATATTCCGAATAAATCTGGTAGTCCATATTTAGACCTAGTGCCCATATAAAGGTCCCCTTAAAATTGGCTTGTTCGCACGCCACAGGTCTCAAATACGAAGTTATTTTAATGAAATTTAGGCGCAACAAGAAAGCCTATCGATTCTAGGTAGGATTGGTCTATATTTGGTCATTTCGCTCATGTTGCAGATTTTCTCTTGAATACACCTAACATTAGGTTAATATAAATTTTTTTACCGTTTTTCTAACTTTATATTATTTTTCAGACAAATTTTGAAACAAGTCCAGTTCAACCGATTAGAATTTCGGATCAAAACATTAGTTGGCTTTCAACTAGAATGGTGTAGGTTATCATATTGTCGGCATACTCAACTTTAATTTTTTTTACTCGTTTTTAATGAGCGAGAAATTTCGTACGAGGAATTTTTAAATCCTGAGTGAGGAATTTCCATTCCTGAATTTTGTGAATTTCCGTTGTCTGTACTACATCCAGACAAGCTGCGACATCTTCAGTTGTCATCCACGCTATAAATACGGTTATCAGCATAATTTTTGTAGCAAAATAAATTAGTAAAACATTAGTTCAAAATTAGTTTAGTGCTAAAAAAGTATAACTAAAAATTTTTATAAAAACGGAATTTCGGCAAAAAAAAATTACTTAAAACTAGTACCCTAGTACCCTGGAGTTATACAAGACGTTTTACTAATTTTTCTACTAACTTATTTTTTGAGTGTAAGGAGCTATTTTTCTTTGGATTACAAAAAATATGTAATTATTTCATTCTACTTTGGTCGGATTACTGAATACTCAGTTAGCTTCTAAATGGGACTTTAACTGACACATTTGTTGTTGTTTCTCATATAAAATTTAAATTTAACTGTCGGCTAAATTATAACTGGACATTCAGTAATCGGGCTTTAAAATTTAAAGTCAAAATACCAAACGATATAAATTGTATCCTACATTTGTGGGATTATTCTATTATATATACTGTATTGCATAATAAAAATTTATCTATATTTATGGAGTTATTCTGTAACGGTGGGTCTCATACTGTTGCGTTAACTTTAAACAGGATCTGTGCAAGATGCTCACGTACTGTTACGCGCTCTTTCACTGGCTCTGGCTGAGATTTGAAGATGTTAAATTGCAGCTACTGGGTTTAGTTTTTGAAACAATTTTTAATATTTATTAAAATTTTACAATAATACTTAACCCATCACCCCATATTAAAATTTCTTTAAATGTCGGCCAGAGCCAGTTAAGAGAGAAAGAGACGTATGCATCCTCTTAAGATTCTTTGCTCGTTGCTTTAACTTAACTATTAAACAAAAGAAAATGTAACAGAATTATATAGAAAACAATAACAAATTTTAACTCTTAAACCGCCAGTATGAAACCCAGCGTAACAATGTGCAGAATATAACTCTAGCATATTTAGAACAGGGCGACCACATGATATCATATTTATACTTAGGTAAATTAGATAGACAACGTGTGTGACTCTCCACGTCCTAAGCATGGTGAAGTTGTTGGGACTAATTTTTATATAGGCACAAAATCGGCCCGCTTAAGTTCTTATAAACTGACTGTTGCTATTTTTATCCTAAAGGCACATTTACATGCTAGAGAAAACTGCTAGAGTTAGAGCACAATACACTTCTAAATATTTCTATTGTGAATGATTTTAGTAAATTAGGTGTTTTTCGCTCTATATCTACCAGTTTTATATCGCGTGTAAATGTGCCTTAACAAAACCAACTATAAAACTAATATCAAACAAACAAAACGACATTATAAAACATTAAAAAACCATTTAAAAAAAACAACATTTTTCAACATTTATATATAAAACAACCAGCAAACCATAAAACCATTATAAAAAAACATTAATAACATTTGTTAATAATAGAACAAAACCAATGCTTAGCTAAACCTTTAATTACACATAATACAAATTTAAGCTCTATACAAATAATACTCTTTTTAAAAAACTATAAACTATAGGATAATAATTTTATTATTTTTTAAACTACTCTTAATTTATTTACTATTTTATTCTTTGTTTTTATTTTTAATAATTTCAAAAGAAAAATCAATTTTTTTCTTTTCTTATACGACAAACAAAAAAATATCTTGTGTTGTTTATTGTTTTTTGCAGGAGTTACAATTCTTCTATCGCTCACAGTGTTTCTCAACCTTGTAGCTGAGACATTGCCCCAAGTATCTGATGCAATCCCCTTGTTAGGTAGCGATTGCATTTAAAAATTTTCTTTAAATAAATGCATATATATATTAAACAAAATAAATTATATACTACTAATACTAAATACTCCTCCTACTACTACTACTACTCTTATATACTTACAAAATATATAAATATACTTAACTACTACATATTGTTTATATACTATATGTTTTATTTTTATGTTTAAGAGCCAGTTTTGAAAAGTGATGGATTAAACTTTGTTAATTACACAGTATAACAACAACAAAAATGCATCAAATCGAATTTTGGCGCCAAGTTTTAAAGTTATGTAGTTTGAAATTTTTAGACACATAGCTGCAACACTGAGATAATGCAACTAGTTCTCATTCAATTCTGTTTGATGGTTCTTACGAACAACAAAGCAAGAATAGTTGGATATTGAAAATCAGCTTTCCGATCGTACAAAAGAAAAGACACAATCAGACATCGTTCTCCAGATAATAGTGCGTATTCAGCATGCCAAAATTAATTACAGGTAATGTGTCGCAAGACATATTTGTTAAAGAAATTTTGAACAAATTTTCAGAAATAGAAAAATTTAGTTGCAAGGCGCCAAGAGTTAAGTTGTTCGATTTTTTTCAAATTCGCACCACATAACTTTTGAAACTACAATAGTCCGAACAATAAATGCACATTTTAAGAAAAAAACTTCTCCATAAAAGATAATGCCGCTCTAAAATACATCGCCCTCTTTTTGCTTCCATAAAAAACTGCAATATAGTAAAAATTCGTCAAAATTGCTTTGCCAACAGAATTTGCTTTTAACCGAATCGTTCGGTTGCTGCAACCGAAAATTCCGAAAGTCTCTCGAAAGAAAGATTAATCAAGTGTTGAAATTTTAGTTTCCACTCTTTTAGAGCATAATGTTGGGTACAGCTAAGTAGAAGCACACTAGAAAGTGAATATGGGCTATGGCTACGGAGCTTATTGCGGGATTCCTAAGCATTTCCCGACACCATCGTGGAAACTAAGAACTAAAACCATTCAGACTCCCTTAACAATGCGATGCTAGAAATAGAGATAAATCTATCAGGATTTTCAGTTCTTTGGATAATATATTCCCCAGATATGCAAGTCGTAACTCCTTCAGATCTGGACATTCACAAGGCATATGTTACTCTATCTTATTTTCCTATAGGGTACTTAAGGCGGTCTGTCTATCTGAAATGTCCCTAAACCTATTAAATCACTCTAATGGGGGAATCAAGACCTATATTGGTATCCAGTATCTGCTGGACTTTGAGCCATTCCCTGCATATTACATTCACTTATTGTTATCCCATGAGCCTATTAAGTTCTGAAACTCACGAAGTTTGACCGTGTGTCGATTTATTGGTCCCAAGAGTTTGACACAGTCTTATAACTTTTTGTATTATTATCCGCTCGAAAATGTTAGTTGTATAGATATCTGTCAAAAAGTTGTATTGAAATCTGTATGTCAAGATCTACTCCATACACCAACGACCTTGCTCCTATCTTCGTGTTTGAGCTGAAATCCGATTTCCTAAAAAGAAATATCAGGATATTCAGATTTTCGCAGAATCTACTCCCGGATAAGTAAGTCCTTCAGTTTCGGATTTTCTCATGGCAGAAAACGATCGCTTCTCCTACAGTAGTCCTCAGAATATATGCTTAAGGTACTAAAGGCCGTCATACTTGAACTCGTATGTCTATCTACAATGCCCTTGATTTTATTAAACCAATCGACCGGAGGAACCTATGCATTCATTTTTAGGAGCCCATCATTGGACATTTAATTCAATAATTCCTGTTTTATAAGCCAATTAAACTCTGACTGTGCCGATTGAATTGGCCAAAGAATTTTATCCATTCCCATACAAATCTTTTTTTTTTTTTTAAAGAGAAGCAACACTCAGGAAATTCTTCCTATTAATTAACGTGTTGCTTCCTTTGGAAAGGGGATAGAGTAGAAGTGAAAGGTGGTGAAAGATGAAGGGCAACACTGTAATTGCGCGAGATGTTGAATTTTAGAACAGTTGTTGCGCGCCATCTGATGAAGAGTTGGCAAACTTTGTTGAAGCATTTTAGTTCATAGCCCTGTTATATTATTTTAGTTCGGTGGGGTTAAGTGCTATGGGAACACCGAAGGAGGACACTGCGATATGTATGAGAGATATAAAAACTCATACATATTAATTTAATGAAGCTGCAACTTCTCCAACATGTTTATCCCTGTAACTAAAATAAGTTTAGTTTGCGGATTGGTTTAGGATTGTTTCCATTACTTCTAGTGCGACTAGGATTTTGGGATCACAAGGATGCCACCTGTTTCGTCGCTTCACCATATCATATATTTCAGTTGATTGGTCTGTCTTTCTGCCTGTTAGCCGTCCATAAGGTAATCTGTCTCAGATTCCGAAAAGATCCGTGTCTAAAAGTAATTCTTCAATGGTGCACACAACCTCATTATTTCTTGATCCCCAAATTGCCCCTGCGACAAGATAGTCGTCTTTAGTCCATAGTCCACTTTATTTCAATTTTTTCTTACAGGTATAAAAAGCACTGAAAGGATTTTTTATTTTGCTTGGTTTTTTCTCTGATTCCATGAGATTTCTAAATATTTGAATAAAATTTACCCTGGTAACTCAAAGTTGACAGCATATGAGACCCCCCCTTGTTTCCAATTTTCCAGCTTCGAAATTTCCCATTTTCAAGTTGTTTACTTGACTTCTTAGCATGTCTTTATTGCGTAAGATAATATGTGGATCCATACCCGTATTGCCCAATGACTTAATGTTCGATTTTTTACATTTTACACTGTTGAATAAACCTTTCGACCCCAAAAGAGATGACAATATGTAAAGAGTGTTTTTTAAGCCCGATACAACTTTAAATTGTAAAAAAATAACACAAAAAATTTCCAAAGATCAATACATGGCATTAACATTTGAAAATTACTTCGGGCATATGCCCACCGCGGCTGTTCTTGACGAAGCGCATTCTGGAGGTCCAATTTTTCGAGCATTGCTGGCCGTATATCACGAATCACACGAACAATGTTGACCTCCAAGGCGTCGATGCTGGTTTATCAGCATAAACCAGTGACTTCACGTGGCCCCACAGGAAATAACCAAGAGGTGTCAAATCGCACGACCTTGTAGGCCAATCGACAGTTCCATTTCTCGAACTCAACTTATCGCCAAATTTTGATTTCAATAAGTCAATGTTTGTGGTCGCCGTATGTCACGTAGCGCCATCCTGTTGAAGACACATCGCGCCCGGATCAATGTCATCCATATTTTCAAACAAAAAATCATTGATCATGTTGACCGTAACGCGAGCTCCGGTTCCATTTTTGAAGAAATAACTTCCAATAATGCCAGCAGAGTGTAAACTGCACCAAACGGTGCATTTTTCTGAATGTAATTAAGTTTGTAGGGCCTGTTGTAGATTGGTTTCACTCCATATGCGGCAATTTTATTTATTAACAAACCCGTTAAGCCAAAAATAAGCCTTATCGCTGAACACAGTTTGGAATAGAGTTTGCTGTTCGGTTTTATTCGAAACCGAAACCGCGGTTTTTTAAGCCTCAAAACCGAAACCGAAAACCGACAAAAATAAGTCGGTTTTCGGTTTTTAAGTTTTTCTTAAATACTTTAACAAATTAAAATAATTTAATAAATTGCAAAGATTCATAAAAGAGCTCTAACACCTTCTGATGCAGCCTCCGAATAATGAGAATTATTGGAAAGTTTATAATTTTCTCAGCCATTATGTGTTATTTATTATTAATTTTTCAATAATGAAAAAATTTTAATGCACTCATAGATACGAGTGCAATATGTTTCATTTATAAATCTAAAATTTGAGCATTCTGAAAAATTTTTAATGAACTCATAAATACGAGTCTAACATGCTTATTTGTAACTCCAAAATTTGAGTCTTCTACGAGTAAAAATTTCTGAGCGCTCAGTAAAATGTCTGCTGGGATATTATTGAATCTTGAATTTCAAAAAGGGCTCAGCTATTTTATAAAATTTTGTATTTAATTGTAATTAAAATTTCTCCATTAAATATTACTTTAAAGAATTTTTTATTTTTGTTATTACGGATAACATAAACTGAGGTTTATAATTTTAGAAAAAAAAATTGCACCAAAAATTCAAGTGGTTTAAGAGATATTTAGTTTCACATATTTTTGAAAAATTTCATTTAATTTTTCAAAAAGTCCTTTTTCGTAGTCCGCGAAATTTATGAAATTTTATATTTATATTGTTTTAAACAAATTGCTAAAATTTAAATTTATACTCTTGAAAATACTGATTTAGTTGCGGACAAAAAAATAAAAAAAAATTAATTCATAATAGTTTTCCGCGTTTTTTTTCTCTTTTTTTCTCCCTTAAAGCCCTCAAAACGGCGCTATTGCATATATTTGAGTGAGAAATTCAATTGAATTTTAAGTAATAAGTATATTGTGCGTTTTAAACTATTTACTTTTATACTTATTTAATTATTTTAAAACAATTCTATTATTAGCACAAGAAAACCGAAAATTAACCGAAACCGCGGTTTTTATAATTTTGAAAAACCGAAACCGCGGTTTTCAGATTTTTCGGTTTTTAGCAAACTCTAGTTTGGAAGTTCTATCGAGCTTAAAAAATACCCCTTATTTGTAGTTGTGAAAGGCATTCTTAGTTATGCTGACAACATTTTTCAAAGTTATTTCCTTCGACTCCTCTCTGCGTTCTGATTTACTAAAGGTAAAGCATGGTTTTTCTATAGTTTTTTATCCACTGAAACATTTCAAAAATAAATATGAAACTGTTTCATTAAAATATTGTTGACATGATCTGGTTCGGAATTCCTGACCCACATTTATTATTGAAGTCTGTTAGTAGTCTACTAGATTAAATTGTCCGTTATCCACTCTCCCTCACTCTCTTTCTCAGTTTTCGAGATATAGCCTGTTTATCCAAAAAAAAAAAATATGGATGGCATATTTCTATGAAATGATGAAGAAGTTATGAAACATAATTTTCTAAAAATATGACAATTCTTTATAGATTTTCGTCCAATGTAACTGTTTCATAAATATGATGAAAACTCAACAATTTCTAGTTCTGTGTGCACCAATGTGGATTATTTTTTCCCCGCTATGGGGATGAACATCCCTGACCTCTCTCCGTTCTATAGCTTTCTACCCCGATACTAGACTATTAGTGGTCCTGCTGTTTTATTGGTCTAATAAAACGTTTTTTAGACTGAGATTTTGCCAATGTAATTGCTTTTATCTTCGATTTATTCACGTGCCCTCTTCTATGAATAGCATTGATGAGATTGTAAAAACCCCTTTCTGCAATCCGGAAACTGAGTTTCCGAGTTTATGGTATGATGCCTCGCAGACTTGGTTGCATACCTTCAATTTGTCACAGATATAAGGCCACAATTTACTTTCCCTAGGAGTTTACCTACTAGAAATATTAAAAATAATGACGATAGTACTTCCAGTTCTAAAGTTTGCTGCTCTTCTTAGCCTTACTGAAGGATTTTCTGCTTTCTCTTCTAAGTAGCTGGAGCATAAAACTTTTAAGCAAGGTCTCTATTACTTTGAAATTTTAGTTATCATCTATTTAGCAAAGCATTTAAGAAATTACGTGTCTTATTTCCGATGCAAATTTGAAATTTTGTTGTACTGTGGTATTAATTTGAAAAAAATTAAAAAATAACAAACTTCTTCTAAACAAACCCATTGCTTAAATATTCAATCATATAAAAAATCACAACAGTAAACACCACCATTTAATGTAAAAAAATTTGCTTAAAAAATCTTTCAAAAACAGCTAAAACTTGTAATGTCCTGTCGATTTTAAACAAAGTATTAAAACCAAGGTTAATCCATTACTGAAAACCCAGGCTCTTATTGTTTCAAATTTTTCGTTCGTTTCGTTGTAATTTTTTTCTTTGTGTATTTGTATTAACCGTTGTTGTTTTATTGAAGAAACAAACTAAATAATTAATAATACTTAAAAAAAGTATATAATAATTTATATAATATATTTATATTATATACATTTTTTGTGTCTACTTATATATTTGTAATACTTATTTTTTTTTAACAAAAAATATTCAATAATAATTTAAAAGTAAAGCGATTAACAAATTTTAAATGTTTTTTCTCTGTGTGTATCACTATTGTAACTCTATTCTACTAAACAGAAACTAACTAATATTCAAACTAAAATATCGAAAAACACAATCTTCTAAACTATAAAAATCTAACTATAACTAATTAAAACAATAGAATTTAAGTTTTTTTTATTATTATTATTATTTTTATGAGTTTTTTATTTTAAATAATGCTTATTTGTTTTTATTTTCACAACTTCTTCTGAAAAGTTTTTTTTGTCTTCTTATTTAAAAAAGTTTGGAAAATTCGGTACAAAAATATTTACTAAACTTTTTTAAATGCTATCGTTATCAAAATTTTTCATACTTACCTATTTCTATGATTTCATTTGAAAGTGTTTACAAAATTTTAAGATTTGAAAAACTTATTATAAGAAACAAATTTATATACAAAATTGGAATTAAAATTTTGAATGTAAGGGAAAATGCTAAAACAAAAACACTAAAATTAAAAAATCGATTAAAAAGCGCTTAAATGGAAAATAATAAAAAAAAATCGCTTTAGTGCAAGATAGCTTAAATAATTATATACTCATTTATCGCAAACTAAGCGAGATTGGAAATATTTAATTGTTATTCATATCATTATTCACAAAAGGACCCCAAAAAAAGCTAAAACACCAAAGAAAAATACCTAACAACGCTAACACTAATGAAATTTAAGGCGATAAAATTCAATAAAATGTAGAATGCATTAATAGAAGCAAACACTTGTTAAAATTTAGAAGCGACTAAATAAAATATATAAAATAATTTTAATTCAAAAGTATTCCGAATTCGGAACATTCTCTAAAAATCTGAATACCTGCCAAAATGCGCTACAATAGAAGAAACGCCAATTTAGAAAATAAAAACCAAAACAGCTCTGAAATAAGAAAACGGAAATATATAACAAAAAAACACAAAATCGAAATTTTTGACGCTTGCAAATAGGAAAACAAAACTAGAATTTAGATGCATTTCTTTTGTCATAATTTTTCACCAATTCAATTGGTTTTGAATTAGAACTTGTTGTTTTTCATTTAACTGTAATTAAATTTCGCTTTCTGGCGGAAAATTCTGTATTTTTATTCTCAAGTATCTTTCTTTTGTCCACAAAATATTTTTTTTATAAACAAAGTACGAATTTTTGCAACTCTGATCTGAGGGGCAACCCATATTCAGATAAAAACTATGACAACAATTTGATAAGTCGTCGACTTATTATTGGTTTGGCCCATATGCCAAAAAGTCGTTATCTAGAAAAACGATAAAGAAGTTTTACATTTTGTCATTTTTGTATGCAAAATTCATTAAATTCGATACTTAAAAGAGCTCTAACACCTTCTGATGCAGCCTCCGAATAATGAGAATTATTGGAAAGTTTATAATTTTCTCAGCCATTATGTGTTATTTATTATTAATTTTTCAATAATGAAAAAATTTTAATGCACTCATAGATACGAGTGCAATATGTTTCATTTATAAATCTAAAATTTGAGCATTCTGAAAAATTTTTAATGAACTCATAAATACGAGTCTAACATGCTTATTTGTAACTCCAAAATTTGAGTCTTCTACGAGTAAAAATTTCTGAGCGCTCAGTAAAATGTCTGCTGGGATATTATTGAATCTTGAATTTCAAAAAGGGCTCAGCTATTTTATAAAATTTTGTATTTAATTGTAATTAAAATTTCTCCATTAAATATTACTTTAAAGAATTTTTTATTTTTGTTATTACGGATAACATAAACTGAGGTTTATAATTTTAGAAAAAAAAATTGCACCAAAAATTCAAGTGGTTTAAGAGATATTTAGTTTCACATATTTTTGAAAAATTTCATTTAATTTTTCAAAAAGTCCTTTTTCGTAGTCCGCGAAATTTATGAAATTTTATATTTATATTGTTTTAAACAAATTGCTAAAATTTAAATTTATACTCTTGAAAATACTGATTTAGTTGCGGACAAAAAAATAAAAAAAAATTAATTCATAATAGTTTTCCGCGTTTTTTTTCTCTTTTTTTCTCCCTTAAAGCCCTCAAAACGGCGCTATTGCATATATTTGAGTGAGAAATTCAATTGAATTTTAAGTAATAAGTATATTGTGCGTTTTAAACTATTTACTTTTATACTTATTTAATTATTTTAAAACAATTCTATTATTAGCACAAGAAAACCGAAAATTAACCGAAACCGCGGTTTTTATAATTTTGAAAAACCGAAACCGCGGTTTTCAGATTTTTCGGTTTTTAGCAAACTCTAGTTTGGAAGTTCTATCGAGCTTAAAAAATACCCCTTATTTGTAGTTGTGAAAGGCATTCTTAGTTATGCTGACAACATTTTTCAAAGTTATTTCCTTCGACTCCTCTCTGCGTTCTGATTTACTAAAGGTAAAGCATGGTTTTTCTATAGTTTTTTATCCACTGAAACATTTCAAAAATAAATATGAAACTGTTTCATTAAAATATTGTTGACATGATCTGGTTCGGAATTCCTGACCCACATTTATTATTGAAGTCTGTTAGTAGTCTACTAGATTAAATTGTCCGTTATCCACTCTCCCTCACTCTCTTTCTCAGTTTTCGAGATATAGCCTGTTTATCCAAAAAAAAAAAATATGGATGGCATATTTCTATGAAATGATGAAGAAGTTATGAAACATAATTTTCTAAAAATATGACAATTCTTTATAGATTTTCGTCCAATGTAACTGTTTCATAAATATGATGAAAACTCAACAATTTCTAGTTCTGTGTGCACCAATGTGGATTATTTTTTCCCCGCTATGGGGATGAACATCCCTGACCTCTCTCCGTTCTATAGCTTTCTACCCCGATACTAGACTATTAGTGGTCCTGCTGTTTTATTGGTCTAATAAAACGTTTTTTAGACTGAGATTTTGCCAATGTAATTGCTTTTATCTTCGATTTATTCACGTGCCCTCTTCTATGAATAGCATTGATGAGATTGTAAAAACCCCTTTCTGCAATCCGGAAACTGAGTTTCCGAGTTTATGGTATGATGCCTCGCAGACTTGGTTGCATACCTTCAATTTGTCACAGATATAAGGCCACAATTTACTTTCCCTAGGAGTTTACCTACTAGAAATATTAAAAATAATGACGATAGTACTTCCAGTTCTAAAGTTTGCTGCTCTTCTTAGCCTTACTGAAGGATTTTCTGCTTTCTCTTCTAAGTAGCTGGAGCATAAAACTTTTAAGCAAGGTCTCTATTACTTTGAAATTTTAGTTATCATCTATTTAGCAAAGCATTTAAGAAATTACGTGTCTTATTTCCGATGCAAATTTGAAATTTTGTTGTACTGTGGTATTAATTTGAAAAAAATTAAAAAATAACAAACTTCTTCTAAACAAACCCATTGCTTAAATATTCAATCATATAAAAAATCACAACAGTAAACACCACCATTTAATGTAAAAAAATTTGCTTAAAAAATCTTTCAAAAACAGCTAAAACTTGTAATGTCCTGTCGATTTTAAACAAAGTATTAAAACCAAGGTTAATCCATTACTGAAAACCCAGGCTCTTATTGTTTCAAATTTTTCGTTCGTTTCGTTGTAATTTTTTTCTTTGTGTATTTGTATTAACCGTTGTTGTTTTATTGAAGAAACAAACTAAATAATTAATAATACTTAAAAAAAGTATATAATAATTTATATAATATATTTATATTATATACATTTTTTGTGTCTACTTATATATTTGTAATACTTATTTTTTTTTAACAAAAAATATTCAATAATAATTTAAAAGTAAAGCGATTAACAAATTTTAAATGTTTTTTCTCTGTGTGTATCACTATTGTAACTCTATTCTACTAAACAGAAACTAACTAATATTCAAACTAAAATATCGAAAAACACAATCTTCTAAACTATAAAAATCTAACTATAACTAATTAAAACAATAGAATTTAAGTTTTTTTTATTATTATTATTATTTTTATGAGTTTTTTATTTTAAATAATGCTTATTTGTTTTTATTTTCACAACTTCTTCTGAAAAGTTTTTTTTGTCTTCTTATTTAAAAAAGTTTGGAAAATTCGGTACAAAAATATTTACTAAACTTTTTTAAATGCTATCGTTATCAAAATTTTTCATACTTACCTATTTCTATGATTTCATTTGAAAGTGTTTACAAAATTTTAAGATTTGAAAAACTTATTATAAGAAACAAATTTATATACAAAATTGGAATTAAAATTTTGAATGTAAGGGAAAATGCTAAAACAAAAACACTAAAATTAAAAAATCGATTAAAAAGCGCTTAAATGGAAAATAATAAAAAAAAATCGCTTTAGTGCAAGATAGCTTAAATAATTATATACTCATTTATCGCAAACTAAGCGAGATTGGAAATATTTAATTGTTATTCATATCATTATTCACAAAAGGACCCCAAAAAAAGCTAAAACACCAAAGAAAAATACCTAACAACGCTAACACTAATGAAATTTAAGGCGATAAAATTCAATAAAATGTAGAATGCATTAATAGAAGCAAACACTTGTTAAAATTTAGAAGCGACTAAATAAAATATATAAAATAATTTTAATTCAAAAGTATTCCGAATTCGGAACATTCTCTAAAAATCTGAATACCTGCCAAAATGCGCTACAATAGAAGAAACGCCAATTTAGAAAATAAAAACCAAAACAGCTCTGAAATAAGAAAACGGAAATATATAACAAAAAAACACAAAATCGAAATTTTTGACGCTTGCAAATAGGAAAACAAAACTAGAATTTAGATGCATTTCTTTTGTCATAATTTTTCACCAATTCAATTGGTTTTGAATTAGAACTTGTTGTTTTTCATTTAACTGTAATTAAATTTCGCTTTCTGGCGGAAAATTCTGTATTTTTATTCTCAAGTATCTTTCTTTTGTCCACAAAATATTTTTTTTATAAACAAAGTACGAATTTTTGCAACTCTGATCTGAGGGGCAACCCATATTCAGATAAAAACTATGACAACAATTTGATAAGTCGTCGACTTATTATTGGTTTGGCCCATATGCCAAAAAGTCGTTATCTAGAAAAACGATAAAGAAGTTTTACATTTTGTCATTTTTGTATGCAAAATTCATTAAATTCGATACTTAATATCTCAGACATATATGTAATTTATATGTAATTAATTCCTAACTCAAAATGGTCGGTAGGTCAAACTAATAATAATCCGACCAAGTATTTCGAATGTTTGTTAGTGTGTCCCGTAAAAATAGAATAGATTCTATCCCGACTTCCGGAAACTGAAAAAGCAATTGTTGCTGTCGTTGTCGATTTGGTTGTGATTAATCTCTAAAGTAAGGGCAATTAGTGCTGGTAAAAAAGTTAGTAGTAGGTATCGATTATTTTATTTTTTACTTTTTATTAAGTAGTCAATACTTAAATTAACTAATCGATATTTTTAGAGTTGCACTTTGGATAGAAAAAAAAGACAAAAATTTTCAAACTTATCTCTTCAATAAACGCTATTATTTTCAAAGAACTTTTAGAAAAAATTAAAATAAATTTCACATTTAAAAACCTTTAAAAGTATCGAGTAATAGCGAGTATTGAAAATCAACCAAATTTACCAGCGCTATAGGCAAGTATCTCTGCTTTCAGAAGTTGAGTGACGGAATATGGTGGCAATGATGTTGGAGCCAATAGGGAGATATCGAATTGAGATACTACTATCAGAGACGCCAAAAACGATTTAAGGAGTAATGTAATTTTTTAGAAACTTGTCAGTCAGGAGTTTTTGGGGCACTGAATTCGATTTGGCATCAGATTTCTAAAATTCAAAATAATCCAATGATTTGAAAAGTATAGGAATTTGTTAAAACTGATAGCACGGTGCTAATTGAAATCCCCGGCACCCGGCGGGTAAACCTAATTCGAATGAATCCAGTCTTGCTGACATTTTTTCTTGGTTATCTCTTAAAAAAGATATTTGAATTGGAAAATTATTGTCCGAAGGACTTCAAAAACAAGCAATTTCTCTCAAGCTTAGGCCATTAATTTTTTTCCAGATTGTATATTATTCCCCCAAGCAGCTTTGGGACCATATGGCCGATGGTTTTAAAAAAATGTATCGGATTTATTTGAATATGCGAGTCTGACATGAGATATTTAAAATCGAAACTTCAGCAATACGAATACGAAATTTTTATTGTCAGCAATAACTGTTTTCTTCCAGACGATATGGTCGGGGAATCTGCTTCGTATTACCATGGTTGCTATGTTCTAGTCACTCCTCCGTCATGTAGAAACTCCCCGTTAATCCAATTTTGTATTTTAAGTTATTTATCAATTAAATTGAATCAACTTTTTGAATCAAAAGGAACACATTTTCAAATGAAATCAAAAAACTCAATCTCTTCCGAATTATTTTAAAGTATACAACATTTATTTTTATTACAAAAGATACTTATGAGACAGATTTCAATACAAGTGAATTTGGGAAAAACTTGTGGCATAAAAAAAAACAAAATAGCCATTAAATATTTTTTTAAATTTATTTATGTACTTGGGCTTTAATTTTTAACTAAAAAACAAATAATAGTTTATTTTCACAAAAAAAGTAGAAATAAAAAAATAAACTTCACACCAAATTCACTTCAAAAATCGTGCGCTTCATTCAAAATTTATTTTAAAAAAATCACTCAAAAATTTAACAACACTTCTACATTAAATTTTCTTGAATTTTTATAAAACTCTGTTCAAAAAAATCACTTCAAAATTTAACGACACCTTTACAACAAACTTTCTAACATTTATTATAACTTTTCTAAACTTTTTTATATTTTTCTAAAACTATTTTGCTGAAAATTTTCAAACAATATTTTTTTAACATTTCATTTTTCAAGCACTTTATTAATTTTTGCAACTATTTCCTTTTTTTTTTTTTTTATAACTTAGTTTACAAATTTTGTTTTTTACACAGGGGACCCATTTTTTTGGAATGATATTTTTTGTGATTAAAAATGAGCCTACTTATTATTTAATATAGATGATAAATTATAAAAAATTATAAATAATTTATTCCAAATTATGAATTACAATTATGTTGTGTTATGAATCGGTTCACAAATATAACAAAATTTTTATATATAGAAATTCATTATAAAATATCATTCTTAATACTATAAAACTAAATGAAAAATTTTTGATTTTTAAAAGTTGGGTATTAATTTTACTAAAGAAAAATTTAATTAAAAATTAAAACTTTATAAATTGAAAAAATTCTATTCAAAATTTCAATTTTAATATTTTTATTTTAATGTTGAATATATTTAAATTGAATGTGGTAAAATTATAATCCTACATAATTTTGTCTTACATTTTAAATAAGAACAATATTATTTGATTTTTTTCTCCGTGTACATTTTTACGCAATGATGGGTCCCTTTTGTGTGTATTTGTGAATCGTTTTTTTTAATTTAAATTTTTTATTAACTAAAGTATAAAATCAATATTTCACTTAAAAAAACACAAAAGTAATTAAAATTTTAACTACGGTAATTAGCAACCACGTTGAAATCAGCGACATATTGGTATTAATACACAGTTACATTTTTGCATCGTTGTATTTCAACATAGTTGTAATATTTCGTAGTTACTTAAAACACTGTTCTTTTTTATAATAAATTGCACATTAGTTAAAAGCTTTGAAATTTTATTCACGTATTTTACACTTTTAATGTATTTTTGAAATGTATTTCAAACATTATTTAATAAAATTAATATTTATGATTTTTTAAATATAAGTCAAACTCACAAAAATATTAAAGAAAAATTGGTTCACTAAAGCTTTTCACGCACAAAAAATACTGAGTTGTATTCCAAAAAAAGGGTTCTCTGACAATTATACAGAAAATAAATTGCCATAAGTATTGATATGCAATCAAATTAAATTTACAAATATTCGGCAATTATTCGGAATTGAATTTGTTTTCGCTATTCACCGGAATATGGAACATTATTATTATCAGGCCAAACAATTCCCTAAAAAAATGTGTAAACGTCACTAATTTCTATTACAGTGCAAAAAAACTAGAAAAAGTTTTTTAATTATTGTGTATTCTATGTTAATATGGTACGTTATATCAGTTTTATGTCAAACCACAGTCCACAACTAGTCTTGAAACAGGGTTGCTTTTCTGTTATTTTAGAATATGGTTACCACAGTATCAAAAGGTATACAAGAGACGTCAATTTGCTGAATGCCATGTATTTGATAGCACAGCGTGTGATGTCACTAATACATAGAAATGGCAGAGGGAACTCTGATTCACAGTGTTGCCAACTCCTGAAGGCAGGAAAGCACCGTGAGCATTATGAAAACGTGTAAAAAGGGTAAAAATTTACCAAAAATGGGGTAAAAAAGCACGATATTAATTTTTTGAAAAATTTAAATCAAGAATTTAAAAACACATTTTAACTTTGAAAAATCGTGTAAAAAAGGTTCAGAAAATTCCCTAAAAATGGGTAAAAAAGCACCGAATTAATATTTCAATATTTTTAAGTTTATATGTAACGAAGTTGCTATTTAAAATTGTACTACAAATATTGTGCGAAAATGTAGTTCTTGTATAGTTCGTATTATTTTTTAAATTTTGACAGAAAATTCAAGAAAAATGTAAAAAACGAGAACAAATACCAAAAATAGAAGCTGTAAAAAAGCACTAAAAGCACTGCCAGAAATCTGAAAAAGCACCGTAAATACCCGCTTTTTTAAAAAAATCACCGGGTACGGGAAGGAAAAAAGCACCAAAAAATACCCGAAAAGCACTGAAATGCCAACACTGCTGATTCAAGACTAATGGTGGACAGCGTGTAAAATTTCATATATGAAGACTAGACCACAGAACATACATGGAAAATTAAGTTCCCTATATTTTTTGTTTTTGGAGATAAAATTCTTCTTCTTGTTCTATTGTCGTTGTTTTACATTAGTTAGAATGAAATGGAGCGAATATGTTATCATGTTGTTGCTGTTTTCTTATGTTTTTGAAACGTCAAAAAATGTATGTCTTGTACTAGCTGTGTTTGTGGAGCAAGATGTTAAGCGGGGAATACACTAAGGAACATTCGTGAACAAATGGCCATGTTAACATTCGCGCAATTCGTGTTTACAAAATTTTTTGATATTTTTTGTTCCCTACTCAATGTTCCTTAATGTATTCGCCGCTTTAACGTTTAGTTATGTCATTCCCATACAAATTTGACATATTTAGGTAACGTTAAGAGTTAACACTAAATACGTTGGCTTATATCAAATTTGTAACGGGTGGTTAAATTTTAAGGGCCGATGGTGAATGTGAACCACACCTAAACGTCAAGTTTTTTCTGCATTTCATTTGACATTTCTCAATTTCAGACTAACTCAATTTGAACCATGGAAAAAAACACAATCGAGCAACGCGTTAAAGTTATTCAGGCTTATTGTGAAAATGGGCGTTCAAATCAAAATGCATTTCGTGCACTTCGTGATTTCTTTGGTCAGCATAATCGACCAAATGTGTCCACAATCTGGAGAATTGTGCACAAATTTCAGCAAATCGGCTGGCGGCGTCATCGGGCCGTACTTCTTCTAAAATGAGGTTGGCCAAGCAGTTACCGTGAATGGTGTTCGCTATAACGGACTTCTTGCGGTGAGAAATTGAGAATGTGGATCTGGACGATATGTGGTTTCTACAGGATGGTGCCACTTGCCACACAGCCAACGAAACAATGGCTCTTTTGCGCGAGAAATTCAAGATCATGTGATTTGACACCGTTGGACTTCTTTCTTTGGGGTTATTTGAAAGAAAAGATGTACGTCAATAAGCCAGCAACAATTCAAGAGCTAAAGGATGAGATAATTCGGCACATTACCGGCATAGAACCTCAATTATGCCTCAGCGTCATCGAAAATTTTGACCATCGGATGGAGGTGTGCCGCCGGGGTCGCGGCGGCCATTTGGCCGATATTTTGTTCCATACATAATTAAACCATACCAATATTATCATATAAAAAGAAATGACAATAATTTCCTAAATAATTTGTGTTTTATTCAAAATTAACATCGGCCCTTAAAATTTAACCACCCTTTATTTAAATGACATAAGCCAACACTGATAGTTTACCGCACAAACACAGCTACTGTTCACTAGACTTTACACAGTTTACACAGTATACAAGATAAACGAGCATTAAATGAATTCAGCCGATAAAATAAACAATTAAATAAAATCCAAAATATAAAATTTCAACTTAAATATAGAATACCATAGAAATCTCTTCTACGTTCTCTTTGAGAGAAACCGCAATGTCTCCAGCCACAACAATTGTCAACTGTTATATTCGTTATTAAACCGATATTTAATACGAATAATTTTCTTACAGGTGTTACCATCTTATTATCACAAACCGTATTTTCACTATTGGTGGGTAATGTTATCACCAAGACCAGTGAGGCCGTACCATTGTTAGGTATTAGAATGCAATATAAAATTTTGAAATTAATACTATAAAACTATAGAAAACTATACTTTTAATGCCTTAAAAAGAACTGCTCTAATCCTAGACTATATTTCTCTCAGTTGAAAAAAAAAAACTCTACTAACCAAAGAAAAATAAGTAGTTGCCTGTATCCAGACTTGGGTGCCAAAATTATGTAGAAGTGCATTATGAAACCTAATATTAAACTGAATAAAAAATCTAAAAGTTATATTAACTCTCCATACTTATACTACGAGTACATTTACACTTAACCAAAAACTAGTAGTTTTTGAAAACTACTTGCATTTACAAATCGTCGGCTTGCCTGCAAGTAGCGCTATGTATTTTTTAACAAGTTTTTAGGAGAGCGAAAAAACTGTTAAAAAATATCCTTTTAAGATATTTTATTGATATCATATGCCTTAATCATCATTTTAGTAAACGACCCAGCAAAACCTTCTATTACCAGGTAAAGGGATATGTAATAAGAAACCAAAAATTGTAACTACACTGAAAATATTATTACAGTAACTGACTGTAGTTTATTTAAAAAGTTATCCGTACATTTATTTTTAAATGATTATACAGTTAAAATACAAAGAAATATATTTTTTAACTGATTTTGTCGTTTATTTAAAAAATAAACTACAAATAAATACGGATTTTCTGTTAAGTTAATATTTTCATTTAAAATGTTTTGTAAAAAAAGGAATTCCTTTTCGATTTCTAGGTCAGTTAAAAAAACGAAATAAACTACATATCATTTATTCTTACGGATTTTGTAGTTAATTTTTTGAAATTTAAAAAATGGAAATAAATGAAAAATCATTATTTTTTAAGGATTTTGTAGTTTATTTATTAACATTTAAAAATAAATGAAAAGTTCTTTTGATTTAAATGAAAAGTCAGTAGACCGGTTTTCAAGTGATTTTTCATTTATTTTAAATTACATTTTCAGTTAATTTAAACTACAAACTATTTTGAGTGTACTTACACTTTGGTCGCATAACACATTATTTTAACATGGGAGTGTCATTGGGGGTAAATGGTTGCCTAAATCGTACCGGTATGGGTTAAAATAATTGATTACGAAGGAAGTACTGAAATAAGTTGTTACTTGTAATATTAAATTCACTGGTTAGCTAAAATAAGTACATACTTGTATGGAGTGAAATAAGTCATTACACATTACTACAAATTTCATTGGTTACAAATAGGGAATAAAATAAGACGTTACCAGTAATGACTTTGTTTAAAAGTACACCGATCCGAGCAATGGAATTAGATTCTAAATTTTTATTAAATCGTACTTTCGCATAATAAGTAGTTATAATATAATACAAATAACTTATTATTTTTACCCTTATTAATAAGTTAATATTAAACACAATATCGGTAATATATTATTTTAAAAACTCCAAATAAGTAGTGATATATCTCCATATCGGTAACTCATTATTTCACACCTCCCACATAAGTATTGATGTACCACAATATTAGTAACGTATTACTTTAGGTTTCTAAGTAAAACCAAGGGTAAAGGGGTACCCATTGCCAGGCAATGCGTGAAAAAGGTCAAACCCATTACCAAGGTTTTGCTGGGGAGGTCGTGAATCATTAAGGCAAATGATGTCAATAAAATATTTTAAAAGTATATAATTTAACAGTTTTTGTTTTGCTCTCTTGAAAACTTGTTAAAAAATACATAGCATTACTTGCAGGCAAGCAGACGAAATTATGAATCAAAAACTAAAAGTTTTTAAAAACTATTAATTTTTGGTTGTAGTATAAATTGGGATTTAAATAAAGTTTTTAAATAAGTATTAAATAAAACAAACAAATATTTAATATAAATAAATGATAATTAAAATTTTTTAACAAAATAATTAAAATGAGCATGAATATTAATGAAAAAAGAATACAACTTTGGAATTTCTATTAAATAAATTTTCTAAGTGTATTTTAAAGAAGCTTTATTGAACCTCTTTTAAGTATAGTAAAAAAGTTTTGAAAGATGTTAATTTAAATTATGTTAAAAGTGTTTATTTATAAAAAAAAATTAAAGCTTTTTCGCGAAACTGTACTCCAGTGGCATTAATTACAAATTCATATCGCTCGATAATAACTCACCCAATATTTGGGTAGGGCAGATTTTTTGCACTAAAATAAATATTTAAAAATTTTCTAAGCAGTTTGGCGATTCAAAAGCTATGAGGTGAAATTAGAAGATACCATATGTAATTTTTTTAAATCAAACATTTGTTTTCCAATCTATCTAAAATCTAAATTTTGCTTTACTTTATTTAGTCTCGTGATTTCGCAGAATTTTGAAATTAAGTGCTCTTAACATGATTTCTTTAAAGTTTTTTGGAGCCCTTAATACTAATCTCAAGTAAAAAGTGTTCAGACAGATCGATCTTCCCAGACATAGGGTTTTCCTAATATAGGTATAGCTTAAAATTTTGCATATTTTGTATAAAAAAAAATTTTTTTTTTTGAAAACGTAAAAAAATAGTTTGTTTGAAACCGATTAAATACCGGTATTAAAGCAAAAGGTTTTGGAATTAATTAAATTAAGAATTTCGATATTGGTATCGGTATCGGTTATCAATTTGAAAGGATATTATAAAGGTATCGGTTGCCAACCTTGCTAAAAACACGTTATTTATAGACGTAGTTTTAATATTTTACGTTTAATAACTTCACGTCATCATTGCTAGACATGCGCGGTTCCAGCAATTAATATAAGGGGAAAAATCATACGCCACCGTAGACAAATACATTGAGTTGGGCACTGAGGCGTATGATTTTTCCCCTTATATTAATTGCTGGAACCGCGCATGTTGCTATAGATGGTGGTTTTGCGAGCGAAATTTGTGTCCAGAAAATTAGGGATGTCATATTATAATTTCTATATTATAAGTTAAAAATTAATATATTATAAAAAAAACTATAAAAAATGAAACAAATTTCATTAAAATTTTTTAGTTAAATTTTTTCTTTAATAAAATTTTTTTAGATTGGGAAACTTGAACAAAAAATAAGCAGAACTCAACACTAATCATTGTTAACTTCATAAAAATTTGGCATTCATAACTATCGTTAAGCATTAAAATCTGGTTATTTTGAGATAAGTTAGTTAGGCAGTAGTTAAAAAAAATATTGTATGAAAATAATGATTTGAAAAATATTCAGCCCTGGTTTATGTATTACGAAAATGCTCTAAACGAAAGCAAAGTAATGAAATTTGTTTTTGTTATCAATTTATTTTATTTAGACTGTTTTCGTAACAGATAAACAGGCGCTCAGTGTTCCTCTCCTTTCCCTCATAACTTTTGAATAACTCGACAGATTTTTTCTAATTTTTCTAGATCGAGTTCAAGAATATATATTTTTATGGAATTTAAAATCATATATCGTTGAGTTACACACGAAACATATTATAACTTTCACCACTGTGACGATTTTCCAAATATTATTTTTCATCCTAAACTTGGAATAAGTTTCACGTAAAAAGCTTTTATTTTTATCATTTGTATTGTATTTTGTTGTATTTTTTTAGTTTGAATATTTCAACAAATATATTTTGTTATTATTCTGCAGCATTGCAACACACGAAAAAGTATTTAACCGTTAATCGAGCTTTGTATCAGAAATGATAAATGTTGATTTTCTCCATCCATGTTGTAAAGAAAAACATTTCAGAAATATTTGCACAGATTGCTTAATTAAGAAATAGAAATGCCCTAGTAAAAATGATTTTTATACAATCATTTATGATTTTATACAATTATAACTTGTCGAGTATTTTGAAACATATATTTTTATATGATTATATCAAAAGATATTTAATTATATAAAATTATATTAACCAGATCCACCATTTTTCGGATCAGATAATCAATTTTTTATATAATTATATTAACCCATACATGATTTGATCCGGAAAATGTTGGATCTGGTTAATATAATTTTATATAATTAAATATCTTTTGATATAATCATATAAAAATATATGTTTCACAATACTCGACAAGTTATAATTGTATAAAATCATAAATGATTATATAAAAATCATATCTGATTATATAAAAATCATTTTTACTAGGGTGCTTAAAACAGTAGAGTTGTGTCGTTCATGATCGAACTAGTTCATTTGAACGGTTCAGTTCATTGAACGATATGATATCGTTCACCATTATTCGTTCATTTCGTTCAATCGTTCATTTCGTTCTTTTTTTTAGTCACAGAAAATTTGTATCCCTTTCTTATTAATTTTATTACAGAATTAAATGGTTTTCTTAATAATTTAAAATTTTTAATAAAATTATAATTTGCTGACGCTATTAGTCTATGCACAATAAAATTAATATAAACATGTAACATGTAGTGCGCCAATAAATTGTCGAACGAACGACACCATTCACGAATCACTGTTCAGACACAGCTCATGACAAAAAAGAACGATACCAAAAAAGAACGATTGAACGATTTGAACGAACTAGTTCAATGAATTTTATTGAACGATAAGACCGAGTCACCAAAAAGAACGATTAAGCCCAACTCTATAAAATAATATAAAGGCACATCTACACGGGATAGAAAACTCAGTAGACTTTTTGAAAATGCAGCTCTGTACAAGTCTACGAAATGTAATCTCTAGGGCATTGACAATTGCTGTCATACATAATTTCTTTAATTAGTAACAATTTTTAAGATGTCTTGTAACATTATTGAACATTTCAGTTTATTAAATGCACCTTTAGGTATTTGGAGAAAAAATTATTCTTTAAAATACAACAATTTTATTAAAAACAAATACTTGACAACTAGAGATGATACTTTTACGATAAAAACTAGTGCCAACTATATTAGAGATGACAAATTAGGCGGAAACTCTACGAGATTTCTATCCCGTGTAGATGTGCCTTAATATAGCTTTCATAAATAAATAGATAATTGAATATATTCAAACTTCTGAACAAAACGTATTAATGAATCAGTTATTTCCACGTACAATAGTGTGTACCAAAAATTATACATAGCTAGAATTATGAAGTTTTTTTAAAGCTCAATTAACGGTTAAATAATATTTAAAAAAACAAAAACTCACGTCTAAATAAAAATTTTCATAAATCATTAAAAAATGCATTAAAAGTAAAACCTCCCCCTTCCATTCATAAATGCTTTGTAAAGTTATAGCAGGTTTACAAAACGTCATTTTCGTACAAAAATTTTTCAATAAACCTCCTATAATTTTACAAAACGTTTATGAATTTATGGGTTAGTTTATAACAGAAAACACCAACAGCTTTTTTAAATTTGTTGTAATATAGTAGTGATCAATCCCCCTTCAATCAAAAGTAGTTATTGAAATCAATTAGAATTCTCCAAGTATCAAAAATGACTAATTTATTTTCCCTAAATAAAAATGATATATCATTAAAATATGTCTAATTAAATAAATCCATCATGTTTAAAGAAATTAAATACAACGATATTTTAAAAATTATGAATTCATTATTTTCATGATTTTATTTCAAAACATTTTATTCATTCATGTTTAATATTTTTTTTAGCTTTTTTTTTTTTTTGCATGGAAATTATTTTGAAAGTGAATGTGAATGATATTTTGTTTTTTATAGATTTTTATGGCAGAAAATACAAAAAAAAAAAAAGCCTGAAAAAATTATCCCCCAAATGAATTTCTCTAAATATTTCTTGACATAAATACCCTACGGGAAATTTTAACAAACTGTCGCCGAAATGGCCCCTTTATATGAAATAGAGTGGTCACTTTTACATGACGTTGTCATAGGAGGGGGAAATTGACCCTTGGTGACAGGTCACAAAACAAATCCTAGGACAGGTTGATGAACTTTCATAAAAAAAAAGTTCAGGGACCCTACAATGCGTTAACGAAATACCTTAAAAACCGTTAATTCTATAGTATTTCAACGAAATAACTTAAAATTACGATAACAAAATAAATTTGAAATACAATAGATTTATCCATTATCGCTAATCGTTTGAATGGATTGCCAACCCTGTTCGGGTGCATACTCGGCTCAAGATAATTACTTGGCTAATACTGAATTTAAACTGAGCAAACACTATCTAATTTTCATGCAAAACTAGTTTTCGCTTGTTTTTTATATATGAGCTGTGACAAGAAAAAACTAGCAAGAGCCAAAAACTAGGTAACTTCTGTCCAGTCTAAAAGCAGTATACGCATACTCTTCCTAGAATTTGAGAGTGCCGAGTAAATGAGGTTTACCAAAACTGTTCAGGCATATTCCGTATTCAAGATAGTTAACAAAGTGTTCATTAGCCATACTCTTCTTAGCTTTTGAGAGTGCCGACTAAATAGGGATTGGACGGTAATTGTCAGAATAGTAGCTACACCCCAGTTAGTTAATGGTTATATGTATATTGTACATATATGTTCCCTCGGTTCCTATAAGGAGCATAGGGCTTTAAGAAATTTTTACCATTCTGATTTATTCGGTGCCAGGTTCTTTATTTCACCCCAAGTTTGGATATTGTTGAACTTCCAAGATGGAAAAATACCCACAAGGTTTGAAATTCTAAAGAGATTTGGCAATGGACACACTATCGTTAAAGAGGACCTGTTCGAAACCAGTTCTGAAATTTCATAGGATCTAGGGCTGTTGTTCACCTAGAAACAGATTCTTGCATATAACCAATTTTTTTTATTTATTCTAAGGATTCCTAAATTCAGTTACCACAACCGAACCATTGGATTGGTAATGGATTCGGTTGTCAGCAAGAATCGATTTTCTACGTATTTATGTCGAACTTTGCACGGTTTTGAACACTTTCGTCTTAGAGGATATATGGGACATATTACAGGAAACTCCAAAAACCTCGTACATTGGTTAATTGCTGTCCAGTAGTGAAGGATTTTGATCAAATGCACAAAGAAAAATGATTCGTAGTGACAACCAAATTTGTAGCCAATCGAATGATTTGGTTGTGCTGCCATTCGATTGACAACAAAATCGATTGTCAGGGCGAATCTATATTCTGATGTGGAGATCAAGTAACTTTTGAACTTTTCTTTCGAAATTCTGGAGTCGAGCTTTAGCATGTCTATTAAAAACCTTAATAGACAAACTTTCTCTCTTATTAACTTCTTGCATACAACAATATTTATTATTTCCCTGTGATTCATTGGCGTACCTAGGCCATTTTTCTAGGGTGGGCAAGGGATCCATTTATATTCGGCTGTTTATTTGCCCATTAGCAAACTCTTAATCCTAAAAAACATTTTCGACATTATGACTATAATTTTTTCAAACAAAACAAATCTTTTAAAAATAACTTTTGATGAAATTTTCGTAATTTTAAAAATTCAGTAATACTGGTAACTTATCCTATGAAAACCTCCATATTTTTATAGAAAAACTCTGGAAGGCATATCCAATTTTCTGATTCTAGTCTCTGAAGAGTATGAACTTTGGATATTTGATAGAGAAGAGAAATCTAATATCAACCTGTCTCATATTTTCTTCCACCTTCTAACCCCATATTTTGACGACTTAAATTACCGAGGTGATCAGAATTTTTGTGCTGTTAGTTAAGTGGAAGTAGCGATTTTCGTTTTCTGGAAAATACGAAATTTAGTTCAAACTTAACTTAACTTATCCATCGATTCGTTTCCAAGTTAAGACGATGTCCTTTAGAGGTATCCTAATTGAGGCTTGTCTATCCTTGGACTAAAATAAGATTGTTTTGAAAAGCTAAAGCTTCAACCTTACTTTGTTGTTGTTATTAGCAGTTTTGAGTTGACTTTAATATGTTTCTAAGATTTTTGAAAATTGTGTTTGTTTTTACATATTTTTTTAAATTTGACGAAATTTTAAATTAGACTCTTTCTCGCTTCCAAACCGTGCAAGGTACACGAAAAATTTCTTTACAAATAATTTAGTAAATTTTATTATTCATCGAAATAACTTAATTTGTTATTATAAACACTCTTTTGGCGCATTTGTGGTCAATTTAATATACCCCTCCTGAAGGCGGTTAGAGGGTTAAAAAAAAACTGTTATAATCAGAACTAAGATCGATTTGTTTCTTTAATATTTCTCAAACATTTCTTATTTAAGAAATATTTAAGATAAAAATCGACCTTAAGCCTCATTCATACTGAACCCAAAACTAGAAGTTTTCATTTTTTTTTAAGATTTCGATTTGAAATTTGTATGGGATTTGACAATCGAAGACTAAATAAATTTGAAAACTACTAGTTTTGGGTTCAGTATGAATGAGGTATTAGTTCTGGCTTTAAAACTAACCCTTAGATTCCAAAAAATTATCGTCCTAGGAAATCAGCAGACATTTTCCCAATAAAAAACACAGGATTAACTGATATTTCAAAAAATAATATTGTGATACTTTTTGATATAAAAATCAAAGATACAAGAATTATAGTAAGTATTGTTTTTAATTCTGGGGTGGCCAAAAAGCAGTCTAGGGTGGGCTTTGCTATTTCATTATAATTTTTTTTCAAGTCTCGCATTATAATTGTGGTCGCTGTAGTGTAATGGTTAGCGCGTTGGACTGTTACACATAAGGTTGCGGCCGCAACATTAATTTGGAAAAATAATATGTATGATTTTTCTATTCCCCATACATATCGCAGCGGCCACCTTCTGTGTTCACAAAGCAGTTAACCCCACCGAATTAAAATAATATAACAGGGGTATGAACTAAACAGCTTCAACAAAGTTCGCCAATTCACCATTAGATGGCGCGCAACAACTGTTCTTAAATTCAACATCTCGCGCAATTAAATACAGTGTTGCCATATTGAAGCCCTTCATCTTTCACCGCCTTTTATCTCTTTTCTATCCCCTTTCCAAAGAAAACAACACGTAAGTTAATACGAAGTATTTCCTGAGTGTTTCTTCTCCTAAAAAAAATCTTCAATTCATTCTTGTTCTCCTCACTAGTGCGTGACACGAGACTGAAAACAAAATTGGACTTTAGTATATGGACAGGCGGTAATAAGGTATCTAACATTATTGAATCATTAGATTATCTCCTAAATATGGGTTGCAATACACAGTTTTGTCGATATTACAATAGGAAGTGTGTTCAGTTTCTACCTAAATCCCGAATAACAGTTCATAATACTTGCTTTAAGAAATAGTTCGAACTTTATTATTCGTATGTGAAATAAACTTTCCTAATAGTATGTCTTCTCTTTAACTTACAACTTTTATACATTCTGCAACTTTTATTTGTAATTCATATTGTACATATCACACTTTTATGTTTGCTTGAAAATTTAATTACTTTTTGGCAACAGCGTTTTATAACAAGCATGAGCATGTTTCAATTTAAATTTTTGTTGATTCAAAAGCATTGCATTATTCTTCTTTTTTTTTGTAAATATAAATTACAGCACTTGTTTTTTATTTCTCAAACAAAATCAAGAACCAACAAAAAAACTTTTAAATCACTAACAGATGAAAAATACTCTATTAGTACTCTTTATAGTAGTTAAAATTTTAAAAAGATTTTTTATTTTCAAACTACATAAACTTTATACATTTTATTTAAATTATGTGTGTGTTTATTTGTTGATGTTAATTAAGAATAGGCATATATTTTAATAAACTTCGTTTTTGTTTTTCTCTCCAAACCCTTATCCAAAAATTCCATAGGTACCTATTTCAATTGTATAATGTTTATGGTTGCATCATCTGTGGTCCTGACGGTGGTGGTATTAAATTATCATCATCGTACAGCGGATATACATGAAATGCCACCATGGGTGAGTTTTTAATTTTTTAATCAGTAAACGTTACATATTTTTAAGTGACGGAATATAATGAAAACCTCAAATGCAATGGCACATTTACATATATCATAGAAAGGCAATGGCTTTATTTTACCTCCTCATTTACTACTCGTCTTTATTCGTTGTTCAAGAGTATAAAAAAAATATATAAAACTATGGCAAGATTATTCAGAGTAAAGAGATAGAAATCCGTCACTAAAATAAAATGTATTTATATGTTAAATTTTATGAAATAAACCGCATCGATGTAGTTCTGTTCTAATTCTAAATAAAGAACTTATGAAAAAAAGTATATCCGATCATTTATTAATACCAAATTTTCTAACCAGATACGTTCCGTTTTTTTACAATGGCTGCCATGGATTTTACGTATGAGCCGTCCTGGTCGTAAAATCACTAGAAAACATATATTATTAACGAATCGCATGAAGGAATTAGAGTTGAAAGAACGTTCTTCCAAATCACTATTAGCTAATGTTTTAGATATAGATGACGATTTTCGACATACAGTATCGGGGTCACAAACAGCAATAGGTTCTTCAGCGTAAGTTTAAAAAATATATATTCTAACCCCTCAATTCATAAATGCTTTGTAAAGTTATAGCAGGTTTACAAAACGTCATTTTCATACAAAATTTGTTCAGTAAACCTCCTATAATTTTACAAAGCGCTTATGAATTTAGGGGTAAGTTTTTAAAGATTTTGTAATTTATTTCGTTTCATGTTCTTTATATAGGAGTTTTGGTCGTCCAACGACGGTTGAAGAACATCATAATGCAATAGGCTGTAATCATAAGGATTTGCATTTAATTCTCAAAGAATTACAATTTATAACGTCGCGCATGCGTAAAGCAGATGATGAGGCGGAGTTAATAAGCGATTGGAAATTCGCGGCAATGGTTGTGGATAGGTAAGTTTGTTACACATATATTTTCCATCGTGATGAGATAAAATAATTAGAAAAAGTTACTAAAATGATTTTTATTAAAGATATGATAAGTAATATTACTTTACTAGGAAGCCATGTCCTTAGTCTATTGAGATCCTCTTTGAATCACTAAGGAATACTTAAAACAAGAAAACAATCCTGATTCTCCTTACAGAAGTCTGCTTGTTTAGATAGGGAAACTTCCATAAGACTGTCTAGATTTTGAAAAAATATATACCTCAAATGTTTGAGTCGCCGTTAACCAGTCCTGCATATTTCCAGAGTAGATTCTGTAAATTCTCATCGTGTGCCAAAGTAAACCTAGTTTCAAAGTAGCCCTAGTGTAAAGGATAATTATTTGAACTGCTCACTTGCCAAGAAAGCATACTGTTTAATAGAACAGGTTCCGCTTTAAATATGGTGGCAATAACAACATTGTCAGAGGAATCTTCAAACACTGTCGTCATAGGGTGAAGAGCAGGTGGGGCGTACCAGTTACTGCAAAACTACTTATCAAATTCCATACAAATTTTGAATCAAAAACTAAAAGATTTTAAAAACTACTAGTTTTTGGTTGTAGTATAAATTGGGCTTAACACATTATTTATTTATTGATTGTCAAAGATATTAGGTAGTTTTGGGTTCAGTACGAATGGTGTATAGGATTAAGTGATTCCCCAGCAAAATTTTTTTGAACTCGTTACCTTTGAATCTGTTCTACAACAGGTAATTTTACCACCGGTTAGATGGAATAGGTTCTAGAACTGATTCCTGGGAGTCAAAATGTAAGGTTTCACTGTCGCAGAACCAGTTCTATAACTGATTCTAGAATCGATTCCAAAGCAACCTGTTCTAGTTTGGAGAAAAAGAACCAGTTGCTTTTGGGACAAACAAAAATCACCGATGATAGAATTTAAAGTAGAACAGGTTGCATGACAGTACAAGTTGTTCTACAACTGGTTCTTTGCATCCGACAATTTCGCTGTTTTCTTTTCGGAACTGATGCCACTGTTAACTTTTTCATAGATATATTAATGGACAGATTCGGATTGAAACATGCCGTACAATGGCGTAGCTGTGGTTTATCTGAATATGAGAAGAAAGCTATTATTTATCACCACAAAAATCCGGTTTTAAATCTGACGAGTAGTGTGGTCTTTAGCTTACTCTTTCAGATTCGATCTATTACATCGGATTTTGTTTCTTTATGATTAATGCAGTCTTTTCAAAATAGAGTCGCTTGTGATATTAGTTTATGCTCATGAGGCGGCGCGCAGTGAGAATTACTATGATCATTCTGATTGTCCACTTATCAACCCTTGTCTTCTAGCACAACTACTTCAGAAAAAAACAAGGCATCGGTTTGTGTCGAAAAACTAAAAGATTTCGAGCCTTTCTTCGCATGCTTAACAGCAAATTCTTTACAAATAACTTCATTGTGCTCCAGGACCTATGTTATCCGGACTGTGTGCCAATGAATGTGGTCGTAGAGTGAGTTCGAGACTTTAAGATCTTATTTCATTCAATGGCAGAGTCTGGAGATCTGAAGTCCTTAATAGTTAATATTCTAAACTCAGGAAATTCATTATCGATGAATTAAATTTAGTATACTGATCGATTAATTATAATCCGTATCCTAAGCATAAGGGCTCTGAGGCACCAACGAAGTTGTGTTAGCGATTTCAATTTCTTTCGAAGTCTGCCATCAGATGACTCGCAACAGCTGCTCTAAGATTTAACACCACGTGCAATTAGAGTGTTACCGTATTTGAATCCCTTCAAATATGGCAACACCTCTTTTTATCTCTCCTCTATCCCCTTTGCAAAGAAAGCAATACGTTAATTAATAGGAAGAATTTTCTGAACGTTGCTCCTCTTTTTATAAAATTAGAAAACGCGACTACCCAGCCACTTTCTCAAGTCTATCTTCTTCACGTGCTTTCCTTAAAATCCATTTTTCAGAATATATAAGGGTCCTAGGCATTTTACATATTTTGCCTATATAATTCATGGATAGGAAATCAGCAGGTCAAGATTGAAGGACAGGTAGAATTCCGAGGCGATTGCCTGTTACTACTTTCCACATTTAATAGATCTATACTTACATTAGCGACCTTTCCAACCTTAAAAACACAACCGACTTAGTTTTGAGATTCTAACGTTATGTTCTGCTGATGATTTGAAGTATACCGATGATTATATATCTCAGCTTCAAACTTCTTTCTGTGAGGTCAACGCCGAGGTCCGTGTGAAAACCTGGCCTTCCGGTTAGTTCAAGTGGCATCGAAGATAGCCAGAATCCCCGCGTGAAAGACACCAGCATCATCCGGTAATCTATTAGAACTTTGTATATCGAATTTGCCGTATCGATGATGCCAATTCCCACACCACAACTCATTTTTAAGCCGTATGAGTATACCCGGTTGTCACACAAAGCCTTACAACTAATGAATTACTTTTTGAAATACGAGTTTGTCTCTTAAAGGTATTGGGATTGAGACATGTACTTAAATCCGGTTAAGAATTTCTATTGCACAAAATTTCATAAAATTTTTAAGTATGAAGGCGATCCTTATTCTAACAGATAATCAAATAGCAAAGGAATTAACAAAATTATGAAACATCACAATTTCAAGACCCGAAATGAGCACGCTCCTAAACGTGAGTTGGCACACCTAACAAATACGTGTCTATTAATTTTTTGTCCTCTAAATCATATCAAAGTTTCACTAGTTTCCTTGTAAGATAAATAAATTAAAAATACGAAAGAAATAAATAAATATTATAATTAAATTATTTAATTTATCGGCCAATGCACATATTTTTCTAATTTAAATATTTATTTCTTCTTTACTTTCAGATTTTGTTTAATTGTTTTTACACTATTTACGATAATTGCAACAGTGACAGTTTTACTATCGGCACCCCACATAATAGTGCAATAAAAACTACACAAATTCAACACTGAATACTGCAAATTAATTATAAGTTCTAGATACTTTTTATGCGAAACTAGGAATGTTAATACAAAAAATAAAAAAAACAAAAAAAATAAAGTCTATTTAAAAATTTTTACTATACATTATAGTACTATGTAGTAGAAGAAAAACCAAACAACTAGTTATAAATTCAATTTAAACTGTTAAATAGTTTTTTAAGGAAAAAACAAAAAACACGGGGTGCCACAAATATAGCAAAATTTATTTTGTTTATAAAGAAACTCCCTGTGTAAGATACACTCGAGAAAAAAGGTTTATTAATTATAATATAAAAAATAATATAACTGCCGTTTAAAAATTAAAAACAAAAAATATATACAGTTCAAAATAACTGTATAAAAAATATTGAAAAACTAATATCTAGGTCAATAATTACAAAAATTTGATATCAATTAGGTGGAAAAAACTAATATACATTTTTAAAACTTTAATTTAGAAGCTACCAAAAAACAGAAATAGACAGTGATTGTTCCTACACTTAAAAAAAACAACAGTTTAATTTTAAAAAATAATGTCTTTAATTCACTTTAAATTTAAAAAAAAAACCAAAGCAAACTACTTTAAATTATAATTATATTGAAAAAGCAGGTAGAATGAGACAAATATAAGATCAACTTTTTATTTTAATTTCAAAAAAAGATCTTATACTACAAAATAAAAACTGGTTATGAAGAAAAGAGCAACAAAGAATGAAAATAATGATACAAAGATATTTAAACAAAAACACATATTTTTTATGAGCATATATTTATATTGATTTTTTTAATTAAAAAATAAAAGTAATTAAAAACAATATTGTTGAAATATTATAGAAACATTCTCTGATGGTGCAACATAGAAAACAGAAACAGAAATTGAAGGGAAAATTGCAAAAAAGGAAACTACAATAAAAAAAATAAATAAATTACTCACTGAAAAAAATTTAAATAAATTGTAGTTAAATTAAACTAAAAACTGCATTACAAAACAAGAAAAAATTACATACAACAATTGTTAAATATTATTAGTTGAATTAGAAATAAAAAAACAAATGATTTATTTTTTTATAAAAAACAAAATGCGATAAAAATTCAATAAAAATTAAAAACATTAAATACTAATTCAAATTAGGAAAATTGTAAATTTTGTTTATAAATAAAAAAAAACTAATAAAAACAAATTCTTTAAAAAGTCCATGCTAAGGTTTTAATTATTTTTTTATTCGAATATCTTTAAATATAATAATCCTACAAAATTTTAAAATAAATTACTATTAGTTAGTATTGGAATAAACATATTTTTTAAAGCAGTAAATTTAAAAAAATACTTAAAATAGAATTCAATAACTTAAGTACATTAATTTTCAATTTCTTACCAATTATTTTTTATGTGTATTCGTTTCTTTACAAGCGGATGGAATCAATGTTGCCAGATTTATTGCGCACAAAACCGTAAAAAGTTTTGAATAACATAGTCAAAATTTTTAGCGCGTTTAAAAAACTGTCAAAAAATCGTCAAAATGATAATATTTAAAATTTTGGAACCCTAAAAAGATAACTCCCCAGCAAATGGAACAACTTCTAACTTAATCACTTCTGTCACTGCATTACTAAGAAATTCTCCTTTAGGAAAGTGTTTTTAACAACATCAAAAGCTGCATTAAATACAATATTAACATATTTTACCTGAAACAGCCTATAGATGACCAAGTATGCTGTACAGCATGCTGCACGGCTGTATGAATTTGATCATGTATTGTATAATTTGACAGCTTGACAAGCATGTTGGACGAAAAACAAATTTTTTTGATTTTTCGGTGGGTTTGACAAACATGTTTTACCGTGTAAGGAAAAAATTCATCAAACATTGGTTTTGAATTAGATTTTTTGTGACAAAAAAGGGATAACGTTAATAAATAAACTAAAAAGTGGAAAATTAAAATTCAAAAATTAAATTCAAAAAAAAATAATGTCGTCATTATTATCCGCTGTGTTGATATTGTGTTTTTGAAGGTGAATTTTGCAGCATGCTTGACCGTGTATTCCAAAGACCATTTTTTGTTTGTCAAACCAGCTCGACAGCATGCTTGATCGTATATAGGCCGCTTGAGTAATAAGAAGTTAATTTTTTGCATGGCGGTTGCATGGGAACGTACTGGCACTGCAATCAGAGGTTAGAGGGTACAAATCCTGACAGGGCGAAAAAAATTTAATCTTTTTTGTGTAATTATTTACTTTTTGATGTTTTGTCTACGTTTTTTTAATTTCATATTAATCTATACGAAATTTTATAAAAGTATAAAAATTTCAAACCGAAATGTTATTTCTAAAATATTTTATTTAGGTTGTTCCCAAGGAGTGTGCTATCTGTTGTATCGTCCTAACAAAAAACGGAGTTGTTAAAGTTTTTATTTGAGTTTAACAACAATTTTCTATTGGGTTTTCTATCTATCTATAGCACACTCAAATATAAGACACTAAACATACGTAAAAATGTTGTATCGTGCTATTCTCAAATGTTTATTTTTTAATTTAATTTTTAACAACTCTGTTTTTTTGGTAGGACGATACAACGATACAACAAATAGCACACCCCTTGTGAACAACCTTATTGTATTTTAAAATACATACCAAAAAGGCAAATTTTAACATTTTGTTTGTAGTACTTATATGCTTATTCACAAAAAACTTCGCCTTCTTAGAGGCTAATTGAAAAATTTTTGTTGTTCTTTTGTATGCTAATTTGTTTTATTAAACTCTAATAAAATTAAAAACTTTTTTGTGAATACAAGCCTAAATATATTTACTTATTATTACACTAATAGAAAAGTCTGTAAAAATTTTAGTTTAATTTACTAAAAATTCGTTAAAAATTACCTTGCAGAAAAAACTGAAGAAATTAGCAGATTATTTTTGCTAAATATTTATATTTGAATTAAATGTTACTTAATGAAAAATAACAACTTATTTCACTAAAATCAGAAAAAAAAATTTGCTGAATAATTAGTAGACCAAAAATCACCAAAAAATAAAATTTTTAAATTTTTTTCATTCTGAAATCATTGGTTTATACCAAATATTTCTTCCGATTTTAGGATGTTAGTTGCATCAAATATAACTAAAATTTATTTTAATTTTATATTTGTTATTATTTGTTCATATAACAGTTTGTTTTTGCTATTTTTTGGCCACTAATTCAGCAATTTTTTTGTAAATTTCAACAGGTTGATTTGTTAGCCCAAAATTTTGAAATAAATTATATTTTTCAAATTCTGAGAAAATTTCCTTTCATTAAAGCGGCCACACTTTTATTGAGTATTCCAGTTTTTTTGGAACTGGGTGGCTTCAGGCACCCCAGTCCCTTAACACCAAATAGAAAAAAAATAATTTTTAGTTCCTCACTGGGTGTGGTATTTTTTGCAGTTTAACCTATTTTAATTTAAAATAATTCGTCCCAAATTTATAGGACAGGCAAAAATCGGGGTTTAAGGAAGAAAATTCAAAAAATCTTAAATTGGAAATCCGTGGGAAACCCTTCAGACTTTTTTTATTTTTTCCATAATGCATTCATTCAAAAATTAAAATAAAATCTCTAAAAGACTCAAGTAAAAGTTTGAAAAAAAATTCAATATCTTTCCAGTTTAGTATTTACTTTTCCCAAGAAAATGTTGCTATTAAAAAATCTTACTATAAGAAATTAAAACAACTGATGTATTTGTATGTACTACTAAGGCCCGATTATCGAATGTTTAATAATGGTGTCAGTTAAATTCCTAGTCAGTACCTGACTGTATATTGTAAAAATAGGACTTAAAATTTTTGCAGATTACTTTGTTAAAATGAAGTTAGTTACGATAGTTATTTGCACCCGATGGCAAAAAGCTCAGACTGTCATTAGAATTTTCTCAGTCTTGAGCAGTTATGACGACGCAAGCTGTGCATATTGTGCGAAACGCCATCGTGAGCCCCCTTAGTATTTTCTAAAAACCTTTTTCAGTGTCTTAAGACCCTGAGCGTTTAAAATCAACTTAGGATATGATAAATTTTTTATATGAATTCTAAACAATAAGAATTTATAAAATTCTTGCAACTTTTCTTAATTCCAAGACTTTTAACAATTTTTTGTACAAAATAGAGTAAATTATTGAACAAATTCACTCTTTATTCATTTTATTTCGTTATTAACTAAAACAACTTGGAAACTTTGAAATGGTTGACAACAGCTGTGTTTGTGTGACTCTCTATTAGTGTTATCAAGAACGATTTTGACAGTTTTTCAACGTATTCCGCAGAGACTATTAATTATAGAGATAGGAAATCAAAACTTACACTACTCACCGGTAGGGGGCGCTGAAATTTAGTATCACCTGTGCAACTATTTGGTATTACTTTAATATCAGCTGAGCCTATATTTAAAAACTCAAAAATTGCTGAAAACTGCGCAAACTAAGAAAAAATCAAGCGCAAAATATATTTAAATAATAAAATTTGAGAATTCCTTTTTATTTGCTTTTTTGATTGTTATTATATCAATTTAAATAAAAACAGAAAATTGTCAATTTTTTGAACAAAGTGCCATCTAGTGATAACGATGTCGTTATAACTTTTGTTTTTGGTGATGCCATACCCCTGGTATTCCGGCTTTCTACTGTCAAAATTGTTCGAGATATCATTGGTAGCATTCGGCAGAGAAACCTTAAACTGATACCGGTGACTTGTAGCGATTTGTGATTACTTACTCTGCTGAACGAAGTTTTCTTTGTTTTGTTTTTAATACACTTTTTCTATAGTTTCCTTTTGTATTTTTTAATTTTTGTTTTCGAATTATATTTGTATGTTTTTATTTGTCATTCTTACAAAACAATTTTTATTGTAAATGAACAACAACAAATGTATCACTTATTGATCAAAAGTAGCAAATATTTTTTTCGATACCAAAATATGACAGCGCTACATGAGCGCTCAGACTGAGCGGTTAGTGATCAGGTCGTTCAGCAGATAGTTGTACAACTGTTGTAGAACTGTTGACTATTAAATTGTATCTGCCGAACGCACCCATTGATAGGAATGCCGCACAAACGCAGCTAACATTCGTTTTCGGTTTAACTAAAGCAAGTTTAACTGACGTCCCAAAAATTCAGACTTACCTAGTGTCTACAAATGCAATGAAATGTGCAAAGAAATTTGAAAATAACACACAAAGCTACAAAAACGAAAATAATTTTGTTGTTGCTTTGTGTGTAATTCGTAAATTGTATGGCATATTTTATTGCATTTAAAGACACTAGGTTACATAGGGGTTACACGATAAATTTTTTCCTTTCAAGTTTTAATACACTCACATTTTTTTACTAACACACTCAGATTTTAAAAATTGAACAGCAACTTGTATCAATTTTTGCTTTCAAGTTTTGAGAAAATTTAACGGTCAAGTTTTAAACAGCTGATCAAATTTCTTGTAAATTTGTTTTTCTTTTTACAAATATTGTGCCGCAATAAAACACGATTGATAAAATACGGAATGTGAATATCGACGAAATGATTTAAAAATAAATAAAAAACCAATTTCTGCTGCCAATAAAATGTCTGTGGAATATGTGAAGAAAAAAATAAAGTCTTTTTGAACAGCCTACAGTGCGGAAACAGCCCACAGAGGCGAGCATTTTTAGTTCTTTCCTTGACGACGGCATCTTGAAAGCAAAATTGACTATCAAGTTGCATGCAGCCTACGTCACAGCTTCAAGTTCAACTGAATTTGACAAGCAGAATGTGTTATCAACTTGAAAGCAAAATCTTGATCATATAACCTCACTGTTAAGAACGAAGGTTTAAAACAAAGATAACAAGTACATTCTCTTATAACAGTGTTGCCAACTGTTCGAATTTACATAATGTAAAAAACAAGAAGTTTCTATGCAACTAACAGTAATTTATTTTTAAATATAAAAAATGTGATATTTCATAAAGTTCTTTTTTCAAAAAGACCCTTTTTTAATTTAATTTGAAAATATATTAATTTTTTTTTTTATTTTTTTTTTACAACATAAAACAGTTTACTAACAAAAGCTTCCCAACTATTAAATCCCACCTAATGTGTAAAATTGTAAAAAAAAAATAAATTATATTATTATGATATATTTTTAAGAATACAAAATCCCTTTGTAAAAATAAATTATATTTTTTAATGAAATAAAAACCTACCTCTTAAAAAAGTTACATAATATAAATAAAAAACACTGCCGTTAATTTTTGTTATAATTTTGAAAACAAAAATAAACCGAAGCATGGATATTAAAAGACAAAGAACTTTACAATTGTAAATTGTAAAATTATAACTATGTATTGTATAATTAATAAAAAAAATATATATAAATTTCTTCCATACTTGTAATTTAAAAAAATTAATTGCGATTTTTTTTGTTTGCATAAATAAGACCGAATTTTAGCAACACAACCAAAAAAAAATTATTTATTAAGTAGTTATTATTAACAAAAAACGTAAACCACAAATTACTTTAATCGAAAGGAAAATTTAAAACAAAATAATTCTATGACTCAAAAATATAATATTTAAAAAATTTTCCACTGTGTAGTTAGAATACGTGTTTATTATTTAGTTTTTTTTATTGCATTATTAAAAAAAATTAAAAATAAATTAAATATCATCTATATGTAGATGGCAATTACTTTTTTTTGTTTTTAATAAAGTGCTTTCTATAATTATTATTTAATAACGTATATGTTAAATATATACGTTTGACATTTATACAACTCGTAGCAAATTTGTTTTAATTTAAATATTTTATCATATTTTATCTTTTTATTTTGAAAATACTATCTAGTTGTAAAAAAAAAAGTTTATTTCGAATAGATTTTTTCCATAAAAGTTTTTAGCAAGCTGACACAAATTTAATTAAAATAAATTACACATTTCTGCCTAAAATAAATACTCCACGCAATAACTTACAACATTGTCTAAATACCTTTAGCACAAGTAATATCACCCTGTCTCTCAACGCTGAACGTACCGAAAAAATATACCTACACAGAGAATTTTATTGAACGAATTTTAATGAACTTTTTCAGTAAACTAATGAAGTTTTCTTCACATAGTGATTGAAAAATTTCTTAATTTTAACGAAAAATCTTCATTATTTTCATTAAATTTTTAAATAAAATGACGTATTGTAGTTTCACTTGCTTCAATGCCGATTATTGGGGCAAATTTGTATATTTAGTATCTTAAAATGTCTTTAGTACGATACTAACCTTAATAAATGTATTTATTGCCATAACTTTTGCAAATGGAAACTTTTTTACTTGAAATTTTGCAAGAACAGTTTTTATAGGTGACCCCATATTATACACTCAACCAAAAAAGTCTGTAATGGCTACTGAAAATGTTGCTGTTATTACGGGAAATTTAACTGTTTTGAGCCCAGCGGTATTTTTTTTGCTAATTTTACCAACACATGTCTGCTGATCTGTAGTACAACAAAATTAGTAGCAAAAATTAGTAGTCGCTACTAAATTTTAGCAAAATTGTTGTAAACTGCAATTCAAAATCGATTTGCTAAAATCAGTTAAAAAACTTACTAAATATCAATAATTTTAGTACAATGAAATTAGTATAAATAATTAGTTGCAGCTACAAAATTTTAGTAAATTGTTGTTAACTGCAATTTAAAATCAATCTGCTGAAATTAGCAAAAAGTGTACACTCAAAAAAAGTCAATAAAGTCAGCAAAAAATGTTGTTGTGTCAGCAAGCTTTTAGTCAGGAGCGTGCTTGCAAAAAAGTTGGTAAATTCAGCAAAAGGTTTGCTGAAAATCAGCGAACTGATTTTTACCAAAAAATAGTAATCTCAGCAAAAGTTTTGCTAACACTAATTCGATTGCAAATGAAAAAAATCCTTGCTAAAATCACTAAAGTATTTGCTGAATATTAGTAGATTGAAAAAAACTCAAAAAACTTGTAGCGAAATTTTACTTCAGTTAATTTATTTGCTGAAAATTTAAATATAGAAATTGTGTAGAGTTGTTTTTATTTTTTATCATTTCCGTTGTCTGTACTACATCCAGACAAGCTGCGACATCTACATCTTGTCTATGTGGTGTCGTCCACGCTATAAATGCGGTTATCAGCACAATTTTTATGGCAAAATAAATTAGTAAAACATTAGTTCAAAATTAGTTTAGTGCTAAAAAAAATATAACTAAAACTTTTGCTGAAAACGGAATTTCAGCAAAAAAATTGCTGAAGACTAGTACACTTGATATACAAGACGTTCTACTAACTTTTCTACTAACTTATTTTTTTAAGTGTAAGAATATATCAATAGTAACAAATATAAACTAAAAAAGAATTGTATAAAATTAATGAATTCCTGTAAATGAAATTTTTTACATTAGTATATTGTTCTGCTAAATATAGCACTCGGTTTTGAAAAATTAGTAAAATGTTTTGCTGAAATCAGCAGCGAAAATTAGTAAAAAATCCGTAATTTGTAATAAGGGAATAGCAAAAGTGATTACTAAAAAAAATTGTACTAAAAATCAGTTTAAAAATAGTAAAGTGCGATTGGAAACTGTTTACAAAATTTTTTACTAACTTTTTTATTTGAGTGTATAAATTTTTTTTTTTTAAGTCAAGATTATAAAATAAAAAATTTAAATAATTTAATTTTTTTATATAAATTAATAAATACCGGTAAAATACCGGTAACTACCCATAGAAATAACGGTATCGGTAACGATAACGGCATTTGGAAAAAAATTTAGAGGTATTGGTAATGGTATTCAATTTGAAACGGTATTTTAGCGATAACGGTATTATAGCGATAACGGCATTATAATGATACTGGTAACCAACCTTGCTACTTAAATAGACTCAGAAAGGGATGATATAATAGGTCCATTCGATTACTTTTCTCAGTCAAGTCCAGTAAGAATTACTCAGTACAAACTTACAGAGAGTAAGACAAGATTTACTCTCAAAATAAAATTTTCCCAAACATGTACGCGAACAGAAAATTTGCAACAATTTGCAAGTTTGTAGACACAGCTGATTACAACACCAAATATACAAATAAATTTAAACTGGTCGCTATGGAAGAATAGAATTTTTGATGTTAAATCTTAAGCAGACAATTTTTAGAAGGTTTTCTTATCTTTTCCATAATTTATTTTGAAAGTTTTAGTGCTTTGCATTTCCAAAAAATAATATAATTGGAAAATATTTTTTTTTATTTACAATAAACAAACATATGTTTTCGAAACATATGTTTTTTTCTGCTTGCAAATTCTTACTGGCAAAAATTTATCCAGTAAAAATTTGCAGGAAAAAGAAGAAGACTTAGAAACTCTCATCATAGAACTGTCACTTTATTCTCTCTTTTTTCTTTCTGTTTACTGAGTATTTGTGTTAACGAACGCCATCCAGTAAAAATTTGTACAAATTTGTACAAATTATCCAGTAATCGAATGGACCTAATGGCTCGTATGAATAAAAACTAGATATTACTAATAGAGGGAAATACTAGGTTTTTAAGCAATTACTTCACAATTCTAGTCTGCTTGCGAGTAGACTTAAAATTTTATTTTTTTTTATTTTCGTTTATATTTTATGCTATTCTACAAGTCTATGGATAAATTTGGTGTTAAAAGTCATTCCAAGCCCAAAGTAATTACTTCGAAGTAATTGCTAAGTTTTATTCATATGACCCAATGTGAATCTATAAAACATTTTAAAAAAATCAACAACAACAAATGTGTCAATCACCCTTTGATTAAAACAAGCTCAAAGTGTTTACGCTACCAAGAACTTTTTGGCTGCTTGTTCTGCGGGGCTAGCAAATTTTTGCGGCTAGGCCGCTCTTCGCGGACGGTCGCTGAAAAAACTATTCAAAACAATGAAGGAGGCGTTCGCAATCCTCGTGAAAACGTGTTGTGAACGCCTCTTTTATAATAATAGCCAAAATAGAGTCGCGGTGGTACATTTTTACCGCCATTGTCCGTACAAGGGTTAAATATACATACATACAGTGCACAAAGAAAAAAGTTAAAGTATTAAAATGAAACGAGCTGTAATTAATATAAAAGACAAAAAACGAAAGAAAATATTTAAAAGCATAAAATTACTGTTCATTTTACGCAGTGGTATGGCATCACCAAAAAAATAAGTTATAAAAACATCGTTATCACTAGATGGCGAAGAAACAAACGGATATCTCAAAATTTATTATTTGAATGTATTCCGCGTTGTTTTCTCCTTATTTTGAACAGTTTTCAGCAGTTTTTGAGTTTTTAAATATAGGCTCCACTGATACTAATTTGATTTTCTATCTCTATAATTAATAGTCTCTGATTTTACGTACAATGTGCTTATGTTGTTTTAAAAAGAAATTCAAATAACATGGTTATTCATTTTATTTTATACAGTGTCCAACTTTTTTCTTTGTTCACTGTATGTCGATCAATCCTGTAGATTTTTTTAAGGAGTAGGTGTCTATTAAAAATAAATTTTTTAAATAGTATTTTGCAAAAGAAAAAGTGATACCCAACATCTCATTAAAGTCTTAATCATTTATTTCTTATCGTTTTACTTTTTAACCCCGACTGAGTTTTATTTTATGTTTATAAAGAATACGAATTTAAAAAGAAACCTTTAATACAAAACAAAAATTATAACCACTTTTTCTTCAATATAAGAAATTTTTGTATAAAATTTTGCTAACTAAATAACTTCTTTTGATATAATTTATATCTCATTTTAAAACTACTAACTTTAGGCTTTCTACTACAATTATAAAACTTTTAAGGAATAATTTCGAAAGTTAAATTAACACATCAGTAAACTAACTACAATTATTAAAATAATGTAAAAAACTATGAAACAAAATTAGGAAAAAAAATTAAAATGAAAATGTTTAAAAATCCAATTGTTACTTCACCAATTATGTATAAAAAATATAAATAAATTAATTAATAGTTATAGTAAATAAATAAAAAACAGAAAGGAATTGTTTTATTGTTGTTTTCGTTTTGCATGACAAGCTATTAATTATAAATTAAACAAACCCTAAAAAAACAACAAACATAATAAAAAAATTAGTTTAACGAAATTTATATAAAAAAATGCCACTAAGAAAATTATGTACATATGTATGTATGTAAGCGTACATTACAATTAAATTTAAAATTGGCTTAAATTTCAATTATTTCTAACAGTTTGCGTTAGTTAATTAGCTGAAAAGAACTGCAATATCAGTCAATTTTAAATACAATAGCAGTGTACAATTTTTTCATTACAATTGCAATTAATTGTTACACTCACAATAACTTTACCGTAAAAGTTCAACAGTTGTTTAAGAAGTAAATCAGTAAAATTGTTTCAATTGAATAAGTAGTTAAATTGCTAAGAATTATATTTTTTAACTTTTTCTATTAGTCATTCAATAAACAAAATACAGAAAATACGGACTTTCGGTAGAAGTTAAAATATTTAATCAAAATTTTCTGTTAAAAACAATCAGTTGTTATAATAGGATTAATTTTATAATAAACGAGAAATCTATTATTTTTACCGACTTTGCCAGTTAATAAATTAACAATTAAAAATAAACGACAAATACAATTGTTTTGAACGAAAAATGGGTAGTCCTTTTTTTAACTTATTTTCCATTGTTTCAATGTACATATTCGGTTGATTTTAAGGAAAAAATATTGTGAGTGTACTAACATAATTCTCTTAGCGTAAATGAAAAATAAAAATTCAGTCTCCTAATCCCGTCCCAATTTCAAATTTAAATTACTTTTAAAAAAAAGAAGCCCATTGACAAACCTACCCCTCACTCTCACCTCAATACCTTTAAAAAATTCTTCTTCCTTTTCATGTAAATTAATAATTTATTATTATAAATTAAAAACAAGAACACACAACTTATAACACAATTTATAATAATTATAAAAATAATAAGTCTGTTATCGATATATACAAAATGTTATTAACAGACATTTAAATAATTTCGTCACATTGACGAACTAAATTATTATATTAAATTAATAATTATAAAATGATATTTAAAAAATAAATTTAGAGTTTAAGTATAATTAATTTCATAGCATAATTAATAAATTAAAAAAAGAAAACTAATTTATGAATGAATTGAATGAAAAAATAATAAAAAATGAAATATTTTGAAAAATATAAACAATTGCGTATGATTGGTTGGAAAAAATTTTATTATGGCTAAAAATAAAAACAAATCAGGAAAGGATCTTTATTGCGACTCTTGTATTAAAATCTTTAACGCTTTAAATGAGAAAAGAACCTATAATTTGACTCACTTATTATTTTGGAAAATAATTAGTTTTTTATGTAATCCTTACCGCTTTCCACATCCAACTCAAAGTTCAAAAAAGTCAATATACACTCACTTGTTCACTAATACACATAGAAAAAAGCAGGGAGACATTACTTAGTCCTGTTTTATTATACAACTAATAATTTCCGATATAGATTTACAATTTTTTAGTAAGGTACGTTTATTTTTTAGTACACGCAGAAAAAAAAACCTATGTTTATTTAAAAAATCAATACCTGATAATAGCTTTTTAAATTAGCGGTTTCTTAAAAATTTAAAAATAAATTTAAAAGTCATCCGAATTCCTCGAATTAACGAATTTTGAAAGAAGATAGTATAAAAAATGTATGCGAAGACGCCAAATAGCCAATTATTTGTTTTCGTTAAAATCGGAGCACTTTTGCACTTTTGGTTTGGAATTTTTAAGTCTTTGGTAAAGCCCGGTATTATACACTCAAAAAAGTTTGACAGTTACTACATGACAGTTGTTTGTGTAGTAATCAGTAGTTGTTGTTTTTAACAGAAATTACAGTTGTTTTTCTATAGAAAAATGCAAAACAACTTTTATGACGGTTATTTAAAAAAACAACTAACGAAAAATACTGTAACTTCGTAACAGTTGTTTAAAGCAGATATTTTTAATATCATAATAAACAACTACCAAAACAGTAATTTTACAGTAAACAGTTATTTTTGGTAGTTATTTAAAAAATAAAAAATTTTTTGAATTTTAAAAATTCTTGTTTATATTTGTTATTATTGATATATTTCTAGTTTGCAAATTTGTATTGTATCTCCAATGCATAAAAGCATGATAACTGGAGAACGGTTTGGAATTTTTACTTCGAATTTTAAATAGTCTGAAGTAATAACACATATTTTTGTAATCGAAAAAAAGAAATTTTTTTTTATTAAAATATACTTTTATAAACAAAAAGAATTGACTGTAAAAACAGTAATTTTTACAGATTTTAACAGTTGTTTTGAAATTTTTATAGTAAAAATTTATCAGTTAATTTTACGACATTGGTAGTTATTGTTAATGCATTTGTTAGTTATTTTTCAATAGTTAAAAATAACAAAAGTTTTAGTTATTTTAAAGATAAATACCTTTATCGCATTTTTAACTGCATATACCTTTGTTTTAACTGTCATTTTTAGTAGCTTCTACCGACATTTAAAGTTATTTGAATTTTTATTTCTTATTTGTTGTTTGAATCTATTTTCTTCATTAATTTTTTATTTTTTCCGACTTAAATCATTCAGCTGTTTCGATGACGGATAGAAAATTCTGATTTCAACAGAATGATCCCGCAAGTACGTTTACATTTACGCGTTAGTAACCATTTGTATACACTTCTTCTTGTGGTTTCGAAACAGCTGATTCGTTATAGTTTTCGGTTGGGTAACTCAGCCTTAACCAAAAGTTAACAAAATGTTTCAAAAAGCATATTCTTTATGGCCGGAACACAATATTTATTAACCCTCTAATGCTCTTTCTTCTGATTACAATAATATTTAAACCATATATTTGGCGTTGAAAATCTACTATGGAACAAACATTAAAATTTTATTTATCGCTTTATTTAGGCGATATAGCACAACAAAGGTTAAAGACGTATCTTGAAACCCAGTGGTCAAATAATTTCGGTTTTTGCTGTAAATAATACTATCAATAAAACTGAGAATTGTTGATCAATTGTTGTTATATCAAAAGTTATGGCGATTTTCGCTTTTTGAAAATTACGAAATTTGGCACTAAACAGCAATAAATTTTGACGAAAGTTGTTTGTGCTTACTACCTCTAAGTATATAATCTGTGTTTAATTTCAAAAAAAAATGTTGGCTAGTTTTTGAGTTAGAGAGATATTTGTAAAACGTATCCTGGCGTTATCCTGTGAGTCCTGGAGAAAATATTTTAACTGATTTTACAATTAGAGACTTTAAACTAGCTTTGTTAATATCGGTAATGTACGCCAGATCGTAAATGTATTTTTGGCAATTTTTCAAATATTTTTTTCTGTTTTAAAAAGTTAATTTTTTTAAATTTTCTAAATTTTCACTTTACATGCTTCTCGCTTGTAAACCGTTCCTTATACAAGAAAAAAGTTTGAAGGCAAAAAAGTAGATAGTTAAGTTTTCTTTGGATATAATACAATTTGTTTAATAAAATATTGTTATTTAGCCAAAAACTATTTAAAATCTGAAGACCGCCAAAAGGCGGCCTTGTGCATTAGAGGGTTAATGTGGAAAACCTTTTTGGATAGGGACGAATAGTTTAAAGATGAAATTTTTAAGGACAAGAATGCAGCTTTTGAAGATCTGTTTGCATAAAATTTCTTTGCTGTAAGTAATAGTGATGTGACCTAGTGTCTTCAAATGCAATGAAAAATTCCGTAAAAATTTGCAAATTACTCACAAAGCAACAACAAAATTAATTTCGTTGTTGGTGTAGCTTTGTGTGTTATTTTTAAATTTCATTGCACATTTTATCTCGTTTATCCGGTGTCTTCAAATGCAATAAATTATATGATATGAAATGTCAAAACCATTTCAGTGAAACATCAAAATGATATCAATTGCAAAGTGGTGGAGAACACTTGACCATTTCATAGATAAGAAATATCATAGATTTTTCTTCGAAAAACACCAAATTTTATGAAACATTAATGTTTACCGACAAATATAAAAAAACTACCTTTTTAGTGAAATCAAATTTTAGCTAACTCTGCTAGATTTTAAAATTGCAAATATCTCATAAACTACTAATGCTAGAACGAAAAGGACGTTTATTTGGGTTTTTGCCTGTAACTCGAAAACTAAAACCAAAGAAATTTGAAAATAACACACAAAGCAACAACAAAATTATTTTCGTTGTTGTTGTTTTGTGTGTTATTTTCAAATTTCTTTGCACATTTCATTGCATTTGAAGACACTAGGTTATAGACATACATATATGGGGGCTACACCCATTAACAATAAACAAATAACCTTAAGTTAACACAAACTGAAAGTTAAAAAATTCAAATTTGTATGGAATTTGGCATCTGTAGCTCTAAGTTAGCTCAAACTTTAGGTTAATGTGTTTATTGTTAATGGCCCAAGGTTACATTTAACAAAATTGTATTAAAATACATATTTTAAATGATATACCTCTTATTTTCCTGAGATAATAATGGAAATAACTGGTCAACGCTTGTAATAATGCAAATAAATAAATGGTCAACGTATGTAAAAATTAGGTAAAACTCCCGATATTTTTGCCGATTTTTTTAATTAGCGTCAAATTGACGATTTTCGAACAATATATCTGGTAGAGCTGATTGTGCTTATAATTTGAGGCCACGCCGACTGCTAGCCGCCGCCGAACTAAATTAGTCACACCGCCTCCAAAAATTTGGATTCAGCTTAGAACTCGGTTTTGGTTTTTCAGCAAAACGCTTGTTTAAAGTTTATTTTTATTAAACCGCAATTTAACCATGTCTGAAAAGCACATTAAAACTTTTGCCGTCTTAGATTTGGAAACAAATGATTTTCCTATAGAACACACGTGCTTCATAACTGAATTATCGATTTATGCATTTTCCGAAAAATGTTTGCATGATGAGAATGAAGAACCTAATTTGGCCGTTATAGAAACTGCCATTGAAGGAGTTGAAATGTTTAAAAATCAACCCCCTGAATTGCCTCGAGTACTGAACAAGTTGACATTAATGATAAATCCAATTAAGTTAATTTGCCCAAAAGCGGTAGAAATATCTGGTAAGTATGATATAGATAAATCGTTATGCTAAGAATTTTTAGCTTATTAATGAACCTAAAATTTTAAACTAATTAGGTTTAAGTAACGATATGCTGTGTCATGAAGCTCCATTTGATAAGAATACTGCAGATTGCTTATTATTGTTTTTAGAACGTCTGGAAAAGCCCATATGCCTGGTCGCCCATAATGGTTGGTCATTTGATTATCCTGTCATACGTCATGTGCTAGAAAAAATTAATATGGTAATCTAAAATTTGGAATGTTACAACTCTTATGAAATGTATTTTTCTTTTGATATACAGAATTTACCCTCCAGCATATTTTGCATTGATTCCATGAAAGCTTTTCGTGAATTCGATGAAAAACATTTACAAATGGAAAAGGTTACAAAGATGTTGCCAGTAATTGGTGACATGGAAAATGAAAATAATGAGAAATGTTTTCTTGAAGTGAATAATGAAATTGTGGGCTCTGTCATGGCAGGGGATTTGGAGGGAAATACACAATTTGGAAGAAACAAGGCCGTTAAAAGAAAGATTTATGAGGACAATTTTGAAAATACACTCGGCGTTAAATTGTCTTTAGAAAAGAAAACTATTAAATGCCAAAAAACTAATGATTCCATTTTGCCAAACTTAAATGCAATCAATGTTGAGGCAAGTACTTTTTCGTCCTTTTCGTTACAAAATGGTATTTCTCCTATACAAAAACGTTTGGCTTCACTTAGACTTAGACGTTCTTTATTTTCCGATAATTTTTCTCCAAAAACAAAATATCCCAAAAAGGGTACTTATGTATTGGGCAATATTTATGAACGCATTTTTAATGTACCAGCTGAAAATCTACATCGCGCTGAGTCAGATGTTGTAATTTTAACAAAATTAATTTTACATTATGGTTTAAACTTTTTGGCTTATGCTGAGGAACGCAAACAATCGTTTAAAAATGTTCCTAAATTATAAGCATGCACTTATTAAATTTAATGTCAACGGGCCTACCCATTCTATTTCACAAATTTTTTTAAGTTCTAATTTAGGAAAATTGTTTTTGTTTTATTTAACGTGTAAATTAATATAAATGTACGCAATTGTAAATGACTAATAAACTAATTTTTATACTTATATAAATTAATCTGAATTTTAATTATTTTCATTTAAACCTGTAATTAAGGCAGGTACATCCATTTAAGTTTTTTCTTAAAAATTTAAATAATTTTTTTTATTTTCGTTAGTTTTTGTTTACAAAATTTCTATTGATTTTTTGTCAAAAATATGAGTAATCCTAAATTTATTTCTTTAAACATGAAAAAGTTAGCAATTTTTTTTAAATAAATCTATTTTTTGTAGAAAATGTGAATCATTTGAATTTGTACATTTTTTTGGCATAAACCTACGAGTGAAGATTTAACAGCAATTTAGTTTTTTACGAAATTGATATAATACCGATTTTTGTTGAAAATTTTTTATGATTAATTTTTAGAATCTTCCCTTTTAATCTACAAAATAAAAAGATACAGTCTATTAAAGTTGTTAATAATTTTATTATTCTTTTGCTCTTAATAAAAACAATTTATAAACATGCATTATACAAAACGGCTAAAATATACAATGGTTAAAATATACGATAGATAAAATATATATGTATGTAACATATTTTTTATATAAAAAAGGTTAAAAAAGATATACGAAATACAAAAAAAAAATCTTATTAAAAGAAAAGCTTAATTCGTACTTGATCCTAGTTTAGGAACATCTTTAAATGATTGCTTACGTTCCTCTGCATAGGCTAGAAAATCCAACCCATAATGTAAAATTAATTTTGTTAATATTGCAACATCTGACTCGGCACGATGAAGATTTTCGGCTGGTAGCTTAAAAATGCGTTCAAACATATTGCCCAATTTGTAAACACCTTTTTTGGGATATTTTGATTTTGGCGAAAAATTATCTGAAAATAGGGAACGTCTAACACTTAAAGAAACTATACGTTTATGGGCAGGAGAGATAGAGCATGGGGACGAAGAACTAGTTTCATCATCATTGTTTAATTCACTAAAATTTCGTTTGTTCAACTTGGGTTTTCTATGAGGTGTGGTTTCATTAGTTTTTTGCCAATTAATCAAAGTGTTTTCCTCCAAAGGATCACTCGTGATTGTAGAAACCACAATTTCACTGACTTGACTAATTTCTGGTTTCTGGTTTGCCACTTCATTTAAACATATTTCATGGTCTTCTTTTTCCATATGAACAATAACTTGCAACACTTTGGTAGCATTTTCTATTTGTAGCTGTTTTTCATCGATTTCACGAAAAGCTTTTAAGGAATCTACACAAAATATGCTGGAGTGTAAAGTCTATAAAGAAAATAAAATATATAGTTAATATTTTAAAGAAAATTGTATAATACTGTACCATATTAATTTTTTCGTAAACATGACGTATAACCGGATAATCAAATGACCAACCATTATGTGCCACCAGGCATACAGGTTTTTCCAGACGTTCTAAAAATAATAGCAAACAATCTGCAGTATTCCTATCAAAAGGAGCTTCATTACAAAGCATATCATTACTAAGGCCTAAAAATAAAGAAATTTAAATGCGTCACAAAATTTTCATCCGAAACCCAAACATTTTTACCAGTAACTTTCTCCGCATCTGGGTAAATGAACCTGTTTGGATTTATCATTAACGTCAGCTTATGTAGTACCCGTGGCAATTCTGGTGGTTGATTTTTAAACTGTTCAACTCCTTCAACACCATTTTTAATAATTGATAAATTAATATCATCATCTTTATCTTTTATACATTTTGCAGAAAATGCATATACAGACAATTCAGTTATGGAGCACTTGTTAAACTGTTCTGAAGGTAACCCATTTGTTTCCAAATCTAGGACGGCAAAAGTTTTAATATGTTCTTCAGACATTTGCATATAAACCGATTAAAATACCTTTTGTTTTAAATAAACAAAAAGTAAATAAATTTCACAATAAGAACAATGCTGTCAACTTTAATTAAATTGGCAATGACTCGCACCGGTTTTTACTCAATCGTAGTTTCCATATAAAAGGTTATGACAACCAGAGCTTTGAAGAATTCCTTAATTCAATTTTTCAATTCTGAATTAAAAATTCGATGAATTAATTCTCTAAGCACCATATATTGAATAGAATTAATTCATATTTGCTTTCGTTCGATTTATTTTGTTACGAATTAATTCAATTGCAAGTTCTTTTTATTAAATCAAATTAATTAATTAACTGGTGACCACGTTCAATTTTATAAATCGAACTGGAAAAAAGTGAATTAATTCCTTACTGAATTAATTCACTACTGAATTCGTTCAATTTCATTTTCGTTCAGTGAATTAAAAAAAATAAAATTACGTTCAGCGAATTAAATAAAAATAAAATTACGTTCAGTGAACTAAAAAAATAATAAGTTCACTGAATTAAAAAAAAAAATTAAATAAGTTCACTAAATTGAGAAAAATAAAATAAGTTCACTGAATTCAAAGCCTGTTTTCTGCCATTCAGTAGAAGAAAACAATAATGTACAAATAAAATTTTTAAATAAGCAATTTTACAGCGTGTGCTAGTAAAAATAAACAAATTAGAAACCGGATGCTGTTTATCAACCTAAATGATTCAAAAATAAAGCCTTCTACTATTAAAAATAAAAACTTTACAGATATAGATAAATTTGGAAAAAAAATATAACTATTAATTTTTTAAACTAGTTATATAGTTATATTTTTTCCAAATTTATCTGTATCTGTAAAGTTTTTATTTTTAATAGTAAAAGGCTTTATTTTTGAATCATGTAGGTTGATAAACAGTGAATTAATTCAGTAAGGAATTAATTCACTTTTTTCCGTTCGATTTATAAAATTGAACGCGTTCACCGGTGAATTAATTCATTTGATTTAATAAAAAGAACTATTGCAATTGAATTAATTCTTTGAATTTGTTGTTTGATGAACGCATTCAGTTGAACGAATTCAGTGAATTACTTAAGAAAAGGAATTCATTCAATTCTAGAGAAAATTGAATTCGATTGGTAGTGAATTTATTCGAAAAGGAATTAATTCTTCAAAGCGCAATCCCTATCAAAAATTTAAAATTGTACTTTTTATGCAAGTTTTTTTATAAAAAGTACCAGAACTGCATAAACAGTTCGAAATATTTTGCATGAGACGTGCTGCTGCATTGCTTGAACCAGCTCCGCTAACGTTCAAGTGCACGAATATTTTAGTAAAGGCTGAGTTACCCAACCGCAAAAGTAACTGTAAGGAATCAGCTGTTTCGAAACGACAAGATGAAGTGTATACGATTGGTTACTAACACGTAAATGTAAACGTACTTGCCGGATCATTCTGTTGAAATCAGAATTTTCTATCCGTCATCGAAACAGCTGAATGATTTTATTTGGAAAAAATATAAAATAAATAAAGAAAATTGATTCAAATAAGGAATAAAAATTAACAAATAAACGGAAAAATTTAAGGCTGACTTACCCAACCGTAAACGTATCTGTAACGAATCAGCTGTTTCGATACCACAAGAAGAAATGTATACGAATGGTTACTAACACGTAAATGTAAACGAACTTGCCGGATCATTCTGTTGAAATCAGAATTTTCTATCCGGCATCGAAACAGCTGACTGATTTTAGTCGGAAAAAATATGAAATGAATAAAGAAAAATGATTCAAACAACAAATAAGGAATAAAAATTAACAAATAAATGGAAAAATTTAGAATAAAATATAAAACCACATGAAATAGATGCTAAATAGTAATGTCGTTTACGATAATCTATAAGTGTACTTTTTAGCTACGGCACGGTACAGTTACATCACATATACGTTTACGGTCCCATAATCCGCCCTTTAGAATAAAATAAAAAAACACACGAAGTAGATGCTAAATAGTAATGTCGTTTACGGTTTTCTATAAGTGTACTTTTTAGCTACGGTACAGTTACATCACATTTACGTTTACGGTCCCATAATCCGCCCTTTAAATGTGATGTAACTGTACCGTGCCGTAGCTAAAAAGTACACTTATAGATTATCGTAAACGACATTACTATTTAGCATCTATTTCATGTGGTTTTATATTTTATTCTAAAATTTTCCATTTATTTGTTAATTTTTATTCATTATTTTTTGTTTGAATCAATTTTCTTTATTTATTTCATATTTTTTTCGACTAAAATCATTCAGCTGTTTCGATGCCGGATAGAAAATTCTGATTTCAACAGAATGATCCGGCAAGTTCGTTTACATTTACGTGTTAGTAACCATTCGTATACATTTCTTCTTGTGGTATCGAAACAGCTGATTCGTTACAGATACGTTTACGGTTGGGTAAGTCAGCCTTAAGAGTTTAATCACAACTGTGTCGATTGTCGACCGACAACAGCAAAAGTCATCGCGAATAATTTAAATTCAGCGACAATCGACCGTCGACCCATTTTGACATGTGTGTAAAGAACAGCCCAATAAACATTTACCCTTAAAACTAAATTGAATTCGATTTTATAACAATAATTTTTTCAAATATTAGCCTTAGAGAATACTGTTGAGAAATTGTAGTTCTCGAACTGAGAACTATAGGATTCTCAATAAAAACGATTTGTTGATATCAAGCTTTTTTTGTAAATATTTTTCGAATCAATTATTAGACTCGATATTACTACATAATTTAACTTTATAATATTGTTGATAATGATTTGAGAATTTTATCTTTCTCAAACTTGAAAACAGAAAATTTAAATCGAGGAATATTGTTGATAGAAAATATTATATTAAACACTTTGATAATGATTCAATATCAATAATAAATTTCAAATCATATTTTTAACTAGAAACACATTTGAGTTTACACTTGAGATTAATACACAAATTAGAAATTTTTAAAAATAATTCTAATATAGTTTTGTAATTTTTCACAAATGTTTCACAAACAAAATTCAAAGGCTATATTTGTTTCATAGGTAATGACTTGAAGTAAATGTTTCATATCAAATAGAGAATTTAAAATTACTTTAAGGCTTGAATCGATGTTTATTGGGAGTGTTCATACTATTATACATTAGGTCCATTCGATTACTTTTCTCAGTCAAGTCCAGTAAGAATTACTCAGTACAAACTTACAGAGAGTAAGACAGGATTTACTCTCAAAATAAAATTTTCCCAAACATGTACGCGAACAGAAAATTTGCAACAATTTGCAAGTTTGTAGACACAGCTGATTACAACACCAAATATACAAATAAATTTTATCTGGTCGCTATGGAAGACGATATTTTTTGATGTTATATCTTAATCAGAAACTTTTTACAAGGTTTTCTTATCTTTCCCATAATTTAATTTGAAAGTTTCATTGCTTTGAATTTCCATAAAATAACATAATTGTAAAATATTTTTTTTTGTTTTCAATAAACGAACATATGTTTTCAAAACATATGTTTTTTTCTGCTTGCAAATTCTTACTGAGAAAAATTTGTCCAGTAAAAATTTGCAAGAAAAAGAAGAAGACTTAGAAATTCTCATCATAGAACTCTCATTTTATTCTCTCTTTTTTCTTTCTGTTTACCGAGTATTTGTGTTAACGAACGCCATCCAGCAAAAATTTGTACAAATTATCCAGTAATCGAATGGACCTATTTTCGTTATACAACACACTTGTGTGATAATCTAAACGGGGCTTAAATGACAAAATTTACAATTAAACAGGAATTTAAAAAAACAATATTTACTATTTTCTCATTTCTTTTCATTGCGAATCATTAATTTTTCGTTATGGAGTTAATCGATTTGGCTACTGAAGCATTTAGTTTTTTATGACATACACATCTGCTAAATGTTGCCACTTTACTGCAAACTTCCCTACTTTTCTGCAAATATAGGAGAAACATTGAATTTCGATTAGATTTCGCTGAAATCCATATTGTATTGCGTTAAGACACAAAAGTTAATCCTACTTCATTAAAGTTAATCCAAGTTTTTAATCTTCATCGTTTACACGTGCATTTTTTAACTAACTTGACATTAATAGTTTAACTCGGACAATTTAAAAACCCAGATGGCGGCGTTAGCAACATATTTGTGCACAGCGCCAAAATATTTTTGCGGCAGCGTTTTGACATTAATTTTTATCTGACTTTAGTGTCTGTGTTTTACAGTGCACCCAACCGAATTATAACAAAAAACAGCGTTGCATGTAGTATGAATACAGAGTCGTTTAGAATAGTAAAAGTGAGACTACCTGTTAATCAAAAAGATTAAAATAGGGTTTAATCGACTTGTTTAGTTCTGGATTAACTTTTGCGTCTAAGGCTGCATTCACACCTAATTCTTAAACACGTGTTTAGCTAAAACACGTATTTTAGCTCTATATTCTACTACAACAGTTCTTTATTCTTTTACACTCGTTTTAGCTAAACACGTGTTTAAGATTTAGGTGTGAATGCCGTTTAAACGCGCTATTACATTGAATTTTATGTCGTATGGGAAATCTGTTTGAATTCCAAAATTTTTGTTGGATTTCCGTCGAAATCTACTTTTAACTTGATTTCGATTATAATATAAATTCGATATAATTCGATTTATAAATCTGAATCAATTTGTAAAAATCAATTCCCAAAACTCATTTTAATTGATTGAATTATTGCCTACTTTATTCAATCAATATCTTATTCAAAGAATCAATTTGAGAAAAACACGTCCAACCAAGAAGACAAACACAATTAAAATTAGATTACCAATAATTTTGTTATAAACAATAGTGTAAAAGTTTTTTTTTAACGCCTAACCTAGGGTAATTTTAAAATAATTTGGGGGAAATCTAAAAAATAATCTGGCTTCACTGACAAAACAATTTTCGCTTGTATTTTATTAAAGCATTTGTCGTTTGTTTTTAAATTCTCTATTGTTTACAAGTGGAATTATTAAATATTTTACATAAATTCTATTAAAGAATAAAATAAATTTTGCCAATAAAATAACAGAAAATTTACAACATGCCAAGCGAAATAATCACATTACAACTAGGACAATGTGGTAATCAAAGTAAGTTTTTTTGTGTAAAAATAGTACATAGGTAATTGACCACTATTATCGGGAATAGGGTGGGGTGTTTGTCGAGTTTTAAATCTTTAATATGATTAAATTCATTTAGTTGGCTTTGAATTTTGGAAACGTTTATGTCAAGAGCATGGTATTTCACCAAGTGGTGTTTTAGAAGATTTTGCTACTGATGGTGTCGATCGCAAGGATGTTTTCTTTTATCAAGCCGATGATGATCATTATATACCACGTGCCGTTCTCTTGGATTTAGAGCCCAGAGTCATTAATACTATAATGACATCTCCTTATGCTAAGGTTTGTCATATTCCTGTGATTTTATGTTTCTACTTTATACTAAAGTTGCTTTTGTTGTCTACAGTTGTATAATCCCGAAAATGTTTATCTTTCTAAACATGGTGGTGGTGCCGGTAATAATTGGGCTTCCGGCTATAGTCAGGGTGAAAAGTTGCAAGAAGAAATTTTTGACATCATAGATCGTGAAGCAGATGGTAGTGACTCTTTGGAGGGGTTTGTCCTCTGTCATTCTATAGCCGGTGGTACTGGTTCTGGCATGGGTTCCTACATAATGGAACGTTTATCCGATCGTTTCCCCAAAAAACTTATACAAACTTACAGTGTATTTCCAAATCAAGATGAAATAAGTGATGTTGTAGTACAACCCTACAATTCATTATTAACATTACGCCGCCTTACTAGTTGCGCTGACTGTGTTGTCGTTTTGGATAATACAGCACTCAATCGTATAGCTACGGATCGTTTACATATTCAGAACCCAAGTTTTTCGCAAATTAATGCTTTGGTATCGACTATAATGTCAGTTAGTACAACGACTTTGCGTTATCCATCGTATATGAATAATAATTTGATTGGTCTAACGGCTCCTTTGATACCGACTCCTCAATTGCACTTTCTAATGACTGGTTATACACCGTTAACAACGGACAATGATGTGAGTATATATCCGAATCACGGCAATAAAGCCATAGACAAAGCATATTATGTTTAGGTTATTGTTTGGATTTTACTTATATTGTTGAAAATTTTTATATGTTTTCAGCAAACTATTAATGTTCGCAAAACGACTGTCTTAGATGTTATGCGTCGTTTATTGCAACCGAAAAATATGATGGTTTCCACTGGTCCAGATAAGACCAATCATCATTGTTACATATCCATATTAAACATAATACAGGGTGAAGTAGATCCTACTCAGGTGCACAAATCCTTACAACGAATACGTGAACGTAAATTGGCACAGTTTATCCCTTGGGGTCCGACCAGTATTCAAGTGGCTCTCTCGCGTTCATCGCCCTACGTCCAGAGTAGTCATCGTGTGTCTGGTCTAATGTTGGCCAATCACACAAGTATCTGTTCTCTATTCGAACGTGTTTTAAGTCAATATGATAAACTTAAGAAGCGTGGTGCATTTTTAGATCAATTTCGTCGTGAAGATATTTTCAAAGATGATCTCTCTGAATTAGATAATTCGCGAGATGTTGTCGATTGTTTAGTTCAAGAATATGAAGCTGCTACACAACCAAATTATTTGCAATGGTCGGCCAAAAAGGGTCAGGAGGAATAATTGGGTATTTTTTAGAGATGTTAACTAACCCAGTGACTAATTTAAAATTTAATTTTTTATTGCCATATTTTAATTCGAATTTTTCCAAGTTATTTTTAATGTTACTTTTAAAATTAGTTTGTAATTCGTTTCATTTTTATTCATTTATTTCATGTATTTTTCATCTATTTTAGTTCGTTTGCACAATCTTGTTTGTATTAATTGAATTATACAAATTTTAAAATATGTTTTACACTGTTATAATTAATAAAATTGTTTAAAACAAGCATTTGTAGTTTATTTCACAAAATACGTTAATTTTTTAAGAAAAAACACATTTTTCTATCTTTGATCATTTTAGAGGTTTTTAACGCCATCCAGCAAAACATATTACCCGGTAATGACTTTTGTGAGAAGAAATAAAAGTAGGTATCGGCTTTTCTATTACAAAACCTATTATTTTAACAAGGGCATGTCCGTCGAGGTAACTCCTTAACTAGTAATATTTTATTCTGAACTTACATGTTATGCTCCGCTATTATCTCTAGGTTATAAATAACCTTAAAGTAACGTTTTTTGTTTCAAATTTAAATTTGTTTTATATTGAGTATTAAATTAAAATTGACATACTTTTAACAAAAAAATTTGCTATTTTTTTTTTAGTTTTGGGCTCGGTAATGTAGGGGCTGGCCAGACTTGGCGTTTTGTCCCCAAATTTGGGAATTTTTTGTTGGACTTGAGGACAAAAATTTTTATTTGGGGACAGGGGAATTTTTTGGGGATTTAAAAAATATGTTGGGGATATTTAAAATTTTGAAGATTATATTAACTTTGTATAGTTTTCAGAAAACATCAGTCAAGTTTGTTCGCATAATTTCAAAAAAGTAACAAACACCCTTTTATGGATTTTCTGTATTACCCAGTGTAGAAAATCATTACCAGATATGTGGTTATATAACTACATACTTGGTAATGGTAACTAGTTACTTTTGTTATTACATTTCTTATTACCTTTATATGGCGATGTCGCGAAAAATAATGAGTTATGGTTACACACCTGCATACGAAAAATCAAAAATATACCGTTACCTATGTGCTTACCAGTACTGACAAAAATAATGAGTCTAAAAATAGATTTTCAAAAAAATAAACTATATAATTGTATTTTTTTTTTTTTAATAAAATTTGCTGGTGCGGGAATCGAACCTGGGTCTACAGATTGCCAGTCAATAGCTCTACCATCTGAGCTATATCGACATGTAATATTTAATAGATAAAAACATAATTGACCTGCTGCACACAAGTAACCTTACTCGCCAACATACAAAAAATATGTGGTTACATATATCCTTACCAGTGTATAAAAAATATTGAGTCTAAAAATAGATTTCAAAAAATTTTCAAAATAATCTAGAAAATATTTTCTATTATCAGTAACTCATTATGTCATTACCGTTTCTACACTGGGTAATTTAAAGCTTAACACAAATAAATCCTTTTTGTCTGAGAGTTTTATATGATTAATGTCCCAGAATCTAAAATATTGTTTATACAAAAAAAACCATATCGATTATGGATAAAGGTCTATTGTATTAAACAGACAAACTTGAAAAATTCAAATCTAAAAATTCTTTAAAAAATGCCTTAAATTCTTGAAAATTTCAAAATAAAATATGTTTAGGGTTCCATTAGTTCTTTTTAAATAATTTAATAAAAATTAAACGTTTTCTTCGTAAAAGTCCCTAAATTCTGAGAATTTTTCTAGACAGTTATACAAAAGCAATCCAAGAATTTTTAAAAACAGTTATTGTTAGTGCTATTTTTATATTTAATTGCAGTTTTTTTGCGGATAATATTCATTTTAAGCAAATTAAATAAGCTCTACTACCTTTTTCAAAAATTTTTCTAGTTGGGGATTTTTTGGGGACAACGAAAAAAAGTATCTGGCAAGCCTGCGTATGGATAAATAAGCCTTTAAACCACATAAACGCAGTGTCGACCGCAGTTCGAAGTTTGTCGATAAAGCAGTTTTTGTATCTCCTCTATTTGTCACTGCCAAGAAATTAGAAAAAAAGTTTCTAAATAAACAAGAGCTGTTTTTAAACAAAACGCAAAGAGAAATTTTTAAAAATATTAAATCGTTTTCGTGAAATTCAAGAACAAAGTTTGAAAGCACTGGCACTTTCACTATGTAGTTGGGCTTAAGTTCTTACTTTTCTATTACAAAACTTATTAACAAGGGCCTGTCCATCAATGTAAAAACCATTTCCAAAAGAGTTTTTTTAAGTTATTTTTATTCTGCTGCTGTAGATTCTACCAACAAACTTGTTTGAGTGAACCGGTATATTCTCTGCATTTTCCTACTTTTAAATGACCACCAATTCCCCCCCCCCCCCCCCCCCCCCCCACCCCACAGATAAGTTTTGTAGCTACTAGAGATGAATAACGCTGCTACCAGTGATCGTGATTTTCAAATCACCGTTCTTTTAAACAGTGACCGTAATAGATAGAGATGGGCGATGCGGCGATTTTTCAGTAACATTGTTCTCAGTGAATGTGATTTGCAAATCGTTGTTCTTTTAAACTGTGATCGTGATCACAGTTTTTCTATGGAAAAGACTGCGATTTTCTGATAATAAACGAAATAATATTTATGGCGAGTTTTTAAGATGTCAGTGAAACTTGGCTTAGTTAAACCGAAAACGAATTTTGTCAGCCATTTCAAAGTTTATTAACAAAAATTTGCCGGAAAATCTTTTTCTCGAGTATAATTTATTTCTTTATTAAAATAAAACAAAATAAACCACATTTTAAAAGCAGTATTCCAGTTACAAACTGCGTTACACTAAGTTTAAAGATAATCCACTTCCTAAAAACTGGGCCTTAAAAGAAGAATAGTTGCGACCGGTAACAAAGACATGATAGAAGGAGACATTTTATTCAGAAGAGTGTGAAAGCAATTCACTGTTATTGAAAAAAAACATGTATTACTGTGCACAATGAAGTTTGCAAGAAAGAATAGTACAAAAATATTAAAAGAACGACATTCCGAGTAACTGCGACTTGAAATATTTGATCACTGCCATTACCAGTGATTTATCAATAACTGTGATTAAATCACCGGTATGAAAATATCGCTCATCTCTAGTAGCTACTACATGACAGTTATTTGGGTAGTAAGACGGTTATCGTTATTTTAACTTTGGGACACAATTTTCAAATGTTTTGGCTGTTATTTTATTAAACAAACCACAAAACTGCATTTTTGTTCAATTTTACGCACACACAAAAAATATGGCACTTGTTTCAAAATTTCTAGTGTCCGACCGAGTATTCGGCTTCGGACAAGTTCGGTGTTCGGCTAAATTGTGGCCGAATACCGAACTTTTCTATAAATCAATATTTTGCAACATTTAGCTCTTTAATTTTGTATAGTAACTTATAAATATGCACATATTTAACTTAATTTTTACTTAAAGAGCGAAAAATACAACTTTTTTATGTTTTTACAATTTAGAAATTGGTTTCCGCATTTTTTAATTTGAAAAAGTTGCATGAAATTGTATTTTTATTCAAACACAAAAGTATTCGGCTTCGGCCGAACTTAGTAATTTTGGCCGAAGTTCGGCCTTAAAAAAATGAGTTCGGTCGGACACTAAAAATTTCTAGTGAAAGAATATGAGAACATTTTCTCTTGTATCTAGAGTATAAAAAAACCGGCCTTTTCAAAAAACCCGGTTTTCGATTTATTCGCAAAATATTTTTTTCAAAAAAACCCGGAATCGGCATTTGCTAAAAAAAAACAAAAAACCTGACCAAAGCATGTTTATGTCTTAAAACATAATTATTTAAAAATCGCAATTAAAAACAAATTAATTTTTATATGTTACATACATATGAATTTATTCGCGAATAATTTTTTATTTATTTTTTTTTTCTTTTATTTTAAAATTAAAAAAAAAAATTCTTATTACAAGAAGTATTTTTGTTTAAAGGGTGATGCACACCCTAACCTTCCCACTCCACCCATATCTATTATTTCTCTTTATGGGGGATATGGATTGCCACATTTTTATTAATTTTCTTTTAAATTTCATATGCCCAATATGGGTGGGCAGAGATGGCTAGCGTTTGAAATCCACCTTAACACTATAAGTACTATAAAACACATCCCAGGAAACACTACTGACATTCAAGTGTAAATCCATTTGAATTCCAGTCAACGCTTGAAATTTACTTTATATCTCAATTTCAGTAGCTTTTACTGGGATCCTTATATCTAAAGAAATATGACTGTACAAATTAAACGCTATGATAAATGATAACAATTTACAAAAAAATTTTATGTTTGCATTGCAATTAGATTATTTGAATTTATTCGAATTTTTATTATGGAATTGATAAAAATATTTACCAGCTTTTATACATATTTAAAACAGAATATTATGCTAAATAAAATACAGACTACATATAAATATTCTAGTCATACCACAAAGTTTTAAAAAATAGTTGAGAACATAAACTGCAATATAATTTTTTTTTATATTCGGTAAGAAATGTACAATCCATTTTTACACTTCATTTTTATCTATGTGAATGAAGCGAAACATTTCCCACCAGTTTTCCCAGAAAATCACTTCTTTGCGTCAATTATAACTAAATGTTGCTTGGTAATATTGGTATTTATTGATTTACACGATTTTTCATACAAAAATTCAATTTTTGAAAATTATCAAATATCAAAATTTACTTTATAAAAAATTGTAACTACACATGATAGTTTAACCACAATTTGAAGTATTCAAATGCAACATTGTATGTTCTTGTGTATTTACAATAATTGTTTATAATTTGATATCTGATTTAATAAAAGTAAATTTATTTTTATTCAAATTTTATTTTTTTTTATTAAGCGTTAAAAATTCCAATTTGGAATTTAATTATATAAATAAATGTTTATAATTTTTAGAAATGTTCTTAAAATAACTTATAATTTACTTTATACAGTATTTTAAAGAATTAGTTTCTATATAGTTACGATATATTTATGGAAATAAGATAAAAAATCTATTTAAATTTGTAAAAACAAAATTATACCAATTGTAAATAATCCATTAAACATATATAAAACTCAAGAAAAGCTAACTTAAATTATACTTAAGAGAAACAACTTATCCTAAACAAGTTTATTTTAAGTTAAAAAAAAACAATCTGAATTTTCTTATTATTGGCTAGCAATAGGATTTCTTTGTTTTGCTGTATTATATACTAAATACAACATACATACATATTATTTTATATATTAGTAAATACAAAGTTTATGATTTACATAATGAAGAATATAGTATTTTAAAATTCCTATATACACACATTTTGAGATGGATGAGGGAGAGAATATTATAAATTAAGAGCATGAAAAAATGGTAGAAAAACGCATGTTGGTTAGTTTTAAAATCTAGTCTTGTTTTGGTAGGTATTATGTTTGTGAAGGTGGTGGTCGTGGTCGATCATATTCTGCATTATTGTTTGAACCACTAGAACTAGTGTTAAGACCTAGCGGTCCATTATTGCCATGTCCTCGTCTAAAGGAGTCTGGCGGATACTCACGAGACCAATCACCATGATAGCGAGGATCACCAGAATTTGTTGTTCTATTGCTACCAGCGCCGCCACCATAACCAGCATGTGGACCACCCATTCCCGGGGATATAACACCATTTGGTGGCATATTGTAAAATTGAGGCTTATTATTATAATGATTGGAATATCCATGAGGCGGTGCGTGAGATGGTGGATATCTTAAAAAAGGAATCAATTATAAGCATTGCATATTATTGAAACATTATAAACCACGCTTTGCACATGAGATAGGCACTAAAACTTACCTTCTTTTATCAATTCTTCTATCTCTATCCCGATCTCTATGATCACGATGATAACCACCGCCACCCCCGCCAACACCATCACCACGTTTGTTATAACTATCAAAACGTTCACGTTTGTAATTTGAATTTCCATAGCTAAAATGAATAGAAAATATATTTATATACATAGTTGTTAAACTAATAATTATAATTTTAATTTTACCGATCTCGATTATGTCCCCAACGATCACCACCACCGCTACCGCCGCCCCCGTCTACATAGGGTGACGATGTGGTACCAGGAGGTAAACGTGGATTACTAGGATGCATACGATTATTTGGTGTAGATGGAGAATTTATAGAATTACGACGTTCGCTACCGCCCCCACTGTTACCACGACTTGTATTCAAACCATCATGACTATTATTGCCACCATAATAATCATCACGTTTACGTTGTTTACGATCGTCTCGATTTCTAGAATATAATAATAATTTGTAGCTTGAGTTAAGTTAATACCTAAAATTTAACAGCTTACCTTTGCCCCTCCATATTAAGTCTTTTATATGATATAGATTTCATATCACCTCCTCCACCTGCAACATCAATTTCATCAAATTTACGTTTCATAGGTGAATTATTACTACCCGGCGCTGGTGGTTTATTTTTATTCATATTAAGCTGATGGGGAGGTTTATTATTGCCCTGATCTATTTTCATAAATCTTTCTGATTTCGGTTTATCACGATCTTTTTCTTTATCCTTTTCTTTGTCCTTTTTCTTCTTTTTGGATGATTTATTTTTATCATCATTGCCATTCTGGGTTAAGGAATTATCTTTTGGTCTTTTCACCGGAGAATGAGACGATTTTTTATTCTTTTCGGGGCTAGCAGTTTTTTTACCACTTGAAGATTCTTTATGAGTTTTCGAGGCCTGTTTGTAAAGTTTGAACAGTTTTTTTGCATCAAATTCTATAAATGAAAATGATCAATTTAGAAGAGTTGAATATAGTTTAAAAAAAACATTTTTTTACCTGTAAATTTTGAAACAAAATACCACAGATTTGAACGCCATTCCCTTTTTTCAGATTCTTTACTATATGCGTCCAAACAAATATCTATTTGCCTTCCTATGGACAGCAAACAGTCACGAGTATGTTTGACTTTATCCTTATCTGAGAGATTGGAATCAGGGCGATCCAAATTTTTTAGAGCCTTTTTAACTGGTCTCATTTTTTCTTTACATTCATTAAAGATATTTGGATCTAAATCACCTAATACTTCTAAAGCTCTAGGTTCATTATTGGCCGTAAAATGCATTGGCTTATTGGTAGTATCACCCATTTTTTTAGATTTTGCCGTTGATTTCACAGAAGAATCTTTATCTTTACCCCCTGCTTTTTGTTTCTTCTTTGCTGTTGAGGTGTTTATTGTATCAACATCATTTGATGTGGCATCATCCATCGCTTCTGGTTTTGACTGACTTTCTTTCCTTTCTTTGCGTGTTTTTCTTTCCGCGGTTGAAGCATTATTGTCGCCCGTTTGGGAAGCTTCATCTCCCTCGGAAACATTTCGAGCTTTGCGTTCTGGTGTTGAATTATGCGGTACTGTTGAGCCTCCTGTTTTTGGTTCTCTTGGTTTTCTGGGTTTACGTTGTTTACGTTGTCCACCTTTTTTTTGCGCTTCAACATTCTTCTTTATGATTTTTAGTAAATATTCAGCTCTTGATTGCAAATGTTTTGCTTGTGGTTTACGATCATCATTATGGAGAATTTTTTCGGTTAATTTGAGACTAGGATCCATTTTCATTTGTTCCCACGAACCAATGCCATATTGATAGATACCACACAGTAATTTAGAATCTTCGTCATCGCCCCATTCAATATCGAAATTGGCAGGTCGTGTTTTAATATTCAAAGACCAGGTAAGTCTCTCATTAATTGTTGCGGGTATAACATCATTCAAAGGTTTAAGTTCTTCTTCACAAGATAACAGTGTTTTGGCATTAAACGAAACTCCACCTAGCTTAACCGAAAATGTAGCTCGACTACGTTTTTGTTTAGCTACTGCTTCGGCCTCGATACCGGTCGCCGCTGCATTGTCGGTTGTTGTTTTTTTAGCGGGCGCTTTATTGGCGGTAACCTCATCTTTATGTTCTTCTAAAAATTGTACACAACGATCGTGTAACATTTCTCCGATACGTTTAAGTTCCGCCAAAGGTTTTTCTTGCAACTCAGCATCGCAGGCAATTGCCTCTAAACGTTCTAGTGGTGCAGGGAATTTTTTATAAGATTTTATAAAACGTCTAATTTCGGTATCAGTAAATCCAATGATTTTCTCTTTCTGGATTGGTCTGCCTCGTTTCTTGTTTTTGCTATCCGCATCATTACTATCATCCGAATCCATATAATCCGAATCATTCGAATCATCAGCCTGCTGACCCTTTTTACCAGGTTTTCCACTTGTTGTATCATTTTGACTGTTCGCTGCTGTTTTTCTTCTAGGTGGCAAATATAAATCTTCAATTTCCTTGGCTTTTTCTTCACTTTCAACAACTCTACGAAAACCTTCAGGTATAATATCATCCCAATCCTTAGTATCTTCTTCTACAGCTTGATTATCGTTATCCTTAGTCGATGTGTCGCGCTCTTCTTCAAATGCTGCTATACTAGCCACCTTAAAAGCGGACAGCAAATCGTCTCCAGGCATTTCAGGATCTTCATTACGAGTTTCAGCTCTTCGTAGAATTTCATCAATATCACATACTAATTCCTCATCATTTTCTTGTTCATCTTTGAATAATTCTTCAGCACCAAATTTCAATATAGCCGAGAGATCATCTTTATTAAAGGGTGTATTGTTGGAAGAACCTGTACTACCGCGATCTAACACTGTACGGCCCGTCGTGTCCATACGCTGTATTACCAAATGATCTAAAACCATTTTTTGTTTAGCTCTTTCTACAATTTGCTCCTCCACCGAACGTGCTGTTACTAATCGATAAATGTTAACTTGATTCTTTTGACCAATACGATGAGCACGAGCTTGAGCCTGTAAGTCATTTTGTGGATTCCAATCTGAGTCGAAAATAATCACAGTATCAGCTGTGGCTAAATTGATACCCAAACCACCAGCTCTTGTTGAGAGCAGAAAACAAAAATCTTGAGATCCTTCGGCATTAAAATGATCTAAAGCTTGTCTACGAATTTCGCCTTTAATACTGCCATCCAAACGTTGGAATGAAAAGTGACGCTTTTGTAAATAATCGGCCAGAATATCCAACATTCGTACCATTTGCGAGAAAATCAATACTCTATGACCAGTTTCCTTAAGACGACATAGTAACTTATCCAACAGTACCAGTTTGCCGGAGCCTTTTAGTAATGTTTGTAAAGCTTCTTCTTGTACCATACCCATTAGCTCAAATTCTGAAGGTCTTATAAGAGCTGCATGATTACAACATTTTTTCAATTCAATAACAATATTCAAAAATGTGGAAGTTGAACCCTTTTTGCCTTTACGTAAAGCATCAAAGTTCTTTGTTAAAATCCACTTATAATATTGTTTTTGCAACGCTGTCATTTCGACACGTAAAATTTGTTCGACCTTGGCTGGTAAGGATTTTTCGACATCCTTTTTAACACGTCTTATGATATATGGTTCTAACTGTTGATGCAATTTAGTGTATCCTTTATCTTCACCTTTACCATGTTCAACTTCAAAATCTTCCCATGTTATAAATTTTTCAGGCATTATAAAATGTAATAAAGCCCAAAGTTCTTTAAGCGAATTTTGCAAGGGTGTACCAGTTATTAATAATCTATGATTTGTTTCAAACTCTTTGAGCGATTTGTAAAGTAGAGAATCATCATTTTTTAAACGATGAGCCTCATCGACAAGCAATGCTGCCCATTGCAATGTACCCAGGAATAATTTATCCTAGGAATAATCGAACAATAAAAAGAATATCTGATATGAAATATAATGCAATGCTGAATTGAAATAAAACATTTTATTGAAAATCTGTGATTTATTTTACTCTATATTTCTAAATAAAACTAACTTTTATAAAATTTCACTTACCTTTAACACAATCTCATACGTTGTGAGAATGCAGTTAAATTTCAGTCTTTTCGAACCATCAAATGTCCATTCATATTGGCGTATCATTTCTCGTGATTTAACATCACCTAAATATGTTACTACATTCATATCGGGAGCCCATAACTCAAATTCACGTTGCCAAGCAGTCATTGTTGATAGCGGCACCACACACAAAAATGGACCATACAAATGATGTACTTTAAATAAAGAGTACAGGAAACAAATAGTTTGTATAGTTTTACCCAAACCCATTTCATCGGCTAAAATCACGGAATTTTCTTTACACCATGAATGTAAAAGCCAATTTAAACCGTCCATTTGATAATCTCGTAGTGACAACCCCTCTTGTATAAATTCAGGTTGATCTTTTATTTTGTAAAATTTCGGACGATATTTTAAAACTTTACAGTGGCGTGATGGAGTACATTTAGACATTTCGCGTTCATTAAAATGATCCACGCAATGTTGCCATTTGCGTACCACTAAACTAGAATCTTCCCAAGTAGCTTCGGCATATGGCAGTGATTGCCACTTACACAAATATTCACTATCACCTTCGGGTTTTTCATTGCGTGAAATGATCCGATCAACACTGTTGTAGGATTTTATTAAATCATTTTTCAATTCCAATTGACATTCATAATAATCTATGTCTTCTGGACCAGCATAACGCATCCAATATTCCTGTTCTTGTTCTTTTTTAACGAAGTTATCTAATTTTTTTAAGCCTTTAACTTTTTGTTCTTTCAGAGTGGTTTCAGATTCCCAGGTATTGTGTATGTAAGACCAACCTTTCCATTTAATAAGATATTGAACTTCAGTATTTTCTAAATCATTTTCATCTACACCTTCATTGGGATCACAGCCACTTTCCTCAATAGCATATATGGTTGTTTGATTGCCAGTGCAACCTTTTTTCCCCTGACGTCTTGCTAAAATGCGTTCAATAGTTTCACATTTTTCATCTTGTTCAGCAGCTAATGCAATAGCTTCGGCTTGACTTTCATCATAGTCAACTTCCATTAAATCTTCAGAGTCTGTTTTATCATCTTCTGATGCTTCTTTATAACTAACTGCAGCAGCTGCACGTCGTGTGCCAAATCTAGTTTAATAAATATATTTTATACAATAACAAAATATGTTTCACACAAAATATGGTAAATAATAATTCTTCAAAAATGATCTTGATTTTTTATGATCTAAAATGTTTTCTTTAAAATCGAATAGAAATTTTTACCTCCTTATTTGGTAGTTTGTATTATAAGTTTACCTTTTTTCATCATTGCTATCATCTGATGTTTCAGGCTTTTTGTTACGCCTCTGTTGTTTATTTTGTTTAGAAGTTGGTTTACGTCTTGGAGGTGTCGAATTTTCACTATCAACATCGCTTTCATCACTTTCTTCAGAAGCCCAACTAAAAGATTTTTGTGAAATTTTTTTGTTTATATTATTTTGTTACAATTCTAAAAAAAAAATATTCATTTACTTTTGATTTTTCTTCTTTGTTTTCAAAGTTTTTTTGACTTTTTCGGCAGGTGGTGGCTTACGTGTTTGACGAGTAGAAGTTCTTTTAGGTTGATAATCCTCTTCTGTGTCTTCCTATAAACAAAATAACACATATTTATTATGTGTTCAGAAATAAGAGGATAAAAAAACATACACTGCTGCTTGATTCAGTATGTGATTCAGCTGAAGAGTTCGATGATTTTGCAGATTCAGCGGATTCGGAAGCTTCATCCTCACTTTGATTTTTTACAGACGCTGTCGATTTGGCCTTGGATTTTGATGCACATTTTTCTTGATCACTATTGGAATCATTATCATCTTCTTCATCATTCGAATCACTGGAATCATTTTCATCGTTGGTTGTATGTGAGGAATTATTATCTGTGTTGGCAGATGCCATGGTTGTGTTTTGTTGTTGCTGTTCCCCTCCTCCGCCGCTACCATCATCGTGATGCTTGCTTTTTTCATCTCCCTCGTCATCTTCATCAGACGAATTAGAATCCGAATTGTTGGAACCACTGTCGCTGCCACTTCCATTATCATCGGAATAGCCATTAGTCTTTGTATCTTCTTGTGCATCCATGGCTGTTGGTGGAAGTCCACCTTCTGTATTTTGTTTTTGGTTGTGATGTTGGCTTTGCTGCTTTTGTTCTTCTTGATGTTCATGGTGATGAGCATCTCTAGCATTTCCATCATCTTCCCCTCGATCGGGTGGTTCAGGCGATGTATGCCCTTCAGAGGAATTGCAGGATGATGAACTGTCTGAATCGGAATCGGATTCTGAAGAACTCATGCTACCACTTCCAGAACCATTATGTTCTTCACGGGTATCATCATTAACTTCCGATTCTGTATTATTTAACGATTCATTGTGTTCCTGAAATCATTAAAAATGTTTGGTTTTATTTATCTAACCTATTTTAATTACACTGCATGACACTCAAAAAATTAATGGAGATCTCACAATCAGTTCTATATATTTCGGACATGCTGATTACAATGACGTACTTTTATTTTTCGATCAATGGTACAGATTTTTCGCTAAATCTCTTTAAAGTTTGGCGGTTCTCCTTTCAGTTTTTAATATACAAAATTTTCAAATTCAATTAATATGAATTTTTTTGTGTTAAATTGTAAGCACAGGACCTGTGGCCATACTTACGATATAAATGCGATGTGCTAATCTTGATATTTAAACCACTACTTAGCGTTTTATATAGGTTTTTATGGTTTTTTGCTATTTCAGAGACTTTAGTCGCCGAATGTACAATCGACCTCAATAAATGTAATGCCTTAGTAAGGAAGCAATTAAAAGGAAAATATTTCAATAAAAAAATGTATTCATCTATAGCGGCCTATACGTTAAAATCACGACTTCAAAAATTTTATATGGCAGCATTGCTTTCCAAGATGTCCCCAAAGTCCAACTTTTAATATAATAGGTGTGTTTCTTTACTTTTTGGGTAAAGTTCGGTAAAATGAGAGTTAACAAGAAATACTCTCACGAAATGACAAAAATGCACAAAAGTAAACGAACGCGAAAAACCATATTTGAAGCCCGAAAAACAAACGTCAATAGATTTGTGCATTATAGTTCGTTTTGGTGAGCGCTCTTTCTAGTTCTTGTTCAATTTGTTGTAAAAATCTAGATATCTTTTCTAGTTAAACCCCTTTTTAAATCAAAAATTTAATAAAAATTTCCATTTTAGGCATTTCTATTTACAAAAAGGAATACATAGTTTATTAAATTTGGAAAAGATTTTAATATTAAACAAAAGCTTCGATTTATTTACATATTTATCTCTTTAACAAATTTAAACAAGCGTCTTCAAAAAATTGTCGGTAATTTTATGGAGTTGTAACATCACCGATAGGCTTTTGCAACTATTATACAAATTTTTGTAAATGATAAACATATTTTCTGAATGAATGAAATGACCGACTAAACTAAAAGAGCTATTAGTTGTGAACTAGGTCTTTGGTTCAAATTAGTGAATAGTTCAATTGAACTAGTTGAACCCAACTGATGATATAACAGTTGATAAAAACAATTTACCCATATTTACACGAAAAAAGTATGGGCTTTTTCGTGCAAGAAGAACAAGAATATTACGCTCTCATGACAGCTCTCATTTACCCAATTGTGTAGTAAGAAAACGCTTTTTGGTAAAATTAGGGATCCCGCGGGATCCCAATGTTGAGTACCCGAACACAGCTAATATGGGGTCACCTCTAAAAACTGTTGTGGCAAAATTTCAAGCAAAAAAGTTTCCATTTGCTAAAGTTATGTCAATAAATACCTTTTTTACTAAGGTTAGTATCGTACTAAAGACATTTTAATACGGCGTTCACATATACGTGTTTAACTCGATTTGACGTGTTTAAGCGTTAAACATGTTTCAGTGAGATGTTTTACAGTACATTTTTCCTACCCTTAAACACGCTAAATTATCGTGTTTAATTTTTAGAAACGTTGTTAAACACGATAAAATTGATATCAATTTGTGTTGAATGACAAGTTTGAAGCAGAAGAAGACACAACAAGAAAAATAAAAAAATTAAAATTGAATAAAATAAACTAAATTTAAATAAAAACCACACTCAGAAAAGTTCTGCAGTTACTACATGACAGTTATTTGTGTAGTAATGCGGTTGTAGGCAGAGATGGGCTAAAATCATTACAATTACATTTTCATTACCATTACTTGATGTAATGGTAATGGAGCTTTTTTTATCATTACCATTTTTTGAAGAAATGGTAATGTTTTTTTTTCATTACCATTGCGTTAAAAAATGGTAATGAATATTTTTTTTAATTTTCATTTCTTTTGAAAATTAAAATGAACCTTTTTTTAGTTTTCATTACTTTTACCTAATGTTTACATAGTAATGAAACACCCATTTGTTTTTTATTACAATCCGTTTTTGTCGAAATTTTTTATTTTAAAAATATGAGGTTTACAAATTACTAAAAGCATTTTTTAGTTCATAATCTGACGCCTATGGTATGCATATTTGATACCAAGTTTTGGTGTCTAGTTGCAAAAAAGAAATCGCGAAAAAAAATTGCATAAAGGAAAATGCTGGCATCAATATAATTTGTTTGCAGAACATAAATAGCTGATTAAGTTTTTTAATTCAATTCTAGTACCATAGTCTTTTTTCGCGATCCGCCATTATTTTGCAATTTTGTAAGTGCGGTTTTTTTAATTTATAATCTAAGGACTATAATACTCATTTCGTACAACAAAGTTTGGTGGCTAGTTGAAAAAAAACAAAAATTGCGAAAAAAATATCTCAAACAAAAAAAAATCCAAAAAGGAAAATTTTTGCATTAATATATTTGCTTGCAGAATGTAAATCGCTGATTAAGTGTTTTAATTCAATTCTTTTACCATAAAGTCTTTTTTCGCGTCCCGCCATTATTTTGGAGTTTTTTAAGTGCGGTTTCTTAAAATTTATATTCTAGTGACTATAACACCAGTTTCATACAACAAACTTTTGGGGCTAGTTAAAAAAACCGCGAAAAAAATCGGGAAAAAAAATTTCCAAAAAGGAAAATTCTTACATCAATAGATTTGTTTGCAGAATGTAAATCGCTGAATAAGTGTTTTAATTAAATATTTTTACCATAAAGCCTTTTTTCGCGGCCTGCCATTATTTTGGAGTTTTTTAAGTGCGGTTTATTAAAATTTATATTCTAGTGACTATAATACCCGTTTCATACAACAAACTTTTGGGGCTAGTTAAAACAAAAACCGCGAAAAAAAATCGCGAAAAAAAAATTTGCAAAAAGGAAAATTCTTACATCAATAGATTTGTTTGCAGAATGTAAATCGCTGAATAAGTGTTTTAAGTAAATATTTTTACCATAAAGCCTTTTTTCGCGGCCCGCCATTATTTTGGAGTTTTTTAAGTGCGGTTTATTAAAATTTATATTCTAGTGACTATAATACCCGTTTCATACAACAAACTTTTGGGGCTAGTTAAAACAAAAACCGCGAAAAAAATTGCGAAAAAAAAAATTTGCAAAAAGGAAAATTCTTACATCAATAGATTTGTTTGCAGAATGTAAATCGCTGAATAAGTGTTTTAATTAAATTTTTTTACCATAAAGTCTTTTTTCGCGTCCCACCATTTTTTTTGAATTTATTAAGTGCGGTTTCTTAAAATTTGTAATCTAGGGACTATAATGCCCATTTCATACAACAAAGTTTGGTGGCTAGTTAAAAAAAAATCGCGAAAAAATATCGCGAAAAAAAATTTGCAAAAAGGAAATTTCTTACATTAATATATTTGTTTGCAGAATGTTAATCACTGAGTAGGTTTTTTAATTCAGTTTTTGTACCATAAAGTCTTTTTTCGCGTTCCACCGTTATTTTGCAATTTCTTAAGTGCGGTTTTTTTCAAATTTATAATCTAGGGACTATAATGCCTATTTCATATAACAAAGTTTGGTGGTTAGTTGCAAAAAAAAAAATCGCGAAAAAAATTTGCCAAAACTAAACTTTTTGCATCAGTATATTTGTTTGAAGAATGTTAATCGCTGATTAAGTTTTTTAATTGAATTTTTCTGCCATAAAGTCTTTTTTTCGCGTTCCGCCATAATTTTGCTATTTTTTAAGTGCGGTTTTTTTTAAATTTATAATCTAGAGACATACATCAAAGTTTGGTGGCTAGTTGCCAAAAAAAATTGCGAAAAAAATTTCAATAAAGGTAAATTTTTTAGTGTAGAACAAAGAACAAAACGTTCTTTACATCATTATGTTAATTAATGGTAATGAAATTTCATTTGTCTACCTAGTGTAGAAAAAATTAAAATGATATTTTTTTTTACTACCATTGCGTATTGTAATGAAAATTATAAAAACGTTTCATTACATGTAAAGAAAACAAATGAAATTAACATTTTTTTCATTGCAATTACATTTTGTAATGGTAATGAATTTTTTTTTAAATTTTCATTTTATAGATTTAATGGTAATGAAAACCCGCTATGGTCATTACAAAGTAATTAATTACTCCCATCTCTGGTTGTAGGTATTTTAACTACAATTGTAGTTAATTTACTTAGAGCAAAATTTTTCAATGTTTTTGACAGTTATTTTTTTTAAACTAACTAAAAAAACTACCACATTGTAGTAACATTTATTTTATGCAGTTGTTTTGAATTTTTTTACAAATACTTATATTTTCAAGTGTGTGTGCACACACACGAAGCAAACAGGAGCATGTGTATGAAGCGCTTGTTTAGAAATTTCTAGTGAAAGAATATGAGTAGAACATGTTTTCTCTTGTCTTAGTCATAAAACAACGCCAAAGAGTGAGGACGCGTAATACGGAAAAATAAGGTAAGTTTTATAATATAAAATATAAATTTATTTACGGGAATGTTAAAAAAATATTGTATTTATTTTCTTTCAGTTCTTTTATATTCTCATCTATTTCTACCTGGAGAAAAAGAGAAAGCCAAACAACGCCATATTTCATCCCTCACAGACGGACATCTACAACAATATCTTAATAGTGAAAAATAAAAGTGACATTAAGTGTAAATTTTGATTTCTCAATTTTAAATTTATTATAGAATATAATTAAGTTAGGTGTGTTTACATAAATTTGTTTTTTATTAAATTAATAATTTTTAAAATAATTTTTATTTATGTTTTTTAACTACATTTGCAGTTGTTTGTACAGTTTTACAATAATTTGCATGTATGTTGTTTTAATTGCATTTGTAGTTGTTTTTACTACATTTGTCAGTGGATTTTTAACAGTTAAAAATAACTTCATATTGCAGTTAATTTAACTGCAAATGTAGTCTACACCTTTTTAAGTGGAAATGCAGTTATTTTAACTGTCATTTGCAGTTGATTTTACCTACATAATTCCCTGAGTGCAGTTAAAATGTGTTTTTTTCTTATTAAAGTGATTGATGAACAAAACAATTACTTAACGGCCTGTTTATCTATTACGAACGAAAAGAAATTTTCGTCAAAATGACGAACGATCACCTCTTTTAGTTCATGTATAAAGAAATACACATTTTAACGAACGATAACGAAATATAAATTATTTTCTATACATATTTTGGTTTAAGTAACACGAAACGATTTGTAAATTGTGTCAAAAATAGACGATTAGAAATTTCTTTTCGTTTGGAAAAATATATAGCATATATATAGACAAAAGGAGGGAAAAAAGAAATTGAATGTAATTAACTTACAGTTTATAATTGGCGGTTAACACGAAATAATACATGTTTTTTGCGAAACTACATTATTTTCAGTAATCTTTATTTACACTAATAATTCAAAAAAAATTTGCATAACACATTTACCAATTTTCTGGTCTTCAACTGGAATTGTACGTTGCTGCAGATGCTGGCAGATTATAGTTCCACTGTACATTGATATGGAAACTTTTTAAATTATGTTTATCTTCAATATCTTTTTTTGTGTTTTATGGAATTTATTTATTTGTAATGTTTTCGTTTTCTTTATTTGCTTTTATTTTAAATTATTATTTTTGACTTATAAAATAAACAAACAAAAGAGTGGCCATCATTTAAAATTTTAAACCAGAATTTTGAAAAATTTTAAAAATAATATAAAAAACATGGATGGTAATACTTTTATTTAAAAAAAGCAAATGACAAATAACCCAACACTCGTAATAGTCTAGACGAAAATTATTAATCGTTATACATAAACCAAATTTCTTACGTTTTCGTTCGTTTCTCTACCGTTCGTATCATATTAGTTTCTTTTTAGATAAACAGGCCGTAAACTTTGCTTCCGGTGAACGAAAAATCAAAAAACAGCCCTTAACTAAAAATTGAAAAATCTTGTTTCCGACTGGGGCGGATAATGTTATTTCATTTTTATAGTAATTATAACGTTGGATAATGCCAAAAATTATTAATTATTGCCTCCGGCCGAAGAAAAAACTACTTTTTGGGAAATTATATTAAATTACTACAATAATGTAAAAGATATCATGATAAAAGAAAATATCGAGCAATATTTCTAACAATAGGAGATAGGAGATCTTAGATGAATGGACAAGAATATCACAAGAGATATTTGAACATATGTATAAACGGAAATAATTCATTTTATAACATGGGGTTGGTTTATATATCAGGAAGATGTAATGCTGATGAAATGAGAAGAATTGTAGAAATAAGACTAGAAGAGTTTTGTCTTTGGAAAATAACATTGTGGCCATCTTATCTAATGGGCCAAATGTAATGAAACGGTTTGTTTCCGACAGTTCAGTATTGGGTGCTTTCTGCTGGAATCATGCAATTCATTTGGAAGTGCTTAGAGTAATTTATGTGAAATCAAATGAAATAACAATAAATCATGGTTATCATTTGGGTCGTTTTCACAATGCTCTGAAATTGTAAACCAGAATGTTCTCCATACGCTAGTTTGACGGTTGAAAAAGCATTTTAAAGTTTTTTTTCTGCAACGCTTTGAAAACGTTATAAAGGGTGGTTAAATTTTAAGGGCCGATGTTGAATGTGAACCACACCTAAACGTTTTTCTGCATTTCATTTGACATTTCTCAATTTCAGACTAACTCAATTTGAACCATGGAAAGATACACAATCGAGCAACGCGTTAAAGTTATTCCGGCTTATTATAAAAATGGGCGTTCAAATTAAAATGCATTTCGTGCACTTCGTGATTTCGTTGGTCAGCATAATCCACCAAATGTGTCCACAATCGGGTGAATTGTGCACAAATTTCAGCAAATCGGGTCTGTAGGAAATGTGAAAACACCTGTTTTTTGTGTTTGGTGCGGTTTATGGGCTGGCGGCGTCATCGGGCCGTACTTCTTCGAAAATGAGGTTGGCCAAGCAGTTACCTTGAATGGTGTTCGATATAACGGACTTCTTGTGGCCAGAAATTGAGAATGTGGACCTAGACGATATGTGGTTTCAACAGGATGGTGCACTTGCCACACAGCCAACGAAACAATGGCTCTTTTGCGCGAGAAATTCAATGGCCGTGTTATCTCACGTGGTGGCGATGTCAATTGGCCGCCAAGATCATGTGATTTGACACCGTTGAACTTCTTTCTTTGGGGTTATTTGAAAGAAAAGGTGTACGTCGATAAGCCGACAACAATTCAAAAGCTAAAGGATGAGATAATTCGGCACATTAACAGCATAGAACCTCAATTATGCCTCAGCGTAATCGAAAATTTGCACCATCGGATGGAGGTGTGCCGCCGAGGTCGCGGCGGCCATTTGGCCGATATTTTGTTCCATACACAATTGAACCATACCAATATTATCATATAAAAAGAAATGACAATAATTTCCAAAATAATTTGTGTTTTATTCAAAATCAACATCGGCCCTTAAAATTTAACAACCCTTTAAAATACCACCCTCACACCGTAAATCATGGTTATCATTTGGAGCGTTGTCAAAACGCTTTAAACTTGTAAATCGATATATTCTGAAAACGTTTGTACCACCTTTTAAAATGCTTTTAAAACGTTTTTATGATCGTATTTTTCCACCTGAGTAATCCAACATCACATTTGGATCACTCTGTTCGAATATGATATCCTGGCCTACAGATTGTTTTTGTTTACCATTTTGGGTTCCTTCTAGGAAGTGATCTATTCGGTCATAACGCAAAGTGTCTACTACACTTATAAACAAAGTTAGTACAAAAGTCTGTTAAACGCGTTCTGATTAAATTGAACTAATTTTTCTGTTATTTTCTCTAAAAAAGTCCGTACAAATAGGTAAAAATTCTGCTAAAATAACAGGAAATAGTACATTTATTTGCGCCGACTTTTTTATGAGTGTACGGGACGTTATAGGCTATTTTTGCGGTGATCTTGGTAGATCCGATTCGGAGGTGCGGTACGAAACTCCAAATCCTGTTAAGGATAGTCCAAAGTTAGTATATTCATTCGTCATTCATTCATATTTATGTCGCTTAAAATTTTACAACCGGTTTTTAGAAAAGTTTATGAGTTTCTTTGTGCTATCTCAATTCTTTGCAAAGCATTAAATAGATCGATGTTATCATTTGGGTTTCAGGAAAATCTTTTTTATTTGAGCTTTGGCAAAGCGTTTGATTTTTATGTTTATGGGTGCTTTCTCAGGGCTTGGTAAAGCATTGGCACCACCGTGGAACGGTGTTATCATTTGGGCGTTGGAAAAGCGATGTTAACAAGCACTCATACCACCCATTTCGGTGCTTTGCCAGTGCTGGCCCCTTTGTAATTTTCTACCTGGGATGATTTTCTATTGTTGGTTACACACGAACGTCACCACATTGCTAGATCTGCCAAAACAGAGTAGTATTTTGGAGGATGATAAAGCGGATTATTATACATTTTTTGTTGTTTTTCTTTGAAATTTTATATTTTGAGTAACTATTCTGGGCAGGAACAAGAATCTTTTAGTTTTTAATTTAACCTAACAATTATTTTTAGAAATTCTAAAATGTCATCCAGTGACGATTTCCTTGGACAAGAATTAACTCCGAATAGGGACATGCCCTCAAAAGATTATTTTTTACAATTTGTTAAATAAGTTTTTGGATTTTAGCACTTTTAATTCCTTTTATGCAAAAGAATGTAAAAGGTTTTCGTGATGCGAAACTGCCAAATTCTTTCGTAAAACATAAAAAAATATTTAGTAAAATTGACTACAAAATTTCGTAGATTTCGTATATTTGACAATCATTTAGTGGCAAACAAGTATATCATACAGCGTTCGAAATGTTTCATACATATTTTTTTGAAATATAAAAAACTACAGTTTTGAAAAATATGTTATTTTTCAAATGTTTATTCGGCACCAAGGCGTTTCCTTTTTTCCAATTATCAATTTTGTAAGCCCATTTCCATACAATTTTTTCAAAATTTGTAAATTTGCAGTTTTGTATACATATATTTTTATCATGAAATAATATTGATTCTTTAATTGCAAGTTTTTAAAAAAATGTCCATATAATTTCCAAAAATAAAAATTCACTATCATAATTTGCAAAATCGTTTTAATTACAAAGTTTATTACCGGTCGTCAGTTCTACTTAATATGCATCCTTTAAGCTTTATATAGCTAAATGATTTTTTACTTTTCGATCATATATCGCCAAGAAAATATTACGGAAATGAATTTGTTCTTTCATTCGTCCCTTCTAATGCATGCGATAATTTCTTACAGTTTTACTTCTTGAGCTTTGGCAGACTGAAATTATTGCACCAATTGTATAATCCCGTTGTTATAATAGTGGAATCTTCATATATAGTCTGTATGCGTTATAATTTTTTGGTACAGTACAATAAAAACAAAACCCTTCAAGGATCCTAATTTCATAATCAAAAGGGCTTAAATAAAATTATTTAAAATACATTGATTATTAAGCAATAATTAAAAAGTGTTGCTAAACAAACATTAAGTTGCATATAAACAGAGCAGTTAATTGATTTATTTCCAATCATTTAAAACTATATCCTCTTAAGAATTTCAGGATTTGTAAAATCTTTTAAAATTTATTTTATTAATTTCAATTTTCAATCTACAGGATAAAATTAAATCGTCTTATTAATTTTCTTTTGTAAACAAAGGGATTACTTCAAAAATAACTGAAGTTTATTAATTTAAATCCTCATCAGCTGAAGGATAATTAACGTGCTTTGGAAAATCGAGTTATATTACATACTTTTTTTAATGCTTAAATAAATAAAAACTGTTTTCCAACAAAATAAACTTCTTAATATATTTATTCTTATTGTTATAAACAAAATCCTTTTCAGAATTCCAGGATATTTATTTAACAGCATAATTTTTTAGTCACATATTTTTAAATTCTTATTATTTGCTGTAAAATTTGAGCATATAATTACACCTAATGCTTTTAGAAATTATACATATTTAAAAATTAATTTACATTTTGTGAAGGATTCCAGTGTTGTCCAGATTTTACTTTCATATGTCATGGAAAGCCTGTTAAAGTAAAATTAAACAATTTATAACAAAATATATTTTTGGTTTCTATAGTGGCAAATAGTTTGGTCTCGTTAAATGTAGCTTAAACCACATATGTTTTAGCGTTATCAACAAAATCCTCTCCAGAAATTCAGGATCTGTAACCAATTTAAAATATAATTTTTAAAAACTAAATTTTATTAATGTATACCCTAAAAATTTACCATATTATTGACAATTATTGTCCAGTATCTAAAGAAGCAAATTTGTCAAATAAAAAGAAAATCGATTTTAAGACGAAGAATTCCTCCACGTATATTAATTAACAGGTTTTAAGGAATAACTATTTAAAAAATAATAAGCAAGAAATTTACTCAATAAAGTTAAGAAAATCGATTTCATTCAAAATATAGTACTTAACTGACTTTTTAAGCCGGTTATCCAACAAAATCCTCTCCAGAAATTTGAAGATTTTTGAGAAAATCAATCAAATACGAAATCATTTTATAGTTTTTTTAAGTTATGTTATGGTCTAAGACATAATTATCCTTAAAAAGTTCAAAATATACAAAGCTGGACAAGATAATCTCTGACTAAATCCTTGATTTTTCATAAAATGATGAAAAGCCTGGTTTCTGGACAGGATTTTATAGTGTTTCAGATTGAAAACCAAACAAAAACTCGAGGAATCTTCAGAAATTTGTTGAATTATAATTTTTCTACAAAAATCGAAAAAAAGCATACGAAAACTGAAGAATTTTATTTGATAATCCTTAAAAAACTCCTAAAAATGTTAAAAATTCTTAAAAATTTCAATTGTGACCACATTTGAAAAATTTTCCATACAAAAAGTGATTACGTAATCAATGAAAATTTTTGAAATTTGAATGTTTTTAACGAAAAGGACATATATTTTTCCATATTTTCATGTAGAATTTACTAAAAATCAACCAAAATATTGAATTTTAAGTCAAAATTACTAAAATGGGTACCCAACGGATTTTCAAAATTTTTATATTTCCAGAAACCTAGTTCCATCTAGAATCCAAATCAATCGAGAAAAGTGTGAAACAATTGATATTTAATTAAAAAAAATTAAAATTTTCAATACCGGTGCTTATATCACAGACTTATTAAAAAATTTCCCTTTGGAGTCTCAATCGAGACTCCCCATTTTGGTATTGAATTACAGCCACACCCATTAAGCGGAACACAAAATTTCACTTAATTTATATAAAATAATGTATATTTTACTAAATAATATTGAATATTTCAAAATATTTACAATTTTAAGCGCCAAAATTATTAAAATTAATCACAATTTCACTTTATCTATTCAACACTTACCTGGCTCATGGTAGTTTTTAATAGTTATATGCTTTTTTCGTATAGCAGACATTAATTATTCACTTATTTCGCAAAATTATTTATTATTTAACAAAATTTGACAAAAATTTAAATTTTTAAAAGTTTTGAAAAAATTTTTTCTCCAACGCAGCACAAAAAAATTTTCACGTCGTCTTCGTCGTCCATTCACAAGTCATTTGTCGAAAAACGCCATTTTGTTTTTTCGTATAAAGAGTACAGTGTATTATAGCGTTGCCATATTTTTAGATAATCATTTCGGGGTCACCAGCGTGTATTTTTGTTCTAAGTTTTCGAACATTACACTCATATACCTATCGTATTTTTTATTTTCTGTTGAGTTTTTAGAATTTTCGTCACCAAAACAACTTGTGTTATTATACTGAATTAATATTACAATAATTATTACATTTTTTTTATTATATCAATTATTCATTCGTACTGTTAACGTCTTTCTTGGAACACTACATATTTTAGAGCTGTAAAAGTATTGAGTCAGTACTCAGTACTGAACATTTTTTGGAGTACTCAATACTAAAACGGTAATCGTAAATTTAAATACGCAATTTTCCGTAGAAAACTACAACTCTGAAAATAGTACTCTAAAAATACAACTCCAAAACTATAATTGTGAAGAAAAAATATTGTAGCGAATTTTTGGGAATAATTATTTTACTTATTTACTTTTTTCCTCCTTTCTTCTGTTGCTTTACCCGTATTTATTTACTTAAAATGTTTTAAATTAATTAAAATTTAAATAAAAACAGTTATTTCAGCGGGGTTTACATTATACCATAATGTAAACCCAATAATCTGTCATAAAGAGGTGGGTCAGATAGCCAAAATCCTATAGTGGAAACACATTTTGTCCGATACGTACAGAAAATCCGATTGAAATTCTAACAATCGGATTGTTTTTGAAATATTTTGTAAAATTGAAAATCCGATGGTAACAGCTGTTCTCATCTGATTGCATTTGATGGTGGTAATACATATACAAGATTTTTTTGACAATCACACAATTTCGTGGGATTTTTAACTTGATTTGTCAGACGTGAAATTTGATGAAAAATCAAATAATCTTAACCCCGCTTTAACAAGTGTACCTGAATTATTATTTTTTTTTTACAATAAATATGAGTTATAAAATTTTAATTTTTATAATCAAAAAATCAAGTATCGAGTACCCAATAAAAAGTTTCGAGTAATATTGAGTGCTCAAAAAGTATCGAAATCCTACACTCTACTTTTAGTACTTATAGTTGCCAGATGTTTGGTTGCCAAATTGCCATGATGTTGCTCAACTCACAGCCAAAAGTTGCGTTTACATCTGTTTTCAAATCCCGAGATTTCAATGAAAATCTCGACCCGAAAACTTGACCGTTTACATTTGCACTTTATGACAGTAGAGATTTCGATTTGACAACTGCACTTTTTTTGTAAACAAAGTACCATAAAAAAATATCCTCAAATTAAAAATATTTCTAAAAACCATTTTATTTATTGGCGGAGTACAATTTACATTATTTTATGTAGAGATCTAACTCTAAATATGTTAGTAAATTTGTTTCTTATAAGGACGACAAGCTAGAAGCCAGCTTTTGCAATATTTTGGCGGAAGGAAGACATGCACTTCCCAATACTTTCTTCATAGTTATGCTTCGCGGGAAGCAAAAATTAGAACCACGCAACACTTCTTATAATCATTAGTACATTTCCATTGGGTGTAAAGTCATATTTATTAAATTAATAATAATTTTTTTATTTCATTATTTTGTGTTATTTTTTTAGTCAGCTGTTGACCATCGGTGCCACTTTTTCATGCAAAAACTCTACAAATTAAGCTAAACACAGTGTTGTATTCTGCAAGTCTCCAGCTTTGTGAGATTTTCATGGGATTTCCTAGTAATCTCGCAAATTTACGGGATTTCCTTTGTATGGGGAATCTCAGGATTTCACTTGAGATTTTCACTGGAATCTCAATTTTAGTCGAAATTTCGGGATTTGGGTGCAGATGTAAATGCAACATAAGGACCAGAGCTGTAAAAAACTGCAATCAATTTGGATTGAAATCAAACTGATTTCATTCTTTGATTTCAAAATGATTTTAGATTTCAAAATTAAGTCTTGTCAAATTTGCAATACTTTATGATTGCAATCATTTTGAAATAACTTTTTTATAAATCATTGAATTCAATTAATTCGATTGCAATCAAATTTTTGTTGAAATCATGCGATTTCAATCAATTCCCCTGAAATCACAACTATAGTAAAAGTGTAACGAAATAATATACACTTGGAATCCAGCGGTTTCCAGGAATCAATTTTTATGAAACAGTCACAGTGGCCCATGTCACCTTGTGACTGTTTTATAGAAATGGATTCCTGGAAAGACCTGGCCTTTCTGTATTACTGAGGTGTTTTAATACTCCATAGGAGCCAAAATTGTGCCTGTTTTGCGTTATCTCGCTTAGTTTTCTGTATACAGTACATTTTGTAAAATGAGCGAAAAGGACAAAATTTTTGCAAGTTTTGAATCAATGTCCACGCTCCTATTATTCATATGAGGTAGGTTCGAGAGCGATTCCCAGAAATCAATTTTTATGAAACAGCCACAGGGTGACCCATTTTTTCCATTTATTGGATAATAGAAATTGAAACACTATCTCCTAAATTCATAAACGTTTTGTAAAATTATAGGAGGTTTATTGAACAAATTTTGTATGAAAATTACGTTTTGTAAACCTGCTATAACTTTACAAAGCATCTATGAATTGAGGGGTAAGATAATAAGAATTTACATATAACAAAATACACCATGGAAATCACCAGATTTTAGTGGAAGAGGGATTTTCACTTGAAGCAATCGAAGTTTTTGATTCTGATTTAATTTTTATTGCAATTACTGGATTTAATTGCAATTACTCACAAAAGTTTGTCCGTAGAATCTGCTGAAAATGACAGTTAAAACAAAGATATATGCAGTTAAAAAGGAGACAAAGGTATTTACCTTTAAAATAACTAAAATTTTTAACTGTTGAAAAATAACTAACAAATGCATTAAAAATAACTACCGATGTCGTAAAATTAATTTTTGTAGTAAAAATTTCAAAACAACTGACAAAATCGGTAAAAAATAACTACTGTTTTTTTTCTTTCGATTACAAAAATATGTGGCATTACTTCAGCCTATTTAAAATTTGAAGTAAAAATTCCAAACCGTTCTCCAGTTATTATGCTTTTATGCATTGCAGATACAATACAAGTTTATGATTTTTATTTGCAAACTGGAAATATATCAATAATAACAAATATAAACTAAACAAGAATTTTTAAAATTCAAAAAAATTCAACAAAAGTTTTTAAATAACTACCCGACTAAAAAAGATGTTATATAATCATATATCACCATATATAAACCAATATATACGTTCATATCTAATTTGATCCGAATATTGGAATATATAATTATATCAAGCGAGATAAGCATGTTATCTCACCTGATAGAATTTGATCCGAAAAATGGGTCTATCTAACTGCATCAAATTCTATATAAATACACATAATTTGATGAAGATTTTCAAAGAAAATTTTAGTAAATATTATTGAGATCACTTATTTCATTCATATTAAATCTAACGCTTAATGTTTAGAACAACTTTTGCTAATAAACTTGGAAATAGGTGGCAAAATAAAACATTACAAAAATTTGTCGGAACAACTTTTTCTAGGTTAGAGTTTTTATCTTTCTTATAAAATAACTGAATTAACTAATTAGAAATTTATTAATTCAGTTCGAGGCCAATTTCCTTATTATGAATTAATATGATAAGTACTTTTTTTCAAAAACTGCTATTTTTCTTCATCAGGATACTCTCCTGACAAATACTTCACAGAGTTTTTGCTTTCAAAAAACCTCTACACTTTCAGGAATGAAAAGAGGATCGTTTCGGGGATTTTCCAGGTCCCCTTCATCAGTTTTCTTTAGAAAGTGGTGGCGTAATCCCCGAAACGATCGTCTTTTCATTCCTGAAAGTGTAATGTTTTTTGAAAGCAAAAACTCTGTGAAGTATTTGTCAGTAGAGTATCCTGATGAAGAGAAAAAAACAGTTTTTGAAAAAAGTACTTATTATGTTAATTCATAATAAGGAAATAGTCCTCGAACTGAATTAATAAATTTCTAATTAATGAATTAAAGAGGTCGAAAAAAAATAAATTTTATTTTTTTAAATAAAAATTAAAAACCAACATGATAAAAAATTAACTTTCACAATTAATTTTTTTTTACGGAAAAATAAATGAACTTAAACCATATTTATTTCAACATATGTTTGTCTAATTTTTAAATTTAAAAGTAAAAATAATTATTTCGACCTTTAATTCCACAATGAAAAAAAAATTATTTTGAGTTTAATAAAGAGTATTTCGGTAACTATTTGGAAAATATATGTTAAATTCAATTATAAACATTTAGTTATATGTCAAAGTGCAAACTTCAAAACCAGATCCACAATTTCGGAGTTTTTTTTTAATTTTTATAGTGCAATTAAACTTTATAAAATTTTGTATAATTAGATATCATGTCAGATAAATTTATATATAAAATTATTACAATTTTATATTAACTTTGTTATATGTTTTGATATAAGATTGTTTAGAGAAGCTTATACGCCATTATATATAATTATGTATAGACTATATTTGCAGATCTCTTAATATATGCCTGGAGACCAAATCGCATATGATTATATATAACGTCATATTAAACATATTTATAAAACCAAAGTGTTAATATAAATGTATATGGTCATATAAAGCCACACATATAAACATTTATAATTATATCAAATCATATAAGATTATATGAAAACTTTTTTAGTCGGGATAACAAAAACTACTGTTTACTGTAAAAATACTGTTTTGGAGTTGTTTATTATGATATTAAAAATAACTGATTTAAACAACTGTTACGGTACTTTTCGTTAGTTGTTTTCTTAAATAACCGTCATTAAAGTTGTTTTGCCTTTTTCTATAGAAAAACAACTGTAACTGCTGTTAAAAACAACTACTGATTACTACACAAGCAACTGTCATGTAGTAACTGCCAAACTTTTTTGAGTGTGTTAAATGAACTTAATGCATTTAAAAGCTCTTAACAAATATTCGAATTGCAGAAGTTGACTAAACTGACAATTTTTTTGGCCCGATGTTGTAAAAAAAATTATGCGAATCCTCATTTAAACATGTTTAATGCTTAAACATGTAAAATCAAGTTAAACACGAATGTGTGAATGCCGTATTATACCCGTTTTGTATATAATTTACCCTCCTTTATTTTTTGCATGTGTGTTCTATGAGCCCATTTCTTTTCTGCTAGAAGCAACTGCAAAATCGCAAGTTTTTTTTAATAAATATCCAAGACCTGGCAACAGTGTTTCAAAACTGTACCCACTTTTTTAAATTGATTGGTAACTCAAAGGTAAACAGCTGGCTTAAAGAAATATTTGTAAATAAATAAAATTTTTCCGTGAATTCCGTGAAATACTAATTGAATCAAACTCATGCAATAATTAAGTCAATTTAATTACAAATTAGTTAAAATTTAAATTAAAAGCACTCAAAACTGTTTAAACATAAATATAAAAATAAGTACAACGACTATGAGAAGAATTTGTTATGAAGATCGATAAATTGCAAGAATAAATAATTTTAATATGTTATTGATTAAAATAAACATGTGCTAGCCTTCACAAAAAACTAATATATAAACAAAATCTAATTGTAGACTTTGAAATCATGTCTTTGAATAAGGAAATAGCCATGGTGAAGTTGCCTCAATCCCGCAGCGTGTGGGTCATTTCTGTGGCATTATTTCTTCTATGTTTTATATTCTACTATTTCTATGGTGGCTTTTTAACAATGGCCTTAATATGTTCAGTGTTATTGGGTAAGTATATCTACATGTAAATATATATATATATAAGATTACGCATTTTTACTTTAGGCATCTTTTATTACGCCCAAGATGTTTTACTCTATCATCCAGACTTACCTGCTAATTCACGTATTTACATACCCATACCCACTATGCATAATCTACCTCATGAGACTGTGAGTATAAGAACTCCAGATAAAGTAACTTTACATGCGTTTTGGGTTAGCCAACCGGAGGAACGTTCAAAGAATGTCCCTACCTTTATTTATTTTCATGGAAATGCCGGTAATATGGGTCATCGGATGCAAAATGTTTGGGGCATTTTCTATAATCTCAATTGTAATATTTTGATGGTTGAATATAGAGGTTATGGTCTGTCTACCGGAGCGCCCAGTGAAAAAGGTCTTGTTATTGATGCAAGAGCTGCAATAGATTATCTTTATACTCGTCATGACTTGGATCATACTCAAATTGTAGTATTTGGCCGTTCATTAGGTGGTGCTGTGGCCATAGATGTAGCTGCTGACACTGTGTATGGTCAGAAAATAATGTGCGCTATTGTAGAGAATACATTTACAAGTATTCCTGAAATGGCAGTAGAATTGGTTCACCCATCTTTAAGGTTCATACCACATTTATTGTATAAAAATAAGGTAGTTTTCGGTTGCCAAACGTAACGATTTGTAAAGAAGTTTTCCCCCTTTTTCAGTTCCATTCATTAACGAAAATTTCGAAAAGTTCAGTGCCATTTTTATTTGTATCCGGTTTAGCGGATAATTTAGTGCCACCCCGAATGATGCGTGCCTTATATACGGCATGTGGTAGTGATCGTAAACGTATTTTGGAATTTGTTGGAGGTTCACACAACGATACATGGATAGTAGATGGGTAAGGTTTCCTTAGGTTTAAAATTTTGCAATTTTGTTCTTAAATCATTATTTCTATTACTTTTAAAGTTATTACCAGGGTTTAAAGACGTTTCTTAATGAATGCCAAAATATTGTTCCACCTTTGGAAAAACCTCCTGAAAAAAGTAATGTATGGAATGAAATACAAGATGTCTGAAATGTTTTTCATATAGGAAAAATTCTGTTAAGTTTTCTCTTAGTTCTTACATTTGTAAGAATTTCAGCATTTTTTATAAACATATTTTAATTATAATTTATATATACAGAAACCAAAAATAACAAAAAAAATGTAAAAATGAGCCTCTATAATTAACTAAATTTATAAGTCCTCTAAATTCTACTTCCTACTACTTTCTAATTATGTATGCTTAAATATTTTAACTGCCAAAAAAAATTATAGTTTATAAATAAACCAAAAAACATTTTAACAACTGAGATTCCTTAATAATATGTTGCGTTAAATGATTTCAAGGTAATATTTCACTAAAAAAAAAGGTTTAGCAAATAAATTAGAGAGGCTGTGGGAAATCAGTAAATAAATTTTATTAAATTTAAAAGCTTTAAATGTATATATATATTTTAGTTTTTAAAAAAATGATATTGTTAATCGGTTTTTTTAAACAAAGTATTATATTTAACAAATAAAAAGCAATTATTATAAAATTAATTGAAAATGTATATAAAACTGATTTTTTATTTTAGCACATTTAATTCTTTAATGCAATTATTATTTGTCCCGATGAGAATAAATTTGAAAAAACTGTTAACATGACGAAATAAAATAACCTGACCAAGTAATTTGAAATATCCTAAAAAAATAACTACATTTTTTATTTTTCTCTCAAATCGGTTTACTCAAATAATTCTTATAATTTGGTATAAAGATTTTTACCATTATTTTTACCTATATGTTAAATATATGTTACATAACAATGTTAAAAACGAATTAAATATAAATGTTTTTAGAAAGGAAAGTGCAAAATTTGTAAAATATAATATACCACAGAGTTTTTAGCTAAATTTGTATTTAAAATTTTATAGGAATAATTTGTAAAGTATTTTAAATGCTACTAAATGAATAAATAAAAAATATTTTTTAGAATACATTTCAAAAATATTATAATAGTGGTATTCATCTAACTCGATTTATGCCCTCGTAAACCGTTTATTTTTGTAATCGCGTATATTTACACCTTTACCTGTTTATTTTAATGAAAGCAGCTTTTAAAACTATTCACATTTCAATTTTGCATTTAGCCACTTTTTCGATTTTTTCATAAATTAAACACAGAATTTTTTAAATTTGTATTAATTAAAAACAAATAAAACAGAAAATAAAAAACAACACACAAAAAATTTCAAAATAATTTTATTTTTGACAATATTCAAATGTATGTATAAATACGAAAAAGTTTACACACAAAAATGTAAGCGTATATTTACCAGGGCTCGTAAACTAGTTTTGACATTAATCGAGTAAACTTACAAAATATACAAAGTATACGAGGCGTAAATACTTTAGATGAATACATTTAATATTCCTGTTCAAAATGACAAAATTAATTAGAAATGATGTGTTGCAAGATATATTTTTGTTAAAAAAATTTTTAGAAATCGAAAATTTTGGCCGCACGGCTTTAAGGGTTAAATTATTTGATTTTTTACAAATTCACACCACATAACTTTTAAGCGGCCCATACATTACGGCCATTTTTTTACGAATGTTTGTTTGTGTATGACATTAGGTCTGTTTCTTTACTTTTTGGGTAAAGTTCGGTAAAATGAGAGTTAACAAGAAATACTCTCACGAAATGACAAAAATGCACCAAAAAACCATATTTTCGGTGAGCGCTCTTTCTAGTTCTTGTTCAATTTGTTGTAAAAACCTAGATAGCTTTTCTAGTTAAACCCCTTTTTAAATCAAAAATTTAATAAAAATTTCCTTTTAAGGCATTTCTATTTACAAAAAGGAATACACAGTTTATTAAATTTGGAAAATATTTTAATATTAAACAAAAGTTTCGATTTATTTACATATTTATCTCTTTAACAAATTTAAACAAGCGTCTTCAAAAAATTGTCGGTAATTTTATGGAGTTGTAACATCACCGATAGGCTTTTGCAACTATTATACTAATTTTTGTAAATGATAAACATATTTTCTGAATGAATGAAATGACCGATTAAACTAAAAGAGCTATTAGTTGTGAACTAGGTCTTTGGTTCAAATTAGTGAATAGTTCAATTGAACTAGTTGAACCCAACTGATGATATAACAGCTGATAAAAACAATTTACCCAAATTTACACGAAAAAAAGTCTGGGCTTTTTCGTTCAAGAAGAACAAGAATATTACGCTCTCATGACAGCTCTCATTTACCCAATTGTAGGTGTGTTTCTTTACTTTTTGGGTAAAGTTCGGTAAAATGAGAGTAAGCACAAAATCCTCTCACAAAATGACAAAATTACCCAATAGTACAGGAACGCAAAAAACCACTTTTCTAGCCCAAAAACTTATTTCAAAGAATAATGTTAAACAGTGATGGGACTTGAAAAATTTTGTTTTGTGCCAAGTGTGTGACTAAAATGTGCCAAATGGGCCTTTATTGTGCCAAAACTCAATTTTCACTTAGAAACCGTGTTTTCAATGCATTCTTATGGAATTATTTTGAATTCTTATGGAATTAATTATATTTGAATGAATTAAAATTTTCTTTCAATTAAAAGGTGAATGATAAATTAAATTCATCCGATACTTATTAAAGATTTGGGAATGCAGCCAATGAATGAATTCTTTAGGAATGGTTGCACGGAATGGTATACATATAAACATTTTCGAAAACTGAATTAATTTTTTTATGAATTAAACTTAAATTAATTCTTTCGAAGCTGTGAGATAAATTTATAGCATTTGAATTTTTGAAATTCTATGGATTAAGCACCGTAAGTTATTCAGTTTTCACGTGAAAAAAATGTTATACTCCATATAAAAAAAAATTATTTTTCACGACAATGGGTTTCACGTGAAAATTGTGCAAACTTAGTTTTCACGCAAATTTAATGTACAAGACTATAATTTTTCTGGTGAAAAAGTGACATTTTGTGTTAATTGTGATTGTGGCTTTGTTATAAAATTAAAATATTGTTAATTTTTTAACTTAAATTGCAATTTAAAGCATTTAAAGTCTGAGAGAAATTTTTTCACAACTTACGGTGCTTTATTCGGTAATATCTTCGATGCCATTTTTTAGTTTTGCTTTATTCGAAAAGGTATTTTAATACCAATAAATGCTTAGAAACTAAAAATTAAAGAATTGTTATTTTTTAAACTCATTTTCTATTAAATTTTGTAGATAACCAAAATGTGCCAAAATAGTATCGGTTGTGCCATTGTACCAATAAATCTTAGATTGTGCCAAAAATCCCATCACTGATGTGTAAATACGTATAATTTCAGTTTGCAAATCGGCACAAATAGACATATTTATTCGTATTTAAAAGTGTTTTTGATTTTATTCAATTAATTTTAACAAAAAACCAAGTTTCTTTTGCTTATTTCTTTATTTAATTACAATTTTTAATTTAATTTCACAATTGTTTTTTGTTTATATTTGCATCAGCTGTTTTACCAAAGTTTACCCGAAGAAAAAGTCTGGGTAAATTTTGGTAAAAAGAGAAGCACTAATACACTCTCATTAGCGCTCTCATTTACCCAATTCTCGAGTACGGGAACGCTTTTGGGTAAATTTCGGTAACTTTGGGTAAATTTCGGTAACATTGGGAACGTACGGGAACACACTGTGTGTAGTAAGAAAACGCTTTTTGGTAAGATTGTTGAGTAACCGAACACAGCTATTGTGTCATCTTGACATTCGTGTTTACAAAATTTTTTGATATTTTTTGTTCCCTACTCAATGTTCCTTAATTTATGGGCCGCTTGAACTACTGCTACAATAATCCAAACAATAAATGGAGATGAAAAAAAATTTTTTTCGATACAAAAAAATTCCTCTCCAATGTATGTACATTAGACCGTGACGCAAAAAAAAAGTTCGCTGTACACCCTCTAATATGAAGTATTTTTGCAAGGCTATTTCAAAAAAAAAAAAAAAAAAATTCTTTTTTTCCGAACGTAGGGGTGCCTTTTTTAATTTTTAGCTATAGCTTCGGCATTTAAAATCAGATTTTAAAGTGTGATATATCAATTTTTTGGCATCGAGGAGACTAGTGTTTTGCTATAAAGTAGCCCTTGTACAGTATATTTTGAATGGGGTTTAAACAAACATGATAGCCTAACAGTTACATTAGGTCGAATGGTATATGCTTTGTAAACGAATGATTGATTCCGATTGATCCATTTCTATAAAACAGTCACGTGGGCCACCGTGACTGTTTTATAGAAATGGATCATGGATTTTCGTATTGATTCCTGGGAATCGCTCTCGGACGTACCTCATGTGCGTGTACATTGATCAAAAACTTGCAAAAATTTTGTCCGTTTTGCTCTATCTCGCTCAGTTTCCGAGATACAGGCCATTTTGTAAAATGGCGATTTTTATAAAACTTATTTTATCTTATTCTTATTATCTTATTCGTATTATTTTTATCTTAATCTTATTAATATTTATCTCGAAAACCAAGCGAGATAGAGCAAAACGGAAAAAAAATTTACTCCCCAGGAGTATTAACTCACCCCAATAATACAAATAGGCCATGTCTTGTAAAGCTTCTGATTCAATCGGAAAAAAATAATAACAAAATATAATAAATAAATATAAAATTTGTGGTGTTTTCGGTATTATTTAAAATAAAAAAAATATTGAAATAAAAAACCATAAAAATTCTGGGAAAAGAGTGGCGAAAATATGAAGTATTAAATGTCAAATAAGTTTTGAAGTAACAGCGTAGTTACTTCAAAACTTATTTGACATTTAGTACTTACTTCATATTTTCGCCACTCTTTTCCCAGAATTTTTATGGTTTTTTATTTCAATATTTTTTTTATTTTAAATAATACCGAAAACACCAAAAAAACTTGTTTGACTCTGGAGTGGAATGACAAGAGATAGCACAATACAAAAATGTGTTAGTATGAAAGAGAAAAAAACTAAATTTGCTACAGATTGGAGTATTCCGTCATTGTAAACGCACCTTTATAGTTGTTTAATCAATAATCATAAGAAACAATAAAAACAGTGCCCTGTTGACTTTTTCGGTTTTCCGTTTGTTTCTCTTATTCTTCACGGAAATTAACAGAATCCCAATCCATATACATTTTAAGGGACCCAAAGAGTACACTTTTTTCATATGGGAACTCTTTAGTCTTTATCCTCGTTGGTACGGTGCACTTTTTTTTGCCTGAAAGGGTGTACGTCTAATGTACGTAGAGGACGCACACTGGGGATTTTGCGGAAATAAGTCAAATTGTCAACATACTATTAATGCAGTATGCAATGGTATTTTTAAATTTCGGAATAACTGCTACAATCAAATCAAAAATAATTACTTTGATCTGACTCATTACTTGTATGTTTTATTGAACTGACTGAAATTAAACCTAAAGCGGCAAATACATTAAGGAAAAAATGGCCATTTCTTCACGAATGTTCCATAGTGTATTCCCCGCTTAAGAATTTCAAGATGAATATTTTTTTATTGCTTGAGCTGACGCCTTTCTTTTTATTTGAAATAGGATATTTCAACATACTAAGGTTTAAAAAATAAACACTGCAGAGACTTTTATTTTCTGTTTAAAAATATTTTTATGAACACAGAATAAAAAAGCCATATTTCTCCAAACTCTTGGACCTTTAATTTTAGCTACATTTGCCTACAGTTGGAAACCACTACCAATACATTGTCTAATATCAGCTTTTACATTTTAAATCAATTTCAAGTGCACCTATGTGCCCCTTTTTAATTAGTTGCATTTTTGAACTGCTCGGATTGACTCAACATTTTCAAGGTAGTTATTGCAAACAATTTATGGATAACTTACGTGTAAACACTTACTAGTAGCTATTAATAAATTGCGGATTGTGATTATTATAGTGAGTTATATACACGATAATGGAAAGTTTTTCTGTTTCATACGTGGTTTTATGCTCGAAGCTTATAGAATGTGACAAAGACAGAAACAGAGAGTCGATTCAAATAATCGTCCGATAAAAGAAGCCGGAAAGGAATTGATAAAATGAACTTAAATAGAAAATTCTGCGCTTCGAAAGCCTTAGTGCTCAAAATTACAAAATTGGATATTTGTTAAATATTATTGTATTAAGATTCAACCTAAAAAAAAAAAATAAAATTCAAAAATTCATCTTTTTTTTAAACGAAAAATACGTATTCTGTCTTGCTGGCTAAAAACAGAAAGTGATTAATTTATGATCTAGAGTCAAATTAAGGAACATTCATTTACAAAATAAAAGATCAATAAATTTCCCTTATTCATTTTTTTAATTTTTAAATTTTTTTATATATATATTTTATAGGCCTAAATATCTTCTTTAAAACGAGCTAAGAACCATTGTTGAACTTGTTATAGTTTTCGAGATATTCCAAAAATAATCTCGTAACATTTTTTGAAATATTAAATATAGTTTAACTTACGGAATTTTGTAATTTTTTTCCTTTGACAAAATTTCGTCATATGATTAAAGAAAAGTTTTGACCAAAATTCATCCAAATCGAAAGGGGTCGATTCTAACCATTGGTCGATTTGAGATGGAATGACCCATATGTTTTTTAATCTCAATTATTTTATGTTCTACTATATAAATAAAACTACATCAGTCATTGAACTACTATATTTTTTCAAAAAACTATAGTAGTTCTAGATACTATTCAAAATCACTATCATTAATATCATCACCATCATCAGAAAAGTCTTCATCATCTGATGATAATCGTTTTGACTTTTTACATTGTTTAAAATTCTCTTTTTCTAATACTGAAGTTTCTTCATCCATTTCAGAAAGAGATGAGTTTTTTTTCGGTATCTCTGCTTGAGAACGATGATGAAATACAAACGATATACACTTACTAGTTTGCCAAGCTTGTGATAATGTACTATCAGGTAGACCTTTATTATTTGAACAATGATACCATTGTGATAAGTGGGATGTACAATCGGAATCTTCAGGTGGTGGTTGGGTTTGAATATTATTTACACAACGTTTGCACTTAAGTCTGGAATAAAACAAAATTAATATAAAGCCTTTTAAATGCAAATATCGAGTTTACATTCTACTTACTTATTATGTGTATCTGATAAAATATCAGCCTCGTATCGAAATAGATCCTTAAGATCATCACGCGTAAAATGTTTCTCCTCACTTTCATTGTTATCTATAATAGTACTCGATAATGCTTTTTTGTGAGTTTGCCTTTGTAATATCTTCTCTTCTATAGAACCAGTCTAAAATGGAAGAAAAAAAATAATTTGAATCACTTAACATTGGGAGAATTTATATCATAATACTTACTGCCACTAATCTGTAAATAAAACATGCTTTCTTTTGACCATCTCTCCATATACGAGCCATAGCCTGTTCATCATTGGCTGGATTCCAATCAGGATCAAACATAAATAACCGATTGGCCCCAATTAAATTTAAACCACAGCCTCCAGCCTTGGAACTCAACATAAACAGAAAACAATCAACATTGGGATCATTAAATTGATCAACAACTTTGCTACGTTTTTTAATGGTCATAGAACCATCAAGCCTAACAAAGGGATATTTTCTAAAAATAAAAAAATTGTTTAATATAAATATAGTATTTTATAATTCCTAACATTAATAAAATTATAAATACCTCTTCCTGGCCAATTGTTCAAACAAATCCAAAGTTTGTGTATAATTGGATATTAATACTACCTTGTCATCGGTATTAGCTCTTATAGTGGCTAACATAAAATCCAATAACATAAATTTACCACTTAATTCGGGATTAAATTCTCTAAAATTTTTCAATACCAATCGGTTTTAATAAGTAAGTTTTATTTAACTAGAATTTTCTTGTAAACTTACTTTGTATTATAGTTGCTGGGTAATATATTTTGAGAATTTTCAAATCCGTTTTCCCCTGCTTGTATTTTTTCATATATTAAACCCGGATGGCTGCATAATTTCTTTAATGTTGTTATGTCCGCTAAGGCGGTTAAGGAAGTTTTTTCATTGCAGTCTAAAAAATGGAAAAATATAATGAAACAAGATATTAATGATGGATGTTTTTAAAAAATATTTTTCATCCTAAATTATAATAGGGGAAGTGCGACACACTTGATCCTTTAAAAGACTTGTTCCCCCCCTACTATCTTGGAAAGTACATAACATAGAAAAAAATTTTCTTCTATAGATGGGTCCAAATATTGCGCTCATCACTTTACACTAATTTTTATTTTTTCTTTTTTTAGGTTTCTTTAACTTCTGGGCATCATCACCTGTATTTTCTCATTTCTGTTATTTTGTGCTCTTACTTAGAAAATGTTTCTGAAGTTCCTATTTTAAATACAAAAATGTTGGTTATGTAATTTTAAACACTATTGTGTAAGGTGTTATTCCACGTTTTAAAAAAATCCGTATTTCATCTTGTAATTTTTTACTATGACAAAAATAGAAAAATGACATTACCTATACACTTGATCCCTTTGTTGACAAAAATGCTTTTAATTAAACAAACGATTATTATTGGACAAATTAACTGCATATTGTACGTAATTTTTATTAAGTATGAGTTGCCTGATTTACTTTTAATGTAATTTCGCTTACCAAAATCGCTTACAAGGAAGGTCTGTGCATATTGCTCACTCAGATTTGGATTAAATTTGTATATGTGGTAGAGAAGATAGAAAAATAAACAAGTGAACCTTTTTAGCGGTCCAATCTGATATTTAAGGGTTAAAAAGTGGGATAAAAAATTACCCGGTTTTTCGTTTTAGGGTTTTTTTTAATGTTTACAAGGAAATGTATACAAATTGGATACCAGATGAAAGGTATTTTTAAGATCTATGAAGCAGTGTACTTAAATTACTAAAAAGTTTTCAAACAAAAAAAATTCGAACAACTTTGAAACTCACTTCTATCCCATAAATTTCAATTTGAGCCGATATGTTTAGAACCGAAAGTTATTTAAATTTGTCCCCTGTCCCAACCAGACTTGGTTCCAACCGAATGGTTCGGTTGCTGTAACCGATAATTCGGTTGCCACAATCCAATTTCTGTTGTTCCAACTGAAATATGGCTGTGGCAACCAAAATATTATTGGTTCGGTTGCTGTAACCGATAATTCGGTTGCCAAAATCCAAGTTCTGTTGTTCCAACTGAAATATGGATGTGGCAACCGAAATGGGGTTGTGGCAACCAAAATATTATTGAAATAACCGGTTGCAGTGGTTGGAACCAAATTCGGTTTGGACAACAATTTTTTGTTGTAAGTTTTATCACATATCCTTATTTCGTCGAAATCTAAAGGAACCCAAAAACATAAAAACTACAAGAATAAGGTTTTTTATATGTAATCTTTTCAATTTTAGACGAATTTTATTTTCGAAAACATATAACTAAACAGTTCATGAATCGTAACAATGTCATACGACGTTTTTAAGCAATTAGATTTAAAAACTACGATACTGTCCATAGCCAATATAGGGGCTACAGGCCGCAAATAAGTAAAGACATAGTAAGAATTATTTTTTTGGAAATAAAACGCTTTGACTAAATTATTTAAATCTGATGTATTAATTTTAATAAATACTTTTTTCTTGTATACATTTGATCCCCGGGATCATGTTTGTTACATATAGGGATCAAGTGTGTTCATGGTATAACACACTTCATCCTTTTATAGCGATTTATATTTTTAATTATTACTAAAAAATTTATAAAGCCAGAATATGTTTTTCAGAATAGAAAATACTTATTTCAGAAAGCTTTCAGAAAAATATTAAAACAATAAAAAATATTGAATAGTTTAGAAGATATTCGGCTTCAACTTTTTCCGGATCAAGTGTGTTGCACTTCCCCTACAAATTAAGCTTTAAAGTGGCCATCATACATTTAAAAAAAAAACACTAATATTAAAAACAAAAATCTTTTTTGCGAAAAACTTTTTTGATTTTTTTTTTCTTTTTGCAGGTTACTGAAGTTTCTTTACATCCGAATTCTTACTTCTGTCCCATTTAAAAAGTATGAAATTTATCTATTTTTACTTACCTTGTAAACTTCTTCGTATTTTATCTGATTTCAAAAAATTCGTATATAAAGCCAATTGCAAAGCAGTCATTTTAGCACAAATAACCATTTCAAATTTGACCGGCAAATATTTAGTTAAAATTTGATTTGTTCTTCGTATTATACATTGGTTAACAATAGCAATTAACCCTTGAGTTTTTTCAACAGCTCGCTGGCGTTCTTTATCACTAGAATCTGCATTTTGTCCTCTTAAAATGGCATTTTCATAATTCTTTTTGAATTCCACAGCAGAACCTAACATTGCAGGATTTACAAAATTTACTAAACTAAAGTATTCGGTCAGATCATTTTGTATAGGGGTTCCGGAGAGAAGAACGCGTCTTTTGGTCTTTAAGCCCATAAGAGCCTGATAAGTAAGATTATCACTATTCTTAAGACGATGACCTTCATCACAAATTACCATACCAATTTCATTACGACATAAAATTTCCGCATAAATACGAAATGTTTCGTAAGATATAATCAGAACTGGAGTACCACAACGCTGGCTTGTGTTATAAGCAAATTGTTCTAATGAGCGTATAGTATCTTCTTTGGAGCCACCTTCCATAGCTAAACAATGCATTCGACCCTGTAACCATTTGTGAAATTCTTTTTCCCAGTTTTTGACCAAAGACGAGGGACATACTATGATAACTTTTGAGATGGTGGGTTTACAATCCGGTCCTTGTCTTAGTAAAGTCCAGGCTAAAGTAACACATTGTAATGTCTTACCTAAACCCATTTCATCGGCCATAATACAACCATTAAATGGTCCCTTTTTTCCCTCAACACATTCGTACATGAAACGTACACCCTCTCTTTGATGAGGCCGTAATACATTACTCAATATAGTATCAACAACAACATGTACCAGTATTTTTGTAGGATCCATTGATAGACGTTCGTGTTCTGTATATATTGGTGGTGTATATAACACTAAAGCGTTACAGGCACAGGGATCATGTAAAGCTTTTCTTACAGTAGATCTTCTTAAACCCAAACATCGATTGCCACCGTTATAGTCTGGTATATAATTCGCAATTGGTACTTTAAATGGTTTTGACAATACTTTAGCAATTGCCTGTTCGTAATCACTTTGTGCCATGGATATTAATAATGCTGTTTGTGTGAGTGGCGGAAATCTCTGTAATTGAGTTTTTTCTTGAACACATGTTCTTTTGCGTTTATTTTGAAATGGTGTTGTAAAACTAAGTTTATTTGAAGGATTTTGGCTGGGGGCCAAACTGCGACGCTGTAAAATAGCACAATTTATCTTAATAGCTTCATTATAATTTATTTTCTAAATAATTTACCATTTTTGTTAATTTTAAGATTTATATATTAAAGAGCTACATCCAGGTTGGACAAAAACACCACTGTCCTCAATCAACGAGCTTGTTTTCCTTAATCAAAAGTAAATAAAACTGGCAGAAATGAAATGATTTGATCTGTTTATTGTGGTTTATTGTTTTGAAAAATCCGCTTGGAAAAAAGATATCAGATATTAGTCACTAGGAACAGTATTTTGTGTTTTAGTGCTGCCAGATTGAAATAATTTCACTTCCAGTCAGGGACTATGGTCAGGGATTAACCACAAGTAATCTTGGATTCACACTACAGTCCATTCATAAATTATTATTTTTTTTTTGAGTTCTAAGGTACAGTTAAATGTACCGTTAAATGGCACTGTTACCAGACAGACATATTGCCAGGTTATAAACACGATGCGTATGGATACGCAATATAAAAAAACAATGTGATAAAAAACACAGACGCACAGGAACAGCAACAACACATACACAACCATTGCCTTCACAATGGAGGTTACGCGCAATTAAGTCCTAATACGTCAGAATAAAACAGACGCACAGGAACCACAGCAACACATATACGACCATTGCCTTAACAATGGAAGCTAAGCGCGACGAAGCCCCAATACGCCCGAAAAGGTTTGCATGTGATTAGACTGCACAGTCTAACGGCATGCTGAGACACGCTTTAGAGTATCGTAAAACAAAAACAATTAACCGATGTTCCCTATTAACAAATTTAATACAGGTCACGAGATAACCTTCTTCTTCGGCGACTCACGGCGAACTGATTCATAAATTATAAATTCTAAATTATAAATTCTTCTTTTGTCGAACATAAGCTACCCAAGAAATATTTTTGATGACTCTCCGGCACGTACAGAATCATGAATCCGGCTTTTACGGCACGTTAATGGTCCGTGTGCACGTGTCCGCAAAAGCTTGTACGTATACGGAACATTAACGGACCGTGTAAACGGATTTTCGAACACAATACGTTTTAACTCCGTTTTTTGTATCCGTTTCCGTACTGTAAATACGGACTTAGTTTAAAAAAGAGAAATAGAACAAAAAAAAATTTGTAAAAAAAATTATAAAAATTGTGAAACATTAATATGGAATATTTAATGGAACTGTCCGTCAATGACGGACTTTCAACGGATTCGAATCAGTTTCGATGTTCCTTATGTTCCGTTTTCTGGTCCGTATACGGATCCAGAAAACGCTACGTAAACGGAGTTGGATTCCGTTACTGATGGACCGAAAACGGTACGTAAACGGAACGAATTGTTTGTTGGGATGGTACACAAAAAGTCCAGTTAAAGTCACTGACATGGATAATGATATTTACACGCGTGCACGTTTCCAAAAGGCATTTGCATTTTTCTATAGAAAAACAACTGTAAAAGCAACAACTACTGATTGCTACACAAACAACTGTCATGTAGTAACTGTCAAACTTTTCTGAGAGTACTTTATTAAAAAATAGGAAAAAATAATGGAAAAAGGATATTATATAAACAATTTAAAGTGATAAAACTTAAAAATTGTGCAAATTAAATATTGAATAATAATAAAAATTAAAAGCTTTTGTCAAGAACATTTGATACGTTTTCGATTATATATGACTGCACAGTTTCTGATCCGTCCCATTACGTTAGGGTATGTTATGTCTACGAATGGCTACGTTCACCTAATTTGGGGTTAACGATAGAATTAGTCATACGTAAACGTAACGTGGCGAATCAGCTGATTCAACCTAACTTATATAAAATACACATAAGCACTTAACCTACGTAAACGAAACGAGTCGGACGGGCAGACTTGTTGAAATTTGGGTTTCTTTGAATATTTACGTGACAGCTGATATTGCATGATATGTTTACTAAACAAAATTAGAAAAAAACTAATCAAAATGGATAATAAAAACGATATCAAGTGACTAAATTTAAAGTTGTGCAGAACTAATAATGAATAGCAATGAAAATGAAATATACGTTTTCGTTTATTTATAATGGCAGATATTCTACACCGTTCCGTTACGTTAGGGTACTTTACGGCTACGTATAGCTAACGAGCCCTTAACTCTTCACACTATTGATATGCAACTCTGTATATCGCAACAAAAGCTGACGTCTAACAGGGATGGAAACATGGTGCAATAGTACTTCTTTTTTGCTACATTTTGACTTTTATTGGTACCGTTCTAATACGGCGATCCATTTGGTACAATTTCAAAATTTTCCATACTAAATCCTGCCTATACCCGGTGTCTTGAAATGCAATAAATTATATGATGTGAAATGTCAAAACCATTTCAGCGAAACGTCAAAATGATATCAATTGCAAAGTGGTGGAATGTTCCCATACATTAAGGAACATTCGTGAAAAAATGGCAATTTTTTTACGAAGGTTGATTATTGTATGTTAATGTTCGTGTTGATATTCGTGCAATTCGTGTTTACAAAATTTTTTGATATTTTTTATTCCCTACTCAATGTTCCACTTCAGTTTTAAACTTTAGTTAATAGTTAACCCAGAAATTTGTTGTTGTTTTGTGTAATTTTTTTTGACATTTTCTTTTGTTTATAGTTAAGTTAAAGTTAAACCTACAGTATGAGACCACCGTTAATGTATGGGCCACTTAAAACATTTTGGTACCGTGAGTATAAATTTCTGTCTGGTTGGTACAAAATTCAAAAACTTATTTTCTATCTCTGACGTCTACCTCTTGATTTGTAGTAAAGACTGAACTAGTTGAGTTGTCAATAAAAAATGAAAATATTTTAATAACTTGAAATACGTTAAAAATAATTATTATTTCTGCAAAAATATAATTTATATCGAGTTGCATATAGGCGCATATTAAATAAGACGATTTTACTTGAATATAAACGTAAAAAATCTTTGTATTAATATATTAATACAAAACGGAGACTGCAAATGACGGGAAAGATTATTGACAACTGTATTAATCTATTGTTATAGGCCACAAACAAAAATGCGATGTAATATTTTTATAAAACTAAATAAAGATTAAAAACAATATATGGTTTGTGTGGCAAAAATAATGAGGTTAAAGAAAATAAATGTAGAAAGGTGAAGTGAATGCTATTTAAAATTATTGTTAATTAAAAATATTTTTTTGGTTTTACCTTGATCTTAATTAAACAAATACATTTATAATTAAAAAAATTCCATTAATTTTGTTTTACAACGGTAAGAGAAAATGTTAGCAAAGCATTAAAAAATGAATAAATTCAAGAAAAGAAATATATGCTAATAATAAATTAACCAAAACAACATTTAAAAATAAAGAAAAGTAAATGTACTAAAATAAAACACGTTCAAAGTGAAGGTCAATGCAACTACCAATAATTAAAATACACGTAGAGTAATATAAACATTACAACAGGCAGCGCTTGTGTAGTAAAATAGTAAAACTATAAAATGCCAAATTTTGTCCGCCGGCTTTGTTGCCAAACATCTTTAAACATATCAGAAACATCTACTTCCGCTTCCACAATGACATCTTTGAAATTTTTAATTTGCATTATTGTGGCTTTAGGCCTTTTAACTGTTACGGCTTTTAGTGATTCCATTCCTACACAAAATATGTCGCATAAAGAAAGAGAAGCTTTAAGGTAAGTTTTTTAATGTTTATTGGATATTGGAAAATATTGGGTTTCACAATTTTTTATATATTTTAGAGAGGAAGCTAGAGACATGTTTTATCATGCTTATCATGCTTATATGGATAATGCCTATCCAGCTGATGAATTGATGCCTTTATCCTGTAAAGGAAGATATAGAGGTGTTACACCCTCACGCGGTGATATGGATGATGTTTTGGGAAAGTAAGTTTATTTTGTAAAAACATTTAAGTGGAGATTGGTTGGGTTGTGATTTCCTTGCCTTTAATGCTCGTTAAATGTATTCAGAACCAGTTCTTAGTGTTTCTAATTTTGTTGATTAACCGATTCCTTGGTTAATCGTCGATTTAAAATGCAAATTTTTCGGTTCGAATAATCCATGGTTGGCAACCGAAATGAATAGTTTTTTAGTTTACATTAACAGATTTCCTAGATATTTAAGAATATTTGGTTATACATACATAAAAACTTATTAATACAGCTTAAGAATACACAGCACTTAATGCACTGCATCTACTTAAATAGGCTTCAACTTCAGTAGTATAATGTTAAGTGCTTTAATCCATATTATCTTAAATGATTTACTTCTCAGGGCCTATGAAGCTAAAGTTGAAATTATTTTGTCGTGCATAGCCCTGGAGTTAGTGCTTGATGATGATGACCATGCTAGGAGAATGTGTACAAAAGTAATTTTGTTAAAAACAACATTATTCCAATAAAGGTTTAGAAAATTAGCAATATTTTCCAAAAGAAATATAACCCATATTCTCCTGAATTAAGAAATAATTGTCGCACGTGTTTTAAACTTACAAGATTTTACTATTGAAGGCATTGGGAACACGAAACTTAAGTTGAAATTATTTTGTCAAATACAAATTCTGAGCTATTGCCTGTCGTCATATGACGACGCTAGGAGAATATGTGTACAATTGTGACAAAACAAAATCCAAAAAATTCTTAAGAATAAAATTAATATTTGTTAAAAACAACATTATTCCATTAAAGGTATAGAAATGATCATTATTTACAAAAACAAATTAAAATATACTTTAATTTCTTAAAAAAGCTAACAATATTTCTTTAAAAACAATACAAAATATTTGGAACACTCTGCCCGAACTGTCGATTTTATATCGAGGCCTGGACATAGTCTTTACTTATCTAATGATGTCGTTCTGTATGAACGACAATTTCGAAGAAGAAGTCATTTCAAATGCAAAATCAAGTATCAAAAAAGCCAAAATCAAGTTTTTGATTGATTATGATTCACGTGATTATCAAATTTCTTTCTTAAATTGGAATTTAAGAAAGTAATTTTTATAGTCATCCTGTTTTGAAACAATATGTTACTGTTGACCACCTTCGGTAAATAAAAACTTTATGTACATATAACTTTATTAAATAGCAGTGTTTTTGCGTTAATTATTGTATATTGTATGATCTAACTCATAAAAAAGTCAGTTAGGAAAAAACTAACACATTACTTTACGCTAACTTTCAACGCGGATAATTTTCAACGTTGAAAACTCAACGTTTATACATTTTTATCTCTAGCGTAACTTATTTGTGGTACTGCCAAAAAAGTTCTTCTGACATACGTTCGAATATACCGCAAATATTGTAAATATTAACTATTTAAATTTTTGTCGTTACTTTAATCGGTTTAGCGTAGATGTGATTTAAGTATTTAATAGGGTATTGAAACGTTACATTAAAGCGTAACTCGATAAATCTATGAATTTTTTTTCAAAAACTTGTTCAAGTAAATTTAAAAGGCCAATTTCGAGTAATTTTGATCGATTAATCGAGTAACTCGAGAAGATCAAAAAAGTCTTTTTTAGTTTAGACCTATTTTTTTAATTTGCTGACTATTTTTTATAAAATGCAAAGTATGAGGGCAGTACGAAATGTTTTTAGGCTGACATAGAGATGGCGGTATAAACAGCAAAAAGCTTTGTATAATGGAAACTTCCATCCGTCATATGAACGCATATTAAATTTCATTTCGATCTGTCAACTCACTCGTATAGTAACAGGTTTTCAAAAAAGGCGCTTCAGTGATTTTTTTGTAATGGAAAAATTAGAAATTCGTGGTGTGATTCAATATTTACATAAGAAAGGTTTATCGGGACAAAAAATTCATAATGATATGGTTGTTATTGTAACGGCTTTAAAAAGAGAATTTGTAGTTAATAATTCTCATTTAAAGCCGGAGTGGCAATCCTCGCTCGGATATATTCTAAAACTAGAATACATCCGAACCGTTCCGGCACATAGTCCGATTGCAGTTTGAACCGGGTTATACCACCCATACTCGGTCGTCAGAACCTCGTTAGCGTTAACAGGGGACACCATGTCCAATGTGGGCTGTGGGTGAGGTTGACATGGTGAGGTTGGCATGGTGAATGTGTTAAGTGAAAGTGCTCCTTCATACGCAACAGTAACAAATTGGGTTGCTGAATTTAAAAGTGGTCGTAAAAGCATTGAGGATGAACCACGAAGTGGACGTCCAAAAATTGCAGCAACGCTTGAAATCATAGCTAAAGTCCACGATATGGTATTAGACGATAGACTAGTGAAAGTGCGTGAAATAGGGAATGCCATAGGCATCTCAAATGATCGAGTACATTTTATTTTGCATCAAGAATTACAGATGAAAAAGCTTTCTGCAAGATGGTTGCCGCATTTGTTAACAGTTGACCAAAAACGCATTCGAATGAAAATTTCTTATTTCTCATCATTTCTCTGATTTAGCTCTCTCTGACTTCTACCCATTCCCAAATCTAAAAAATTACTTGCTGGCAAACGTTTTACCTCGAATGAAGATGCAATGGCAGCTGTAAACGATTATTTTGAAAAAGTCTTCATTACAAAAAAATCACTGAAGCGCCTTTTTTGAATACCTGATACTATACGAATGAGTTGACAGAAATGAAATTTACCATGTGTTCATATGACGGATGGAAGTTTCCATTATACAAAGCTTTTTGTTGTTTATACCGCTATCTCTTTGTCAGGCTAAGAACATTTCGTACTGTCCTCGTATATTCTTGTTAAAAACTTATTTGTAAATTTTTTTGTTTTAGGTTTTAAGGCCCAATTACTGAATGTTCAGTTATTATTATAATAATTATTAATAATATCGTTTAATATCAACATTTAAAAAATCATAAAAAAATAATTAAAAATTTATGATATACCGATTTGAACTATAAAAGAATTATATTCTTTTGTTATAATAATGCAATAAATAAATATAAAAAAACGAGTAAAAAGGTTAAAGTCAAGCATGTCGACTATACAATACCCTACACCAGTCTGGTTAAAAGCCAACTAATGTTTGGATCCGAAATTCGAATGGGTTAAAATGGGACTTGTGTCAAAATCTCCTATAATGTGAGTCAGCGAACCAAATTTCATTAAAATATCTTAATATTTGCGACCTGCAGTTTGTAACCAAGCCAATTTTGGGGGGACCCTTATATGGGCACTAGGCCTAAACATGGACCGGTGTTAACCAAAATCAATAGGCTTCTTGTTTGGGCTGATATAGGTCGGTGTACCAAATTTTATTAAAATATCTTAATATTTGCGACCTGCAGCGTATAAACAATATAATTTTGAGGGGACCCTTATATGGGCACTAGGTCTAAACATGGACCGATGTTCACCAAAATCAATAGGCTTCGTCCTTGGGCCAACATAGGTCACGAAACTAAGAAATTCAATTTTTTTTTTTAATTTTATTGTTGTTGCCTTTATTTTTAAAGATCAAAATAGTGGCTAAATTCGCCACGAAAGGCAAGGAAATGGTTCAGAAAATTATACAGAATTTTAACGTATAGTTTGTTTTTTCATTTTGTCACTTATTTTAAGTGGGCGTGGCTTTTAACGAAAAATTAGCGATATCAACCTTTTATCAAATTACATAGTAAAGTACTGATCGGTTCTGTACAAACTGTATATTTTTGAAATTCCTATAAAATTTCCTTAAGTCTTGCATTATTTTTATCTACAAATAGTCGCCAGACTTAAAATTGTTTTTAGTGATTTTTAATAAAGTTAACAGCACTGAAATTTAAAGCACACATTTTCGCTAATAAATATTTTTAAATTTTTGGATTTTTCGGGCATGCGACCACACATTTTCAAGTAACTTTTCCGTGCTGAGTCCGAATTTGGTTTCCAAATTTTTCCAGCACATCTGGTTTTAGAGCAAATTGAGGTCAAAGTTACCAAAAACCTTTTTTTTTTTTATAGCTATTTTTGAGTTGTTTTTACACACTTTTACCTCGATTTAATGAAAAAAATGACACAAAATTTTCAATCATCACGGTAATTTTATTCGAAAATGCATAGTCGCGTTATATTTCCATTATTGATTATAAGTAATGTTGTTTTTTTAATTTTTCCGTCCGTCCGTCTGTATCTCCATGTATTTTTTGTGCGCACGCTACAGGTCGCAAATATTAAGATTTTTTGATAAAATTTGGTAGACCGATTTATATCGGCCCAAGGACGAAGTCTGTTGATTTTGGTTTAAATCGAAAGTGCTAAACGGATTGGACGAATTTCGCACTCTCTACAACATATCTTTCTCCAAAATTCGCTAAAAGGTTAAATTCATATTGAAGGCACATCCACATCTATCTGGAATGGTAGATCTTATCATAGCTGTCATTATGTGAAAGTGCTAAACAGATCGGATTTTATTGTTAGGCTTTACATTAATTTTTGCTGTACAATACGCTAAAAATCCAACTTTAAATTGACTAGCACATCTACAGACAAAAGATGTAATGGCTGAAATCTGGCTTATATGATATATATCGCAATTAATATTGTTGTGTGTAAGTGCTAAAATGATCGGATTATCCGTTTGGTTTCTACATCACTTTTAGCTCCAAAAATCTATGAAAAGCTACAAAATTTAACCTTAAATGGGTCTGGACACCAAACTAATAGTACGATCCATTTAGCACTTACACACAATAATAGTATCACCGATATATACCGATCACGCAGGACTGCAACTAATTATTTCTCAAACTGCGGATGTGCCCTTCAAAAATATCAAATTTCAAGTTGTTCACGCATAGAGGTGAAGAGATTATTTTTGTCATATTTTCTTTGTTTTTGAAGGCACACTTATTAATTTGATCTCAATTTTTTTGTTTACTTGTCAGTTATATGTCAGTATCAAAAAATGTTCAATGCATTGAGGCTGAAACCGTAAAAATTAAAAATTTCTGAAATTACTCTTAATTTAACAAACAGAGTTACAGATTTTAAGAACTTGTTCCTAATTGCCCAGGTGGAAAAATACGATCGTGAAAACGTTTTAAAAGCATTTTAAAAGGTGGTACAAACGTTTTCAGAATATATCGATTTACAAGTTTAAAGCGTTTTAACAACGCCCCAAATGATAACCATGATTTACGGTGTGAGGCTGGTATTTTATAACGTTTTCAAAGCGTTGCAGAAAAAAAACTTTAAAATGCTTTTTCAACCGTCAAACTAGCGTATGTAGTATATTCTGGTTTACAATTTCAGAGCGTTGTGAAAACGACCCAAATGATAACTATGATTTACGGTCTCAGGGTGGTATTTTATATCGTTGTTAAACCGTTCCAAAAACAAATTTCAAAGTACTATCTCGACAGTATAAACATTATTACAACATACTAATTTTAACGCTGTCAAAGCGTTAGAAAATAAACAAATGAAGTACTTTGCCATCGTTTTAAATACAATAATGGGAATCATTTTTTAAAACATTTTTATATATTAACATTTTTTAATAAATTATATTTTATTAAATTTGAATGAACATTAATTGTAAAGTTATGAAAAATACACTTAAATTGATAAACTTAAACATAAAAAGTATTTTATTCAGGATTTTGAATTATTTAAAATACTACACAGAAAAAAATGCTTGTACTTGTAAATTTTATCATATTAACAAACAAATCGGTTGTATGTAGAAACATTTAACATTTGAAATCTCAATTTATAAATACAATGAAATTGTATTTATAAATTGTATTATATTGTAAAACAATATTTATACCAATTGAAATTGCGGAAACTATGTAGAAAATTAAACATTTAAAATTATCAATTAAATTGTTAATTTTTTTTTTAATTCACTTCATCTCACCCTGACAACTTATGCCTACTCAGTAATGGAAATATTCTAGTAATTACAGAAATTACTAATAATTTTTAGCATCAAACATTGTAAACAGAATTGTGATAAATGGCCAAATTTATAATGAAACAACTGATGTTTTCAAGTATCCAATTTCATCAAAAGAAATTGGATTGTATAATGTAAAAAAATTTAATGAAAATTATGCTGATATTGGTATAAAATTAGTGCAAGTTAAGTGTATTCTTACAAATTTTCATAATGAGACAATTGCTATAACTCTTTTACATAAATAATGATTGCTATAACTCTTTTTACATAAATAATAAAATATAATTAAAATTATATATATGTATATATAAAAAATTTTTATCATTTTGATCAAACACTTTAAAAGGGGACTCTGACATTGGAATGCACTTTTTCGAACATTTTGAAGGCGCAAATCAATGTTTTGACAGTGTTTTTTAAATAATCGGTTATATATTCTTTAAAAGTACTGCTAAAGTACTTTTTGCAAACGTTAGAAAAACGCTTTAAAGCAATGTTTTAACAGTGTTTTTATTTCACAAACGGTTGTAAATTTTGTATGAAAAGTGCTCCTAAAATACTGTTTGTGAACGTTCGAAAAGCAATCCAAAATAATGTTTTTCAACGCTGTGAAAAGGTTTTTTTTTGTACCATTGACAACAAACGCTTTCACAGCGCTTTGTTTTTGTACCGTCTTCAATATCCTCCTGGGTGAGGGCAACTATTTTTTTCAACAAATGGGAGATTTTCTAACATCATAATTATATCCACCATAGGTGTTGGGTGATTTCCTTTTATGCTGAAAAATTATAACCAAAAGAGTTGCAAAACTCTTTAAAGTTACAAGCAAAATCAGGGTAGTTTTTAATTGAGTAGAGCACATTAGCAGTATAAATATTAAAATTTAAGATGTTTGCCTGATTAAATTAGTTGCCTCGAAAATGCTGATACCATCAAAAATATTATATATTGTTATTAAAATGGTTTAAATCCTGAGTAAAATGGAATCGCCCGGTTCCGTAGATTTGCCCATATATTTGTAATTTTTACCAATTTTGATTAATCGATTAATCGCATTAAATTATACGAATTATTTGTTGTTCGGAATTTGGACATTTTAAATTATTCGAACAATTTTTGAACAAAATTGGTCGATTAATTGAATAACGATTAATCGATTGAATACCCTAATTCCGACTATAATTTACTGTATGTATGAGTTAAATTTATTTCTTATAAATAGTTTGATGTTTTTTAGAGCATCACTAAAAAATTAAACTAACATGCTTCCGAAATTTTTAAATTGAGTTTTAACTTCTGCTATCTTCCAATTTTGAACGTTATGTATGTGTAATAGGTGGTATTTATGGGTTAAAGAAAAAATTCAATAAAAAATACTGAAAAATATCAATTTAAACAGTTTTTAAATGCATTTTTTAATTTCTTAAGATGATTTGATTTTTTTGAAAATTTTAATTAAAAATTAACCTTTTACTTATTAAGATAAGAAAAGAATAATCTTAACTAATGCACAATTTTATTTTTTCTATCTTCGCTTTTAGTTTTTCTATGACTTTAGTTGACACTTTAGATACTTTAGTATTATTAGGTGATTTTGCAGAATTTGAACACGGCGTCAAGCTAGTAATAAGAGATGTTCAATTTGATACTGATATTGTTGTATCGGTTTTTGAAACCAATATCCGCATGATGGGCGGATTATTATCTGCACATATATTGGCCGAATATATACAAAAGAAAGCACAAGTAATGCCTTGGTATAAAGGTGAACTTTTAGAAATGGCACGAGATTTAGGTTATCGTTTGTTGCCTGCATTTAATACTTCAACTGGAATACCACATGCACGTGTCAATTTAAGATTTGGCATGAAAGATGAGCAATTAAAAAAATCAAGAGAAACATGTACAGCTTGTGCGGGTACAATATTATTGGAATTTGCAGCATTGTCAAGACTAACGGGTAAGAAATTTAATAAAAATTAAAATTTTCGTTTAGTGTCATTTTCACATAATCGCTTAAGTTGAAATTTGTAGGTTTGCGAAATCACAAATTTCAAGGAATTAAAAAAAATTTGCCGAGGGCCTATCGATTTTTGTTTTATTTTTATTTTATTAAAATTCTAAAATTCGCGATCTATTCAAGATTTTTATTAAAATCAGAAAAGTAAAATTTGTCTTACTTTGAACAGCTACAGTTTCCCTAGTTATTGTCGGAACCTAATAACTCAAAAAACATTTTGATGGCATACTCGTCTATATTTGTATTAAATACGCACTTTAAATCAGTGGTCGGCACAAAGAGAGAATGTGAATGTATTGTGAGAAATGAGTTTATCATTTCTAAATTTATATTTGTAAATATATTAAGAACATGAAATAATGAAGAAATGTAATAATGAATGAATGCATGAATGAATTAAAGAAATAAAATAAAAATAATTTATAGTAATTTAGTTTTTTAAAATAATTCATAATAAATTTTATTAAACACATTATTTCAAAAATATTATTTTTTTGTATATAAATTTTTTATTCTTTAAAAAGTATTCCATTAGTTAGTAAATTTTAATGCACTAAAGAAATAAAAATAATTCATAATAAATTTCCTGTTCTTGTAAAATTTTAAGAGTGTAATATTTTTCTAAAATTTCTTAAACAAAGCGACGTCAACCTGCTTTGTTGAAAGCTACCATGCTACTGAATAAATTTTACGCTCTTAGTTGAGAGTTTTGTTGCCATTCGGGTTGTGTACGTATGAAAAGCCGATTATGATCGGCCACTGGTGGCTATGAGTGCCGACCACTGCTTTAAATGCAAATGCACTTTTGGAGTGTATTTATTTAATCTGATCTTCACTTTAATTTTTTAGTTTATTTGAAAACCTTAATGAAAATTTTCACTAAACTAATGCATTTTTTTCACAAAGTGAATGAAATTTTTTTTTTTTTAATTTTATTGAAACGCTTCATAAATTTTATGAAACTCTTTTTAATAAAACCTTTTCATTGCTTGTATGAAATTTTTAATAAATAATATGAAATGAGTATTTGGCCCACTTAGAGTGCCCCAATCGAGTACAAATGTATGACTGACCCCCACTAACTTTGGAGGGCCGACCCACCCATGCAAGTGGCATACCCCCTGGAACCCCCTGGGGGGTTCCCCATACGAACATTTCAAAAAATCACCATTTTTGCACTTTCGTACTTATTCAGAATTGGTGCTCAAATGTCCCACAAATCTGGATTTTAGGGAGAAACCACCCAGGTGGAAAAATACGATCGTAAAAACGTTTTAAAAGCATTTTAAAAGGTGGTACAAACGTTTTCAGAATATATCGATTTACAAGTTTAAAGCGTTTTGACAATGCCCCAAATGGTAACCATGATTTACGGTGTGAGGGTGGTATTTTATAACGTTTTCAAAGCGTTGCAGAAAAAAAAAAAACTTTAAAATGCTTTTTCAACCGTCAAACTAGCGTATGTAGAACATTCTGGTTTACAATTTCAGAGCATTTTGAAAACGATCTTTTTTGTCCCTTACGGGTCTTTTTTGTCCCTTTTTAAAAAGGGGCGAAAAAATTCCCTTTCATTGAAGAGTTAGAGGGTTAGAATTTTCCACAAAAATGTTCCTCGTAGTGTTTTACAAAAGTCCGCTCAACACATACTATACCTAAAATGGAAGGTTCACAAAAAGAAAAAACATAGCCATTTCGCTGATTTCTTCATGTAAAGTGCCAAAAATGGTGATTTTTTGAAATGTTTGTTATATTTTTTGTATAAAAAAGTGTTCTTTCTTCAAAAACATACACACAAAAGAATTCTTTCTTCGAAAGAGTGCAAAAAGAAGTCCCTTTCTTGAAAAGAGTAAAAATTGAAGTACCTTTAAAAGTATATATGCTTTTAAAGGTACTTCAATTTTTACTCTTTTCAAGAAAGGGACTTCTTTGAACTTTGTTTTTTATGAGAGTTCAGTAACCTGTCTTAGGATTTGTCTTTTGACATGTCACAAGGGGTCAATTTCCCCCTCCAATGACAACGCCATGTAAAAGTGACCAGTCTATTTCATATAAAGGGGCCAGTTCGGTGACAGTTTGTTAAAATTTCCCGTAGGGTTGTTTTAAGTGAAAAATTGGCGATATCAACCTTTCATCAAATTACATAGTAAAATTTAGGCAGTACTGATCAGTTCTGTACAAACTGTATATTTTTGGAAATCCTATAAAATTTCCTTAAGTCATGCATTATTTTTCTATACAAATAGTCACCAGACTTGAAATTGCAGCACTTTAAACATGACCAAATTTTTCTTTGTTTTTAGCGATTTTAAAAGAAAGTTAACACTGATTTAGTATTAAAAAGTTAAATATATTACAACACATTATTTTTAATATAGATCAAAATTTTGCGTTTAAAGGTGTGGTATGATAATTCTAAGCACTTGAGCTCTGTAGGCAAATAATTAAAAATATGTGCCACCCTTACATCAAATGAACGCTCTAAGAGTAGTCTTGGAATCTGAATTTGGCGATTTCGTCCAGAATTACCAAAAGTAAAAAAATGAATTCAAGTATATAAGGTCACTATTGTAAATCTTGAAGAAATAAAGTAAAGTTCTAGCTTTAACATAGATCAACCCAAAAATATAGAAACATATTTCGTCATATGATTACGATTAAGCCTCCTTAAACAAAATAGATAACGGAATACCCTATTAAACAATACTGAAAGTCTTTTCATAGTACTACCAAAAATGCCACTATATGTTTCAATGCCGTATAAAAATATAGGCATGATTAAAGAATGGATAAGCATAACCTTGATCTCCATAGGTAAAATTAAATTTACAATATATAGCTTATGCAAATAGTTGACTCTAGAAATGACATAATTAATATGTTTATTGAAGTTCAACTTATTGTCCAACCACAAACCAAGACTCTTGATTTGATCTACAAACTCAATATTAGTACCATTAATATTCTTTATCAAATCCAGTGAAGGGGATCCAAAGAACATTGCCTTCGCCTTATCCGCTTTAATACAAAGTTTGCTATCTAACATCCAACCCGTAATATTGGAAACGCAGTAATTTAACTGTTGTAGCAAAACATTTGAGAATTGGCTCTCACCACTAAATAGAAAAAACAAGTCATCTGCATAAGTAAATGATGTACACGATGAAAAATTAATACAGTTGAATAAATCATTGAGATATATATTAAACAATAAAGGTCCAAGTACCGACCCCTGAGGAACTCCACTTATTACGGGTAAAACATTAGAAAATTTATTACCAGATGTGATGATATAAGTTTGCAAGACGAAACAGATAGACCAAGATTCCGATATAGTTTAGAAACTAAAATACTTTGATCGATCCTATCAAAAGCCTTCTGAAGGCCAATAGATAAAAGAACATTGACATGGTCAGTACTCAAAGAATTTCGAATTGTATCTGTTAGTCCTAAAATAAGCGATTTCTACCACTTCTAAACCCTTCTTCTTCTTCTAATAATAAAAGAAATATCAGAAATGTGATCCGATAACTGGTTTTTCAATAACATTTCTATAACTTTAGAAGGTTTGAGGTTAAAAAGAAGAATAAACCTTCCTCAAAAGTTATAAACACATTAAATTTGCAAATCAGACTAGATCTAGTTTCTGCCTTTTTATGGACAGGCTTCATCAGTGATCTTCCATTAAATTGTATTATTGTTTATATTTTTATTGTCAGATTGTCTCTATATGAATAATTTCAGAAGTGATCAAACAGACATATACAAACATTCTGCTTCAGATTTTCTCTGTTTATCTTCTTATTTCCTGCGTGTCACCTTTTCACAAGTATTGCCACATTGACGTATGGTTTTTACGTACAAGTGCAGGCAATTTGTGTATATTGGAGACGGACAGCCAACAGGGCATTTTTATTTTTTATAGTAAAGTGTTGTTTTTTTAAACGCGTCGTATAGACCAAATACAATTAATATTGTCGTTAATATGTATTTTTATTTATTCTAATTTAGTAGGTTTGAGGAGGCTTTCTCTAACTTTAGAAAGTACTGGAAGTATAGAAATGGGACGCAAATTCTCAAAATCACTAGATTCGCCTACTTTCTTAATAGGCGAATCTTAAAGTAAAATAACAAAAACAGCGGTCCAGTTTTATAGTCAGAACTGAAAACGATTTTTTTTAATTAAATATAACTTAAGTATGAGATTTTGTTTAAAAATTTCATACTTAAGTCAAATTTTAGAAAAAATTAGTTCTAAGCTCTGACTATTTTTATCAATGTTGCCAAATAAAATCCCGATAGGGACACGGAATTTTGAAATGTGTTTTACGCTCATATATGCGTCCTAATGAGGACATTAATAATTTACAATAAACTCGGTTCACGCTTAAATCGGCTTAAACGATTATGCGAAAATTACACAGATTTATTTAAGCTTTAGAAATATATATTAAACTGTTTCAATATTTATAAACCATATTTATATTTAAGGTGATCCAATTTTTGAGGCCAGAGCTCATGCTGCCATGGATGCTTTATGGAAATTACGCCACCGGGGGTCTGATCTCATGGGTACCGTTTTAAATGTTCATTCCGGTGATTGGGTACGACGTGATTCAGGTGTTGGTGCTGGCATCGATTCCTACTATGAATATCTTTTCAAATCCTATGTTCTGTTGGGTGATGATAAATATTTGGCACGTTTTAATCGTCATTATAATGCCGTCATGAAATACGTTAGTGAAGGTCCCATGCTTTTAGATGTACTTATGCATCGTCCACATGCAAAATCCCGCAATTTTATGGATGCATTATTAGCATTTTGGCCAGGTTTACAAGTTTTGTCTGGTGATCTAAAGCCAGCCGTACAAACACATGAAATGTTATATCAGGTAATGCAAATGCACACATTTATACCAGAAGCATTTACCGTCGATTTCCAAATACATTGGGGTCAACATCATTTAAGACCAGAATTTATAGAATCAACATACTTCTTATATCGTGCCACCGGTGATCATCATTATTTGCAAGTGGGTAAAAAGGCTTTAAAAGCTTTGCAAAAGTATGCTAAAGTTCCATGTGGTTATGCGGCTGTAAATGATATACGCACTGGAAAACATGAAGATCGTATGGACTCATTTGTATTGTCTGAAACATTTAAATATCTCTATTTATTATTTACGGATCCACAAGATTTGATACTAAATGTGGACGAATTTGTATTTACTACCGAGGCACATTTATTGCCATTGTCATTGGCACAATTAGGCAATTCGACTTATAGTAAGTTTATTTTTTCCTTGTACATATTAAGTGGATGTTGGTCCGAAAGTTTATTTTTCTGTTTGTTTTTTCTTTGTCAGACTTCCGACAATCTGAAGAACATAATGTTTTAGATTTTATGCGAACTTGTCCTTCTTCCAATAAGCTTTTTCCTGAGAAAGTACGCAAACCTTTACGCAACTTCATTACCGGTTCGTGTCCGCGTACTCCAACTACCAAACGCTTACGGGCATTGGACTTTCAAGCAAGTAATGCTGATCATTTACGAAGTGTTTATGACATGGGCATCACAATGGTTTCTTTAGGCGATGGCAAGGTGCGACTGTTTCATAGTTTTTATAATGTGAGTTTTCATTTACTTTTTGAGTTTGTTTCTGTAGTTATTTTTTTAGCTTGCTTTTGATTTGTAAAACTTATCTTTCTTTTTGTATTGCTTTTTCATTAAGTGTCGAACATAGAGCTTACACATCATTCTAGAAAGTTCACCAATTACAACTAAATCTCAAAACATAAAAATTTTAAATTTGAAATTGACTTTATTAGTGTGCATTCGGTTTTGTTAATTTTGTGTACGAAATCCAGAAAAAAATATTTATGTTATCACAAACCTTAAAAAAAAAACAATGTCAGAGCGTACTACTACCACCCAAATTGTTAAATTTAAAATAAAAATATATTTTAAATATTTGTATAATAAGCATGAATTGTTTTAATTGCTAGCCTGTGAGGCGGCACTTTATTTAAATGTATTTTATTTATTGCTGATGTATTATTTAATGTTATTTTTTACTTAATAGGCCAAATCTTCTGAAGATGGTGAAATGGGTTTATTGTTTATGCAAGAAATGTTAGAACTTACAAAATTACAATCACTGAATCAGTTGGCACAGTTACAGGTAAATATTTATTTCTTTTTAATTTCAAAACACCACTTGAAAAAATCAAGCAATATATACCTTCTTTTCTTCTTTGGAAGAAAACAATGCCACAAATTTTAGTATCATAACGATATATTTCCTTATAGAAAAACGTATATTTCCTTTTAGAGATTTCAGGATTTTCCATCTTGCAAAACATTGGCATTTAAAATAATTTTTCCCATAACACAAATCCAATTTTTAAATAATATATAGATTTAACACCTTAAATCTGAAATTTCTTTTGAAAAACTTTCTGTGATGTCAACTTTCTACGATTTGAATTTGAAGACTTCACAATTACAAATCCGATTAAGTGGTTGGAAATTCTGAATTTTTAAACATTATACTACCGACTTTTTGGGTGTATGTATATAAACTCCTTTTTTGACTCCTGGTTCGTATTACGGTTCTTCACACATTCTCCTGAATTACAAAATCGATTTTTACTTTTTACTATGTTTTATAATCTTTTTAAAAAATTCCGACATTAAGATTTTATATCAATGTGACAATTCTAGAATGATTGTTTCTTTTTATTTTCCAATATTTATAAAACCAGTCAATCATCGACAACAAGTAATTTATGTTACAGTTAGTGGGCTTTAAATTATCCTAAATCAATACTTAAAATTATGTTTAATATTAGTACAGTGGCACCTCACTCAACGCAACCCCCGATGAACGCATTTCCTTAGTTATCGCAACAACGAAAAGTTACTACAATCAGTGTGTTCATTTACTCGAATTTCTTACTACTTTTACTACAATTGGAAAGTTTTGTTTAATTTTTGTATTGATTTTTTCCAGCTGTAGTAAATACAGTAACTTGTATTAGGTAAACGAACACGCTTAATATTTGAGGTTGTTAAAAAATGATCTATTGGAAACCAGACATTTCTTTATGAATTCAGCACATTTTGCTTAAGAAAATTTTTGACACAGTTACACAGAAAAAGTAGGCACCAACAATGAAATTTGTAAATACAAACAACTTTTTCAATTCAAATTCGATTTCTATAAAATTTTTTTTATTAGAAATGTTTGTAAATTGTTATTTTTCATATAAAAATTCTTTAAAAATAAAAATTCAAAAACCCAAATCAGATAGTGAAAGTGCCAGTCGACATTGGCAGTGCTGTCAAAGTGTGTTCTTGAACTTCGCAAAAACAATTTAATATTTTTTAAATTTTCCTATTGCACTTTGCTTAAAAGACAGCCCTTGTTTATTCAGAAAATTTTCTAATTTCTCTGCAGTGACAAATAAAGCAAAACAAAAACGTTGCACTGCGGTAAAACACTGGCGACACTGCGTTTATCTGGTTTAGGCTTTAGCCTAAAGCCCAAACCACATAGTGAAAGTGCCAGTGAACAGTGGCGGTGCTGTCAAATTTTCTTCTTGAATTTCGCGAAAATAATTTAATATTTTGAAAAAAAATTGTTTTTGCGTTTTGTTTAAAAATAGCTCCTGTTTATTTAGAAACTTCTCTAATTTCTCGGCAGTGACAAATAAAGAAAATACAAAAAACAACAAGAACAAAATTTGACAGCACTGCCACTGTCCACTGGCATTTTCGCTATGTGGTTTGGGCTTAAAGCCTAAACCACATAAGCGCAGTGTCGATCGCAGTGCGAGGTTTTGTCGATAAAGCAGTTTTTATATCTTCTCTATTTATCTCTGCCGAGAAATTAGAAAAGTTTCTAAATAAACAAGAGCTGTTTTTAAACGCAATAAGATTTTTTTAAAATATTAAATCGTTTTCGCGAAATTCGAGAACAAAGCTTGACAGCTCTGCCACTGTCCACTGGCACTTTCACTATGTGGTTTGGGCTTATGTTCCCGTACTTTACCGCAGTTACTCAAAGTAATAGAACCGATTTAATATTTTTAAAAACTTCTTATTGTGTTTTCTTTAAACGCAGTGTCGACAGTATTTGAACGCAGTGCGGAATTTTGTCGATAAAGCAGATTTTTGTATTATTTTTATTTGTCACTGCCGAGAAATTAGAAAATTTTCTAAATAAACAAGAGCTGTCTTCAAACGAAATTTTATAAGAAATTCTTGAAAATATTGAATAGTTTTCGCTAAATTCAAGTACAAAATTTGAAAGCACTGTCACTGTTCACTGGCACTTTCACAATTTGGTTTAGGCATTTGTATTCATTTTATTGGAGAAACATAAATAAAGAGTTTATAAGTTTCTCATATAAATCCCTACGGGAGTACCTTGACTTATGCTGCACACTGTATGTCGATTTTTAGCTGGGTGTATAAATTTCTGTCATTAAGAATTGTCATGCAAAAAAAAAAAAAAATCATGATTCAGAAACATGTTTGTTTGTTGTAAATAAAAAAATAAATATTTTGCAGTTATTGTATTGCATGCAAATACAAAGCAATAAATATTAGGGGTTTTCATATAAATTCGTAGTCTAATCGTAAACGTTGTCAACCTGTTATGTTTATAAGTTTAATGTCAAAATCCATACATAAAAAATATGTTTTATATTTATACAAGGTTTACGAGGAATTTACAAGTTTATATGAAAACCCCTATTGCACAATAAATTATAGAATAGATAACAAAACCTTCTAAAATGTTTCTGCTTAACATTCAACATCAACAATTCTCTTTTTTCTTACCGACAACTATAATTTATTTATATATATACGCCCTGTTTTTATAAAGCGAATGGAATTTATCCTCCAGAAGAATTGTGTATATTTTGTTTTTGTTACAAAATACACACAATCCTCAAGCGGAATTATACCGCTCGTTTTATAAAAGCAGCGGGCAAGCAAGTTTATTGCAATTATCTGTGCTAATAAACTTGCAATTTGCTATTTTATTTTGAGAGTAAATTTTGTCATACTCTCTGTAAATTTATATTTAGTAATTATTACTGGCATTGACTGGGAAAAGTAACAAATGCACCTATTTTCGTTATATTAGCTGTATTCGCGTAGTCAACATTGGGATCCCGCGGGATCTCAATTTTACTAAAGAGCGTTCGCATGCTCGACAATTGGGTAAATAAGAGCAGTCATGAGAGATATTCTTCTTCTTGCATGAAGAAGCCGAGACTTTTTTTTGTATAAAAGTTTGGGTAAATTGTTTTTATCAGCTGTTATATCATTAGCTGTGTTCAACTATTCACTCATTTGAATCAAAGACCTAGTTTACAACTAATAGCTCTTTTAGTGGAGTCGCTTATTTTATTCGTTGATAAAAATATGTGTATAATTTACAAAAATTTTAGTAAAACTTGCCAAACTTTCTTGGTAATATTAAGGCACGCGAGGGAAAACTGCTAAAGATAGAGCAAAACAAAACACCTCTAAATTGCTCTATTGTGATTGATTTAAGATGTTTAGGGTTGAGTTTTGCTGTATCTCCAGCGATTTTCTCTCGCGTATACATGTGCCTTTACAACTACATAAAGTTAACGACAAACTTCTCAAGACGCTTGTATAACGTTTTAAAGAGATAAATATAGAAATAAATCGAAGCGTTTTTTTTTATTACCACAATCTTTTCCAAGTTTAATAAAGAATGTATTACTTTTTGTAAATTAAAATGATTGAAAAAATATTTTTTATTAAAATTTTTGATTTCAAGAGCGATTGCATTAGAAAAGCTAACTAGGTCTTTACAAAAAATTTAACTAGAACTAGAAAGAGCGCGCACCAAAATTAACTATAATGCCCAAGTCTATTGACGTTTGTTTTTGGGCTTGAAATATGGTTTTTCGCGTTCGCGTACATTTTTGCCACTTCGTGAGAGTATGCTTTGTTAACTCTCATTTTACCGAACTTTACCCAAAAAGCACGCAAACGCAAAAAGAGATATTTGCAAATTTTAATTTTATAATAATTTAAAATCTCTAACAGTGTCCCATCTAGCACTTCCAAATTTAATACTCTTGTTGAACTTTCGTCGTACTTATTCCTCCCTTTTATTTTTTAGGCCGTTGCATATACTGTCGATGACAAATCAATTGAATGGACAGCTTTAATGGCTGGACCTTCACACTTTAGTCCCGAATTGACCGATGAAGAATTTGTCGAAGGTGAAATTATTATGTCCGACCCATTGAGAGCTTGTGAGGATACTTTAAAAAATGCTGAACAAGTTCGTGGTAAGATACTAGTAGCTGAACGTGGTGAATGTACATTTGTAAGTAAAGCACGTTTAGCACAAAAATCCGGTGCGTTAGCCCTAATTGTTTGTGATAATAAACCCGGTTCATCAGGTGAAACACAACCAATGTTTGCTATGTCTGGTGATGGTATTAATGATGTTAAAATACCCGTAGTTTTTATGTTTTCACAAGAATTTTCAAAACTCTCTACTGTAATGCAACGAAAACCACATTTAAGTATACGCATTATGCAAATGATTGAATTTAAACGTTGGCAGTTGGCTAAAGAAACTAAAGCGAATGAAACCACAACAGCAACGGCAACAAAATCTACAACTACAACGACGACGACAGCGAAGAAAACTAAACCTGATAAAGAATTGTAGTGATTACTTTAAATTTTTATTTTTTAGAAAAATAAACTGGTAAACAACTAAATATTACACTAATAATTTTTACTATCAATTAACCTACATTTTTTGTTTTTTCCTTTAAAATATTAAGGTGATCTTTATATTAATCTATTTTTAAAATGTTTGAAAAATGTTTAATTTCTTTGACGGGAAAATTGTTTACTTTTCAATCCATATACGTCAAGCTTTAACTACTTGCAAAGCATTTTTTAGAAAAGGGTATTCATACTTACATTAAATTAATAAGTACTTTTCAATATTTATAATTTGAAATATGCTTAAATTTAAGATAAAACTATATTTTCTTGTAGCAATGGTTATAATTCGAACACTTGAAAATTGAAGATTTAAAAATTTTGAATAAGTAATAAATATCGCTGATGTTTTTTTTTTTAATTAAGCTCTTTTAACAATATTACATTTTGTCAAATTCACAATGTAAATACACAGAAAAAATCGTTGCTGAGTTGTTGGTAGCATATCAACTAATAAAGTTTTTTCGCATAAATTATGCAAACATTAAGCATGTGAATGTGGAAAACAAAAAGCAACATTGATACTAGCTGTATTTTCGCTCATACCTATCAACATTAACCCCGTATTCAAAATTAAAAGTTAGTAGCTTCTTATAGATCGCGTACAACGAGCTGTTAACTAGAATGTTTTTTAGGCCTAGCAGCTTGTTAGAATAGAGTTTATTCAAAATGATAAAAATACAAGACTTTATATTATTATGAATGTAATTTTTTATTTTTTGGCGTTTGATAACAGAACATTAGAAGGAATTTAGCAACAATACTAGAATGAATTTAACAACAGTATTATGAATAAAACTCATGTTAACTCTATGCTAAATTTTCATTTTGAATACCGCTGTAAGTATTTAAATTAAATATAACCGATAAAACTACAACAAAATTTTAAACAGTTAATGTTTATAATATTAGCGGTATAATCGAAGAAGTTATGTTAGATGCTAAAATGTATAAACGTTGAGTTTTAAATATTGATAATTATCCGCGTTGAAAGTTAACGTGCATAGGAAAAGTTATGTGTTAGATTTTGTCTCAAAAACGTTTTTGTGTACTTTGAGTTTTTTCTGAGATAACGGCTATAAATATGTAGTTAAGTCGAAAACTCAGCTACTAATAAAGAATGTGATATTGTAAAACAGGCTTTATTTTGTAACATAATGATAGTTACCCAGTCAGAAATTGCCAGAGATACAAAAAATCAAACATACCACTGGGTAACCGCGGTGTTAAAAATAAATGACTGGCAGAACTCTTATTTTGGGACGCTTTGCCAGTGTTTGCAAAGCGTTTTGCCAATATTTGTTTTACAAAAATTTTGGTTTGTTTTACAAAAATTTCGGTGGTTTATAAAAGAACACCCACTGGCAAATAATGGATTTAGAGTGCTGTGCCAACGTTTGCAACCAGTGGTTATCCAGTGCAACCTAATCATAAATTGCAAGCGGTACAAAAATCAATTCACTGGTAGAGCAATGCTTTTATAAAAATGATGATGCGTAGTTAAAAAAGGTTTATAGTCAGAAGGTTCTGAGTTCAGATCCGGTTGCAAGATAATTTTTTTTATATTTTTTTTATTTAAACTTTATTTACCTATTTGTTGATTACAATATAACTACATATAACCTTTGTAAATTACCATTTAGTAACACATAGTAAGCTTTATGCTTACGGAATCCAATACCTAATAAACAGTTAAAATAAAAACAAAACAACTGTATTTAATGTATACTATTATATAATTAAAGAATAGCTGTAAATTAAAATTTTTTAAAGCAAATACTAATCATTTAGGAAAATATATGTATATTAGGCTTATTTTAAATTTAGAAAATATAATGCATAATAATAAAAGAAAGAGAAATTGAAACCTAATTAGAAAAAGATTTTTATTTTAGGGCAGCGATTATAAAATTTCCCACAAATCCGTCAAATATGTATTTTTTATAATCATAACTGAAGCAATTCTGATACAAAAACAATTCCCTAAATCTTTCGAGAAAATTTTTTTTGTATGCAGTGTACGGGTTGGAAGCGAGAAAGTGTCAAAATTACAATTTCGTAAAATTTATTATAGTTTATTTTTTTTATATAAGATTCATTGCAAAACAGCGCAAGAGCGTTAGGGGGTTAATATCAATGTATTGGCATTATGTATTCCTTTTTAGCCTTCCTGCTTTCTCAATTAATTTAAAATTTGTTTCATTTACAAGATAAGTCACTTAACGCTTACTTTACGATGTAAATTCCTACACTTATAAAAAAAAGTTAGTACAAAAGTCTGTTAAAAGCGTTCTGGCACAAATGAACTGATTTTTTCTGTTATTTTGTCTTAAAATTTAGGATTGAACTAATATTTTTGTAAATCCCATTTAGCATAACAATTAATTTCATCCGTATTTAAACTAACTTTGCATTCTAATTTTTAGTAATTTATGTTTCTTAAGTTTACAAATTTTTCAGTTAATTTAAACTATAATTATTTCCCAATGTTTATATATTTGTGTCTCTGCTATTAATATCACATAGAGATGGCGCTATATTTTCATAATTTTTTATTGAAAATCACAAAATGGCTTATATCTCGGCAACTAAGCGAGATAGAGCAAAATGGGCAAAAATTCGATACTCTGAACATATCCGTAGAGCCCAAAAACCAAGACTGTAAGCGACATTTTAGCAGAAATTTTCAGTTAAATCAGGTAAGTTTCTGTTGAATTTAGAATTTTGAACTATTTTTAAGGGATTTTTTACGAGTGTAAGAAATACAAATTACTAAAAATTAGCATACAAAGTTAGTTCAAATACGGACGAAAGTAGTTGTAATGCTAAATTAGATTTACAAAAAATATTAGTTCAATCCTAAATTTTAAAACAAAATAACAGAAAAATTAGTTCAATAAAATCAGAACGCGTTTAACAGACTTTTGTACTAACATTTTTTTTTGAGGGTACATAAATTCAATTAATATTGGAAATACAATACATATAATATTTATCTTTAAATTGAAATTACATTAAAGTTTTAGCAATCACAAATTAATATGTTAACAAATTTTAAAATATATTAACACTACAAAAATTTTGTGTGAATTTTAGTCGTTTATGCCGAACATTTTCTTATTCTCCTTTGTATTTTCGTAAATATTAGGTGTTTTCGAGTAGTCAACATTGGGATCCCGCGTAACCCCATTTTACCAAAGAGTTCGCGTACTCCACAATTGGGTAAATGAGAGCTGTCATGAGAGAGTAATATTCTTCTTCTTCTTGCACGAAGAAGCCCAGACTTTTTTTCGTGTAAATTTGGGTAAAAATTAAAAAATATAAACTATAATAGCGTTACCAAATACCACGTTCCAGTATTTTTTATTTATTCCTTTCGAAATTTTGTTCCTAAAAATAGCTTTTGATTATATGAATAACCTTGACGTTAATTTTTGAGCTTGAAATATGGGTTTCTGCATTACTGTGAGCATTTAAAAATTTTTTTTTATTTTATTTATCAGAACCTTTAGCTCATTTTGTTTGCTCTCATTTTACCAGACTTTATCCAAAATTACGTCGAACAAACCTATTGTGAGTAACCGAACGAGAATTTTATCGTCTTTTCACATTATGTTATTGAGAACAAAAACTAAATTATTAATAATAGAACTAAAAACATCTGTTAATTCTTTTACAATTTATTTTCGTTTTTTAAAGTTTTAAGATTTTTCTTGGATTTGTATACCAATTTATATACAATTTCTTAATATACTCGTATGTAGTTTTTTTTAATTTTATTGAAATTATTGTATTTTTTTTATCAAAAATTAAAGAAAAATATTTTGCAGATTTGTTAAAAAATACTTTTTATTAAATTAATAGGAATAGAAATAGTTCTTTATTAACTATTATTTACTTTTTTTTATTCATTTATATGAAAGACTTCAGTTTTTTATTAACTAAAAAAAAAATAAATTAAAAATTGTAGACAATTTTCGTTTTGTTTATTGAAAGCTAACTAAAATGACTTAAATTGTTTATTAAAAAATAAAATAATATTTATATGGTAAATATAATACAAATTTTAAAGAGTTAAGGGATTTTTATGAACTGGAAAACACACATTATTTCATTATTTACTATTTATTTTATGAAGACTTGAAGGTTTTTTAAATTTGATGATTTTCTAATATTTTTTTTAGTCAAGAAATTAAGTGAACTCAAAATGTTTGATTCTTTTAAGTAGATTGAAATTTTATAATCTTCTGAAATTAAATTTTAAATAGATAATAAAAATTCTAATTTTGAAAATTAAATTTTTCTCAAATTACTTTTGTTGACTATTGTGAAATTTTCCTTATATAAGTTATTAGTTTTTTATTTAAAAGAAATATAAGAGATTCTTTTAGATTTAATTTTATTATATTTTAATATTTTTACATCTTTTTTGGAGTTTTTATTATGGTATTTGTTATATTTTTTTTTTGTCTAAGGCACTTTTAAATTAATTTAACTTTTTAACACAATATTGTTATTTATATTAAAATTAAATATTTGTTAATAAAATTAGATCAGATTAGATTGGTTAAGTTTAATTTAATAGATTTATAAATAAATTGAATATTAATTATAAATTGCGCGTGTTTTCTAAAAAATAATAAAAAATTAATAAAAAATCAGCGGATGTGTGTTGTTTGGTAGGTTTTTCCATTTGTTTGCTGTTTTTGATGTCATTACGTCCAAATTATAGAAAACTCACAATTTTTAATTGTAAAAATTAAATAGAGAATGCTAATTTTAATTTTTTTTTTCAAATTTAACAATTTAAAATTAAATTTTTCTAACTATTATGGGGTTTCTAGAAAACGTTCGTTGTCAAACAAATGATTAACTGCATGTATTCTGTTCTTGTGTTGCATGTATTTTCGTTCGTCCGTGACAAAACGCAATCTAGAAATACCATCTAAGTGTAGGCCAATAATAAGAACGTGACATATCGCTTAAGCCCTGTATTTTGTTCCAAAGGGCGGAAAAATTTCTCTATATTCAATTGACCTCTAATAAGACAGAAAGTTTTTTGTGAATGAGTATGTTAGTTTATAATACGCTGTACATTGGCTAGTGCACTCAAAAAAGTTTGACAGTAACTACATGACTGTTGTATTTTACAGAAACTGGAGTTGCATTTGTTTTTCCATGGAAAAATACAAAACAACTATTATGATAGTTACTAAAAAAAAAGTACAGTATTTTGTAACAGTTGTTTAAAGCAGTTATTTTTATTATTATAATACACAACTACCAAAACAGTATTTTTGAATTACAAATCAAAAATACCTGTTTAAAGTTATTTAAAAAATTAAAAATTTCGTTGAATGTTTTAAAATTCTTGTTTAGTTTATATTTGATCAGAAAATTGTATCTCCAAGGTATAAAAACATATTAATTGGAGAATCATTTGGAATCTTAACTTTAAATATAGATACACTCAAAAAAGTTTGGTAGTTACTATATGACAGTTGTTTGTATAGTAATGAGTAATTGTTGTTTTTAACTGTAATTCCCGTTGTTTATCTTTGAAAAATAACAAAACTATTGTGAAGGTTATTTAAAAAAACCACTAACGAAAATTACTGTATTCGTAACAGTTATTTAAAGCAGTTATTTTTTATTTTATAACAAATAACTTAAAAAAAAAGCATTTTTCAGTAAACAGTTATATTCGTTAGTTAATTAAAAATAAACAATTTCGTTGATTTTTTAAAATTCTTGTTTAGTTTATATTTGCTTTTTTTTATATAACCTTAGTTTGTAAATAAAAGTCAGAAAATTGTATTGTATCTCCAATTCATAAAAGCATAATAACTGCAGAACTGTATGGAATTTTTACTTTAAAATTTTAAGTATGCCGAAGTAATTATACATTTTTTTGTAATCAAAAGAAAAAAGATGTTTTTTTTTTATTAAAATTTATTTTTATAATGAAAAAAATAAAAGTAGTTTTTGTATAGTTGATATTTTAATTGGTAAATGAATGATTTTCGTTTGATTTGACACCACATATTATTAAATTTAATGTAGGAACAGCAGTTTTCTCTAGTTTGACAGTTGTTTTAAAATTTTGTAGTCTACATTTGTCAGTTATTTTTATTATATTATTAGTTATTTTTAATGAATTTGTTAGTTATTTTTAAACAGTTAAAAATAACAATATGTTTAGTTATTTCAAAGTTAAAAACATTTGTCGCCTTTTTAACGGCATATATCTTTCTTTCAACTATCAGTTTCAGTAGATTCTACTGACAAACTTTTCTGAGCGTAGGGCGAATTAATTACACACCGTTTTTTGTAATCGAAAAAAATGTTTTTGTTTACAAAAATATATTTTTATTTTACCAAAAAATTAACTGTAAAAAACAGTAAATTTGATAAATTTGATCAGTTGTTTAAAAATGTTATTGTGAAAATTTGTTAGTTATTTTTACGACATTGTTAGATATTTTTACTGTAATTTTCAGTGTTTTTTTAACAGTTAAAAATAACTTAATTTTAAGTTGTTTTAAAGGTACACTCATAGAAATAAATCCGTAAAAATAGCAGAAAAAGTTACTAAAAATTAGTTAAAAATGATGCTGCAGAAAAAACTGCTAAAATTAGCAGATTTTTTTACTAAATACTAGTAAAATGAGAACAGCAAAATTAAAACTGCTAAATTTACAGAATTTTAGTTATATTTAGGCTAACTTTTAGTTAATTGAAAATAGCAAATTGTACTGTAAAATCTGCAGAAAATTTTGCTAAATATTTGTAGACTAAAAATAGCAAAAATAAACTGTTAAATCTACAAAATTTTTGCTATTTTTAAGCTAAATTTAGTTGAATGCAAATAGCAGTCTATTCTGCTAAAATCAGCAGAAATATTTGCTAAAAAATTGTAAACTGCTGTTTTCAAAAGGCTCGATTTTTATTTGCATTTAAAAAAAAATCGAAAAAAAAACTTCGAAAATTTTAAATTTTTTGGTGATTTTTTAGGCTACTAATTATTTAGCAAAATTTTTTGCTGATTTTAGCAGGTTAATTTGCTAATCTCCATTTACAAAAATTTAGCTCATATATAACTAAAATTCTGTATATTTAACAGTTTTAGTTTTGCTGTTCCTATATTACTAATATATAGCAAAAATAATCTGCTAATTTAGCAGTTTTTTTCTGCAGCATCATTTTTAACTAATTTTTAGTAGTTTTTACTAAATATTTTACGGACTTTTTTCTATTAGTGTAGGGGAATGTCGTGTACATTGGAACGCAAATACATTTGTCAGTTGTTTTATTAACAGCTAAAAATAACTTTATTTTTAGTTAAGTAAAGCTGGGTGCGTGTACCTTGGGACGGACAAAGTAAATTTCTGAAAAAAATTAAACTAAACTAACTTTTTAAAAATATGCAAGATATTTCAAGTTTCGGACTTAAATCTGTTAAAAGTTTGTAATTTTCTAAATGCAATAACCAGTTAATTTTTTACTATTTCAAATAAGTTAATTACAAATTATGTGCGTATACTTCAGAACTTTTTGAATATTTTCTCTGCTATATATCCAAATAATTTCAATAAAAATAGAAATCAGTTTAACTGCAAATAATGCAATAAATAGTACTACTGGCAGTTTTTTTTTGTACCGTCGGTTTTTTTTACGATTTCCTAGGTTCACGCTAAATTGTACCTTGGAATACTTTCGTTTTTTTTTAAATAACAATTTTCTAAATATCTTTGTCGTATGTTTAACTGAATATACCTTTGTTTTAAATTTCAGTAGATTCTACCGACAAACTTTTTCGAGGGTAAGTTAAATACAAATAAATTTCCAATTCAATTCCATAGGGGATTTCATACAGAGTCAGTTAAGGTAGACTTAGCTATACGTGGACGTAACGTGACGAGTCTTCTTATGGAAAATCTAATAAGTTAAAAGAGCATAATTTGTAACTTTTAAACTGTTATAGGCTATAAGTACTTGGCAAAATTTTAGGATTTAATAAAAGATGAAGTAAACTCAAATCTAATTGTTAATTTTTCTTATTTTTTGCTCCCGATAAGACTTCTGAGCTCTATTATGCCTAAGAGTAGACTCTATTGTTATTTATTTATTTTTGTTGTTGTAATTATTTATGTAAAATTTATAGTAATAAAACTGCTGAAACTAATACTATTTCTAGGGGATTATTGAATAGGAAGTTTCATATTTCTCTATTTTTTCTTTAATATGTAGTTTTTAGGTCTCATAGTTTTATTTTTTGTTTAATAAATTTTCAAATATTGTTAAACATTTATGTGAAAATTCTTAAGAGTTGACATTTATTTAAAGTTTCGTATTTTTAATTTATGTAGATTTTAGTTTTATTTTTAAAGTTAAATTTTATTATTTTTTATGCAAAAAACTAGGCCTCTAAATTAAAACAGGTTTGAATTGTTTTTGTAAAAAAACTAATTTAAAGTTTTCAAAACATTGTTTAAAAAAAAAAAGCCTTTAAGTCTTCTAAATTTATTTTTTTTTTATAATTTAGTTTTAAATTTAATTAAAAACTTTAGAATTTTATGTATATATTTTTGTTTGAAAAAAAAAAAATTTTTGAAAACCTACCACCAGAAATTAGTTTATTTCATTTATTTACAAAGTATTTTTAATACTATAAATTTAAATGACAATTATTTATTTTTTAATAACTAAATTTTTATTATATGTATATACTACAAATGTGCAAGGTTTTTATTTAATATTAACTTAGACAAATATTTTTAAAGTCTAATAAGCACTTAAAATTATTTGAATTTATTTGTTTAATTAATTTGTTTTTAATTTTTTTTTAATTAAACAATTACTAGTACAAATATCACGGTTTTACAGCTTAAAATCGTAATTTAATTATGTTTTTTTTATTATCAAAAATAAATTTTATTTAAAATTTGTTGTGAAAATAAGATTAACTAAAAAAAAGACAGAGAAAACAAAAATCATTTAGGAAAACGAATTAACTTTAATATTGATTTTAAAATTAAAGTAATTTCAACGAAATTAATTTATTTATACTACCCCTGTCTACTTTTTATTAACCGGTACTGGGGATATGAATTGTATCCCCAGTACTGCTTAATATAAACACTTTTAAACTGAAAACGATAAATTTAAAAATAATAAAAATCAATCAAATAATTTTTAAAACAAATTTTTATAGCTACATATCGAGGGCTTACATTTAATAGGGACCGTCTATGATTTTAAACATAATGAAATTTTAATTGTAAACTCTATAATTTATAGTAATAAAACTGCTCATAGCTCATTTATACAGAGAAACTAATCTACTTGATTAAAATTACTCCAACATTTTAATCTTCATTGTTTACATATGCATATTTGTTGGTCTCGTACTACATGTTTAAGCATTAATAGTTAAGTTATAGCAAAAATAACTTTTATTTTTGCTCGAAAAAATAATAATATGTAGAAATTCTTCCACAAAAAGTTAATGAAAAATAAAAAATCGCCCCTTATACGTTTCGATTTCCAACCATGTTGATAATACGTGAATTTGGCGTTCCTGAAAAATTGTATATTCGTTGCTAGCCCGTATTGAATGTAAGCGTTCGATATAAAATTTTATAATTTTCATTTTATCAATAGTAAACTTTAAAGTTTTGTTTAAAATTACTTCAATTTTGAATTAAAAATCAATACTAATAATATATTTTCTTAACAAAAATATTTACTTAACGAATACATATGATTTTAATGCAAAAATTGTAATCATTTACTTTAGTAGGTTTGAGGTTAAGAAGAAGAATAAACTTTTTTCTCTCACTTTACTTTCTTTAAAATGTATACAAACTGTATTTTTAATTTTTTTTAGATAAAACTTTTTTTTAATAAAATTTGTGTTAAGTTTAAAAAATATAATTTTAGCAAAGGAACATTGTCTGATCATAGTAAAACAAATTATATCTGCGGAATTTTGACAAAAGAACTTAAAATTTAAAAAAATTTATTTTCGCTAGAATTTAATTTTTTGGAAGAATTTTTTAGAGACCATAGTGGTTTATAATATCAGTTTCCTTGACCTCCTAAAAATGCACATCGAAACACAGAATTCTAATAAAAACAGTCTTTTGAAAAAGGTCTTAAATTTTCATTCATTAAAGTAGATTTCTATGTATTTAAAAACTTGGGCAATAGTGTGGCTTGACTTGGTTTATTTTTAAAGCATTCTGATTGATTAATTTATTTTTAACCAATCAAAATACTTAAAACATAAATGTTTTTATATGGTAATATAAATAAAAAGAATGTTGAAACATTTTTAAAGCTGATTTTAAATACTATTTTAAAGTTAGGCACTTGCTTTACAGAAAAAAAATAAGTTCTATTGTCAAAAGGTCGCAGATGTTCTTAAAATAAAAATAACTTTAAAAATAATAAGAAAAAGTATTACAAAATATGTTTAACGAAATATCAAAACATGTGATGTAGATTTACTGTTCTCTAGAAAAGTTTTAAATGTTAGGCTGGTTTTTATAGTCTGCACTTAACTATTTACCGGCACTTAAGCGCCAGATTTTTCAATCAATTTTGACAATTTATGTGTTTCTTTATAACTGAATGGCCTTTGACTGTGTTAAACAATACAAATGAGTTTTATAAGTTTTTATAGATTTTAGAAACAAAATTTAGCTTTAAATTTGATTAAAACTTAAATGTTGACTATAAAATTTGGCCCTAGTTTTAAAATACTTTCATGTGATGATTTTTAAGTTTTTAATTATTTAAACTAAGTCTTTGTTGTATATAGTGATGTTTTGTAAAACATATATCGTAAAGAAATGCATTGACCGTTTTTCTATAAAAAAATAATACATTAAAATAGTTAAAAAGAAAACACAATCATACGCAAAAGAGGCATAACAATAGTGAAATTAAGTTTTAAAACAAATTATTTTAACAATTTTTTCAGTTTATAGAGAATTAGTAGTTTTTCATATTAATTTTAGGAAAGAAATTTTTTCTTTGAATGTCACAATCTTTCCACCGCACACGCTAATACGAATACATACCAAAACAAAAGCACATGCTTTGATACAACTTGTGAGGTTATGTTACAAAAGTTGATAAAAATCTCAGATGTGTTTTGTCATTTTCACTCATAACTTTGTAGCGAAAAGTAGAGAGTGTCATGAATTTTGTTGTGTAAATTAAAATCTTTAAAGTAAAGTATGCTTTCCTCAACATATGATTGCAATTTTCTATAATTTTTGAAGAACACATTACACTAAAACATCCAAAATAAATGGGCTTGTAATAAATTTTACTTTCAGTTGAAATTGAAAACTATAAGCCCTACCAATTAAAGTTGTACAATTGTCGTACATTTTTGTTAAAGTCGACTTTAGTTAAAATTTTGGGTAGTAGTGTGCTTTGACTTGATTTGTTTTTTAAGGTATTGTGATTGTTTAATTTGAATAAACAATCAAAATGTTTGAATAAACAAATATACATACATATTTTTAGGGTTTTCCTACACAAAACAAATAAATCCGTTAAAAAATAAATTGTCTTTAAATTGAAAATGTTTTATAGTAAGGGCCTATAATTTTAAAACTGCTTCGATGTATTATCTTCTTCCCAGATTTTCGGCGAAAGTAAAATTTTTCACATGCCAAAATAATATATTTTTAAATTAAATATTAAATAAACTAATAAAAATAATTATAACAAAAATAGCTTTCGAAGCTGTGTTATTTAATCTTAAGTTTTTTTTTTAAGTTTTACTGTTTTTATAAAAATAATCAGATGAATTCGTTAAAATATTTGTATAAAAATCACTATTTGAAAACACTTTTCTTTAAAATTGTGCAAAAGCATTTGTTCTGCACAGATGTCCTGTCAAACTCGTCCAGAAATTTTCATACAAAAACATTTTAAAATTAGTGTTTTTCACGCAATTTTTTTTTTTAAGAATTCGTCTGATTCTTTTGCAAAATTACTCAGTTAATCTGTTTTCTAAATTGAAATCAAATCCTTTCAAATATCTTTCTTTCCTTTATGCATTTTTTAGATTTCCAAGGTTTCTTTTATAAACCTTAATTTTTTACAAAAATATGTGTTTAGATTTGAATCTACATTTTTTGCTTTTGTATTTTTTTTTAGAATTTTATAAATTTTTTCGATATTTTTTTTGTGTTTTTTTTAAATTACATTATAGTCTTTTTTTGTGTCAAATTTTTTTTAAAAATAATTTTTTTTTATATCCCTTAAATAATGAATTTTTTTCATGATGTCTTTTTCACATTTAAGCCAAAAAACATAATAATACTTTTAATTTAAATAATTCGATGTTAAATAACTTTAAATTGGTTTTAAAAACGCGAATACTTGATTAAAAAAATATATTTTTAGAAAATATTAAATTTTTGTTATTTAAATTCTTTTAAAGGTTTTTTCTTCATATTTTAAGCTTAATTTTTGTTCAAAGTTTTCTATTTTCAATTTTATTTTTTACCAAATAATTGCCATAAATTATAGAAAACTCCAGACTGATTCCACCATGAAAAACTCATATCTGTAAGGGATAAACAACGTGTCCATAAATTACAATTAGCATGAAAAGTTTTTCAACTTTTATGCTTAATTAACCACTATACGGCGCAGCCATTTCGCGTGCCATACATAATTTTCAATTCCGGATAAATAATTTTACGTATTAATTGATTTGTCTTACCCGCCAACATGGCACGACGGGTATCCTTTTTCAATATTTTAATGCCTGGCTTATGTACCAGAAAAGCATTGTCCAATATATGGAATTCATAATCTAAGACACATAAAGCATAGCCCTAAAAGAAATTTATAAAAGATTTATAAAATTTTGAAATCTTCAAAAATTACATCTCATACCTGTGTCATTTTATCACTTTTACCCTCCCAACTTAATCGTTCATCATAGTGTGGCTCTGCATTGGTTCCTATATATATGGGTTCCCAATGTACAAAATAGCCCGTTCGTTTTCCAATATGGAAGACACTTAATTCGTCTGTTTCGTTGGCCGCCATCCATTCTTTAGATTTTGGTACACCATGACAGCTAGCACATACACGTTTGTGAAAAGGTATGGCTTTTCCCGAACGCAGGAACTCTTGTAATTCAGTTTTATCACGTGGCACTACACTACTCTCATCCACTTCGAAAATGGATAGAGGGAAAACACTAGAAGAAAAGGATATAGTATTAATTAATATTTGAAAAGTTATAAGGAAATTTTATTAGAGTCAAATATGTTATTTGTTTGCAAAAATAGTTCCTAAAAACGAAGAATTCTTAGCAAAGGCAAAACTTTAACGGTGGATCTCATACTACAGGTTTAAGCGTTAACTAATAGTGAACTAATAGTAAAATTTGTTGTAGTTTTGAATACAATTTCTTGACATTTTCTTTTGTTTACTAGTTAAGTTAAAGTTAAACCTACAGTATGAGGCCCACCGTAATAGTTTTGCCGAAGTTAATTTTATAATCCAGTCTTACTTCGTAGTTCACTCATTTATTTTTTGTGCGTTCCCGTACGTTACCGCGGGTGAAGTACGGGAACAGACATTTTATTGTCCAATAATAGTTACTTTTATGGTCCACTTATACACCCAGAGAATTATGGCAATTTAATTTGAATTAACTACAATACCAGTTGTATTCAGTTAAAATAACTGCAATATTAGTCTATATTAAATGCATTGTAGTTAATTTTAAGAACTTTTTTTTTAAATTTATTTCAGAAAATCTATTTCCAGATGACTTATATATTGGTCTTGCCCGCATTTGCTTAAGTTGAAATTTTTTTTCCAAGTGCTTTGCCGGGTCCTTTTGAAAAGCTGGTCCTTTTTTCTAATGATGTTATCATTTTGGGAATGGGAAAGCACTTTTTGCCACTACTTGTACCACCTATTAAAGTGTCTTGCCATCGCTTTCCCGTTTGTATTTTTCTGACTGGGTACGTGCCAAGTTTTGTGATCCTAGCTTCATTGGTTTAGGAGATACACCAAAAATCCCTTTTCACAAATATTATGGGTGATAAAATCAAACTAAACTTCGGTTGTAAAACTATCAATATGGACAAAGAAAAACGGTCTAGCAGCCCATCGAACTCGGAGGTAGAAGATGTCAAAGAGAGAAAATTGGAATGAAAAGAAATTCTGGTAAAAATGTTCATAATTGTGATTTAATGTAATAAACCCATACGAAACTGGCAACACGGACAAAGCAGAAAAGTCTAGTGGTCAATTCCGCAAAAACAAAACTGGTGTTACCTAGAAGACAAAATAATGTGGAAAACCTATGCTCTTACAAAAGAAAATAAATAGCTTAGTGTAATTCTGGTATTCCTTATATATTCCTTTCTGGAAAAGGCACATTGAGGAAAGGCTTTGTTCTGTACGAATGGATATCATTCATTGCAGGTACACTATAGTAGTACACTCAAAAAGTTTGACAGTTATTACATGACAGTTGTTTGTGTAGTAATCATTAGTTGTTGATTTTAACAGTAATTACAGTTGTTTTTCTATAGAAAAAAGTAAAACAACTTTTATGACAGTTATGACAGACAACTAACAAAAAGTACTGTAATTTCGTAACAGTTGTTTAAATCAGTTATTTTTAATATCATAATAATCAACTACCAAAACAATATTTCTACTGTAAACAGTAGTTTTTGTCATTATTGATATATTTCTAGTTTGCAAATAAAAATCAGAAACTTGTATTGTATCTCCAATGCATAAAAGCATAACAACTGGAGAACGGTTTGGAATTTTTACTTCAAATTTTAAATAGGTTGAAGTAATGACACATATTTTTGTAATCGAAAAAATAATTATTTTTTTTAAATTAAAATATACTTTTATAAACAAAAAGAATTGACTGTAAAAAACAGTAGTTTTTACCGATTTTGTCAGTTGTTTTGAAATTTTTGTAGTAAAAATTTATCAGTTAATTTTACGACTTTGGTAGTTATTTTTAATGCATAATAACAAAAGTTTTAGTTATTTTAAAGGTAAATACCTTTGTCTCCTTTTTAACTGCATATACCTTTGTTTTAACTGTCATTTGCAGTAGATTCTACCGACAAACTTTTGTGAGTGTATAATTGATACAAAGAAACCCAGTCAGAAAATTACGATTGGCAAGGTGTTGGTAAAGCGTCGGCGAGGGTAGTACAAGTGTTGTCAAAACATCCGATTTCCAACTCATACAGCACTGGTATGATGTCGAAATGACAACAACGGAGGACGGTTGGCTCCAGGTGTTGGCAAAGCGTTGGCGTTTTAAAAATTCAGTACATTCTTAGTACTTTAAATACAATAAAGTTAAATACATAAAACAGAAAACGTAAAAAATAAAAAGTGCTAGAAACATACATATGTATAAAATGTTTTGTAAAGTCAACGCTTTGTTACACCCGCGAATAACGTTAATTGACCGTCATCCGTTGTTATCATTTCGACACCTTCACAGTACCGTAAAAGGAGAAAATACGATGTTGCGCCAGTACCTTGTTTATTGTACCGTTGGCAATTTCTGGTCTATTGTTGTTGTATATTTTATTCGTATATTTTATTCAACTTACCGTGGTGATTTTCTCTGTAAATATGGCTCATTTCGTGCTATCATCTCTAAGAATTTTTTAACTAAACCGGGATTTGGATACAACTCAATATCAGATGCTAAAATAAAGTGTGTAATGGCAGAATCGCGTGCAATATTACGGCCAACATTTACAGGGTATAACAGTTTCTTTTGCGTTTTATATAAATGACCCGATGTTATGTTGACATATGGAGCTGGCAGCGTACAATTATAGCCCATTTTTAAAGCATCACTTGACTTGGGTATAGATTTCGGGATATGTTTGGTACTAAAATAAACATGAAATGTGGCAAACATGCGCACTAGATTACTTTCAGGTATACAGTCTCTTAAATATTTGATGGCGTCTAATGTGGGTTGGAAGTCAGTACCGGGAGCATGCATAGCTATGCTAACAGGAGCATTCCATCTAAGAGGGTAGTATGAAAGACAAAGAATATGTTTTATTTCAATTTCATACTGGAGTAGATGGTGAAAATATTTAAAAAAAAAACCTTTTTACAGTTACAAACCTTTCTAATAATGGTATTAGATTATCTAAAAATGTATAATCTGCATGTGTGGTATAGGTTATAGATTCATGGCACTTGAGTTCTCCATGTTCGGCACGTATATAATTTTTCAACACCCAAAAATCTCCTCTTTGAAGGGTTTCCGCCTCAAAGGGTTTGTCATAACATTTTAAAATGCTACGTAAACGTTCATCAAAGTCTTTTTCATCACCAGTGACTATATAACTACCACTGATATCAGTATTGGAATTATTGAGATAAGTATTACCCCCCGGAGCAATATTACCAATAACAGCCGCTGGGTCTCCTATATTGGGATCCATTTCGGGCGTTTCGGCATCTTTTACAGCCGGAGGTTGTTGTACATCCGATAAAGCTCCACCACTATCACTAGGAGCTGGTGGTGGCTGTACAGCGGCCGGTGATGCCGGTGCCTTTTCATCATCTTTATAAGCTATTAATTGTTCCTAAAAGTGGGAAAGAATTTTTAGTTAAGGAATACAAAATTATGGTCCATCTAACTTACACTTTTCCCTAATGGTTCTCTGACCATTCCCTGCTGCTGTTGTTGTGTCGCTGGCTGTTGCTGGTCTTGTATAAACAATTGTGATCCGGTTGTAAACGTATATCTATTACCAATCATTACATGACTGCATATGTATAAAATCACAGCAATATTTATAAGGATACTGCATCGAAGCAGCCAATTGCGTCGCGTAAACATTTTTTGCCCTAATGGTTCAAAACGCATTTTAAATACGTTTTCTCTTGTCGTTGTTGTGCAATTTAATTTATTGTAAGTAATGTTGAAGCTGTTATTCTTTTACAAACTCCTTCGTAAAATGTGTTTCGGGGAATTAGTTTTGAAAAAGTTTTCAAAACTGTTTGGGAAATTGCAAAAACTGAGGAACTGAAAAGAGAAAAAAGTAAAGAGATATAAGTTTTTTCTAGAAAATTAATTTCTTAATTTTCACAAAAAACAATGGGTTGTAAGCAAATTTACACTATTTCGACAGGCATTTATATGGCGCCCAATTCTCTACACTTTTTACTATTGTTCTATGCAAGGTGGCTAAATCGTTTCTAAACTAAATACAAATTTACAATAGAGTTTAATTTTTTTTTGAAAATAATTTTAAATTTTAAAATTTCATTAGAAACTTTCAAATCTGAATTTAGATTAGCCGGTTAATATGTAATTTTTTTGAAAAACAAAAAAAATGGTATATGCAGTTGAAAAGGCGACGAAGCTTTAAAATAACTGAAAATGTATTTATGTTACAATGCGTCCGTGCACTGTGAGAAACAATAAAGAAAAGCTTATAAACGTTAAATTTTGAAAGAATATATTTATTAAATCTTATTAATTTCATTTCCACTTATTTATTCCATTTTTCACATATCATGTACAATATTAAATCTTATATTCAAAGTACAGGAAAGCAGTTTAAGGAAAATATATATTGCAAATTTAATACATAAGTAACGTATTGTTAAAACAAATATAGAGTGATTTAATATATTAATCAGATATAAAATTGACAAATAAATGAAAATTTTTTAAAATTGCGTTACGGTCGAGTTTGCTAGACTTCGTCCCAATTTTTTTTATAATTTTTAAATTTTTTAACAAAATATTGATTTGAAAAATGTTTTTTTCCTTATTCTTGCTTAAAATTGGCCATCATTTAAAATAAGCAGGTGCTTTTATTCATTTTGCCCCATAATTTATAAAGTACCTCTCGCTCAACACTGGTTTGGGGGTCCGTGAGCTGGTAGAAATGTCTCAAAGGGTCCGTGAAGCAAAACTTCCCAGTCAGAAAAATACAAACGGGAAAGTGGTGGCAAAGCACTTTAGCAGGTGGTACAAGTACTGGCAAAAAGTGTTTTTCCATTCCCAAAATGATAACATCATTAGACAAAAAGGACCGGCTGTTCAAAAAGCGCCGGAAAAGCACTGGAGGAACAAAAATTTTAAACGTTGGCAAAACGCTGGCAAAACCAATAAATAGGTGGTCTGGAAATATATTTTCCAAAATAAAATTTAAAAAAAGTTCATATGTATTTTTTTTGGTCCTGCCGTGATTTGAACCCAGGCCATCAGATTGGCAGACGATTGCTCTACCCACTGAGCTAACGAGACATATAATATTTGATGGCTAAACACATGGCTGATAATAGCTGGACAACTACTGGCTGTGCCAAAATGCTAGTACTGGCAAACAATTTTTTGTAACTAGTATGCCAGTGTTGGGAGGGCAAAAAAAAGTTGATCTTGAAGGAGCTTTCCCACAAACAAAAAAATTGATTTTATAAAACAAAAAAATTTTAAATTAAAAAAAATCCAAAAAAAATTTTTTGCTTGCAACCGGATTCGAACTCGGAACCTTCTGACTACAAACATTTTTTAACGAAGCGTCAGCATTTTTATAAAATCATTGGTCTACCAGTGAATTGATTTTTGTACGCCTGGTAGCATTGGCTAGGTAGTACTGGATAACCACTGGTTGCAAACCTTGGCATATCACTCTAAGCCAATTCTTTGCCAGTGGTTTTTTTTATAAACCACCGAAATTTTTGTAAAACAAATACTGGTAAAACGCTTTTTTCAAACGCTGGCAAAGCGTCCCAAATGAGTGTTCTGCCAGTCATTTATTTTTAACACCGTGGTTACCCAGTGGTATGCCAGTGCTTGATTTTTTGTACCACTGGCGATTTCTGACTGGGTTAGTGGGAACCGCTGCTCTAAAGACTTGCAGCATTTATATAAGTGCTATTCGATGTGGTGAATATCAAAATCATGGGATTTCGACGTAGACGTAGCTCAAAAACTTAATCAATAAATTTCAAGAACAAAATATTTTTTCTTTTTATTTCAATTTACTATACAGCTGCTATTCGAAATAATTTAAAATTTCAATTGAATTTCAAAAAATACTTTTGATTTAAAAATTCCAATTAAAATACAAAATGTTATTTTTGTTGCAAGTATATTAAAAAAATAAAATATAATACACAAATTAAAATTCCAGTAGTTTTTACAAATCATTTACTTTTGATTAAAGAAATTTATAAAGCCAGCTTTAGTTTTTGCAGGTATGTGGTGCAAGTTTATTAATAAAAAATAAACTTAGGCCGAATTTATAGGATGTAGATTATTTTTAAACTTAGTTTAACGCATTTTATAACTGGAACACTGCTTTTGGAATGTGGTTTATTTTTCAATAAAGACCAAAATTCTAAACGAGAAAAGTTGTTTCTACAAATTTTTTGTTAATAAATTTGGAAATGGATAACAATATTGATTTTCGGTTTAGCTAAATCAAGTTTAACTGACCTCCAAAAAACTCGGCTTTAATATATTGGAATATATAAATATAACTATCCGGTATTCAATGTAAACTGGGACCAGTCCAGGCATAGGGCAAAAATTCAAATTCCAGCATTTTTTGAAAATCATTTACTTTTTAGTAAAGAAATTCATAATGCCAGCTTGTTTAGTTTTAGCAGCAGGATTAGCAGATTTTGAATCCTTGGCGGATGATGGCGATTTCTTCTTAGAACCCTTTGGGGAAGGTTTCATAGTTACGGGGGAAGATTTTAAAGTTTTTTTGGTAGTTGACGATTGTGCCTTTTGCTTAGCTTTTTTGGTTATAACAAAACCATCTTCATCTAAGTAGGTTTCATCTTGTTGCGGTGCTGCTGATTCCTCTACGTCTATAACTTCTTCTTTCGACTCTTTTATATCCAATTTTTCATGTTTAACGGCTGGCGTAACATCTTCCTCATCATCAGAATCTAAAATACGTCTTCTTTTTGATGTGGTAGGTTTTGTTTTCGTGTCTTCATCATCATCACCACCATATATTTCCGCATCTGATGATATTATGTCTCTTTTTAAAGCTTCCAGCTTTTCTTCTTCATCGGAAGAGGCAACGTCTTCGGGTTCATCATCTTCATCAACAAAAAGTTGTACCGACGTATTATCGGCAGGTTTTTTAAGAGATTCTGCCGAGGATTTTGGTTTTTCTGCTTGCTTTTTAAAGAAATCTTGCATTTTTTTAGGAGTATGAGGTTTAACAACAGCTGGTGTTTTGGTATCCTCAGACTTTTTGGTAGACGATGCTGGACCAAAGAAATTACTGATACCTTTTTTAGAAGCCGCCGGCTTTTCCTTGGTTTTTTTCGTTTCAGTAGGAGAAATTTCAATTTTAGGAGATTTCTTTGTGCTATTTTCAGTTTTTGGTGAAGCCTTTTTAGAGGGATTAGCTGTTTCTTTGTTAGTATTTGAAGTATTATTTTCTACTACAGGTTTCTTAGGTTCTGGTTTAATTTCCTTCCTTTCTACAGCAGCAGTTGTTGTAGATGCTGCTGCTCCGTTTGTTGCTTTGGTTGACTGTTTTTTTAGTTTCACACCTTCTTCTACACTCATAGGTTTAAATAAAGGAGCTGGGGATTTGGCACCACCTGCCACTTCAACTGAGTATAGTGAAGATTCTGCATTCTTTAATTTGTTTAACCATTCATTTAATTTTTGTTCCTCTACCACTTTAAAAATTTCTTTTTTATTATCACCTCCTTGTAATCCATGCACTACGTAATGCTTCTCATATTTTAGTTTTTGTTTATTTTCCTGCTCCTTTAAATAATCGACCAAAACGTTGTTTACTTCCTCGTATGTGATCTTGTAATCATCCAATAATTCTGTGATTAATACTCGGCGATCAAAGTTGATTAAACAATTAGATAAATCTTCTTTTAGCTTATTTGAGCCCATTTTTGTTTAAATGATTATATTTTGTAAACTATTAAAGTTTATTTAACAAAAAAAAAAAAATTAAAGTAAAACACGATAGCAACGTTCAGCAGTTGATTTTTGCACAGCATAAAGAAAAAGCGGCAATTGTTATAAAATATGAGAAACAAAATGGAATAGAATTAAAATGAAACCACGAATATAAGAACAACATCTGTTACAGGGATGATAAAGTTGGTACCATAGTACTTTTTCTGGTACTATTAGAACCTGAAAAGTAATATGGTACTCAAAGCTTAGAGGAATGAATTCTCTTTTGAATGAAGTCCCTAAAAATACCATTCGACTGAATTCATTTTTAACCATTCATTCATTCATTTGGAATTCATTCGATCAAATTCACTTTTAAGAAATTTAATCAATTTATCTTAATCGATTTTGTTTATCATTGAAGTAATGGTTAGGAATTTATTGGATTTCTTACACATTTGATTTAGGAATTCAATTAAACATTCGAGACTTCCTTCGATGTGTAAAATTGCAGTTTGAGAATTTAATGAGTTTTATTTGATTTGAATTAGTTTTTCACAAAGCTCTCAAGGGCATTTTCTCGATGGGTGATTTGAATGAAATTCGGATATGTGACAAATACATGTATTTTCATTGCGGCTCAATCTCATGCTTAGAAGTTACTTTTATTTTTCAGTCAAATTCCTTATAAATTATTAATAAAAATTTTTTTTTTTTTAAAACGAGTAGTATTAAGTTGTACTGTAAATTGGGCTTTAGATTTATTTCCACAAAGCGTTAAAGCACTCGAGAAAAAAATATTGCCTATGTCGGTGATTCAATCAGCTACTTATTTGAAATATAGATGGAAAAAGCCTTTTTGGAGAATTATAATAAATAACGGAAAAATCTGAGATATCCCCTCTACAAGATTTACATTTGAACTAAAATTTCTTATACAAATGTGCTATTTTAAAACAAAAATATTTAAAACAAAAATCTACTGTGCTCAGAAGGGTAAAGTATTTTACTCCTAAGGGAGACCTGCTCGCTTATTTTTGCGTGACCATGTTCTTGTTTTACTTAATGGAAATCCAATTATACTAAATATAAATTTAAGATTAATTACCATACTGTAAGTTTGACTTTAAGATACTTGTGTGTACATACTAGTATCCCCGAGTGCTTTCAAACTCTACACATAATCTGGCTTACTTTACCCAGGGTATGGCCGCACTGTAATGGCCCACAAGCCAATATACTTCGTAAGTACACACAAGTAAGTTAGACAAAATTTTTTGGAAAATTTCAAATATTTTAAGTTTCATATACAATTGTTATATATACAATTGTATACCATATCGTAAGTACGCACAATGTGAAGTACACGAAATCGATTACATTGTGTGGACTTACACGTTTTTCTAAAGGGTTTTTTTTTACAAATTTTATATGCAATGCAAAAGTTATCGTTTTCCTTTTTCAGCTATAGTTTATAAGAAGTTCTAATTTATTTTTAATAACGCTTGTTCCGTTAAACGTGATTAATTATAACGTTTATTATCACCATCAAAGTTCAAACAATGAATGTAATGTATTGTAAATTTTATACTCTTGAAACTTATTGTTCTAACGAAAAATTTCTAATTTTAAATCATTTCTCGTATCATAAATTTCTACCTTAAAAATTTTCCATGCACAGATTTTTAACAGGTACTGTTTTGTTCGTGGAACAAACCTTATTTCTGTAAATTTTAATCATAAAAATTAATACAATTTTTTGATTTTTAGATTAAAATGGAAAAATTCGTATTTTGTCAATTTCGTATTAAAAAATCGTCATTTTGAAATTAAAAATCGTCGGATCGTTATTGGAAGATTTTTCATAGTAAAAATCGTCAAAATGAAGATAAATCCCTAAAACCGCCAACACTGGCAGCGAGTTGTATAATAAGTGGCGGTACAACTTAAAAAAATTGTTTTTTTAGATAACGGTAAAATGATTAAATTATATTTTAAAAAGAAAGTAAAATTGGAGGAATTAACAATTTGACGGAATTACCAAATTGAAGGAGATCTAATTGGTACTTATAAGTGAATATAAAACTATTACAGCAACTTTTGTAGTACTCTCAAAAAAGTTTGACAGTTACTACACGACAGTTGTTTGTGTAGTAATTAGTAGTTGTTGTTTTCAACCGTAATTACAGTTGTTTTCCTATGCAAACATACAAAACAACTTTTATGATAGTTATTACAGAAAACAACTAACAAAAACTACTGTAATTTCTTAACAGTTGTATAAATCAGTAATTTTTAATATCATAATAAACAACTACCAAAACAGTATATTTACAGTAAACAGTTGTTTATTATGATATTAAAAATTACTGATTTATACAACTGTTACGAAATTTTATGATAGTTATTACAGAAAACAACTAACAAAAACTACTGTAATTTCGTAACAGTTGTATAAATCAGTAATTTTTAATATCATAATAAACAACTACCAAAACAGTATATTTACAGTAAAGAGTTGTTTTTGCTAGTTATTTAAAATATAAAAAAAATTTCGTTGAATTTTAAAGGTTCTTTCTTAGTTTATATTTGTTCTTTTTTATATACATATATTCCTAGTTTGCTAATAAAAATCAGAAACTTCTAACGATTGGATTTCCAATGCATAAAAAGCAAGGTTGGCAACCGATACTTTTATAATACCGTTATCAGTTTCTAAACCCTTTTAAATTGATAACCGATACCAATATAGAAACTCTGAATTTAAAAAAATACCGGTATTCCAAAACCTTTCCCTTAAAACCGGTATCTTACCGGTATTGAATCGGTTTATAGTAAAATAATTTTTTTACGTTTTTCACAAGAAAATATAATTTTTTTATACAAAATTTAAAATTATTTGAACTCTATCTGTGTTTTCGATAAAAAAAAATCGTATTGCTAGCAGGCGTATTGCTATTGTTTTTTTAATTTGGTTTAGCAACATTGTGTTTTTTACAACAACACATCATTTATTGTGATAACACAATTCTTCAATAATACCGGTATTAGGTATCGGTAACACCAATACCGATACAAAGGAAATACCGTTACCGATGCCAATGCCAATAACGAAACAAACAAAAAATCGATACCAATACCGTTATTCATTTCGGTAGCCAACCTTGATAAAAAGGCAATAAGTGTGGATTCGTTTGAAAATTTTACTTTCCATTTTAAAAAGGCTAAAGTAATTACACATATTTTTGTAATTGAAAGAAAAAAAGTTTTTATCCATTTAATAGTTAAAAATAACAAAATTTTTAGTTATTTTAAAAGCAAATACCTTTGTCGGCTTTTTATCTGCATATATGTATATTAGACCGTACCTCAAAAAAAAAGTTCGCCGTACACCTTCTAAAATGAAGTGTTTTTTAAAGGCGATTTTTTTTTGCCGAACGTAGGGGTCGCCTTTTTTAATTTTTTTTATAGCTTTGGCATTTAAAATCGGATTTTAAAGTGTGATATATCGATTTTTTTGCCTCGAGGAGACCAGTGTTTTGCTATATAAGCTGTATTTTGTCTCATGTCTATCAACGTTAAGTATTTAAAGCAAATATACGTTAAACTGTTTGTAGTACAAAAAAATTTGAAACAGGTTATGTTTGTAATTATTCCGTTATAATCGAACGTGCGTCAGCAAAAGTTTTTAGGAAGTAGCGCGAATAAGTTACGTTAGGTGTGAAAATGTATAAACGTTGAGTTTTCAACGTTGATAATTATCGGTGTTGAAAGTTAACGTGCATACGAAAAGTAATATGTTAGTTTTCGTCTTAAACGCGTTTTTATGCACTTTGAGTTTTTTTCAGAGTTAACGGATATAGTTAAGTCGAAAATACAGCTATAGTAAAAATCCTATTAAAAAAAATTTAAAAAGGCGACCCCTACGTTGGGCAACCAATATATACAAAAATTTCTACTGGGGTTAGCGAAAAACTTTCTAAGCAAAAGTTTAATGATTTTTTAAGAGCTTTAATTTTCTGACATTAGGGTGGTACATTTGGGTGGTAGCAACTGAGATCTGGTGGGTAACTACTAGAACGCGATACTTGAGCTCAAAATGAGAAAAACACTGGTCTCCTCGAGAGAAAAACATCGATGTATCATACTTTAAGATCTGACTGTAAATGCGAAAGATATAACGAAAAATGTAAAATGGCGACCCCTACGTTCGGCAAAAATAATAAAAAAAAAATTTTTTGAAACCTCCTTGCAAAAATACTTCATATTGGAGGGTGTACGGCGCACTTTTTTTTTGCCTGTAAGGTGGTACGCTCTAATGTACATACCTTTGCTTTAACTGTAATTTTCAGTAGATTCTACCGATAAACTTTTGTGAGTGCAGTTTAAGAAAGATCGCTCCATAATTTAATTGCAATTAAAAAAAATTAAACATCATTTGTATTAATGACTTAAAATCATACATTGGAATTTTTCATTACCATTGAATTTTAATTACCATTAGTTCATACTAATGACAATGAAAAAAATTGCATTACCATTTAATGGTAATGAAATATTTTTCATTAGAAAAATCATTACTAATGATAATGAAATTACACTAATGTATAAAACAACTAATTACAATTGATTAAAAACCATTTGTTTACAAAAAAATTCGGACAAATGAAAACGAACAACTGGTTTGGCCAGGGAAGTTATAAAACATAATTTATTAAGGAGGATCCATTTAATTCCGTTAAACAAATAACAATGGAATGGAAAGTAATATTTAATTTCAAATGAGCATGAGCCTGAAGGAGCATATTCCATCTTCGATTTCAACGAGTTTTATCCATTTTGACGTTTTTCTGTCAATGGCAATTATTTTTTTTAATTTATTCATTATCAATGGTAATGAAATTTAAAATCATTGTCATTAATCAATGAAATTAAATTTTAGAATCATTACCATTAATTAAAAAAATGGTAATGAAAATAATTTCATTACAATTGATATCAATGTAATGGTAATGAAATCATCAATTAATTAGTCCACCTAATTATTAGTCCCATGTATGCTTAAAATACTAACAAATATTTTTAAATTAATTATTTTATAGTTTACCACAAATAAAATAATTTTAATCCTCTTATTGAAAAAATGTACAAATGAAATTTGTATTAATAATTCAATTGTTGTATATAGCATGTTTTTGTATTGAAAAAACCACATTTTATTGGCAAAAGTGCATTAACCACAAATTATGATTCATCGTGTTCATTTACCTTAAAAAAATATATATTTATGCTCATCATTATCATTGTTGTGAATTTGTATAAACAAAATATACATTTTTGTTGTGGGGAGGTCTTCTTCCCCCAACCATTAAAAAAATTAAAGTGTCTAAAAACACACAACCGCATACCAAAAAATAAAAACCAATTCACTAAAAGTACTTACAATATTCGTACTTGTCCGTCGTTCGCATGAAAATGGCATACATTTTCATTTTTATATATTTTTTCGGTTACCGCAAAATAAATTTAAGGTTTGCCAAAAAAAAAACGCAAATGAAACAAATGAAGAAAACTACAGTAAATGTTTTTGTGACACATAAAAATAAGCAGATGCATAAGAACTGGGGAGGATCAAAAGGAGCTAATGGGTCATACACACAAAATATTTTGAAGTTAAAATTAACTACAAATACAATTTAAAACGAATAAAATTCAGTTAAAAACCGGTCTACTCACATTTTCATTTAATTGAACAATTTTTTTATTTGTTTTTGACTACCAATAATTGACTATAAGAAACCGTAAAATCAACTTAAATTTAATTTATTTTTACTATAAAAATAACAAGCAAAATAGTGCGAAGAACTAAATTTTTATTTGATTTTACAAAAAAATTTAAAATAAAAACAATTCAAATAATTGTATTGTTGTTTTTTTATTTCAAACAACTTTTACTACAAAATACCTTTTTTGGTTCATTTTTTTAGTTTTACTTTAAAACAATAAAAATTGACTAGAAAATTTGACTTTGACGAAATATCCGTATTTTCATTTAGTTAGATTTTTAAATAACTTGTGAAAAAAGTTAAAAATTATTTTTCTTCAACGAAAAAATGTTATTATTTTTAAAAATAACTCAACGGAAAAACTTCAGAAACAACTAAAAAAAAGTGACTGTATTTCTTTTGTGAGTCTATGAATAAAACTTTGCAACTACTTCGAAGTAATTACTTTTGGCTTAGGAATGACTTTTAACACCAAATTTATCCAAAGACTTGTAGAACGGCATGAAATATAAACAAAAATCGAAAAATAAAATTTTTAGTCTACTCGCAAGTAGACTTAAATTGTGAAGTAATTGCTTAAAAACCCCATATTTCCCCCTATTAGTAATATCTATTTTTTATTCATACGGGCCAATGGCTCATATATGAATAAAACTTAGCAATTACTTCGAAGTAATTACTTTTGGCTTAGGAATTACTTTTAACACCAAATTTATCCATAGACTTGTAGAATAGCATGAAATATAAACGAAAATCAAGAAATTAAATTTTTAGTCTATTCGCAAGCAGACTAGAATTGTGAAGTAATTGCTTAAAAAACCCAATATTTCCCCCTATTAGTAATATCTATTTTTTATTCATACGAGCCATTGTTTGCTGTATTTTTATGCATTGAAGTTACAATAAAAATTTTCTGTTTTTTATTTGGAAACCCAAATACATAAATATTTTATTGGTTTTTATAACAGTCTTATAAATAAAATTTGTTGTTGTTTTTCATGCTATAAGACTGTTATAAAAATTTTGTAAGACTGTTATAAAAATAAAGTAATATTTATTATCAAAGAAATTTGTTTTGAATATTATACAGTTACTTTTATAAAATTCAGAAATTGGAGTTAATCAGTTTGGCAACTGAAGCATTCAATTGGTGATAATAATTTCAGCATCACGATTAACAAACACAGTGGCTTTTGCAGTTTACAGTAATTTTTTATGTCTGTTGTTTTAACTGCATTTAAAATTATTTAGTATAAAGTTTTACAATAATTTTCTTGTATGATATTTTAACTGCATTTGTAGTTATTTTTAACTCATTTATCAGTTGATTTTTAAAAGTAAAAACAACTACGTATTATTTATTTAAATGCAAATGTACTGTCCAGATTTTGAACTGCAAATGCAGTTATTTTAACTGTCATTTGCAGTTGATTCTACTGACGTAATTTTCTGAGTGCATATTTGCATATTATAATATAAAATCAAATTTTAATAACTGACTTTTTAATACGTAGCACAATATAACACATTCAACGTTTAGCACAGCCCTTGCGAACAACCTAATTGATTTAACTATGATTTTTTCTCTCTGTGTATTTATTTTGTTTCTTAAGACATATTTACAAGTGAGAGAAAACTGCTAGCAAAATACACCTCTAATTAGCTTTATTCTGAATGATTTATGCATATTAGGGTGATTTTTTCTATCTCTAGTAGTTTTCCCCCGCCTGTAAATGTGCCTTTATAAAAGAAAAATTCAAACGTTACCAATACCTACTATCTAATATTTCCCTCCATCAAAACTACGGCCTTTTTATTACTATTTAGCAATGAAAATATCATCAACATTAATTTATATGAATATTAAATATTTAATGAAGAATAACACAAATTACATGGATATATTTGATGGCTTACGAATGTAAAGTAAGGAAACAAGATATAAAAGACAATGTTTATAAAAGGAAATAAATAGAAGACAAAAATTTACACAGGAAAAAGGAAAACATTAAGCAAATATGGAAAAATATGGAAAAAATCGCAAAAAATAAATTATAAGAAGTTTAACGCAAAAAAAAATGTTTTTTTTATTAAAATATACTTTTATAATACCAAAAGAATTAACCGTGAAAAATTAGTGGTTTTTACCCATTTTTTCAGTTGTTATAAAATTTTCGTAGTAGAAATTTGTCAGTTAATTTTACGACATTGTTAGTTATTTTTAAAAGTAACAAAATTTTTAGTGATTTCTAACTGCAAAAAAGCTTTTGTTAGTGTAGCTATGGATGGACAGGGATGGATGTAACTGAAAAATCCGTAAAAAATAATAAAAACTAGTAAAAAAAATGAAGGGGAAATTTTACTAGTTTTTGTTAAACAACTGATAAATTTGAACACATTTTTATGCGAATCGTTATTATTTAACGTTAATTATGCACCCCGCGTACTTTTATTTTTACGCTATTTTTGTAAATTTTATTTTTTTTGTTTTGCTATTTATACAATTTTTTTTCTTTTTTTATACTAAAAATGTATTCATATAAAAAATATTATAAAATATTAAAACAGGAAAAATACATGCAAAACAATCACAAAATATGTTGTTGCCTTGCATGTATTTTTCGTGCTATAACATTGATTTTATATCTCATGGAGACGTTACTTAATATTGAGTTGAAATTTTTTGTCATTTACATTAGCGTTTTTCTAAATATCAATTTAAAAAAGTTTTTATAACTAAAATTTTATAATTAAATTAAACATTTAATTGGAGCAAACTACAAAATTTATTTCATTTAATTTTCTTTCAGCTGTAATTTTTGTAGTTTATTGTGTCATAATAAATATTAAGGTTAATTTCTGGCACATGTAACCACATTTTTTGTATTACTAAAGGCAATCAATATTTTTTTTTTATGTTTAAAATATGTTCGGGAGAAGAAAAAAAAATCACTTTAAAACCGAACGTGCACAAGTTATTTGTATTCAGTTATTGTATTTTAAGTATCTCATTAAAGCGTGAAGTATAGGTTTTTTGTTAAATACTTTTTGCACGCAATACCTGAAATAACTTAAAAATATTTCAATGACAAATGAAATTTTAAGAAAAACTTATTTTTTTTAAAAATGTTAAAAAATACCTATTTCATGATTTTCATGCTTTTAGTAATAGGCTGCAAAAAGTTAAAAAACTTGTACATTATTTCCAATACATGCAAAAACAGCGTGACAATTTTGCCTAAATTTTTGCACAAAATTCAACCGCAAATCGTTAAGTGAAATAACTGCAAAAACCACTTAAAAAATTTTCAAAACAATTTTTTTGATTATTATGATTCATTTTGCTAAACTATGTGCCTACAAGAAATTTAAAATTTTTACTACACTCAGAGAATTATGTCGGTAAAATTAACTGCAATTGCAGTTAAAAAAGTGTACACTCCAATACTAATTCTTGCATAAAAGCACAAAGTTTTCTTAATTGATCTTCTGGTATTCTTAATAAAATTATACCTCCTATATTTTTTTGTGTACGTTGAAAAATAAAATATAGAGTAGGCAGAAAAAAGCAAAATCCGATGTGTTTAAAGCAAAAAAATTTAAAATGTAGAAAAGCAAGAAAAAAGCAAAAGTAAAAAACTTGAAAAAACAACAGTTAAAAAAAAGTTAAAGTTAAGAGAAAAAATATTTTTTTTTGAGCAAAAAAAGTATTTTTGGGCAAAAAGTCTTAAAAAAGCTATTCAAAGCTCAAAAATCTTAAGAAAATGCTATTTGAAAGCTAAAAAACGGAATATCCAAAAAAACAAATATGAGTAAAACAAGCAATAAAAAGCATAAAAAGCAAAAACAGCAATTTTGTCTTCTCTGGTTATGATACAAAGAATATGTGTGTGCGAAGGAGAAAGAAACAAAATTTACTCTACAGGATGGAGTACTCCAGAATTGCTAATCGACCAGTGTTGCCAATATATTTTAAAACATGTTAAGTTGTACAATAAACAACAAAATTGTTTCGATTCACTCCATAATATTGCTCAACCGTCAATATGTTTGTACACCTTAGAAAGTTATGCCATAATATTGTGAATGTAAGCGGCGCTTTAGTGTGATCAATAGGTATGAAACTTAGCAAACTATTAAAACTTCTACGAAAACTTTAATTTTTATAAAACTTATAAAATTGTTTATAAAGCTTTATATTACTCACGAAACCTTATCTTAAAAAAATTAAATTAAATTCTTAAAAATTTTTAATTTCATCAGTACATTGACCTGATTTTTTTTTTGAATTTCTTTTACTTAAAAATTTAACACAACAAATTGACAACCAATTCATCAACTTGTTGATTACATTATAATAAACATAAAAGAAATCTATTAAAAAACAAGACTTCTTTATAAAATAAATCGCTCCAAGCAAAAAAATAATAGTAATAAGAAAAAAATCTTTAAAGAATAATGTGAAATTAACAAAAGAAATCATATATAGGCCTAAAACAAAATATTGTATAATTTAAGAACTTAAAATAATTTTAAGTATGATATTTTTAATAATGATTAATACGGAAGGCTTGTATTTGGGTTTAATAAATTTATTTAGATATTAAAGGTATTCATTTAAAGTATTTACGCCTCGTATACTGTGTATATGTTGTAAGTTTACTCGATTAATGTCAAAACAATATTTTACGAGCCCCGTTAAATATACGCTTACTTTTTTGTGTGTAAACTTATTCGTATTTATACATACATTTGAATATTGTCAAAAATAAAATTATTTTGAATTTTTTTGTGTGTTGTTTTTTATTTTCTATTTGATTTGTTTTCAAATAATACAAATTTAAAAAATTCTGTGTTTAATTGATGAAAAGATCGAAAAAGTGGCTAAATGCAAATTGAGATGTGAATGGTTTTAAAAGGTGCGTTCATACAAATAAACAGGTAAAGTTATAAATATACGCGATTACAAAAATACACGGTTTACGAGGGCATAAATCCAGTTAGATGAATATCACTATTATTTTGTTGCTGCTCATAAGATAATAGCTACACTGAAAAGAGTTTGACTAAAAATGATAGTTGAAACAAAAGTTAATTTTCTATATTATAATAACATATTTGAATAAATCAATATTTGCCATATACAATTTCTTTAATTGAATACATTTCAAAATGTATTACAGGTTGTTAAAATAATTCACGCACTCAAAAAATTTTGTCGGTAGAATCTATTGAAAATGATAGTTAAAACAAAGGTTAATTTTTTATATTATAATAACATATTTGAAAAATCAATATTAAAAGAAAAATAAATTTTTCTTTCGATTATAAAAATACTGAGAAAATATCAATAATAACAAATATAAACTAAATAAAAATTTACAAAAACTCAACAACGAAATTTTTAATTTTTTTAAATACTAACAAAAACAAATGTTTTCTGTGAAAATACTGTTTTGGTAGTTGTTTATTACATAATTAAAAATAACTGCTCTAAACAACTATTATGAAATATAGTACTTTTCTTTAGTTATTTTTTTCCGAATAAGTGGCGTAATAGTTGTTTTGTATTTTTCCATAATTACATAATTAAAAATAACTGCTCTAAACAACTATTATGAAATATAGTACTTTTCTTTAGTTATTTTTTTCCGAATAAGTGGCGTAATAGTTGTTTTGTATTTTTCCATAACAACTACTGTTTATTACACAAACGAGTGCCATGTAGTAACTGTGAAACTTTTTTGAGTGTGATATTAGAAAACAAAGGAAAATTTAAAATGAAAACAAGTGAATGAAATCCAACCTAGCTAGAGATGATACTTTTTCGATAGAAATTTTTATCTCTACGCAAGTTCTATCTCCTGTAAATGTACTTAAACTTTAAATTTCGGTATACGTTTCTTTAGTGTTTTCAGTATAAAAAATGATGAATTATTTGATTTAAAAATATGAACTTACTTATGTATGTTAATTGTTTAAAGAAAAACTCATATACCTGCAAAGAAAAAAAAAAAAAAAAATTAAAAGAGACATCAAAATAATAAAAAAAAATTGTATCATCTTTCTTTGATTTGAAAAATAATTTAAACAGAAAGTGATATTAATTTATGATCTAGAGTCAAACTAAAAAGAACATTCATTTACTTAAAAATAAGAGATCAACTAAATATTCCTCCATTCGTCTTAAAAAACACATTGACACGGTGCAAAAATATAATTTAAATAATATACATTTAAATTTAAATTTAACGGTTCGTTGTAATTCAAAAAAATCTGTGGTTATCATACACAGAGTTGAATAGAATCAGCTGAGATATCTTAAGAATTAAGGTTCAAAGCAAAATAGAGTAATAATAACAAAGGATAAAAATAGCATTGTTAAATTTCGTTGATGTTAGTCTAAGTTGAGTTGTTGATACGAAACTCGATTTTCTTTCAGCGGTCACATAAGTAGACAACATTAAAATATTAGCCCACACAAGACGAAATACACTGATGATGGCTTTGTAGCGAAAGCCGAAAATAAGTATTCTGTATTGCTGGTCTTATCGAATTCTTTCAAATATATTTTTATTCTTTGTAATTTACTTGTAAACAAAATTGTATCATCTTTCTTTGATTTGAAAAATAATTTAAACAGAAAGTGATATTAATTTATGATCTAGAGTCAAACTAAAAATAACATTCATTTACTTAAAAATAAGAGATAAACTAAATATTCCTCCATTCGTCTTAAAAAAAAATTTCACTAAATCTAAAACTTTATAAATAAATCCAAAAATCTTATGTATGTATGTAACCGACTGGTCCAACTATATGTCCTAAAGTTTATAAAAAAATCCACTGGGTCCGAATTCCACAGGGCGATTATCGTCTGACGATATCGTTTTGGCGATTGTGTTATTTCACGTGCAGGACATTTTTATTAATCATTTTTTTGACATCAAATTTGGTTTCCATGAGCACAAAATCATCAACACGCTATCGCCAAAATGATTGAAAATGAACGATAGCGAAAAAGAAATCGTTTTACATATTTATTTTTTTTACGACAAAAAAAAACTTTTTATTTTTGCTTTATTTAAACACAAAATAATTTAAGTTATAAAATTTTTTGTTTTGCATTTTACATTTTCTTTTAATAGTTAAGCACAATATAATTACACACTTTAGTTTGCTGTATTGAAACAAAGAAAATCCTAGGATTTTCAATTTAATTAATTATCACAATTTTTTAAGCTAATCAGCAGCAAAAAGCAACAATTTACACGCAATTTTGAGTACGGGAACGCCTTTGGGCTAGTTTGTGTAACTTCGGTAAAGTACGGGAACAGACATATTATGTTAACGTCAAAATAATAGTCTATCATCTTATAGAATCTGGGCACAGCTTCTATTTTTTTTTTTATATTTTTCAAACAAAAATTTAAATGTATACAAAACGTTTGGGATTGGTCCCATCAGCACTGTTGCCAATTTAGCCATTTTCTAGTAAACTCATGACTCATTTAGCAGAGACAGGAAATATCAGTTGATAGGAGAAAAAGTAATATATGTATATCATGAAAATAAATTTTGTAAAAATTAACAAATAGTCTTTAAAATATAGTTCTTGGTAGATTTTAATATTTATATAAAAACTAACTAATATTTACCCATTTTTTATGAAAAAGATTTTATTAAAAAAATTCCATGTTTTTTTTTTTTTGTACATTTTATCATGACATTAAAATGTGAATAACAATTTAAATATTGACTTGACATCAATTTTCATCTTTATAAACATTTTCTTTGCACTTTCTCTGTGGTTATCTGAACTTAAAAAAATTCAACATAAAGAAGGAAGAAAATTGCAATAAAAGAAAATAAAAACTAAAATTATTTTAAAACCGACCACAACATAACTAAACACCAAAATAAAACTATTTAATGTCCACAGTGACAGATAAATAAACAATTTCAAGTCACTAGCAAACACTCCCATATACAGTACTCCATTCTCCACACAAAATGGATTTGTGCCATTACAAGAAAAGCACTTGTTGTTGAAATAATCAAATTGTCAAACATTAGAACAAAGTACAAGTGTCATACAGAGAAGAAAAATGTTTAGGATTTGACTATAAACTTTTAAGCAATAAACCTTAAGAATATATAAATATCGTAAAAATTTCCAGCTGACAACTACTTTAATAAAAATTTTGCATTCCAATAGTGTCTAATGGTGTCATAAGGTCAAGCTTTTAATGTTTTCTGTTCATAAAAAAAACATGATGATTTTAAAATTTATAGGGAAATAATGCACATTTACTTGGCTTGCATATTCTTAGAACTACTGTGAAAGAGGGTAAAAATTAGTTTGTCATTCTGTTTAAAATTAATCGAAATTCGAGCCTAGAAGGCCCAGGCTGGGAACTCAAAAAATATATCTCACATTCATCGTTTGCACATGAATTGTTTGACGGTTAAAAGAATAACTTGACAGTTAAAAGCAGGGATGGCAGGCAATACGGCTAAAATACCGTTATCCTTTCAACTGACTAGCGCTACCCCTAAAATATCGTTGCCAAAATAACCGAAATACTATTATCCGTAAAATATCCTTACCGAAATGACTGCAATACCTTTAACCTTAAAATACCGACACTGAAATAAATGAAATAGCATTACCCTTAAAATACCGTTAACGAAATAATCTAAAATGGCATTACCTTTACCGATAATCACATCGTTTTGGTTACCATTAATGGTTAAAAATTTAACTCTGTCAGAGTTAAAAATTGTGCCCAGTTTAAAAGTTGGATTAACTGTTAATCAAAAAGATTAAAATAGGTTTAATCTACTTGTTTAGTGCTTGCTTAAGCAGTTAATCTGACTTTAACGAGATTAACTTTTGTATCTAAACGGGGTATAAACTTTGAAATCAATAGACTTGGGCATTCGTTCGTTTTAGTGACCGTTCTTTCTAGTTCAATTTGCTGTGCAAAACTAGTTCGCCCTTCTAGTTCAACCGAGTGAACTAAGTCCTTTAAACAATTAAGTGACTAGTTCATTTAAATTAGTTCATTCACGAACGACACAAGTCTAGAAATCAATGGAAACGGCACAATCTCTAGATTTTAAACATGTGAAGACAAAGTAGATTTAAATTGACAATTTATCTAAGTAATAGCGAATTTACACTATGATCAAAATCGAGTTAATAGTAGATTTCGATAGATTTCGACGGAAATCCAATTAAAATTTGAGATTTCAAACAGATTTCCCATAGGAAATGAAATCCCAATTTAATTTGGATTTCAGCGAAATCTCATCGAAATCCAAATTGAAATCCAATTTTTCTCCCATATTTGCAGAAAAGTAGGGAAGTGTAGGGAACTAGTCCTGTACTAGTTCCAGGGGTTTGTTGCAGCGCTACTGGAGGGCCTCTTGAGGATCGCAGTAGTGCTGGTAAGTAAAAGAAAGACGTCGCGTTTTGATTTAAATTAAAGACTGTCCCTTTATTCAATTTACTCTGGTATTTATACTACTTATCAGAAGTTGACATAACGTCCAGAACTTCTTCTCTAAGAGAGATTTACTAAAATCACTCAATAACTTATTGATCTACTATTGTCATTGATTGGGCGGAGTCTTTCTCTGATCCCATTATTTTCAATAATTGTTTGGAGTTCCCCCAAACTCACTCAAAAATACTTTACTTTTCGTACTCTAGTTCATGTGCTACTCAATATGTAGCTATGTGTGTGGCCGTATATTCTACTATAGTGTTTATTCCAACTACCACACATATTTGTCATAAGTGGGTCGCTAAGTTAATGCACTCGTCAAGTGCATTAGCCGCATACCAAAAAGGATCTCATATTTCTTTGTTAATCAAAGAAATTCGACCGTCCAATGAATGACAATACTTGTGTGCATGCATTGTGTGGTTTGTCTACATTACTCACACGCTATGCTATGCACACACTAAACTAATTTATACCCTATGTTATGTATACACTACACCCTTACCCTTAAAAAAAAATCGTACAATTGTTTGTAATGATTTTTCAAGTACATTTTAATGTGAAGTGTATTCTGAAATTAGTTTACTTTTATTCTCTTTTTCTTTTTGTTTGTTTATATTTTTGTTCTGTAACTTGAATATTTTAGAATTTATTCTGCATACATATCTTTTTATATTCCCTTTTTTTTTTTTTTTTTGTTAAATTTTTGTGTTGTAATTTGAATATTAATTTTACATGTGTTCATATGTTTATATTTTTTTTTTTTTTTTTTGTTTAATTACTACATATATAATATTGCTTATTATGGTTTTTTTTTTTTTTTTTGTTTTAAATACTACAATTTTCTTATTTCTACTATGACCCACATTAATTAATTATAAATTATTCTGGTTTCCATTTTTTTTATGTTATATTTCTTTAATAGGTTTTTGTGCACAATTCTAGTTTTATTCTTAATTTCTATTGTTACATTTAAGTTGTCTATATTTATAATTTTATAAGGTCCATGATATGGTGATTCACCCTTTTTTCTACTCTCTAATTTTACTAATACTAAATCTCCTATTTTAAGATCTATACTATTTGCCCTATTATATGATTCTAGACTTCTTTTTCTCTTTGCTATTTCCAATAATTTTCTTGCGTTTTCTAATGAAAGTTTCATCCTAATCTTCATTTCATTCGCGTAATTCTCCAAATTATACACCCTGTCACTGTTCAGAATTTCCTCACCTGGCATAATTGGTAATTTTCCAAAAATTAGTTCAAATGGGGAATATCCCGTATCCATATGTGGTGTTATATTATATGCAAAAGAATAGTATGGTACCCACTCACCCCAATTGTTATCATTCACGAATGAAAGGAAATATTCATTTAAAACCCTATGGTTTCTTTCTACTGTCCCTACTGTCTCGTGATGATATGGTGTGGATAGTCTCTGTTCTATTTTTAACAAGTCGCATACTTCCTTCATCAGTTCATTCACAAACTCTGTACCTCTGTCGGATTTAAGAGTCTTGAATAAACCATATTTCAATATCAGGTTTTCTGTTAAGCACTTTGCCACGGATTTGGCTTCTTTAGTCTCCATTGGGACTGCTATAACATATTTAGTTAGTTCGCACTGCATCGTCAATATATATCGATAGTTCTCTGAGGGACGTAGTGGTCCGACTGTATCGATGACTATGGTGCTAAAACTATTTTCCGGCGTGTCTGTGACGCATAACGGTTCTTTTGTGTGTCTTATCTGCTTGTTCCTCTGACAAAGATCACACGATGATACATATTCTCTTATCATTTTATTCATGTTTTTCCAAATGTATTTCTGTTTCAATCTTAATACTGTTTTTCTTATTCCGAAATGTCCTCCGCATGGTGTGTTGTGATACAATTTTATCAATTCTTGTTTTTCTTTCTCATCTGTTATTTCCTGAGGATTACTGTATAATAGAATTCTGACTTTATTTCTTTCACTTTTGTTTATTTTTTTCCTTAATTTTTCTTTATCTATTCTCTTAAATATTTCGTCACTTTTCTCTAGTGCGAAACTATTGAAATCCAATGTGCCCAAAACAGAAAGTAGTTTCTCCAACATTTTATCTAGATAAATGGGATTATCGCTACATCTGACGGCCGTTTGATTTAAAGCATCATTGTTCTCAATACTGAATTCTCTTCTCGAATTCTTTTCTTTTTCAATTTTTAAATCATTTTCCTTTCTATGATTTGCCGGTCTTTTTTCTAATATAAACTTCAACTTTCTTGCAAGTTTTATATCTCTTATGGATGTACACTCCCAAATATTGAGTTGATCAGGCTCATTAGGATCTGTATTACCATTTTTGTCAGTTTCTTTTTCTCTGTTCTTTATTTCTTTATTTTCATTTCTTTTATTTTCTCTTACTATATCTTCTTTTTCCTCATTTTTCTTTTTCTCATTTTCTTTTTCTTCATTTTTCCTCATGCTTCTTGTTATCACCAGCGATTTTTTGATTGTCTCATCAATTCTTTGAGGTATCATTTCCTTTAGCATGTCTGAATCTATCTGTATTCTAGACAGCGCATCCGCGTTTGTATTGTTTATGCCCTTTTTATATATTATTTCAAAATCGTAATCGGATAGTTCAAGTCGGATTCTAGTTAGTTTTGAACTTGGGTTCTTATGTGAGAAAAGAGATATAAGTGGGCGGTGGTCAGTCACTACAATAAACTTTCTCCCATATAAATAGGGTCTAAAAAATTGTATCCCCCAATGTATGCCTAGTAATTCTTTTTCTATCACTGGCTTGTTTCTCTCATGTTTGTTCAATGAACGACTTGCATAGGATATTGGTCTATCATTTCCAATTTCTCCTTGCGAAAGTATGGCTCCAAGAGCGAAATCAGATGCGTCCGTTGTTAGTATAAATGGTTCCTCGAAGTCAGGATATTGTAAAATTGGTGGGCTTATCAATTTTTCCCTCAGTTTATCAAATGCCGCTTGGCAATGTTCTGTCCACTCGAATTTTGTACCCTTCTTTAACAAAGCATTTAAACAACTTGCTGTATCAGCAAAGTTTTCAACAAAGCGTCGGTAGTAGTTACAAAATGCCACGAACCTTCTAACTTCGTCGGCATTCTTCGGAATCGGATAATTCGTTATCGCATCGAATTTTGCAGGATCGGGTTTAATCCCATTAGGAGTGATCAAATGACCAAGATATACAACCTCGGGTTTTAAAAAACAACATTTACTCGGATTCAGTTTTAAGTTGTATTTCTCCAATCTATCTAGAACTTTTATCAAATTGTCATTGTGATGTTTTAGGCTACATCCGAATATTATAATGTCATCAACATACAAAAAAGCTTCGGACTCTAGGCCAGATAAGGCTATGGTCAGCATACGCTGAAAACTATTTGATGATATTTTCAGGCCAAATGGCAACCTAGTGTACTGGTAATGACCATTAGGTGTAGAAAATGCTGTATAAGGACGAGACTGATGATCAAGCTCTATTTGATGAAAAGAACTTGTCATATCTAAGGTTGAAAAATATTTGGCTCTACCTAGTTTGTCTAAAATGTCGTCCAGACGTGTCAATGGAAACTTGTCATTTACGATTTTGTCATTTAACTTTCTAAAATCGACTACTAATCTCCATTTCCTCAAATCTGTGTGTCCCTTTTTTGGAACTAACAGTAGTGGTGCGTTATACGGGCTTATTGATGGTTCGATGATGTCTTTTTCCAAAAGTTCTTGTACTTGAGATTTTATTTCCGTCGTGTGTGTATGAGGTAATCTATAGTTTTTTATGTACACTGGACTATTGTCGTGTAAATTTATCGTTTGTCTATAGAAATTATTAGTGGTCAAATCCTCATCATCAATATGAAATATTGATTGGTATCTTCTTAGTATTGACATAATATTTTCTTTATTCTCATCATCTAAGTCATCTAAATTAAAATTTTTCATTAATTCTTTAAAGCGTTTATCCATACATTGCTCTTTTTTTTTCTTACTGTTTACTGCGCATATTTCATAACTGGCCAAAGGGATAGTTTCTAGTTTTAGATTTTCCACTATCACTATTTTATCCGTTACATTCAATAACTTAATGTGTTGGTTTCCCTCTTTAGGTATTATCGCATTCGCCAAAAACACTCCTTTAGTTATTTCCCTATTTAATACAATGGCGTCTTCTTCCAATTCGATTGAAAAAGGCAAAATTATCTCACTTCTTTGCGGTATTCTTACTTCGTTTACTCTAAACGTGTTATCGTGTATCGGTATCGTTATCGTCTCACCGTTCATGTTGAATGTCAACACATATTTGTCATAATCTATATTGCACCTTAACTTGGATAGGAAATCTCTTCCTAATATTCCATCTGTGCTTATTGGGAAATTATCTTCCACTAATTGTATTTTCTGTTCTATTATATTTCCGTTTATTTCCATCCCAATAGTTGTGGAACCCAGAGATTTAATAATATTCTCTGATATTCCTGTTAAATTGCAATAGTCATCCTGATCCTCCTCATAATTCTCTAAGAATTTCCTTTTGCACAGCGAGACATCTGCTCCTGTATCTATCAAAAATGTTACGTCGTTGTTTGTATCTATTATGCTTAATCTTACGTAATTCTTGAGGTTGGATGATATGCTATATATTTCTTTATTTTCTAGTTGTTTCCCCTTGAAGTCTCCGTTCGTGAGGACTCCTGGTTTTGAGAGTTTCCCTGGTTTTGTACTTGATTTATTGTGCGACCTCTATTATTCCATCTTCTTCTATTGTTCGTCTGGTTATTGTTGTTGTCATTTCTGCTGACATTGTTGCTATTGTTTGTCGTATTCTTAGCAAAACACATTTTCGCAAAATGGTTGAGCTTTCCACAGTTGTGGCATTTATTGCCGTCGGCAGGGCATTTATTATCATGTTGTCTTCCGCATTTTTTGCATCGCGGTTGTTGCTTATATGTGCCGTTCCTTTGCTTGTGGTGTTGAGCGGTTTGATGGAACACCTGTTTCCGCTCCACCCGTGAGGAAACTTTTTCAGCGATCATTAGTGCTTCAGTGAAAGTTTTGACTTGACTCGCGTCTATTGTGGTTATTGTTTGTGGATCGGTCAGACCGTTCATGAAAGCGTTGAAAGCAATTTTCCCATTCGCGCTCACAATGGAGGCTCTAAATGATTCTCCCTCCTCGTCAATCTGGATTTCATTAAGTTCTGTGATGAGATTTTCAATCTTTGTCGCAAATCCCAACAGGTTGTCACCTCTCTGTACCAAGTGTGTTATCTCGTTAAGGATGCTATTCGATGTCCGCATTGGCTTATACGCCTGCTTCAGTCCTAGCACTAACTCGTTTATGGTCGTCGGTACGTTGTTCTGTTTTACTCTATTCTGAACCTTTAGTTCCAGTCTTGACTGAAGATAAAATCAAAGAATGATCCTTGCTTATCAGTGGGTATTGTTACGCTAACTGTTTCCAAACTGCTCAAAAACTCATGTAATTCACATTGTTTGCCTGAAAATTTCGGTACTAGTTTTGTTATCATAGATAACTCGCTCATATCGAGGTTAGCCATTATAATGCCTTGTCCTCTTTCCAAAACTAATCTTTTCCCTGAATGTTGTTCCAAAATATCCGTCGCTTCCGATTTTAACCTTTCAAATCGCTCCAATAATTCAGTTGTCTTTTCGTCTTCCTCCTCTGAGTTCTGTATATAGACGCTTAAATTCTTTTCTATTTTCTGAATTTCTACTTTTTTTTCTTCTATTGTCTCTGTGGTATAGGGTCTATTCAATGACTTTCTAGCATTTATACTAATCTGTTCTAATGACTTTATAAATTCCATTTAGAACAAAAGGATGGATACCTCCCATGGTCTCTTTTGTACAAAATAAAAACTTTTATTTTATTCTCTTAATTATCTTTGATTTTTACATTTACAATAATAATTGTCTGAAAGTCCCTTTATCAATTTTAACATGTCTCTATTTAGGTTTATTATAACAAATATTAACATTGACAAAAATATTATCAGCATCAAGCAGGTTATGCATTTGAAAAATAAATCTTTCAGTGATTCCCTCATTTTAAAAAAAATTTTCTATATGAAATTATATTTGCGTGAATTCTTCTTCTTCTTCTTTTTTTTTATTATTATCTATGTTTTTGTACGTCACTTTACTAATTTTGTTCACTTCTCCTATCTTGTTCGATGCCCATTCTTTTAGGTCTTCTGTTTTCTTTTCTATATACTTAATAATAAAAATTATTACAAAAGTAGTTAAAATTATTGACACAATTGCGCCTGTTATTTTCATCGCTTCTTCTTCTCCTCTTTCTGTTTGCCTTTGTTATTTCCTTAAGCTCTTTTTTGAGGTTGATAACTGCAGTTTGAAGCGTTTGCCGTACTTCTTCGTTTTGTACGTAGGTTAACTCGTGCCTCTTGACTGCTATTTCTTTTCGGATTCTGGCCACTGTCCCACTCCTTGATTTACTGGTATTTGGCAGGGGGAATATCGGTATTTTAGGTTCTGCTGGTTGTTCCCTCCGCAGGTATTTGGGTCTAGGCCCGACCGTTAGTATTGTTGGCCTTTCTTCTCTCTTTGGGTTGCCTTCTTCTTGTAGTTTCTTCCAGCGAGCCTCTGCCTCCTGGATGTCTTTCAGCACTTCATCCAGTGGTTTCCCCATTCAGTGGTGGGATCTGTAACGATATTCTATTGTTCCGCAAGGATAATGGCTGAGCATAAGCTACAATTGCCTTTATCCTTTATTCAGATTTGTATTAAAAAATACAATTTCTAAATGTTTGGCAGGATCGCCATGTAGGGAACTAGTCCTGTACTAGTTCCAGGGGTTTGTTGCAGCGCTACTGGAGGGCCTCTTGAGGATCGCAGTAGTGCTGGTAAGTAAAAGAAAGACGTCGCGTTTTGATTTAAATTAAAGAATGTCCCTTTATTCAATTTACTCTGGTATTTATACTACTTATCAGAAGTTGACATAACGTCCAGAACTTCTTCTCTAAGAGAGATTTACTAAAATCACTCAATAACTTATTGATCTACTATTGTCATTGATTGGGCGGAGTCTTTCTCTGATCCCATTATTTTCAATAATTGTTTGGAGTTCCCCCAAACTCACTCAAAAATACTTTACTTTTCGTACTCTAGTTCATGTGCTACTCAATATGTAGCTATGTGTGTGGCCGTATATTCTACTATAGTGTTTATTCCAACTACCACACATATTTGTCATAAGTGGGTCGCTAAGTTAATGCACTCGTCAAGTGCATTAGCCGCATACCAAAAAGGATCTCATATTTCTTTGTTAATCAAAGAAATTCGACCGTCCAATGAATGACAATACTTGTGTGCATGCATTGTGTGGTTTGTCTACATTACTCACACGCTATGCTATGCACACACTAAACTAATTTATACCCTATGTTATGTATACACTACAGAAGTATGCAGAAAAAAAGGCAACATTTAGCAGCTGTTCATGTCATAAAAAATTAATAAATAATAAATTTGAATGACTTTAAAAAATTAAGGAATAACATTATAAAGTCTGTTATTTTTAATTAAAAGAAATATTTAAATTTGGAAACGGCAATTTTATTGTATCCGACGCATCGGATATGAAAAATCATCTGATGACGCCGTCAAGACCACTTTCTACTAAACATCCCTATACTTAAACACATTTCTTAGCAAATATAACATTGTATCTTTCCAAATATAAATGAGTTTTGTGTTCCGCCAATAAATAAAATGGTTTTTAGAAAATCTTTTAATTTTGGTTATTTTTTAAGGTTAGTTTGTTTACAAAAAAACTCATCTGTCAAATATTCTAATGTAAACGATATAGATTTCGAATTGGGTTTCAAAACGAAATCAAGTGAACATTTTAACAATGTAAATTCGCTATAAAATGCAAAAAAAAAACTAAAAGACTACACACAGAAAAAAACAGGGGGAATATTGCCTAAGAGCTATGTAATTATACAACTACATAATATTCAAATTAGTTTTACAAAGTTCTAGTAAAATATGCAAATTTTTTTGTAAAATATATACAATCCTTGCAAAATATATACATGTGTAGCGGAAAATATCCGAAAAATTACATATATTTTGCTAGAAAATTGTAAAAATTACTTCGAACTTATGTAGTTGTAAAATTACATAGCACTTAGATAAAGTAAAACCTGTTTTTTTTCTGCGTCTATAGGTAATAAATATTCATTTAATATAAATATATTTTATAATTGAATTAAATCAAAATTTTAGTATAAAATTTATTTATATTATGCAGAATATAAAAAATAATAAATATAAATTTTTGAAAAAAAATTTTTTTTGTCAAAAAAATTCAAAGAAAATACAGTCAAAAAAGGGTTATGGATAGAATTTAATAACAACTAAGGAAAATACTGTATTTCGTAACAGTTGTTTTAGCAGTTATTTTCAGTTTTATATTAACCCTTATTATCCTCGCATCGTCATATGACGACACAATTTCAAGAACCCGTAATTTGAAAACGGTGCAGTAGAAAGTATAAAAGTTTGGTTAGCAACCACCGAAATACTATTTTTGCAGTAAACAGCTAATTTTTGTTAATTGTTTAATAAATAAAAAATTTCGTTGAGTTTTTCAGAATTCTTATTTATAGTTCATATATGATGTTATTGATATATTCTAACCCCTAAATTCATAAACGCTTTGTAAAATTATAAGAGGTTTATTGAACAAATTTTGTATGAAAATGACGTTTTGTAAACCTGCTATTACTTTACAAAGCATTTATGAATTGTGGAAATAAAAATTTTAAAAATTATATTGTGTATTCAACGTATAAAAATGTTGTAGCTGGACTTTAATCTTGAAGTAAGTAAAAGAAAAAAAATATCTTTTTATATTTTAAAAATACTATAAAAATGTTTTGATATTAATAAAATATTTTTTTAATTTTACCAATTTAGTCAGTTGTTTCGAAAATCTTATAGTAAACAATTTTCAGTTATTGTATGTGTACGACATTATTAGATATTTTTACAGCATTTGTTAGTTGTTTATTAATAGTTAAAATAACTACATTTTTATTTATTTGCACATTTTTAACCGTCATTTTCAGTAGATTATACTGGGTTTTTTAAGTGTATTTATAACCCCATTGTCCTTTTTAACAATAAACTTTTGTAAGCCAGCCCATAATTTAATTACTAAAATTTATTACTACAGATTACTATACAATCACGCAACTAAAAACTAAACAATAAATATCCCTCGAATTTTGACCCATTCCTTTTTAAATTTTGTTCAAAAAAGGGATTTTTATTAAAAAAAAAAAATTAAAGGCCACTATAAAGGACAAAAGTATTTACATGAAGTTTTTTTATGGAGTAAATCAAGAGTAATCTGTAGTTGTAAAATTATTAACAGTAAACTTGATCATATGTTTATATTTGATCGGTTTTTTAATTTTATTTTCATAACTTTCAGTTTTATAAGTATTTGCAAACATTTCTTCTATGTTTTGTTCAATAATAATAAACACGCAGAATTAAAAGTGTGGAGAAAGTAAAAGCTAAAAATTCATCACGCAAAGTTTTATGTTTACATATGGAAATGAAAATATTTGCAAAAGAAAATTAACTAAACAAAAATAAAATGAAAATTATGAAATCATTCCAACTGTCCACCTAAAAAATTATATCGTATCAATGTCAAACTTACAATCCCAGCAAAAAATACTGCATACCTAGAAGCAGTTTTGGAAGGCATTATTTAATAACCGTGCGATTCCTAAACTAATTCCAGAAGACATGATTTTTGTTCGTGATGTCCCACTTGGTATGTCTCTTTTCAGCAGGTGGAAAGCGCTTCGTCCATGGCAATTAAGAAGCAATAAAATCAGGCCTTCATAAGCAATGAAATGCGCATTTTCTTCAGCTTCGAGATGCAATAAAATAATGTGTATTTAATAAGATTTAAAGCATTTCACTCACTTCTCCAAAGATGCAGTAAAATACTTGCTTTAGTAATGCGCTAATAAAAATAAAGGAAATTTTTCTATCTGATTCTAAAGGGGTCACGTACTTTTTTTTTCTTTTTTTGAGGAGCTCCCGACAAAGTACATTCTGGTAACACTTTGTCGTAAAATCGATAATAAAATCTCCGCCTTCTTTCCTGCTTATAAAAGAAGCAGTTTAGAAGGCAGAGTAAAAAAATGTGTGCTCGTAACAGATCGTAATTCAGAAACATTGTACTGTTCGTAACAAATCGTATATTTAAACAACAAAAGGAATCTCTGCAATCGTTACTGCTTCAAAAGAATGCAGTTAGGAAGGCAAATCAAATTAAAATAGATTTGATTTTCTGCCTTCTTTAAATGATTCCTTGAACACATGAAGTTTAAGCGCTATTTTGGAAGTATACAAATGTAGTTACTGCTTACCAAATCGAGGTTATTTTTGCTGGGATATTTATTGTAGCTATGATGCGAATAAAAATTCGGACCAATAAATACTGTAATCTTGACTTTGACGCAACAGTCAGCGGGTAAAGTTATGGCATCAGTATTTCGTAGGCAGTAGGCTGAATTTTGTACATTAATTACCTTGAAAAAGGCCAGAACATGGCGATCGCTATACGGCTCAACTGGTGCGTTTACTGGAGGAAATCGCAAAAAACGGCCCAATATGAAGAAGAAAAAAGTGCTTTTTCACCAAGACAATGCGCCATGTCACAAGTCGTTGGATACCATGGCATATTAATTTCGCACCCAGATTTGGCTAATAGGGATTTTTAAATGCTTTCAGACTTAAAAAAAAATGCTCACTGGAAAGAGATTTGGTTCGAATGAAGAGATGATTGCCGAAACAGAGGTCTATTTTGAGGACAAATATGAATCATTCTATAAAAAAGGTATCGAAATATTAGAGAGGCGTTGGAGTGATTGTATCGCTCTTGAAGGCGACTATGTTCATGAATAAAGTCGAATTTTGCCAAAAAATTGTTGTTTTATTGGTTAGTTTCGTTAGTTGTTTTATTTAATAACTGTCATAATAGTTGTTTTGTATTATTCCATAGACAAACAGCTTAATTAAAATTAAAAACAACTACCGATTACTACAGAAGCAACTGTTGTGTACTAACTGCCAAACTTTTTTGAGTGTATTTATAATTTAGCAAAACATTGGGTGGTATGATTACATTTTTTCCATACAAATACATTAAAATATATAGTGGGCGTGGCCAAACCTCATGTGTTGGGAATTTGGCTACCGAAATATGTGCCAGAGTGTTAAACATTTTTTTTTTATGGGAAATTTGTTTACAATCTCTTTTGAATTTATTTAGAATTTGTGATTTTCTAGAACTTTACTTTTTCTTATGCAAAATTAACAAAAATTCTTTAAGCTTTATAAAATTTTCCAGAAAATATCATTATTAAAATTTTAACTTAGCCATAAAAAACAAAATAGAAGAAATTTTTTTTTAAGCTTATTAAAGCTTAAACTTTTTTCTCTTATTATTTTCATGTTCAATTTATGTTGGATTTTTATAAAGGAAATTAGCAGATGCTACCTAATGCAACTTTTGTATATTTTGACCATTTCATTTTCTATTAATTTATAGTTGAAGCTGTAACCAGTGGTACATGTACAACATGAAACATCTGACTACTACTTGTACTATCTAATTAAAGTTAATAAGTATTTTCAGACAACAGTATCATCACTTTTACAATTTTTTTAAACATAGTGCATCTTCTTCATCTTCTCGACCATTTTAAATTATCATAAAAACAGAAAAAGGAAAAAATTAGAAGAAAATCGTATAGGGGAAGGTATGCTAAGAGATATATACAAATTTTTTAATACAAACGCACTTCGTCCTGGGAATTGAACCCGCAGTCTTGTGTTGCAGTGTCCACTTCTCAGCTACATACACACTTATATAATTTATCTTAAAAAATAATACATTTCACTTAGCATAACTTCCTTGTTAGTCAAGCTGGTAGTAACATGGTTAAGATGGGGAGAGCAGAAAAAAGTTTTGTAATGCATAATTTTCTTTATATAATTTTTATGGCTAATATTAAAAATGCATGTCCAACAAAAATTTTTTCTTTCTTACTATTTACATGCTATTGTAGATTTTCCTTTTTTTTGCATAGCATACTACTGTTAAAATAAAGGGGTTTAAATTATAAAGTTGGATTTTGAATTAGCCTTAACATAAAAGTTTTGTTTTCTTCTTGAAAATAGTATATAAATTTCATTGCTCTGTTGCTTAGCTTAAAGATTTATTAAGATGTTTCTTTGTATGCTTCCTCTAGATGATGCTAATAACTATGTTCTTTTTTTCTATAAATTAATAATTTAAATTGAATGTAAAGTGAACTAAAAGGGGGAAAACAAGAATATATTATAGTTAAGTTAATTCTAATAGACATGCAATGGTAATTAAGAATATAAAAAATAAAATGATAGTGGCAGAATGGATTAAGATATTGGATCATTATGTTAAGTAGGAATGACCATCTAATGTATTATATTATGTAAATATAGTTTTTAATTTGAAATTATATTTTAAGCACTTTTTAAAAGTTAAACGGATGACAATGTTTTCTAAGGCAAATGTTGCAGATGTATTTATTTTATAGAAAAGCTTAAGGATGTCTAAAAATTTTAATGTTTTTCTATAGAAAAAGCTGCGGATGTCAATATATTTAATATAAATTAATGCGGATGTCACAACTTTTTATCGAAAACTTTGTGGATATCAATGGTCTGTGATGAAAAATAAAACCAATGTCAAAGTTTTATATAATTAATTTACCCACGTGAACGGGAGTGAGTGTGATTAGAAAAAACTGTGCGTAAGTGAGTATGCGTGAGTCAAAATTTTAAGTGCCCATCTCTAATTTTATTTTTACAGCTTTTTTTTTTTTTTTTTTTTTTTTTTTTTAAAGAGAAGCAACCCTCAGGAAATTCTTCCTATTAATTAACGTGTTGCTTCCTTTGGAAAGGGGATAGAGAAGAAGTGCAAGGTGGTGAAAGATGAAGGGCTTCAAATATGGCAACACTGTAATTGCGCGAGATGTTGAATTTTTTAGAACAGTTGTTGCGCGCCATCTGATGGTGAGTTGGCGAACTTTGTTGAAGCTTTTTAGTTCATAGCCCTGTTATATTATTTTACTTCGGTGGGGTTAAGTGCTATGGGAACACCGAAGGAGGACGCTGCGATATGTACGAGGGATAGAAAAAACTCATACATATTATTATTTTTTTATAAATTGATGTTGCCTTGGTTGGGGCTCGAACCCGCAACCTCACGTGTAACAGTCCAACGCGCTAACCATTACACCACAGCGCCCACACACACTTTGGAAATGATGAAGGTTTTGATATATCAAGGTTGGTGGCGGATGTCAATACTTTCTTTGGAAATGCTTTTAATGATTTCTTTATTTAGAAATGTTGCGGATGCTTATTTTTTCTATATTTCGGAAGTCAATGTTTTGAAAAGAGAATGATATGGATGTCAATTTCTTTTTAATAGCAAATGCTGCGAATGTTAGTGCTTTCTGTAGAAAATGTTGCGGATATCAGTGTTTTTTAAGTAAAAGAAGCTGCAGATGACAAAGTTTTTAGTATAATTATTGCAGATGGCTATTTTTGTTTCTACAGAAAATCTTGCGGATGTTAATTTTTATATGAAAAATTCTTGCGACTGGCATTGTTTTTCACAAAAAATATTCCGAAGTTAAATTCTTTTCCATAAAAAGTGTCAATGATTTCAATGGAAAATACAACAGATATTAATATTTCATGAAATCGTAAAAAGTGTTGTGGGAGCAGAAAACGTATAAAAAGCAAAAAAACTGTTTCTTATACTAATATTTGCTACAAAAAATGGTACGAAAGACTTTATTTTCTTACAAAATAAGTATACAATTTTACCTTAAGGCACATCTACGCGGGATAGAAATTTCACTAGACTTTCTGAAAATACAGCTCTGTATAAGTCTACGAAATCTAATTTCTAGGCCATTGACAATTGCTGTCATACATAATTTCTTTAATTACTTAGTAACAATTTTTAAGATGTCTTGTAACATTAGGTGTGTTTGGGTACTTTTCCAGTAAAGTCCAGTAAAAATTACTCAGTAACAAATTTACAGAGAGTAAGGCAAAATTTACTCTCAAAAAGAAAAATATCTAAAAATGTACGCAAACAGAAAAATTGTAAGAATTAGTAAAATACTGCTGCCAATTTCTTCCGTAAAAATATCGCTAAACTAAAAAATTACTAGAAAATATCTTAATTATAAAAAAAATTAAATAGCGATAAATCCCTAAATTGCACGAACTTTTTAGGTTCTGTTGAAAAATTTCACAAAAATAGCTATATTTTTCAAACTTCTTAAAACTTTTTCAAAAAATTATTGATACATCGCCAAATTTTTCGAACTTTTTTGTTTTCCACAAAAATTTACCGATAAATCGCTGAATAATAATGATTCAAAAATTCTGTCAAAAGGAAATAAATGTAAAAAAATGCTAAGAAAATGTGAAGACTGTCTTAAAAAGAAAAATCGCTAGTTTTCCCGCTAATAGCTAAATTATATTTTATCCCCCTAAACGAGTTGAAGTATCGCTAGATTTGCCGAGAAAATAGCTAAATTGGCAACATTTATTAAAATAGCTGATTGCGAAATAAACCTATTCAAATTATTGGATTAATAAATAAAACCTAATAAAATGATCACTTACTTACTCCTTCCATCGTAAATAAGCTTATATTTAAATATTTTTTATTTTTACAAAAAATTATTTCAAAATTATTTAGACAAATGTTTTGTTTCTTCAATCATATGTCTTAAATCATATGTTTTTTTTTTTACAAATTCTTACTAGCAAAAATTCATCCAGTAAAAACTTGTAAGTTCTCTGGTATTGAACTGTCACTTTACCCTCTATTTTTCCTCTCTCCTTACTGAGTAATAGTGTAAACAAACAACTTCCAGTAAAAACTTGTACAAATTTGTACGAATTTGTACAAATTTTCGGGTACGCAACCACACTTATTATTGGACATTTCAGTTTATTAAATGCACCTTTTAGTATTTGGAGAAAAAATTATTCTTTAAAATACAACAATTTTAATAAAAACAAATACTTGACAATCAGAGATGATACTTTTACGATAAAAATTATTGCCAACTATATTAGAGATGACAAATTTAGCGCAAACTCTACGAGATTTCTATCCAGTGTAGATGTATGTGCCTTTAAAGAATGATAATTTTTTCTATATAAAAAGTTATTTTCCATACATATTAACCTCTCAATTCATAAATGCTTTGTAAAGTTATAGCAGGTTTACAAAACGTCATTTTCATACAAAATTTGTTCAATAAACCTCCTATAATTTTACAAAGCGTTTATGAATTTAGGGGTAAGTCTGTTATTTGCTGTACAACAAAATTATGTAGTAAAAATTTAGTTGGTCACATTTATTTATTAAAAGATAATCGCTTTCATTTTATTTGTTTGACACATATATATGCATATAATTTGTGTAGGCTCCTAAAAGTATACTTCACTTTAGTGTTGTGTTGACTTTGTCATGTATGTATTTGTATAAGTGTATATGTAATTGCTTTTATTATTTACATTGTGCCGTTTTTCCATTTAAATGTTTTTAGTTGTTAATTTTGTTGTTGTTTTTCCATACCATGTTGTTGTTATTTAATAAAAAAAAAAAAAAAATAGCTGCCATAGCCTTTTAAAAAATTGATATTGTTATTTTTTTTGTTAATATTTTGTTTTGTCGTCACATTTTAGTTTGCGTGTCATATTGGCTGGGTTATTTTTTTACTCTTTTTTTTAATTTTTTCTTTTTAGGTTGTTTTTTTTTTTTTGTTTAGTAGACCAATTTTGTATATATTTTTTCATATTTTTTTTTTCATTTTAGACAATTTTTTCTTCATTTTAATTTAAACATTTGGCGCTTAGCGTGCCAAAGTACCAGAAGCTTACACAAATCAAGCAAACACGTAAAAACGCCGAGCAGTATGTGTTTGTTTCTCTTATATATGTGTGTGTGTGTTTATTTTAACTTTTTTCACTATATTTTGAGGTCAAAAACAATCGATTTTTTTCCACTGTTTAAGTTTGTTTTTTCGTTTTCATTACATTTGGGTTTCAACCGCATTATGTTATAGTGTATAAGAAGATACAACAAAAGAAAATTATTATGTTTAGAAATTTAAAGAAAATTTAAGAATTTTTCTTGAGAATATTAAAGATTATTTCCTGTTTTTGCTGTGATAAGAATTAAAATTTTTAAATTAATTAATTTATAGAAATTGTAAATAAATATTCATAGATGTTAACTAATGTTTATTGCTTTTCATAGGTAATGATAATAAATTCAATGTTTTTTGCTGAAAATATTTTTTGCAGCTATTTGTTATTGCTGTAGATAAAGAGTCGAATATACAAACTTTTTATCAAACATGCGTTTCTTTAAAGAAACCTATGCGGATGTCTATGTTTTTCATAGAAAATGTTTCAGATATCAATGATACCTTTAAGGTATCAGCTATCTCCTGCAACTTTAATTTACGGTCTACCAAAACGATTTTGTGAACTTTTTTGATGTTTTTAGGCCTCTTTTGGGCGACCAAAGCCTTTGATGACATCGGTGTTTGTACGACCACGTTTAATGTCAGCAAACCACTTTTCTATCATTTGTCTCGATGGAGCAGAGTCGGAATAACACTTATCAAGCCAAGCTTGTATTTACATTTAAAAAAAAAGTCGGAAAAAGACTTCGAAAGTTTAAAATGTTTTTGTGAATTTTTAGGCTACTAATTATTTAGCAATTTTTTTTTGCTGATTTCAGCAGTTTAATTTGTTATTTTCTATTAACAAAATTTTAACTCAAATATGATTAAAATTCTGTATATTCAACAGTTTTATTTTTGCTGTTCCTATCTTACTAATATATAGCAAAAATAATCGGTTAATTTTGCAGTTTTTCCTGCAACACCATTTTTAACTAATTTTTAGTAGTTTTAACTAAATTTTTACAGACTTTTTCCTATTAGTGTAGTATTTATGAAAAAATTTGATAATTTTAGCAGTTTTTTCAGCAAGGTAATTTTTAGCTAATTTTTAGTAAATTTTCCTGCTATTTTTAGAGGTGTATTTCTATGAGTGTACAAATTTTGAATTAAAAACCAGAAGTTTTTAAAACTACTCGCCTTTAGTTGCAGTATAAATCTGGTTTAACATTTTGATAATGTAACTTAATAGCTTTTCTACTTAGAACTTTCTTTTCTTTCTTTTCATCCCTTGTTTTAGTATTTTTATGTTCCGAAGTTATTTATTAATTTAATTTCAACGCCTTTTAAAACCCACCCAATACATAAAGTTTGTATAAAAACACCAACCAACTATCTTTTTCGACAAATCAATAACACTAATAAAGATATGTACATTGATGTTTATTATTTTTCTATTCAATTAAATTTTCAAAACTATAAATAAAATTCAATAAATATTTAATAGTCCGTATATTGTATTACATATTAGGATGACATTTATTTGTAGTTGAAAAGGTGTACACTACATTTGCATTTTAGTTAACTGCAATGTGTAGTTATTTTTAACTGTTAAAAATAAACAGACAAATGTAGTGAAAATAACTACAAATGCAGTTAAAACATATATGAAAATGATTGTAAAACTGTACAAATCACTACAAATGCGGTTAAAACAATTATCATATAAATTATTTCAAAACTGTAAAAACTACTGTTTTTGTTCGTTACTGTTAAAATAACTAACATCAACTATTGATCTAATAAAAGCTCGTTCATATAAATTCTATTAACTTGGTTTTATTTTCAAATAAATTTCACAATTAACGGGGGGTCTCACACTGTAGGTTTAACTTTAACTATTAAACAAAAGAAAATTTACACTTATTGTAATATCACTTTTATTATTCACATGGCTTTGGCTTTTCTTTTTCTGTAGGTAGATTTAAAAAATTCAAAACAACTGTTTAAACTAACTGTAACGAAAATCAAATAGTTTTTGTGGGTTGAACATCGAAATTTCTTCTAAGTAAAACAATTGCAACTTCAGTTAAAATAACTGTAACCGAGTGTAACAAATATTTCTATAAATTTTGAAAATGTCAAATTATTACAAATTTTTTTTTAAAATTTGTTAGATAAGTTTTGCGATTTTAGCTCATTTATTTTCGTTAGTGTAATTAATGATTATTCCCAGCGTTGCCAGAAAAGTTTGTGCTCATATCCCCATTTGACAAGTTGAAATCCCCAAAAATCCCCAAAACAAATTTCGAAATCCCCAAATATTTCCCCAATATTGTTTTTAATACAAATTTGAAATAAAAACCCATTTTTATTGAAAAATAAATTTTATTTGTTAATTTTAGAGATAATGATTTTCAATCCTTTATAAAAACAAAACAAAAACATTACTAAAATAATTTGCTTGCACAAAAAAATTAACAAAAATCGTAAGAAAGTATTAAAACATTAAAATGAACACATTCAGTAAGATCAAGTATGCATTATTTTAGTTGGTTTAGAAAAAAACTTTTCAAATTTATTTTTACTATGAAAAAAATATATATCGACCATTCCACGACAAAATCTGACCTTTGGATTTCTGTTTTAATTATATTTTTCACCCTCATATTTTGGTTTACTTAACGTCTCCACGAGTCATAAAATTAATGTTAAAACACGATTTAGGGAATGTGCAGACTAGTCTGTTTAATAACCGTTCAGTTATTTAAATCAGGCAGGTTCTAATATGGCTGTCATTTCTTTAAAATTTCTATTATTGCCAACTTTAAGAAGTAGTTTAACAAAATAATGTACATCAGAAAAAATATATATTTTAAATTAAGATGAAATACACAATATACAAAACAGAAGACTAAAGGTCTCGTTTCTAGAATGTAAATGTAACGAGAACGAGTCGTAACGTAGTATTTTATTTTTGCTAAATTACTTAAAATTTGTAACGTGCTATTAAGGAATGATAAATTTGATTTTAAGAATAGTACCAACCAGGTTAAGAATATTACATTTTCGACCCCTATAGTACCAAAACTTAAATTTTTTTAAATAAAATAAGCAAGAACTTTCATAAAAATTAATTGTGGATTATATTTTATCCTTGAAATTCGAATTCAATTTAAATCGGAAATAATTTGTAGTCAATTTAGCTCTTTGATTCATTCAATCATTAAATTAGTTTATGCCAAATTTAATTTATTCGTGAATTCAATCGATTTTTATTTACTTGATTTGTTTACTTTTCAAATATAATATTTTACGTTTTTTTGTATGCAAACTTAAAAAATGATTGTTTTTGCCAATAAATTTCTTTTTTAAATAAACCGGATTTCTATAGAATTTTGGAAAATAACCAAAATGGGCCAGTGTACCAATCAAACTTTGATTGTGCCAGACATGGTACAATTGTGCCACAAATCGCATCACTGATATGCAACTAAAAACATCTGTTTTGCGCTCTCACGTAAAAACGGAGAAAAAATTCTGTTTTCAACAGAAATGTCCGGCACGTTACGACTCGTTTACGTCTAGTACTCAGCACTATGTGTTTCTCATTAAGCAGGTTGAATCAGCTGATTCGTCACGTTACATTTACGTTCAAGTAATTTGGGCTTAAAACAGAAATCCCCAAAAATACTTAAGAACATGGGTAAAATCCCAAAAATTTTGTGAAATCCCTAAAATTTTGTGAAATCCCCAAATCCCTCCCCACGAAAATCTGACCACAAACCGAAGTTGAAATCCCCAATTTGGGGCGAAATCCCCTTATCTGACAACACTGATTATTCCGAAAAAATTGAAATAATGAACTGTTTGTTAAAAAAAAATTCTGAACAAATTTATCAGAATTTGAGTCAATTTAAACAATTGAGATTGGCCGATTACTGAATGTCGAGTTAAAATTTAGCCAACAGTTAAAATTTTATATGGGAAACAACAACAAATGTGTCAGTTAAAGTTTCAGTTAGTAGCTAACTGAAAATTGTGAAAATGGGGCTTAAAGTTTTTTAAAGATAGATAAGTGATTTGAAATATAAAAGTCTTTTATTTGTAAAATTTTGTGAAGTCATTACCACTTTAGCTGTGTTTGTCTGGCATGACTATCAATGCTATCTAGAACAATTTTGTCTGTGGAAGGCCGAAATAAGTTGAAAAACTGTTAAAATCGTTCCAGATAATAGGCAGTCACACAAAAACAGCTTTTGCAACTAATAAAAGGGAAGCGTATTACTAATGACTGATTTTTAAGCACATCGTAAGCAATTCCGAAAGTGGTTTTTTTAACGTTCAAATTTGTACAAAGTTAATAAGAAAAACTTCTTAATTTTAATAAATTTTTTCTACAGTTGTCAAAATAGTAATAATATCTTTCAATATGTAAAAGTATCTTTTACAAAATGCGCATTTATACTTATTTTCTAGCCAAGTTATTTAAATATTTTCATGATTAGTCATCGCATGACAACAATTGGTTATAATCACACCTGTTTAGGGTATTTTCCACGCGCAAACAAACCTAAACAAGAAGAATAAAATATATACTATTTGAATGTTTAATGATAAAGTTTTTCTATAGTAAAATATACACCAATAAATAAAAACCTCCACCTCCTAACCAAACCCCATTGAACCATGTAGTACATACAAGAAAATGTTTTTGGGTTTAACACCTGCTATACAAAATATTGATAAAAAGGTCTCTAAAAAAAAAGGTTGTAAGGGAAATTGTAATAAATTTATATTATAAGATATACACCCATCAGTGATGCCATTTGTAGGGAAAATTCCCTTTTGTAGGTATACTTATCCAAAATTTTGCCAAAATAATAAAAAAAAAATAAAAATATAGATTTACTTACAATAATTTTGTGTGAAAACTAAAAACTTTGTATTATAACATTTACATATATTTCTAAATTAATTTTTGACATATTTAGGCTCTTCGCGCCAAATCATTATTTTTGTTATTGCAGCATATTTTTGTTATTTGATCAAATACCACATAATATTTTTATTCGATGGATTGATTATACGGTTAACGGAATATAAATTTGTATTGATTTTAAACAAAGAGAAAATTAGTTTTACAGAATATTTTTTAAAACATTTGTTATTTAATGTCAGTATTTTTTTTCAATTGAATAACTATTATTCGGTATTTGGTAAATTCTAGAACACTATTCGTGACATCCATTCTTTATACTTGTATTATAAAACGATAGAATTCGTCTAAAAATTTTGCATAAAAATTTGAATTTGAAAAAAAGTATTTTTCATAGAAATTAACTGACGAATTCTTCAAACAGAAGATTCTAGACGTATGAAGATTCTAGATGATGAATACATATCAGAAAATTTCAATGAAACCACCTTGTTTATATTGATATTCTCATACAAGTTTTGAAACAGATCTTGTTGTTTGGTCCTTAAAATATTTGTGCCAAATATTATTCGACAAATCAGTTTTATGACACATTAATATGATTCAAAAACTTGAAATTAATTGAAACTTTTTACAAAAAAAAAAAAAAAAAAACATAAATGGGAAATTTGCTGACATTATAGTTTTTGTTAAATTCAATACATTCATGGTGTAGGGAAAAATGTAGGGAGAACATTTTAGTGTGTAGAGAAAAAGAGGGAATTTTTAAAACAAATGTAACGACTTTTTAAAATAGCGTCTGGCATCACTGATACCCATTAGGGTGACAGCGATTTGTGTGCGAATACATTATGATCCAATTCCGTGGAATGCCGGGCAGAATTTAATGGTGCTGAAAATTTGAGCCAAATCTTTAGCGCACTTCGATCGGAAATTTCGAAGAATTACAATCATTTCTAATTAATTTCGGCACGAATATGAAAAATAATCCAATCCCAAAAAAATTGCAAAAATCGCCTTAAAATAGCCAATAATTAAAAGCCAGCTAAAACTCGAATATAATTAAAGATGCCTCGAAAACCATGTGCTCGTTTTTTTTTTGGAAAAATATGACGAGGGACCTTGCAAAGCCCCAACTTTCATTATTTTGAGTCTGAGAAAAATGTTGCTTCGCAGAATTTTTACGATATGTTTTTAGCCTGGACAATAGTTTAAAATACATTTTTCTGTAAAAATAACAGTGGTTTTCATATAAACTCGTAAATTCCTTGTAAACCAAATATAAATACAAACCATATTTTTTATGTTGGAGTCTGACATTAAACTCATAAACATACCAGCTTTACACCGTTTACGAGTACAATACGAGTTTATATGAAAACCCCTAATTTATTTTTGGTTCACTTTTCTTCTATTTGGCCATAATGATATAATGCCAAAATTTTATTTCGAAAACTTTTCTTCAGGAAAAGTATTTTTATACAACTTTTTTGTAAATATTTGTGTACTAGAGTCGAAAATATTTATTTTGCAAAACACTTTTCAATAAAAAAAGGCTTTTGTAACCATTTTTTGAAGCATTAGGGTTTTCCGTAAAAAAAAATTGCCCTGTGGCAACCTGTTTCCAATATATACGCAAGCTGCCTGCTCTTGATCGTAAAACCCATACATCGGTTTAGCAACATTTGCGAAAAAGGAGTCACGGAGGAGATTGGAAGATAAACAAAAATCTAAATGCAGAATGTTTTTATGTGTCTGTGTTTGATAATTTCTGAGTAAAACAATAACAGAATGCTAAATAGGAAAGAAAACTAAGAATTAATTACATTGCATTCAAGGCCTTACTTGGGTGAGGTTAGTATCGTACTAAAGACATTTTGAGATACTAAACTGTCTTTAGTACGATACTAACCTTAGTAAAAAATGTATTTATTGCGATAACTTTTGCAAATGGAAACTGTATCGCTGAAATTTTGCAACAACAGTTTTTAGCGGTGACCGCATATTATACTAAAAGTTGGACTTTGGGGACATCTTGGAAAGCTATGTTGCCACACAAAATTTTTGGAAAATCGCGATTTTAACGTATAGGCCGCTATAGATGAATACATTTTTTTTATTGAAATATTTACTTGTAATTGCTTCCTTACATTACATTTATTGAGGTCGATTGTACATTCGGCGCCTAAAGTCGCTGAAATAGCAAAAAACCATAAAAACCTATATAAAACGCTAAGTAGTGGTTTAAATATCAATATTAGCACTGAATGGACAGCCGCCAAACTTTAAAGACATTTAGCGAAAAATTTGTACCATTGCTCGAAAAATAAAGTACGTCATTGTAATCGGCATATCCGAAATATATAGAACTGATGGTCAGATCTCCATTAATTTTTTGAGTGTCATGCAGTGTAATTAGTAGACAAAAAATTTACAAAAAAAAATTTAAATTTTCAAAGTTTTTCTTTTTTTGATTTTTTTAATGCAAATAAAAATCTAGCCTTCTGAAATCAGAAGTTTACTATTTTTGTTAGCAAATATTTTTGTTGATTTTAGCAGAATAGACTGCTGTTTGTATTTAACTAAATTTAGCTGAAAAATAACAAAAATTTTGTAGATATAAAAGTTTCTTTTTGCTATTTTTAATCTACTAATATTAAGCAAAAATTTCTGCAGATTTTACAGTATAATTTTTTTAATTATAATTAACTAAAAATTAACTCAAATATAACAAAAATTCGGTAAATTTAACAGTTTTATTTTGGCTCTTCTTATCTTACAAGTATCTGCAATTTGCAGCAATTTTTTCTGCAAGGTAACTTTTAAGTAATTGTATCTGCTATTTTTACTGGTTACATTCACATTACAACTAATTACAAGATTGTTTCTTGTTTTATATATTTTTTTCCATTAATGGGATAATAAAATTTTCCTGTTGTTTGAAAAGTTTGCAATAACTACATTAATTTTCTGTAATTTTTCTAAGTTTTTTTTAAAAATATGAAAAATTTTATATTTCCTTTTTAATGAAACTACATTTTTAATAACTCATAATAATTTTGTTGTTGTTCTTGTATGTTTGAACATTACTACTTGTTGAATAGTTTTGTAAAATTTTAGCACTTAAATAATAATGAAGCAAAATAAAAAAAAAAAAGAAAAGAAAATACCCTAGACATCTGCGTGTTTAAAGAATTTATTACTTTATTATTTTGATTTTCTCTTTCAAATGACTGTCATATCCTTTCTTGCAACACGAAAATATCTTAATAGAAGTTTACTGCTGGTAAATAAAATATACTTATAAGAAGAGACATTCAAAAAATGCCAAGATTATAAAATCAAGAACTTTGAAGTTGATAAGATGATTAAAAAGATTGAGAATTTTTTTCAAAAATTAAGTCACCATCTTTTGAAGCATTGCAATATGGGATTGGAAGCATATATCGTAACCACAAAAAAAAACGGACACGATACGAGAATTTAAACTTTAGTTGTTTTTCATATGAAAAAATTTTACTCGAACTTTGAAGGCCACAAATCGTAATATAAATTTTTTTTGTTGGACCAACACTCAGGGGATGGCCCCTACTAATGCATTGTGTTGGTATTAGGAAAATAAGTTATGGGGAAAATTGTGAAAATTGGCGATTTTTTTTTAAGTAGGATGAAGCAGTAGGTACCCAGTCAGAAAAATACAAACGGGCAAGCGGTGGCAGAGCACTTTAACAGGTGGTACAAGTACTGGCAAAAATTGCTTTCCCATTCCCAAAATGATAACATCATTAGACAAAAGGACCGGCTGTTCAAAAAGCGCCGGAAAAGCACTGGAGGATCAAAATTTTAAAACGTTGGCAAAACGCTGGCAAAACCAATAAATAGGTGGTCTGGAAATATATTTTCCAAAATAAAATTTAAAAAAAGTTCATAGGTATTTTTTTTGATCCTGCCCGTGTTAAAAAGATCAGATCTGGCCAGATCTCAGTAGATCTTACCAGATCTAATTAGATCTCAAAATTGGGGACAAATTTGAGATCTAATTATATCTGATCAGATCTAGGCATATCTGGCCAGATCTAAGTAGATCTTACCAGATCTAATTAGATCTCAAAATTGGGGACACATTTGAGATCTAATTAGGTCTGATCAGATCTAGGCATATCTGGCGCATTTGTCCAGATCACTTTAGATTTGAACAGATTTGGCACTAGATCTGATCAGATCTTGCCATAAAGTATTATCACATATGCCATATCTGATCATATTTGATAAGATTTGGTACAGAATCTAATTAGATTCAATCGTATCTATTTAGATCCAAAAAGATCTGATCAGATCTAAACATTTTTACACGGGTGCCGTGATTTGAACCCAGGCCGTCAGATTGACAGACGATTTCTCTACCCACTGAGCTAACGAGACATATAATATTTGATGGCTAAACACATAAATGAGTGATAATAGCTGGACAACTACTGGCTGTGCCAAAATGCTAGTACTGGCTAACAATTTTTTGTAACTAGTATGCCAGTGTTGGGAGGTCAAAAAAAAAGTTGGTCTTGAAGGAGATTTCCCACAAACAAAAAAATTGACTTTATAAAACAAAAAAAATTTTAAATTAAAAAAAATCCAAAAAAAAATTTTTGCTTGCAACCGGATTTGAACTCGAAACCTCCTGACTACAAACATTTTTTACGAAGCGTCAGCATTTTTATAAAATCATTGGCCTACCAGTGAATTGATTTTTGTACGCCTGGTAGCATTGGCTAGGTAGCACTGGATAACCACTGGTTGCAAACCTTGGCATATCACTCTAAGCCAATTCTTTGCCAGTGGTTTTTTTATAAACCACCGAAATTTTTGTAAAACAAATACTGGAAAAACGCTTTTTGCAAACGCTGGCAAAACGTCCCAAATGAGTGTTCTGCCAGTAATTTATTTTTAACACCGTGGTTACCCAGTGGTATGCCAGTGCTTGATTTTTTGTACCACTGGCGATTTCTGACTGGGTACCTATATTTTTGTAATCAAAAGAAAAAAAAATGGTTTTTTAAATATTTCTTTTAACGTATGTATAATTAAAAAAAATAAACTGTAAAAAATATTTTTTTTACCAATTTTGTCAATTGTTTTAAAGTCTTTGTATTAAAATTTTGTCAGTTATTTTTACGACATTGTTAGTTATTTTTACTGCATTTGTTAGTTATTTTTCAGCAGTTAAAAATAACATTTTAAGTTATTTAGAAGTCAAATACCTTTACCGCCTTTTTTAGCTGCATATACCTTTGTTTTCACTGTCATTTTCAATAGGGTGTACCGACAAACTCTTTTAAGTGCAATGTTAAGCTGTTTTAGTTATAGTCATAACTAAGATCGTTTTTTTTTCTTAAAAATAGTTCTGAAATAAGAAATTTTAAAACAAAATTTCTGACTTAAGCACCTTAAGTTGATTTTCACGTGAAAAATTTTCACTCGAACTTTAAAGGCCTCAAATTGCAATTTAAAGACACAATCACAACAAACACAAAATGTCAGTTTTTCCCAGGAAAAATAATAGTCTTGTACATTAAATTTGCATGAAAACGAACTCTACACAATTTTTACGTGAAACTCATTATCGTGAAAAATCACTTTTTTATATGTAGTATAATAACAGTTTTTTCACGTGAAGCCCTAAGCTTTTAAAGATATAATCAAGCACTTTTTAAATTCTTAATTAAAGTTCAAATTTAAATATTTCTGCCTTAGCAACCATGCCTAAAATGTTCAACTTGTTTGTAAAGTTTTTTTCTTGCTATTTATTCAACAAAACTTGTAAACACTTTTCAAATTTTGTGGCCACATCTTTATTTTAGTTTGATAAAAGAACTCTTACGTAATTCAACCAAAAAATCTTAATCTTTTAATTCATTTTGGCTAGGTTTTATCTATTTCTAATTTGTATTTGTCGTTATTATTTAATTTCTTAAAAAAATATTCTATTACTTTTTAATGCCATTTATATCAAAGTGTGTAAAACAAAACATTAGTAGTTGGAATTAACCCTTAAATGGTCACTCAATGAATTATATCGGTGGAGTAAACTGAAAATGACAATTTCAATAACTTAAAGGGCAGTCAAAAAGGGCCGAAATTGACTACATTAACTGCTAAAAATTAACTAAAAAAAAAATAACTACAAATATTTCTCATTTCTCAATTTTTGTAAAAAAACTAACGAATGTTTAAAAATTAACAGTTAAATACAGCAAAACTTACCAATCACTTTTTTCGTCAACTTGAAATTCTTAAGCTGGCCATACTCCTGCAATTTTGTTGTACAACTCTTTGTTTTAGATCTTTATTCTATTACCATGTGTGGAGGTAGATTAAAGACTTAAATGGAAAAATTGCGCAACAATATTGCTAATGTATGGATAGCTTTATAGTTCATTTTTATATAAAATCGGATTTTTCCGCATACTTGTCAAAAATTGACTGTATACTCAGTTAATTATGTCGGTAAAATTAACTGCAATTGCAGTTAAAAAAGTGTACACTACAACTGCATTTGAATTAAATACAACTGTAGTTATTTTTAACTGCAAGTGTAGTTAATATAACTAAAATATCAGTTAATTTTAAATGCAACTGCAGTGCACACTTTTTTAACTGCAAATGCAAGGAATTTTACCGACATAATTCTCTTAGTGTAGTTTTGACAAAGACTTCTGGGTAATAGATAATTTTTTTAAAATTGATTTGAATGGAAAGAAAGTGGTTTGAAATGTTTTACTAACCTAATAATACATGTGTAGTTTAACCGAAATCGCTTCTAATTTTCGTTTTAGAAAAAATCATTTACGCTGGGTTTCATTGTAAAGGATTACGAGTTAAATATTAGTTAATTTTTTGTTGTTTTGTATATACCTAATGCTTGAACTTTTCTTTTGTTTAGTATTGTAGTTAAGTTAAAGTTAACCCTGTAGTATGAGCCGCTCGTTAAAATTAAAATTTTTAAGTTAAACGGTGTACAAAAATTTAAAAGAATGTTATTAATATTCTGTAAAACTTTTGTGTTTACTAATTTTTTACTGATCTTTTTTTTTTAATTTTAAATAATTTTACTTTAAGCAGATAATTAGAAACAAATTATTTTTAATTATAGAAGTATTATTTTCAATTTAAATTTGTTGCATTTTTATAACAGCTTGCAGTTAAGGGTTAATTATGTTTTTGTAACTAAATTCTGTTTAGTTTCTTCTGGTAGATCTTCTTTTGGTTTTACATAATTAGTAGTTGTGTTTGTAGTAGATGTATTCACTGTTTAAACTTAAACATTTCAAGGTAACTGAAGTTCACACATTATGTATGATAAGCTGTTTAAAGTTTTTTTTTATTCTACGTTCGTTTTTTTATTCTTCTTTTTGACTTAAAACTTTGACGTAAACTTTGTTGGAAGCCCCCAAAAGACTGAAATGAATTCAGAAAAGAAAAACTAGCAAACAGAACGTATAATTAAAGCTTAAAGCAATAAGCAGCACCAACACTTCTTTTAGTTAGTTCTCATCTTGAAAACCAACAACTTATATAAAAAAAAACAAGTAAAAACATTTAAAACGCCCATATTCGACTGTTAATTGCGCTATAGCATTTATAATTAGTTTTTGCACAAAAATACTCTCAAAACATTCGGAAACTTTTTTCACCATGATACGAGTATTTTCCTCATAAATTGATACACTAAAAAAATATTCTCAACGAAATAAACACACCAAAATGGCAGCACGGTTTTTGTTATAATCTTACTATTGATAACTATCATCACTAGCACCAATTGTTTACATTTGACCATTGATGACATCATATCACATGTTAATCATATAATTAAATAAATCTGCCGAACCAGCCATTCAATTTTAAAAATGAAAACTATTTTAAAACCGTGTTTTATTAACATTATTATAAAACTATATACAAATTTTAATTATTTTTATTTTACAAAATTTTTTAATTTAAGGCACATTTATAAGTCCACGAAATGTAATCTCTAGGCCATTGACAATTGCTGTCCGAAATAATTACTTTAACTAGTAACAATTTTTAAGATGTCTTTTAATATCCCAGCAAAATATTGGTAATGACACCTCATTACTATCTGCATTACCAAAAATGATATATCATTACCTTTTGCATTATTTTCTAATATAAAATAATGACTTCCAAATAAGGCCTATTGTATTCATTGTTTCTAAATATAAAATAATGACTTACTCGTAATAGCTTAAATAAGTACGTTTTACACAGTTAAATTTTATACATTTTCATTTTTTATATGTAAATATGTTTTATTTTTAAATTTTTATGACGAGTCCTAAAATTGCATACTAGAGAAAACTTGAATTTTTCTGAATGTATTTCCTTATGCTAATAACTCCTTATTTTTAAGAATCAAGTAAGCAATCGGATAACCACTTATAATTCAACTTTTTGTAAGCATGTGTGTAACCACTTATTATTCAGAATCTCATAACTACTTATTTCTCATTTTTTCGTAAGCGAGCGGGTAAGCGTGACTACTTATAAAAACGACCACGCCAAACAAAAATAATGAGTTTAGACGCCAAAAAATAAGTTGTGCGGAGCTATGAATTTCTATTATATAACCACTTATTTGGTAATGAAAGATTTTGCTGGGATTATTTACCATTTCAGTTTATTAAATGCACCTGTTGGTATTTGGAAAAAAAATTATTTTTTAAAATACAAAAATAAAAAAAAAACAAATACTTGACAACTAGAGATGACACTTTTACGATAAAAATTAGTGCCAACTATATTAGAGATGACAAATTTAGCGTAAACTCTACGAGATTTCTAGCCCGTTTAGATGTGCCTTAACGAAATAAATATCGCTAATACTATAGGGAAACACCCAAAAATGGCACAATTTCAATTTTTACATAATCCATTTAATTTTTGGTATTACGTACCGCTAAGTCAACATGTTAAGGTAGCCTTACCATTTTTTGGTAGCGTAAAAATTTTATGCTACTTGAAATAATAATAAAAAAAAAAATCAAATTTACTTATAAAAGAAAATTCTACAAATATTTTAATTTTAAAACAAAAACAAAAGTAGCATCGTTTTACCAGATTAAGGTAATTTTAAAGCGCTACATATCAATTGTAGCGGTAGCCTCTCTGGTAAACCTGCCCATTGATAATTTGTTTTTAATGCTTGTTTTGCAATACATTAAAAAATTGTTTACACAAACTTTGTAAAATTCCAATTTCATTTCTAATTGTTCGCATATATAACTCAAACCCTAACGCACCTGTTTTCTGGTATAGCGCATTAAAATAGATTTAATTAAATGAACGCATAAATTTCAATGAAAAAAACTTCAGAAAATTTTTCCTGCTCTTTTGTTTTTTTTTCTGTGCTTCGAAATGAAACAAAGTTTTATTTTCTTTTTTTTCTGAATTCACAAACAACAAAAAAACAAAACAATTTGTAGTTTTAAAATGAAAAACAGTATGAAAGAAAAACACAAACAAGTTCAGGAAATTAAATTAATTTATAATTTTTCTTTTTCACTGTTATTTTTTTTTATTTATTGTTGTGTTATAATTTTAGAGAAGTTTTTAAATAAAAATTAAAACAAACTAAAAGAAAATTCTTTGTAATAAATAAGCTACACATGTCAGTTGTTTTTGTACAGCCAACGAAGTTTGAAAGTTAAAACAAAGATATATGCAGTTAAAAAGGCGACTTGAAAATAGCTAAAAATTTAGTTATTTTTGACTGTTGAAAATAACTAACAATGACTTAGAATTAACTGATAAATTTCTACTATGAATATTTTAAAACAACTTTCTTTGTTTCGGTAACGATATTTATTTTACTGGTATCGGTATTTGCATTACCGTAAAGGCATATCTAATATTGTTATCTCTAATATAGTTCGCACTAATTTTTATCGTAAAAGTATCATCTCTAGTTGGTAAGTATTGGTTTTTATTAAAATTGTTGTATTTTAAGGAATATTTTTTTCTCCAAATACCAAAAGGTGAATTTACTAAATTGAAATGTTCAATAATATTACAAGACATTTTAAAAATTGTTACTAATCAAAGAAATTATATATGACGCATTTCGTAGACTATTAAAAATAACTGCTTTAAACAACTGTTATGTTAGCTGTTTTTCCATATAAAAACAACTTTAGGTACAGTTAAAAACAACTACTGATTACTACACAAACAACTGTCACGTAGTAACTACCAAAAATTTTTGAGTGTATTATACCCTTTCACAACTGATAATTGTAGTCAAATTAACTTTTATTTATGTGTCAATATTAATCATAAAAGCTTGTTAAAATAACCACTACCCAATGTCCATAAATTTAACAATTCTCTATAGGTTTTAGCTAAAAACTTGGTAAGGATTCCAAAGTTCTTTGGAAAAATACTTTTTTGTGAGTAGTTTTTTAATTTTCGAAAATCTAAATTGCCAGTAGGTATACTCGTCTCAACAAAAATACATGATTTGCTTGTATAATTATTTGAGTTCATTCATATTTAAATATTTCTTTAATTAAATTGTAATTTAAAACTTTTATTGGTAAACAACATTCATTCTTGACATTGTACAAATATATTTAATGGATAATTAATTTTTTTTTTTTTTGAAAACAAAATTCCATTATATACAAAAATCATCAATTCACATTGTTTGTGATATGTACTGCAGTGCAGAAGAGCATTTTCAAAAATTTATACATAATACTAAATGTAGTATTCATATCTGTAATATTATGACATTTTATTAATGCTTTTTTAAAATTGTAGATTAATATTATTAAAGTCGAGAATTAACATTCATACGAGTATGACGTATCAATAATTTTAATATTTTTATACATTCATTCATAAAAATATTAAAATTATTTGTATGTACATTAGGATGTCCCGAACTTGGAATCGCGTTAACTATTAGCACTCCGACGAGGTGTAATTTTAAGTTGAATATAAGGAAAAATAAGAAAAAATGTTGGAGAGTATTTATAGACGTCTAAAAGTGTTTGAAGTTTGACATTTAGCGGACCAAAATTTATGCAAAATAATATTTTTTTGAATTTTTTTCTTAATAAGTTTTATTTTACAAAACGATTAAGACCCATTTTACAAAAAACAAACAAATTTTTTCCGCGAAACGTCAAACTTAAAAACGCTTGTAGAGTTCTATCAGTACCTTCTAAAATTGTTTGCTTTTTTTAACCTCAATCAGCATAGAATTATGCATCGTTTTAGTGCTAATATTTAGTTAACGCGATTCGCAAATTGTCGGGACACCCTAGTGTACACACAGGAAATATTAAGCTAAAATAATTTCGTAAAATTCAAATGAAATTGTAAATAACTTTTATACAAATTTAATTATATAAAAGTTCAAGTAAGCGATATTATACACAGAATAAAAAGTAGGCCCCAACAATGGAGTTTGTAAAATCAATCACAATTAATTGAAATTTTATTTTCAAAAATATTTTTGCTGGAAATATTTATAAATTTTGATATAAAATTGTTTAAAAATAAAAATTTTAAGTTACAAAAAAAAAAACATTTTTTTACAATTACTATTGTTGGATTTGTTGGTTCCTTTTTAAATTTTATTTGTATTTACAAAAACGATATGAGAAATATATTGAGAAATTTAATTAGAGTTTTGTAAATTCGTGCTGTGTAGAAATATTTGTATTAAAATTTTTAATTTTTTGAATAGCTGTTATTTCACATAATTTGCTATTATTTTGAAATTTAGCCATGCATTTTTTTAAAATATACCATATTTTCTTGGTAATCATCAGAATAACTCATTACTATCGCTACTTTGCGAAAGTAGCGAGATTTAGATTTGACAACAAAGATCTGTAAACAAAATATCATAAAGTTGCGTTTACATCTGTTTTCAAATCCCGAGATTTCAATGGCAATCTCGACCCGATATTTTGACCGTATACATTTTAACTTTATGACAGTAGCGAGACTTCGATTTGACAACTGCATTTTTTTTGTAAACAAAGTACCATAAAAATAACCTCAAAATAAAAATATTGCTAAAAACAATTTTATTCATTGGCGGAGTAAAATTTACATTGTTTTATGTAAAGATCTAACGCTAATTATGTTAGTAGATATGTTTTTTTTTTGTAAGGACGACAAGCTAGAAGGCAGATTTTGCAATATTTTGGTGGAAGGAAGACATGCACTTCCCAATGCTTTCTTCATAGTTATGCTTTGCGGAAAGCAAATATTAGAACCACTCAACACTTCTTATATTCATTAGTACATTTCCATTGGGTTTAAATTTATCTCTATTATATTTTCAATAATTTTTATATTAAATTATTTTGTGTTAAATTTACATTCATTGTTTTAGTCAGCTGTTGACCAGCGTTGCCACTTTTTCATGCAAAAACTCTGAAAATTAAGCAAACGCAGTGTTGTATTTTGTAAAATTCTCCACATTTGTGAGATTTTCATGAGATTTCTTAGAAATCTCGCGAATTTACGAGATTACTTTTGTATGGCGAATTTCGGGATTTCACATGATATTTTCACTGAAATCTCCATTTTAGTCGAAATCTCGGAATTTGGGTGCAGATGTAAATGCAACACAAGAAAATGTAAGAAATAAAAATATAAACAAGAATTTTCAAAAACAAAGCGAAATTTTTATTTTATATTTAATTCACAAAAATAAAGGTTTACTGCAATAATTTTCAATAACTCAACAAAATTTTTTATATTTAAAATAACTGTTTATTGTGAAAATACTGTTTTGGTAGTTATTTGCTACCGGGTGAAAAATGCTCATATACGCTCAAACATGTTCATATATGGTTTATGTATGGACACATATGAACAAATATGGATTTTTTATGAACATATATGGATTTTATATGAAGATATATGGAAGTATATGTGATTCCATATATGGAAAAAATTTCATATACAGACATATATGGAAGCATCTGTTATTTCATATATGGAAATGGCACTCATATATGGACAAATATGAAAGTATATGTTATTCAATTTATGCAAAAGGGACTTGTATATGAACATATTTTGAAGAATACATTTTTCCATATATGTAAAAGGAACTCATATTTGGATAAATATGGAATTATATTTAATGCCATGAATAAAAATAGGAACATATGTAGCGCCTAATTTGAATGTCATACATAAATTTATATCTATCTTACAACCTTATAATAAAGGACAGCAACGTTCGCATGTATTCGCATATATTTAATAAATGTATATGTTCATATATGTCCATATATGAACATATACTTAGGTGTTACCTCATTTTTCGGATCCATACATATATGGTTGAACCATAAATGTTCATATATGGACATTTTTCACCGGGTATACTATTAAAAATAACTGCTTTAAACAACTGTTGCGAAATTCAGTACTTTACTTTAGTTATTTTTTAATTAACTGTCTTAATAGTTGTTTGGCATTTTTCTGTAAAAAACAAACTGTAATTGCAGTTAAAAAACAATTATTAATTACTTCACAAACAACTGTTTATACAATGTTTTTGTGTGATTTAGCGAAAAGTATTCGCTGTTGTAAAAGAACTTAGGTAAGTATACCTTTTCCGCTTTTTGATAAAAAATCTACATATGTCGGTACTGATAAAATCACTACAAATGGTCAGTCTTTTTATAAAATTCTTTGATTTCCATAAATTTTATAATTATATCTTAAACATTCCAAATAAGTATTTGTTTGCAATTGTTATTGTTCACCATGTTTACTTTGAATTTGTTTTAATACAAAAACACACAAGTCAGTACTAATTTCACTCGCAAATACATATTATTTTTTTTTTTTAATTAATTTATAAAAATAGCGTAAAATATGTGTTCAAATATTTATTTTTAATTTGATAGAAAAATACAATAAACACTTTAAAAGTTAAATTATAATAAAACAGCGTTAAAGTTAAATGCATACAATATATAAATAAACAATTTTGCTGACATGCCAACTTCAAGACTTTAAAAATCTTGAGGTTTTTGTGGTATGAAAACTATAATTATTTAAGGTTTTTTGTTTTTTTTTTATGTGACATACTAAAATTTGAATAAGCAAATAAAGAATTGAAATTTAAGAGAAAAAAAAAATAAACTACTAAATAATGACTTAACATAAATTGTTTTTATAACTGCGGTTAAATATACAAATAGTTTATGCAAAAAGATAATAATTCTGCGTTTACATTTAACTTTAAATCACCGGATTTTATTTATAATCACATACGAAATTTTAACCGTTTACACTTACAATTTTTGATACACACAATGTTTGCCAATTAATTGGGTTAAATAGCTCACGGCTTTTTGAATAAATTATAAAAATTTACACATTTTTCAACTAAATGCTTAAGAAAGATTATCAGTTTTTGGACTGAAAAAGAAAGTTGTATAAGAAATTTGGATTGAACTATTTTACCAACTATTTATTTATTGATTTTTGTAAACAAAACAACATCAAAAATTAACCTCAAATAAACAAAAGGAATTTTTAAAGGATAAAAAAATAACGTTGACTACGACAAAGACAAATCTTTTTATTGGAACGGCAAGTGGAAATCACAACAATTTTAATTAAAACCAATTTTTTTATTGAGTTTAAACTTATTTTTTAGTTAGTATTTCATTATTTTCTGATGTTCTTTATTTTTGTTTCAGTCAGCTGTTGACGAACGTTGCCACTTTTTCAACCAAAAAAACCTGCCGTTTGTATTTGTATTCACTGTTTCCAGATTTGACGATTTATCGTAAATTTTCAATCAGAGACTATTAATTATAGAGATAGGAAATCAAAACTTACACTACTCACCGATAGAGGGCGCTGAAATTTAGTATTACTTAAGCAACTATTTAATATTAGTTTAGTATGAGCTGATCCTATATTTAAAAACTCAAAAACTGCTCAAAATAAGGAAAAAAACAAAAGCGGAATATATTCAAATAATAATATTTTAAATATATGTTTGTATTTTTTCCTTTGTTGTTTGTTATTATTTTAAATTTAAATAAAAAAAAGAAAATTGTAAATTTTTTTACAAAGTGCCAACTAGTGATAACGATTTTTTATAACTTATTTTTTTTAATGATGCACTACCCCTGTTTTCAATAGCAAAAATTAGAGATTATTAATTATAGAGATAGGAAATCAGAACTTACACTATTTACCGGTAAGGGGCTCTGAAATTTAGTATTACATGAGCAACTACTAGTTTAATTATAGAGATAGGAAATCAAAACTTAAACTACTCACCGATAGAGGGCGCTGAAATTTAAAAACTCAAAAACTGCTCAAAATAAGGAAAAAACAAACGCGGAATATATTCAAATAATAAAATTTTAAATATTTGTTTGTATTTTTTCTTTCGTTGTTTGTTATTATTTAAATTTAAATAAAAAAAGAAAATTGTCAATTTTTTTAACAAAGTGCCATCTAGAGATAACGATTTTGTTATAAGTTTTTATTTTTTTTGGTGATGCCACCTAGTGACAATGAAGTCGTTATAACTTTTGTTTTTAGTGATGCCATAACCCTGGCAAAAATAGCCAAGTGACGATTTAACGATTTTTTATCCGGTATATATACACTCAAAAAAGTTTGTCAGTTACTATATGACCGCAGTTTGTGTAGTAATCAGTAGCTGTTGTTTTAACTGAAAAGAACGAAACTAAAGAACTACTGTCGTAACATTTATTTAAACCAGTAATTTTAAACTTCTTAATATGATAAACAACTACCAAAAAGGCATTTTTGCAGTAAACAGTTAATTTTTGTTAATTATAGCTGTGTTTTCGACGTAACTATATCCGTTAACTCGTAAAAAAACTCAAAGTGCATAAAAACGCTTTTACGACGAAAACTAACACATTACTTTTCGTATTCACGTTAACTTTCAACACGGATAATTATCAACGTTGAAAACTCAACATTTATACATTTTCACATCTAACGTAACTTATTCGCACTACTTCCTAAAAACTTTTGCTGACGTACAGTCGATTAAAACGGAAAAATTATAAACATAACCTGTTTAAAATTTTTTTATACTACAATCGGTTTAACGTAGATTTGCTTTAAATACTTAACGTTGATAGGCATAAGACATAATACAGCTTATTTAAAAAATAAAAAGTTTCGTTAGTTATATAAAAAATAAAAATTTGAAAAAAAAATTTGATGTAAAAAATAACAGTTTTTACCAATTTTTTCAGTTGTTCAAAAAAGTATGCATTAAAAATTTGTCAATCATTTCTATACTATTGTTTGTTATTTTTACTGAATTTGTTGTTTGCTTTTTAAAAGTTAGAAACAACTATTATTTTAGTTATTTTAAAGGTTAATACCTTAGTCAGCTTCTTAACTGCATATAACTTTATTTTAACTGTCATTTTGAAAAAATTTTACCGATAAACTTTTTTCATTGTGGCCCTAATAATTAAAGGGCCACAATGACTACAAATAACAAACAACTCTAAATATTATTTCAATATCTTTTTTGTTAAAGATTTATGTTTATGTTTAATTGATGTTTATTTTTTAATTGGTAATCAAATAATCGAACGTAACTTGTTGGAAAATAACGATTTAATAACTGCTATCTCTGAAATGTTGAATAATTTCCTTTAAAAAATTTATGTGTGAATTAATATTAACAAGGTCTTTCCTTTTTAAATCTCCTTACACACTTTACATATTATTTTTTCAAAACTTTAACAAGGGAAGTCATAAGTCAAACATTAACTGTCAAGGTGGCGCCACCTGATGTTTGTTTGTTTTTTGCTCGTTTTCATAAAAAATAAACATTAAAAAAGACATGGTTATTTTTAATGTATGATCAAAAAGAAAACACAGCCTCTTTGGCAGTATCATTGTTAAAAGTCTACAATATCGCATCTTCCAATCTTCTTTTACTGAAAAACACCTCTAGTGACCTTTATGTATGTGTGGTTAATGTTAAAACTCCTTTAGAGACCGGCAGTGAGCTTACAAGGAAATTAACCTTGGGGGAGGGGTCACCGATTTTGATGAAATTAGGATATGTGGAGGGGAGAAAAACGAAACACTCAAAAGGGGTTTTAAATATAATATATTGAAAATGTCAGTTAAAACAAATGTATATTCAGTTGAAACAAAGACAAACAAGTTAATTATCTTTAAAATAACTAAAAATGTAGTTATTTTTAATTACTTAAAAATAACTAACAAGGGAAATGAAAATTATTAAAAGTGTAACAATAACCGGCAAAGTTTTACTACAAAAATTTGAAACTGACAAAATTAGTAAAAGTAACTGTTTTTTACGATTAATTTCTTGGGTTCTATAAAAATATAAATTGATAAAATTTGATAAAAATTACACTTTTTACTTCCTTACTTCTTACACTTTTTAATCTTTCGATTACAAAACCAAATTGTAATTATTTCGTCCTACTTAAAATTTAAAGTCAAAATTCTAAACAGTAGAATAGATATTTTTTTTATGCATTGATACAAAAAAATTTTATGATTTTTATTCGCAAATTAAGAATATACTAACTATAATAATTGTAAACTAAACAAAAATTTTCAAAATCTCAAAGAATTTTTTTATTTTTCAAAACACTAACAAAATTTAACTATATGCTGTGAAAATATTGTTTTTGTAGATTTTTATTATAATAATAAAAAAATATCTGCTCTAAACAATTGCTAAGAAATATAGTATTTTTGTAAGTTGTAATTTCAAGTAACTGCAATAATAGTTGTTTTGTATTTTTCCATAGAGAATAACTGTAATTTAAGTTTAAGACAACTGCTGATTAAATACTAGAAATTCGCAAATTTTTTTAAGTGCATTTTTAGCGACATATTATCAGTTCTTGGAATATAACGCTAAATGGGATACAAAACCCATCGAAACTTTCAGTGCTATTGGTGGATGACCCTGGGGATTCCTTCCTTGTTACACAGAAAAATCCCTCTAATCATAAAGAATAAAAAAATAAAATAAAAAAAAAAACAAAACATCTAAAGAGTCGTTTTCAAATGCTAAAGTTGCATATGCATTTTACTGTTTCATTTTTTAAGCAATTAGCATTAACCAGCCTTTGAAAAAAATACGAGGGACTACCGGAAAGTTAAATTCTAAAGACTTGGCTGCACAACGAATCATCCCAGCAAAAACAGGGTTTTAACTACTCACTAGCATATTTAATCACCTAATTACCTTTGTTCGCGATGTCCCAAGACCAATTGTTATTAAAATATAAAACCATGTCAAAAATGTTTTAGGTCTTTGCAAAATTTATGCTTAAATTTAGGTAGTTATTACTTTGCCAATTACTTGGCAATGATTTTTTTCACAAAAAAAAAAAATAGTTTTCATTTTTAAATATTTTATTTTTTTTGGTTCTAAAGCTTTAAACTTATTGAACAACCCTCGTATTTTTTTAATTCTTCATCTATAGTCTTTTGCCTTTAAAAGTTTCTTTTTTTTTTTGTTAAGGTTTTATCTTTCGTGTTACTAACTGCATGCGTGCAATTTTCTACGCTTTCTTATCATATTTCAACGCGTGAGTTTTTCAACTTCATCTTCTACAGTTTCCATTTTTGAAATATTTATTTTTAAAATGATTTATAACTCATATACATACATACCAGCAGCAAATAGTCTGGGTATTAGATGCTAAAATAATGTTCAAATAGTTTTTAAGGTTTGCAAAATAATTTGATGGAAACGACTGTTACTTTGCATGTACAATAAAAGGGAACACTAAAGTTTTTTCAAAAGAAAGAATTTTTCTAAATATGTTATAACAAGTTATGGAAAATGGGATTTTTAAAATGGTACACTTTAAATATTTCGGCTGTAGAAATTTAATATAAATTCTATTTATTTTCGGCCTAATACTTAATTTAGACTGAGCAAAAACCAGCTGGTTTTTTTTACAAAACTAAATTGCAAATGCCAAGTCTTTTACACTGGTTATTTAGTTTTTTTGCCACAAAACTTTTTTATTACACATTTTTCTTTCTTTTTTATTGTTAGATTAATATAAAAAAAATTATTAATACATTTCAAAAAGAATAACAACACAAAATTTCAAAGTAAAAAAGTAATATTCTTAAAAAATTACAAAATATTTTTTTGACACTTGCTTTACGTCCCTATTCGTTGTAACAGAGTGTATCAAAAATTCGATATATTTACTTATAGTATATTTAGACTGGGCAAAAACTAGTAGTTTTTGGGCATTTTTAGTTTTTGAGCCGAAAGCTATAAAATTAATTTAGTTTTACTCATACATTTTTTATACAAATTGAAAACCAGAATCTACCTGGTTTTCGCCAAAAACCAACTAAAAATATCTGAATTTTACATTTTTGATACACCCGGTTTCTTCTATAAGTATTTTTCGATAAACCCTGTTACTACGAATATAGAATTACAACGATACAACCTGTTACAACGAATCGAGTATTTGTCTTTTTTTTTGGGTACTCCTCGATACTCAAAATTACTACTCGATATTTTCAGAGTTGCATTTTGGACAGCAAAATATATAAAAATGTGACTCCGCTAAAATATTTACCACAAAAATGTGACTCTGCCAAAACATTTGTCAGAAAATTACAACTCTGCTAAAAGAAAAAAATCAGAAGTAAAATATTTAAAATAATATGTTAAAAGATTATGAAAAACGCAATGAATAGTTGCTGAAAAAGTTAAAAAATATGTTTATAAATTTAAATATTGAATTACCATAAACATTTTCAAAGAATTTTACTAAAAAATTTTAAAAAATTTCAAATTTAAAAACCATTAAAAGTATCGAGTAGTATCGAGTAACCAAATCAAAATTATCGAGTAGTATCGAGTATTGAAAAGTAATCGAATTTACCAGCACTATACTACATAAATATGTTTTTCTCATGGAGAAAGTCAAGGTCTTCATTTAATTTTATTTTTTTTCCAAATATTTTTTTTCTGTTTTGCGCTTCATCAATTTTCTTATTTATATTAATATACACGCAGAAAAAAAACAGGTGGAACTCTATCTAAGTGCTATGTAATTATACAACTACATAAGTTCGAAGTAAGTTTTACAATTTTCTAGCAAAATATTTGTAATTTTTCGGATATTTTCCGCTACACATGTATATATTTTGCAAGGATTGTATATATTTTACAATAAAATGTACATATTTTACTAGAACTTTGTAAAACTAACTTGAAAATTATGTAGTTGTATAATTACATAGCTCTTAGGTAATATTCCTCCTGTTTTTTTCTGTGTGTAGTGTTTTCGATTTTATAACGGTGTTTTTCTTACACTTTTATTTTATAATGTATTTCCGGAAACTATTAAATAATTCAAACTATATCTGATTTCAATGTAACTTATCCAGTACCGTAATGATTAGGGTTTACGTTAGGGGAATACCCGGGACAATACAGCATAAATTTAAATTCCACAATTCCGAAAATGTTGTGTGGGATTCCCGGAGAATTTTTAGAGGGAATTCTTTACACTGAAAGAATTTACTTTAACAAACAAAAAAATTTTTTTAGAAAATAAATTTATAAAGGCATTAAAAAAAAACTTTTCATTAAATTAATGAAATTTTTTTTATATAATTTTAAGAAAAATGTAATTATTTTATGAAAAGTTACATATGTATGTATATGAATGAAACAAATTTTTATTTTAAGTTAATGAACTCCATATATTTAATGAAAATTTCATTATTTAAAATTGTAAAAATGTTCCTTTTGTGTAGATCGCAAAATCTCGAAATCACGGAAAAATCTAAAAAAATACCTATCTTTCTGTGCCTGGAAATGAAAAAACCTTATAAACACTTTATTTTACACCATACGCTATTTGATGTTCTTCTTCTTCTCAACTATTCTCTCTCTTAATATAAAGATATGTATAAAAGTAAAACATTAAGAAGATGATGATTTGTTGTAACGCTTGCTTTATGTTTCCTATAAATGACCATGAGTATTAAGTTATGCTTGCTTTTTCCATAACTGATCATGGTCAAGGTAGGAAAATGGATACCATTTTTAGTATTTTGAGAAGAATATGTTGTTAGTTACAAAAAAAAGCAATGCCAAATGTAACAACTTTTCAAACTACTACTCGGTGTGATCTTTATATATACAAGCACATAAAACAAACATGCTAACCGTTAAGAATAGTAAAAATAAATATTGCAATGGTTACTTTCGGGGTAAGATAACCAGAAGGTGGGGGTCTATAAAACTTGTATTTTTAATATACTTTGAAATTTTTTTATTTTTAGCTGGTATTAAAATTTTAATTTTCATTGAAATTGTCACATGCTAGTTTTATGGTAATTTTGTTCAGTTTTTCAACAACATTATTTAAGAAAAATATATTCATAAAGATGTTTGTCTTTAGATTTTCAAAAACTGTTTTTTTGTAGTGCTATAAAATTTTCATTTCTTTTTCGCTTCATAAAATTATGAATTTGTTAGAAGCAAAAAGAAAAAAAAAATATAAATAAAGAAAACAATATACATTTAGATGCAACAACATTTATACAAACTATTTTAGTAGTTTTACATTAACTTGTTACAGATGTGTAAAGTGCAAGCATTATATGCATGTCTTACAATTTACAAGAAGATCTAAAACAAATGAATTCATGGAAATAGTTTAATATTTTTGTTTAAACCAAAAAATGGTAAAATGGTAAAAATGTCAACAAATCTGAACTTTTTTCCATTAAACATTTTCTTAACTTTGCTAAAAATGTCTTAGAATTATGAGCTTTTAACAATGTTAAACATATTTCAGAATTCTGAGCTTTTCGCTATAGTAAAAATGTCTCCGAATTATGAGCTTTTTGCTATAGTAAATATGTCTCAGATATGTGAGCTTTTTACTTTAGTAAAAATGTCTCAGATATGTGAGCTTTTTACTAGAATTCGAAGCTTTTTACTATAGTAAAAATTATTCAGAATCCTAAGCTCTTTATAATAGTAAAAATGTCTCAGATTACTGAGTTTTTTACTATGGTAAAAATGTCTCAAATGCCTGACCTTTTTTGCTATAGTAAAAATGTTTCAAATATCTGAGCTGCCTAGAATGCTTAGCTTTCTACTTTAGTAAAAATATCTTAGAACTATGAACTGTTTTACTATGATGAAAATGTCTCAAAGTTCTGAGCTTTTTGCTATAGTACAAATATCTGAGAGTTCTGAGCTTTTTACCATAGCAAAAATGTCTCAGAATTGTGAAATTTTTATTATAACAAAAATATCTCAGAATTCTAAGCTTTTTATTATTATAAAAATGTCTCAGAGCTTTTAACTGTAGTAAAAATGTTTCAGAATGCTGAGTTTATTGCTTTGCTTTAGTAAAAATATCTCAGAATTCTGAGCTTTTTACTACAGTGAAAATGTCTCCGGATTCTGAGCTTTAGAGCCAGATTCACATTGCTGAAGTACTCTACTATGCATAGTGGAGTGTACTAAAATAGAGACGTCATGATAGGAAAAATATGTAAGTACGATAAAGCACGGAACAAAATCCACTCTGCATAGTGGATTACTCCAACATTGTCAATCTGGCTTTACAATAATAAAAATTTCTCAGAATTCCAAGTATTTTACCATAGTAAAAATGTCTCAGAATCCTAAGTTCAGAATTCTTCTTTTTTACTGTAGTTAACACGTGTGTCTTGTGATTTTTACTGTAGTAGAAATGTCTCAGAATTCTTGGTTTTATATTAAAATTAAAATATCTTAGAATGTTGAGCTTTTTACTTTAGTATTATTAGTAAAACTATGACAGAATTCTGAGCTTTTACTGTTATAAAATTGTCTCAGATTTCTGAGCTTTTTATTGTAGTAAAATGTCTTAGAGTTATCAGCTTTTAATGGTAATAAAAATATCTAAACTCTCAGTTTTTTAATGTGTAAGAAATGTTTCAGAATTTTGAGTTTTCATTTAAGTAAAAATTTCCAGAAATTCTGAGCTTTTTATTAAAGGAAAACATCTGTGAATTCTGAGCCTTTCACCATAGTGATCTTTTTTGAGAGTTTTACTGCAGTAAAAATATCCCAGAATTCATATAGTTTTATTTTAATAAAGATGACGCTTTGCCCTATAATAAAAATGTCTACAGTTCTGAGGTTTTTACTCCAGGAATAATTAATCTGAATTCTAAGCTTTTTACTATAGAAAAGGCACCTGAATTCAAAGCCTTCTACTTTCAAAATTTTAGTTTTTTACTGTAGCAAAAATTTCACAGAATTTTTACCTTTTTTCTACAATTAAAAATAACAGCATTGGAGCTTTTCAATAAAGTAAAAAATTTTGGTAAAAATGTTTCGGATTCGGAGCCTTTTCATGTAATAAATATATTGTTACGAAATTGGATTAGCCTACACTCAAAAAAAAGTCAGTAAAGTCAGCAAAAAATGTTGCTGTGTCAGCAATTTTTTAGTCAGGACCGTGCTTGCAAAAAAGTTGGTAATTTCTGCAAAAGGTTTGCTGAAAATCAGCGAGCTGATTTTTACCAAAAAAAATAGTACTCTTCAGCAAAAGTTTTGCTAACACTTAGTCGATTGCAAATGAAAAAATCCTTGCTAAAATCACTAAACTTTTTGCTGAATATTAGTAGACTGAAAAAAACTCAAAAAACTTGTAGCGAAATTTTACTTTAGTTAATTTATTTGCTGAATATTTAAATATAGAATATGTGTAGAGTTGTTTTCCTTTTTTGTCATTTCCGTTGTCTGTACTACATCCAGACAAGCTGCGACATCTACATCTTCTCTATCTGGTTGTCGTCCACGCTATAAATTCGGTTATCAGCACAATTTTTGTAGCAAAATAAATTAGTAAAACATTAGTTCAAAATTAGTTTAGTGCTAAAAGAGAATATAACTAAAATTTTTGCTGAAAACGGAATTTCAGCAAAAAAATTGCTGAAAACTAGTACACTTGATATACAAGACGTTTTACTAATTTTTCTACTAACTTTTTTTTTTGAGTGTAGTATAGAAAATTGTGGAATTTTGGAAGAAAGATTTTCCGAGATGCGGGATTTACTAAACCGTCAAACTGGTAGCACCGCATTTAACCCTCTAATGCACAAGGCCGCCTAAAGGCGGTCTTCAGATTTTAAATAGTTTTTGGCTAAATAACAATATTTTATTAAACAAGTTGTGTTATATCCATAGAAAACTTAACTATCTGCTTTTATGCCTTCAAACTTTTTTTTGTATAAGGAACGGTTATCAAGCGAGAAGCATGTAAAGTGAAAATTTAGAAAATTTTAAAAAATTAACTTTTTAAAACAGAAAAAAATATTTGAAAAATTGCAAAAAATACATTTACGATCTGGCGTACATTACCGATAATAACAAAGCTAGTTTAAAGTCTCTAATTGTAAAATCATAACGCCAGGATACGTTTTACAAATATCTCTCTAGCAGCTTAATTTTTTTTCACTAGGACGTCAATGGTATGTCTGCATTAAAAACTCAGTAATAAAAGCTTTTTAGTGTTTTAAAAAAGCTCTTTTGTGTTCCTTTATTAAAATAGTAGCTTTATTGGATTTTGAGCAATTTAAAAGTTCAATTACTTTACCCAAAGATCCTCAGAAAATAATTTAAAGAATAAATTCTTTTAAATTTATGTTTCCTACTTACATACATATGAGTATGCTTATGAATCCATATATTAAACATCACTCGACACTTGTCATTACCATTAAATAACAACTAAAGTAATGATAACGTTCTTTTTTTTTTGTTATTGTTTAAGTTTGTTATACTTATTGTTTCAGTCTCTCCAGCCTTCGTCCGGTATAACCTATCAAGATTTGCCGGAAAAAAGCAAAGAAGATAAAATATAATATCACAATTTTTTGAGCATAAAAAGATGTTTTAGTTGCTCAGTTAAATGCGAATCGTCAAATGCAGCATTTGGCAGTACAGCAGAAAGTGGTATGTATAGAAGTAGCAAAAGAACTAGTTATTTAAAAATTTTCTCGTTCACCAACATGCAACATAGTGTTGTACGAATGTAAGAAACGTATTAGGCATTGCGTGCAATATGTTGTCATTATTAGAGTTTTCCAGAGGTTTGTTAGTAGTGCATTAGCAGTCGTCAATGTTGCTATTGCTGGCTTGGGATATAATACGACACTGTGTGCAACATGCAACTTGTTTTACTTGTATGAGTTTCTATATGCTTTTCGTCGGGGGGCTGGCTTTTTTACATTTCTTTAGTAATTTTTTTTATGAATTTTAAAACAGCTGCTGGAATATGTATTTGTGTCACACACACAGATACTTTATCACATTGTATGTGTGTGTGTGTATTTGTTTGTATTCAAAAATACGTTAGATATTCAAGTTAAACTAGAAATTTAAATCAATTGCTTTAGCACAAGTGCATTTGAAATTTTAACGAGGTTTTTGTTTTAGTCTTCATACGTACGTTTTATTTTGTCGATTGCCATTAAAATGTGCACATTTGATATGTTTGTAATTGATCAATCGTTTCGTAACGTTGAACAAAATACACAAATTGTAAAGAAAAAAAAAATAGTTTTCATATCAAGTTCAAAACATAATTGTATGTAAATTACTTGTAGTAGGTATGTTGGATATGACTGAAAGTCTAATCTTTTACAGTCATACAAATAATATAACAGAATTTTTTTTAGTAATAATGTAGGTACATATATTTTATAGATTTTGGCCTATTTTTTCTAAAGGAAAAAAGGTTTGTTTTATATTGTTAAAGTAACAAATATATTTGCGAAGAAAGTAAGATATATTTAAGAAAATCTATGGTTAAATTTAAAACTTGTGACCCTTTGATTTCAACCCTTATAAGTCATAAGTAGCACAAGGAAGTTCATTCATCTAAATTATTGTTTTCTATAGGTACATAAAATATGTATTAAAAATAGAAAAATATGCCTTTAATTATTACAAAATATTAATTTTTTGTTGATTTTTTTAACGTTTTTAAAAAGTGATTTTAACGAACGAACAAAAAAATTTCGAATAACGAATAATTCGAATTTAATAAGATTAATCGATCAATCGAAGTTGGTAAAAAATTACAAAATTTGTTGAAAACTATATTTTTAGAAATATTTGTTAGGTTTAACTACAAATATTTTTACCCTTCATATTTAATGCAGGGTATAAAAACTCATTGACTGCTCTTAAAGCACCACATAAAGTTTAATTAGTAAATAAGCACGCATATGTCAACGGCAGTAGTCTAAACAAAACAATAGAAAGTAATTATTATGAGAGTGTTGGAATACTATGTAATTGTTGGAGTTCTGTTGTGATTTAGTTTTATTTTTTCCAAATGAAATGGACTGAAAAACAAGAATAATGCAATATAACCAGACAATTGAGCCAGGCGGAAATGGTAAAAAAACACGAACACAAATCCAACAAAACAATATTTCAGCTTAACCCTCTAACTGGCCAGATCGCCTTTAGACGGAGTTCATAAAATGGACCAAAAATGCGTAAAATGTTTATTTTGTAATTAAAAATGAAGCTATTTCAGAAGTAAATTTAATTTACTAACATCTACACTGAAAGAATTATCCTTTATGATATTAATAATATAATTTCATAGAATTTTTTTCGTAGAATCAATGAAGAATTTCATTATGTATTTATATACATATTATATTATATATTATATATTAAATATTATATTTAATTAATATTATGAAATTTTCCATAACTTTTCCTTAATAAAATTTCTTAATTTCATTAAAAAAAATTCATTGAATTTCATAAATTAGATATTCATAAATTTAATGAAAATGATCTTTATATATATGAAATTGTTCAATAGTATTTACTTTTTTTTTAAATTTTTTTTATAAAATACCGCCATTTCATTAATTTTTAATTAATTCATACAATTAGAATTTTATATTAAACATTTAATTCTGAAATAGTTTTATGTAACGATGAGTCTGAGTTTTAGTAATGTGCATTAATTTCCATACTGAGAGAATTATCTTTTATAATTTTTATTTATTGTTTTTTTAAATTAATTTTTTATTATTAAATTTGAACTATGAAATTTTTTTATAAATCATATTAAATTTTTCGCAACATTAATAAGGAATTTCATTTATTGAATTAAGCTTCCCAGCAAACAGAGATGATCATTAACGACTCAGAAATGAGCTCCAAAAAACATAAACATTTTTCCACTTTTTCCTATGAAAGTGGTCCGTCTAAAAGAGCCCTATGTGTACTCAGAAAAAAGAACGTATAAAATCGAAATTTTCTTCATAAATTTAAATAATTTTGGAATCTTCTGTGAGTCCGAAAAATGAAACCTCGTTTTGAGACAGCTTTTTAGATTGTAGAGACAACTTTTTCGATTGTTTTCTGAGGGTTCATATTTTCTACCAAAAAAAAGTGTTTTCAAAAAAACAATAATCATTTCTATGAGCTATTTAAAAATCTTATTTATGAGCACTCCGAAATTGCTCGCTGGGTTATTATAAAATTTTTAAAACTTTTTAATTTAATGAATTCTTTCATTAGATATATTTTGTACATCCATAAAATATGTTACAATTTTATTATGCTTTTTGGAAATTGCTAAATACTTTTTATTTATACACTCTAGCTTAGCAACGACAACAACCAACTATAATAAATAATAATAAATGAAATTGCTTCATAGATTTTATGAAGCTCTTCATTGGCTGAATAATTTATTCATTGCATGAGTGCTTTATTAATTTTCTGAAGAGTTTCATTAATTTTATGAAAAACATTGACTTTAATGGCACCTGTCTCATAGATTCTATGAAAAGTTTAAATGGACGAGTTCCAGTGACAATTTTCATTGAAACTATGAAGCAATTCATTGCTGAAGTGATAATAATTCTCTCAGTGTAAACACTCTGGTAAACATGCTGGTAAATTAGCTAGTACAGGGTGGCCCAAAATTACCGAAGGTGTTTGAATTCCTTATAACTTTTTTATTATAATTTTTTTTTTAAATTTTGTTCAGTATTGGGGAATTTAAAATAAAACAGTAAACTGTTCTAAAATTTAACATGTCGCGCAATTACAGTGTTGCCATATTTGAAGCCTTTCACCACCTTTCTTCTCTCTACTATTTGCTTTCCAGGTAAAGCAACACATGAATTAATAGCAACAATTTTCTGAGGTCAGATGCTGAATTTCATCAAGATTTTTGTGTATATTTGTGACATAACCTAAAAAACCTCCTTCCAAAAAAATTTAGTTATACAAAAAATTGTTTTTTTTACTTAAAATTTAACTTCAATTTGAAATTTGAGTTAAGTTTTATCATTTCAAAGACAACTTAGTTATTCCATGTATACAAAATTATTGCTATATTTTTCATAAGTTATTTATTTTCAAACTTTATCTCAAGTTTAGTGTGTTTTATTTATTTTCTACTCCACTTCCATTAGAAATGACAATTTAGTCTTATCAATAAACAAGACTAAAGAAATAAATTATGTTTACTTAAGTTTTCAAATTATTTTCTGCAGTTTATATGTTATTCTTAAATGTTTTCCCCCACATTGTGTTTTGTGGAGAAATCGTTGTAAATTGTAGTAAATTGTAGTCAAATTTATGTAACATTTTATGTTTTTTTAAGTAGTTCTTTTGTAGAGTGTTAAAGAAATTAAGTCACGTTTGTTTATTGTCAATAAGATGTTTCAGTACGTTTTTTTTGGGTTTTATTTTATTAACTTTTGTCACGTTAATTTCTTGTGCTTAATTTAAGAATATTTTTGCACAAAAAAAAAGTTATTTCTTTTTTTTAAACATACCTTAAATTGTAAAACCAGGAAAAGAAATGTTAAGAAATTTGAGTAAAACACGTTTGCATTAACATTGATATCTGCAAAGAAAATAATAGAAAAATAGCAAATTAAGTTTGGTCGAAAAAAGAAAGACATAAAATGACATGAATAAATGTCACAATGTTATTAAATTGTAATAAACATGTACAATTTATTTTATAATTTAATTATTTCATGCATAAAAATGTTACAACGATGTTGTTAAAAAAAATCCAAATTTGATTAAGGGGTTACATGACATTCGCGGCAGAGAAAACAGACATTTTTTTAAAAATTCATAACTCAGTCAAAAACAAACATTTTTCCAAAAAAATTTTTTTTATTATTGTAGAGAATTGAACAAATTACAAGAAAAAAAAATTCAAAAAAATATATTTTTCACTCCAACATGGTTTTCTAGAGCTCCAAACTGGCGGCAGAGAAAAAAACGGGGCCTCGTGGTTGCAGCGCTGGGAGTCGCAAAAATTGTCCGATCTGGAAAAAAATGACTTTTTTAAATCTTAACAAAATTGGTTATCGTATGAATAACCAATCGAATAATAATACAGATGAAAAAAAAGTAATAAGAAAAGTAACTAGTTACCCTTACCAACAAAAAAGAGATGCAAAGGCAGTAGAAAAAGCACCAAAATTAATAATGTACATCTTTTTTAGAAGAAATATTAAAGATTTTAATATTCAGTTGTTTCAGGAGAAGAGTACTCGAACTTTTCAGTATTTTTTGAACCACTGCAAAGGAAAATCTATTTCATCAATGGAAAGTAAAACAAAAAGCAAAAAAAAAAAATTTTTTTCTGAATTTAAAAAAAATTGTTTTATCGCCGCCATCGTGTCTTTAACTTGCTATCTAAACATTGCTAGTATAGACCTCTATCTCTGAGCTATTTTTTGATATTGTTACGAACTTGAATTAGTCTGGTATAGAAAATATCTGGTATTTAAGGAGAAAAATAAAGAAACAGGATTTACTAATCCAGCCAATCTGGCAGCACTGGATTTAAGAATGCGATAATGTTAAGTGGTTGGGGGCTCTACTATGAATAAATAATAGAGTTTTATAATTTTAGTACTCTGGGTTTTTCCATAACTTTCTAGCCTGTTCTACAATCACGGAAGTTAAACCAAAAAAGTGCTGCCACTTGGCGAGTGCAGTCAGTTGCGCATTAGCGTTTGTAAACTTGTGTGCTATAAAGATTGTTGTATGTAAAGTGATAAAGTGTTAATAAATAAGTGTGTAAGAAATAGAAGAGTTATTTTGATTGCAATAGAGAAGAACCCGGTTTATTTAAATAAAATAAACAAACGTTTTAAAAGGTAAAAACGTAACAATGTGAATGTTGATTGGCATAAATAAAAACACCACTTTGTCATTGCGAGATATTGTGTGTTATTTTTTTTAATAAAAGTACTTATTAAACAAGTGCAAAAGGTGTATTACAGATCAATATTTTTCAGTACTATTTGACAAGTGCATTAAAAGTAAGTAATTTTAATCATTTTTAGTTTATTTTCTAAAACTGCAAAAGTAAAAATATTGAATTAGAACAAATTATTTATTAATATATAAAACAAATTTAAGATTTAAAAAATTATTTGTTCCACCAGTATTCGATCATCTATTTGGAAACAAACTGCATTTAAAGCACTTCCTTGGATCGCTTTTAGAGCTATAGTACTTTAGAAGAAATAATAAAGTGATTTTTTGTATATTGTTTAGAATAACTTCTAAAAAAGGTGTAAAAATGTACTAACGAATGCCTTCAAAAGCAATGAAAGAAGTGATTTTTTTTTGGGGTTGTTCAGAATTAGAAGAAGTGGTTTGTAAAGCATGACTTCACGGTAAGGTTGTGAGGCGGTATGGAATGGCCTGGATTGTCCAGTTATTTTGGGTCTGGTCCAATTACCAGCTAAAATACAATTTGTCCAGCTAAAACAGAATTTCTTTTATTTTGAAAAATAAATATTTTAAACAATTATTTTAATTTTTGCATTAAAAAATTGTTTTTTCGGACTTTCTATATTTTCATATATTTAGTTAGAATATTCTTCTACCTCAAGTCCAAACTCTAATATGATATTGTCATATTAGATTTTTATTTGTTGTTTCAAAAAGGGTTGATCATTTTCATGATAGACAATACAATTGTTTCGTAGACATCACTCTACTCTTCAGTTGTCCGCTAAGAAAATGATAACTTTCCTACTCAAAACGAGACATTACATAAGGTACAAAAAACCAACGGGATGAGAATTTTGTACTTTCGTATATGAACTGTCTGATTTGGTAAAACCAGTTATAAATCAACTCCTTTTTGAAAGCAACAATTACATAAAAGTACCCTTTGGGTACTATTTATATGTATGTCTGTTGTCAATACATTTTGTAAAAACAACTAATTTTAAACTCAAAACAAAATAAATATTTGAATGAGATTTTAGCCGTGGTGTGCTTATTTTCAACAATTATTTTAATTTTTGCATTAAAAAATACAAAAATTGTTTTTTCGGACTTTCTATATTTTCATATATTTAGTTAGAATATTCTTCTACCTCAAGTCCAAACTCTAATATGATATTGTCATATTAGATTTTTATTTGTTGTTTCAAAAAGGGTTGATCATTTTCATGATAGACAATACAATTGTTTCGTAGACATCACTCTACTCTTCAGTTGTCCGCTAAGAAAATGATAACTTTCCTACTCAAAACGAGACATTACATAAGGTACAAAAAACCAACGGGATGAGAATTTTGTACTTTCGTATATGAACTGTCTGATTTGGTAAAACCAGTTATAAATCAACTCCTTTTTGAAAGCAACAATTACATAAAAGTACCCTTTGGGTACTATTTATATGTATGTCTGTTGTCAATACATTTTGTAAAAACAACTAATTTTAAACTCAAAACAAAATAAATATTTGAATGAGATTTTAGCCGTGGTGTGCTTATTTTCAACAATTATTTTAATTTTTGCATTAAAAAATACAAAAATTGTTTTTTCGGACTTTCTATATTTTCATATATTTAGTTAGAATATTCTTCTACCTCAAGTCCAAACTCTAATATGATATTGTCATATTAGATTTTTATTTGTTGTTTCAAAAAGGGTTGATCATTTTCATGATAGACAATACAATTGTTTCGTAGACATCACTCTACTCTTCAGTTGTCCGCTAAGAAAATGATAACTTTCCTACTCAAAACGAGACATTACATAAGGTACAAAAAACCAACGGGATGAGAATTTTGTACTTTCGTATATGAACTGTCTGATTCGGCAAAACCAGTTATAAATCAACTCCTTTTTGAAAGCAACAATTACATAAAAGTACCCTTTGGGTACTATTTATATGTATGTCTGTTGTCAATACATTTTGTAAAAACAACTAATTTTAAACTCAAAACAAAATAAATATTTGAATGAGATTTTAGCCGTGGTGTGCTTATTTTCAACAATTATTTTAATTTTTGCATTAAAAAATACAAAAATTGTTTTTTCGGACTTTCTATATTTTCATATATTTAGTTAGAATATTCTTCTACCTCTTTGTTTTGAGTTTAAAATTAGTTGTTTTTACAAAATGTATTGACAACAGACATACATATAAATAGTACCCAAAGGGTACTTTTATGTAATTGTTGCTTTCAAAAAGGAGTTGATTTATAACTGGTTTTACCAAATCAGACAGTTCATATACGAAAGTACAAAATTCTCATCCCGTTGGTTTTTTGTACCTTATGTAATGTCTCGTTTTGAGTAGGAAAGTTATCATTTTCTTAGCGGACAACTGAAGAGTAGAGTGATGTCTACGAAACAATTGTATTGTCTATCATGAAAATGATCAACCCTTTTTGAAACAACAAATAAAAATCTAATATGACAATATCATATTAGAGTTTGGACTTGAGGTAGAAGAATATTCTAACTAAATATATGAAAATATAGAAAGTCCGAAAAAACAATTTTTGTATTTTTTAATGCAAAAATTAAAATAATTGTTGAAAATAAGCACACCACGGCTAAAATCTCATTCAAATATTTATTTTGTTTTGAGTTTAAAATTAGTTGTTTTTACAAAATGTATTGACAACAGACATACATATAAATAGTACCCAAAGGGTACTTTTATGTAATTGTTGCTTTCAAAAAGGAGTTGATTTATAACTGGTTTTACCAAATCAGACAGTTCATATACGAAAGTACAAAATTCTCATCCCGTTGGTTTTTTGTACCTTATATAATGTCTCGTTTTGAGTAGGAAAGTTATCATTTTCTTAGCGGACAACTGAAGAGTAGAGTGATGTCTACGAAACAATTGTATTGTCTATCATGAAAATGATCAACCCTTTTTGAAACAACAAATAAAAATCTAATATGACAATATCATATTAGAGTTCACTGTTGGTAAAAGTGGCACAAAAGTGCCATTTGTGGCACTATTGAATGTTCAGTGGCACCTTGGCACTATCCATAGAATTGCGGCACTTTTTAAGAAAATTTCTATACAATTTGATAGAAGGTCGATATCGCTGGTTTTTCATTAGAAGCCACGCCTACTTAGAAGGGGTAGCAAAATTAAAAAAACAAACGCTACAATAAAATTATCTACAATTTTCTAGACCACCTCCCAGTTTTTCGGGGACAATTTAATCATTATTTTGGTCTTTAATAAAAACTTTACAGATATAGATAAATTTGGAAAAAATGTAACTATTAATTTTTCAAACTAATTTATCTATATCTGTAAAGTTTTTATTTTTAATAGTAAATAAATAAAATAGCATCCGGTTTCTAATTTGTTCATTTTTACTAGCACACGCTGTAAAATTGCTTATTTAAAAATTTTATTTTTGCATTATTGTTTTCTTCTACTGAACGGCAGAAAACAGGCTTTGAATTCAGTGAACTTATTTTATTTTTTTTTTCAATTCAGTGAACTTATTTTATTTTTTTTTTCAATTCAGTGAACTTATTTTATTTTTTTTTCAATTCAGTGAACTTATTATGTTTTTTTTAATTCACTGAACTTAATTTTATTTTTTTTAATTCACTGAACGTAATTTTATTTTTTTTAATTCACTGAACGAAAACGAAATTGAACGAATTCAGTAGTGAATTAATTGAGTAAGGAATTAATTCACTTTTTTCCGTTCGATTTATAAAATTGAACGTGTTCACCAGTGAATTAATTCATTTGATTTAATAAAAAGACTATTGCAATTGAATTAATTCGTAACAAAATAAATCGAACGAAAGCAAATATGAATTAATTCCATTCAATATATGGTGCTTAGTGAATTAATTCATCGAATTTTTAATTCAGAATTGAAAAATTGAATTAATGAATTAATTCTTCAAAGCTCTGATCGAAAACGATATTATAATCTTATTGGAATATCATATCGTTTTCGGATATTTACGGTGATAGCGATTTCGCTATCGTACCGTTCTTTGGTTTATTGGGATTGTATTGTCCGTCACTGTATATACATTAGGGCGGGTCAATTTGTATGGAAGCAAAAAAAATTAAAAATCGAAGGGGGGAGGGGGGAGGACATGATTCCAGGAAGAATTCTAAGCAACTTTGCCCTAGAAACCATAGGTCTAAAATGGATTTCGAGCTTGCGGAAATTCAAAAATATGTTGTGAGTAGTGCTTCACTGCAATGTTTGTGTAAAATTTGCGTTAACATGTAAGCATTGTTAACCAGATAACAGTTCTGGACTTTTTAGATAGGAGTCTTCATCGGCTTTCCTTATTCTAAGAAAAAAAATTTCAAAATTTTTTTATTTTTGATTAAACTGCTAAGCTGATGACATAAATCAGCCTAAAAATGAGCGCACGCTACAGGTTGGTATGTTAAGATATTTTAATAAAATTCGGTATACCGATTTATATCATCCCAGGGACGAAGTATACTAATTTTGGTTGAAATCGGTCCACGTTTGGACTTAGTGCCCATATAAAGTACCCCCAAAATTGGTTTTTCGCACGCTACATGTTACAAATACGAAGTTAATGAAATTCGGTTCATCGACTTATATCTGCCCAAGATCGAAATCTGTTAATTATGGTTAATATCTGTTCATGTTTATACCTAGTGCCCATATAAAGGTGCCTCCCAAAAATATTTTTTGCATACTACAGGTCTCAAATACGAATATATTTTAATGAAATTAGGTACGCTAATTCACATGGGAATACGGACAAAGCTTATTGATTTTTTTACAATTGGTAAATTTTAAGGCTTAGTGCATGCCGACTATACGATACCCTACACTAGTCTGGTTGAGAGCCAAACAATTTCGTCCTTGGGCCGATATAAGTCTGTATACCAAATTTTATCAAAGTATCTTAATATTTGCGACCTTTAGCTAGCGAATATGCCCATTTTTGGGGGACCTTTATACGGGCACTAAGTCTAAACATGGACCGATTCCATATAAAATCAATAGCCTTTATTCATGGGCCCATTAGAATAAAATTTCATTAAAATATCTTCGTATTTGCGACCTGTAGTGTGCAAACAATATAATTTTGGGGGAACCTTTATATAGGCCCTAGGTCAAACCATGGACCGATTTGAACCAAAATCAATAGGCTTTGTCCTTGGGCCGAAATTAGTCGGTATACCAAATTTTGTAGAAATATCTTAATAATTGCGCACAAAAATATGTGGGTATACAGACAGACGGACGGACATACGGATATAGTTATATCGAAACAAAATGTTATTCTGGGTCAATCGGTATACTTAAAGGTGGTTAGTTTCAATATTTTTTGGAATTATAAACATCAGCACAAACTTATTATACCCTGTCCATGTACTGGTGTAGGGTATAATTAATAAAACTTATTATTCAAACTCATAAAGCACCACTTACAAAATATTTTTGAATTTCCGCAAGCTCAATCCATTTGAGACCTATGGTTTCTAGGGCAAAGTTGCTTAGAATTCTTCGTTGAATCATTTCCCCCTACAATTTTTTGTCCCAGAAATTGACCCGCCCTAATATACATATATGTATGTATATATATAAAATATGTATGTAAAATTTTTTGAAAGACTTGGACCTGCTAACTTATCTCAAAATAAAGTAAGTTTAGTGCTTTACTATAGTTAAGAATGGCAAATTTATATGAAAATATTTGTGGTAATGTTTAACTCGGGTTACTTTTTAGATAAGTTGCCCGACTTTTTTATTTTTTTGTCTTTTTGTTCTTAAAGTAACTAAATATATAAATATTTGAAATAAAAGCTGAACATATTTTTTTTTTAAATATTAAATGTTGCTTAATTTTTTTTGGCACTTTTAAAGCTTTTTTGGCACTTTTTTGGCATCATTTAGGCACCAAACGAAAATTCTCAAATACCATCACTGTTAGAGTTTGGACTTGAGGTAGAAGAATATTCTAACTAAATATATGAAAATATAGAAAGTCCGAAAAAACAATTTTTGTATTTTTTAATGCAAAAATTAAAATAATTGTTGAAAATAAGCACACCACGGCTAAAATCTCATTCAAATATTTATTTTGTTTTGAGTTTAAAATTAGTTGTTTTTACAAAATGTATTGACAACAGACATACATATAAATAGTACCCAAAGGGTACTTTTATGTAATTGTTGCTTTCAAAAAGGAGTTGATTTATAACTGGTTTTACCAAATCAGACAGTTCATATACGAAAGTACAAAATTCTCATCCCGTTGGTTTTTTGTACCTTATGTAATGTCTCGTTTTGAGTAGGAAAGTTATCATTTTCTTAGCGGACAACTGAAGAGTAGAGTGATGTCTACGAAACAATTGTATTGTCTATCATGAAAATGATCAACCCTTTTTGAAACAACAAATAAAAATCTAATATGACAATATCATATTAGAGTTTGGACTTGAGGTAGAAGAATATTCTAACTAAATATATGAAAATAAATATTTTATTAATTTTAGTTTTTTTTTATTAATCAAATTAATATTCAGCAGTATTGGCCCTAGAAAGTGATTCCTATACTATAGTAGAACTGAATAGTATAATGAGTAATCTTTTGAATTGCCTTAAAAATCGGTTAAAAGATGAATTTTATGGAAGAAAAGTTGCAACAATTTGAAAAAAAAAATGTCTATCACGAAACAAAAACTTTCAAATGGGATCACTGATGAAGCCTGTCCATAAAAAAGGCAAAAACTGGATCTAATCGGATTTGCAAATTTAATGTGTTTATAACTTTTGAAGAAAAGGTTTATTCTTCTTCTTAACCTCAAACCTACTAAATTAGAATTATTAAAAAATACATATTAATTACAATATTAATTGTATTTGGTCCATACGACGCGTTTGAAAAACCAACACTTTACTATAAAAAATAAAAATGCCCTGTTGGCAGTCCGTCTCCAATATACACAAATTGCCTGCACTTGTACGTAAAAACCATACGTCAATGTGGCAACATTTGTGAAAAGGTGACACGGAGGAAATAAGAAGATAAACAAAAAATCTAAAGTAGAATGTTGGTATATGTCTGTTTGATCACTTCCGAAAGTATTCATATAGAGACCATCTGACAATAAAAATATAAACAATAATACAATTTAATGGAAAATCAATGATGAAGCCTGTCCATAGAAAAAAGGCAGAAACTGGATCTAGTCTGATTTGCAAATTTAGTCATGGATGGTAACCGAAACGATGCGGTTATCGGTAAGGGTAACGCTATTTCAGATTATTTCGGTAACGGTATTTTATTAATTTTTTTCATTTATTTCGGTATCGGTATTTTAAGGATAACGGTATTTTCAGGTTAGCGGTATTTCAGTTATTTCGATAACGGTATTTTAACGATAACGGTAGCCAGTTATTTCGATTCAACCTGCAATTTTTTTTTACAAAAAACAAACGAGATGAAAAACAGAACCAATTTACCAACTTAAAGTACGAAAAATACTCAATAACCGTGTGCAATTACGAAAAGCAGAAAATTAAAAATAACGGTAACGGTATTTTAGGGGTAACGGTATTTCATTTATTTTGGTAACGGTATTTTAAGTTTTTAAGAAATGCTGTTACTTACTTGGAGCAACGATATGATTTCGGAGACGAATCACTTTACAACAAAATTCCTTTTTTAAATCTAAAAAATCTCTTTTATCGTGGAATAACTTATCAGAGCTTCCAAATGTTTTAGAAATATCAAATTTAATTGACAACGACACTGACTTCTGCTGCCTGCGAGAAACCTTTGATAATTTCCCGAAAGATATTAAAAGTTGATAAGATATGGTCTAATTTTTTCAAAAATCCGATAAAAATAATGTACAAAATCTATATAAATTGATCTCCTTTGTTTTTTTTTCCACACCAATTAGGAAGGCTTTTTGTGAAAGAAATTTTAGCATTTTAAATAATCTATACTCACAAGAAAGGAATAGAATATCCTTCGACCTAATATAATTTTAATAAGAATAAATTTAGAAGAAAGTTGCAAAAATTTTCAAATATTTTAACATTTTTGCTTACAACTAGTAAAGAAGACTGAATTTTAATTGTTACGTTTCCTTGTTTTTTATATTATTATTTTTGAAAAAAAAAAAAAATTAACTATAAGTGCATGTTTAAATTGTCCAGTTATTTTTCTAAAATCCAGGTGAATATTTTCCATTGTCCAGTTATTTGAATTTTGGTATCTGGCAACCCTACTTCAGGGTAGTAAAAGGCTAAAGAAAAATAGAAAAACATATAAACTTTTTTTTTGGAAATAGGAAAAATTAAATAAAATTTGGACAATTTTTAGATAAATTGAATTACATATTACATCTATTGTAATATTTAGAACTTGTTCTGAATTTTTGGGAAGTAAAATGCTATAGAAATGGTATTAAATTTTATTAAATAACATATTAAAAACAATTGCTTATTTAAGCAATATTCAACTACTTCTACTCGGCGCTTTTTTTTGGAACATATAACAGAAAAAGTTGTTCCAGTACTTATTTAAATCATATACAGGAATAAATACTGTAAGTTTGACCAAGCTCTATATAAGTCGCTCACGTACTGTTACGCGCTCTCTCACTGGCTCCGGCTAAGATTTCAAGAAGTTAAATTGGAGTTAATGGGATTAGTTCTTTTATTATATTTTTCTATATTATGTATATTTATTGAAGCAATTTTAAATATTGACCTTGTTGCAATAGCGGGGTAGTTGGTATGAAAAGCCTCGTATATAATTTGGTACCTCAATAAAATTACTTGCACTAACTTTTATGTTTGCAAAATATTAAGCCTAGTGTGATGATACAAAAATAGGAGATTTATACAGTGCCAACATTTTGGAATGAATTTATTTAAAAAGCTTCATTAGTTTATTAGTGCGCCAATATTTACATAAATGTAATTAAATATCACAATGCTAATGTCGTTAAATGTGTTTAAAATAAATGTAATTAAACTTTATAGGTACTAATAATAAAAATTAAGCCTATAATGAGGAGAAATAAATTAAAGCATACATTTAGGCTGTTTAAAAATTTGAAATTAGTACGCATTAATTAAAAAAAGTTTTTGTTTTTCAAAACACTATTGTTTTGTGGTCCTTTGTAAAAACTTTTGATAACTATTAAAAACTACTGGCATTTTATGTAAATATATTTAATTTAAGCCAAATGTCACCATTTTAATTACTTCTCATTCTCGGAAACATAAAACCACTCACATTGTTGGTTTTATGAATATAAGTAAATATATAAGTGTGTGTTATAGTAGAGGATGTAGGAAAATTTATTAAATTTTTTTTGCAGTTATTTATGAGTTTATATCTTTTGTATGTGTAGGTACTATTTAATGATTTTTAAAATGCTACTTTTTGATAGGATACCAGTTAGTTACAACAGTTACTGGGCTTGACATTATTCTAAAAAGATTTTGTATTGTGGAATACAACAACTACGGTTGAGTGCCTTTAATTACTTCTATTTAAGGTTCATCGAAAGAACATGTTAGACATAGTTTGTAAAGAAAAATTTTAATTGACTTCTTTTTCTACTTCCAGTCATAATCAGAAAATGAAATTTTCAATAAAACATGGATCTTAAAAATATGCAATGACAACTAATTAATATATACTACCCAGCAAAAAAAAAAAAAAAAAAAAAGAGATGCAAATGCAGTAGAAAAAGCACTACACTATGTTTTTTGGGGGTTAACGTTTCTCCCCTTCTGCAAATGTTTATTGTGAATCTGCATAGGAATCCATATGAATCTACCATTTTAGGTCTAGGATGAGTTCAGCGGACTTATATAATACTACGAGGAACATTTTAACCCTCTAACTCTTCAATTAAAGGGACTTTTTGGGCTCCTTCTTAAAAAGGGACAAAAAGACCCCTAAGTTAAAGAGTTAGAGGGTTAAAATGTTCCGCAAAAATATTTATCATGAAATTCTACCACAAATCTCTGAAGACATCAAAGTTGAATATTTTACTTCAATGCCAGAAATAAGTCAAAACTTAAAACTAACCCCCTTTGGCAAATGTTTATTGTGAATCGGCATTGAAAACGTTGTGAATGTTTCATTTCAGGCATAGGCTGTGTTCAGTCAACTTATGTAAAACACTACGAGAAACATTTTTGTGGAACATTTTAACCCTCTAACTCTTCAAATAAAGGGACTTTTCTGCCCCCTTTTTAAAAAGGGATAAAAGTTAAAGAGCTACAGGGTTAAAATGTTCTGAAAAAAAATTGTCATGAAATTTTACTATAAGTCTCTGAAGACATAAAAGTTAAAAATTCAACGTTAACGCCAGAAGCAAGTCAGGGTTGAAATGTTCCACAAAAATGTTCCTCATAGTTTTTTACATATGTAAGTTTGCTGAACACACTATGCCGATTAACAATAAACATTTGCAAAAGGGGGGAAACTTTAAACCCCAAAAATATATAGGGCGAGTCGTAAACTTTTAAAACGCCGATACACCTTGTACCCTCTGCCATAATAACTTGTCAGAAAATTGATTTTGTTGTACGGTGTTATCTATATATATATATATTTTTTTTCCTAACAGAAACACTAATGATTTCAAAATTGAATTGTCATCGCAAGGGAGTACTCCCATTTAAACATTTTTTTTAGAGATTTTTGAATGAGTGAAAAGGACACAGTATAACATCAATTAAAAGTAAAAAAATAGCAAAAAAATATTTTTTAATTTTTTAAAAACTATTTTTTTGCCGCCACCGGTTTGTAAAGCATAACTTGCATTTTTTTTTTGCTGGGTATGTATAAACTCTAAAACAATGCTACAATTTAAAAATTTCTTGTTGCATATTTTTAGGTTGGCCTAGTTAGCTATTCATAAAAAAAAACTAAACTAATGAAATCAAATTATGAAAAATCACTTTTTGCTCTCCTTATAAAAACGACAACATTTGAATTTTAATTACAAAGCAATACTTAAAGTATACTTCAATTTTATTGCTATTAATGAATTTTAAAAGTAGGCAACAACTTACTATTAACAGAGCAAAGACCTTCATGTATTTATTAACGAAATCTGAATCCTAAAAATATGCAACACTATATTTATTGGATATCTGCTATTAATTTGGTAAGAACTAGAGATGAGCGATCCGGTGATTTTTGAATAACGCTGCTACCAGTGATCGTGATCACCGTTCTTTTAATGTAACAGTGACCGTGATCACGGGTTTGTAATAGAGATGGGCGATCCGGCGATTTTTCAGTAACATTGTTGTTCTTTTAAACTGTGATCGTGATCACGGTCTTTTTATGGAAATGACTGCGATTTTCTGATAAATAAACGAAATAATATTTATGGCGAGTTTTTAAGATGTCAGTTAAACTTGGTTTAGTTAAACCGAAAACGAATTTTGTCAGCCATTTCAAAGTTTATTAACAAACATTTGCCGGAAAAACTTTTTCTCGAGTATAATATATTTCTTTATTGAAATAAAACAAAATAAACCACATTTTAAAAGCAGTATTCCAGTTACAAGTTACAGCGGCCCTATGTTCCACTGGGAATTAAAGGATTAAATATATATTCCACTTACAAACTGCGTTAAACTAAGTTTAAAGATAATCCACTTCCTAAAAACTCGGCCTTAAAAGAAGAATAGTTGCGACATGATAGAAGGAAACATTTTATTCAGAAGAGTGTGAAAGCAAGTCACTGTTATTGAAAAAAAAACTGTGCACAATGAAGTTTGCAAGAAAGAATAGTACAAAAATATTAAAAGAACGACATTCCGAGTAACAGCGACTTGAAATATTCGATCACTGCCGTTACCAGTGATTTATCAATAGCCGTTTTTTCTAATCACTTGGATTTAATAAATCCAAAAAGTATTTCTAAAAGCTCTCAACAGATGGGGTTAGATTCTCCCTATTTTAAAAAGAATTTTCTGTCCGACACTTCTTTCACCCTAATTTTTAATACCGAATTCGATGATGAAGGATTTTACTTTAACTTTTAATTTTTAATTATATTTTATATAAAACAGCAATAAACGGTCTGCCTTTTCAGTTTTATCACTTTAATTTATATTTTTACACAATTGAAAAATTCCATTGCAATATTTAATATTCACTAATTGGATTTAATTAAATTACTTACTGTAGAGTAAAAAATTGCCGTTTCTATTTGAGCTATTTCTCCATGTCCAAGATCGAAAATATGTATTTAGTGCGGTGTAGTTTTTTTTTCTAAACATATTTCATAAAAAAAATTAATAAAAACCTTTTATTTGTTAGTTTTTCAATTTTTTTGTTTCTCTTTTAATTTTTGTTCGTATTTTTTTCTGTCATTAAATTAATAGGCTGTTTCATATATTTGTGCTTTTATTATGGATTTATTAAATCCAGCTTTTTTTTTGGATTTAATAAATCCACTTTTTGTATGAAAAATTCTAAATCCAGGTGATTAAAAAAAACGCTAAATAACTGTGATTAAATCACCGGTATGAAAATATCGCTCATCTCTAGTAAGAACCTTTAGTGAATATTTACTATTACCTATTGCATACTTTAAGGCTTGAAATTTTATTCATTAATATACGAAAAAAGCTGCCCAGCTAATTAGCCACCTTCGAAAATACATTATTTTCCTTTTTATTAAAACTCAGCCCAGAAATGAACATTTTTCAATAAAATTTTTTTAATTTCTTTAATGAACTTATTTATGATTATTACACAATTAGTGCTCCCCCACAATTAATGTTTGATATTTAATGATGCTCATTAAACACAGATTAAAATTGCAAAATAAGTAAACATTGAATATCCATTAATTAACTCATAAATATATATAACATACTTGGGAATTTTTCATTGGCATTGAAATTTAATTTTCATTACTTGGTGTCAATGCCCATGGCAAACAATTTCATTACAATTCAATGCCAATTACATTTTTTTTCAATTGCCATTGATTAAACCATTGGTCCATTTAATTAACTAGTCCCAAGTGTGGTATATAACCTACAACTTATTATAAAAAAAAATACAGTAGCAGTAACTAATTTCAACGGCAGTCATTTAAAAAGTCATCAAAATTTATACGCATACTTGTACTGAGATAATAAACTGGTCATAAAAAAAGATTATTTAAAAAAATATTGAAAATCTTTTAAAAAAACTTAAACTGGAGAACTCCTATACATCCCCACACACATATTAGGCTTTCCATGTCAACTGTGTCGATAAAAAACGTTACATAAATGTCAAACTTACAATATTTATTGTCTTATATGACATGAATAAAAAAAATGCAAATACTTTTTAAATTTTTCAAAAAATAAATTTATTATGAGAAATTTAAGAAAATATAAAAAAACAGCAAAAAATTTGGGGATCATGCTTTACAAACCAAATCTTTTATTACTTCCAAAGTATCCATTAGTGTATTTTTAGTGCTTTTTTAGAAGTAATTCTGAACACCTTCAGAAAATCACTTCTTTCATTGCTTTCAAAGTATACGTTAGTAGTTTTGAACAACATTCAAAAAATCACTTAATTATTTTCTCTAAAGCATTATTGCTTAAAAAGTGATGGTAAGAAGTTATTTGTTCGAATCCTGGCAGGACCAATATTTAAAATATATATTTTTTTAAATGTTTATAATTAATTTAAGCTGTATTTTCGACTTAACTATATCCGTTAAATTTCAAAAAAGCACAAAGTGCATAAAAACGTTTTTTAGACGAAAACTAACATATTACTTTTCGTATGCACGTTAACTTACAACGTGGATAATTATCAACGTTGAAAACTCAACGTTTATTAATTTTCACACCTAGCGTAACTTCTTCTCGTTACTACCTAAAAAGTTTTGCTGACGCACGTTCAATTATACCAGAACTATCATAAATACTAACTATTTAAAAAAATTTGATACTCCAATCAGTTTAACGTAGATTTGCTATAAATACTTAACGTTGATAGGTATGAACGAAAATACAGCTTTAATTAAATTTAATATTTTTTAATTAAAAAAAAAAAATTAAGTAAAAATTTGATCGTAGATTATTAGTTGATCTGAAGATTGTTACAATTAAAAATGATCAAAAATTGCTTTTTATGCAATTGGGAAAAAAAGTGCTGAAAAAGATACTGAATTGCAGTACACCTTTTGAACTTGTTTAATAAGTACTTTTATTGAGGAGGATAACACAAAATGAAAAAGTGGTGTTTTATGCTAGATTACATTCATTTAAAAGAATAGCACAGCGGTAAATTCTTAGACCACCCAGCAAAAACATGGTAATGACAGGTCATTACCATACGGATTACCAAGTAATGATAGGTCATTACCTTTTGCATTACTTTAAAATACAAAATAATGACTTACCGATAATAAGTTATAGAAGTACTTATATATTCGTGCAAAGTAATCACTTACTGGTAATTGATTAAATAAGTGCTGAATAAGTATTTTTTTATATTAAAATTTTATTTATAAATTTGTTTTGAACTAAATAGGAAATTTTTCAAGGTAAAAAGATTTTTTGCCAATATGAACAACTATTTTACAATGTAAGGTAACCACTTATTTCCTAACTTCTGAGTAACCACTTATTCTAGCTTTGTGAGTAACTACTTATTCTTTCACTATGGGTAACTCATTAATCGCACTTTTTTTGTAAGCGATAGGGTAATGACCACCCATGAATTTTTGGACATCGCGAACAAAAGTAATGTTGCGAGTAAATAGCCTGGTAAATAGTAAAAACCTTTGTGTGCTACTTACTCGCTTAATTACTCGGTAATGTCTGTTTTTGCTGGGCAGCAATCTTATGTTCGTTATTTAGATACCCGGTGGCGTCAATAAAAGAAGTTTAAAAAAAATATTTTTTTTTAATTTAGTAAATTATTGTGCTCGAAGTCATTTACTTTTAAATATAAAATATTTTTTATTATTACCGATATTTCCTCATACGTTGAATGACATTCTCAGGGTATAGGTAAACAGTAACAAAAAATGAACAACAATTAAAAATATTGTCGCTGCACACCACGCATGTCGAAATTGCATTTTAAACTCTAAACTAAAACTCAATTTTAAATGTAATGTGTGGTTTTTTAATTGTTGATTGTTGTTTACATAAATCCTGAGGATGTCATTAAATGAATGACGAAATATCGGAGATATATACAAAATAATAAAGTATATTTTGTAAGTAAAACTTAATGACCTAGAGCTCAATTATTTGATAAATTCGTCAATTTGAAAGGTCAAATATTATTTAAAAATGTATATTATTTTTTTTTCTGGAAATCTTTTTACTTTCAATTGATGAAATAGAGTTTTCCTTGCACTTGCTCAAAAAGTGGCAACTATACGTATGACAACTCAATATAAAAATCTATGGTATTTTTGTTGAAAAAAGAAGTACATCTAAATCATTAATGCTGATGCTTTTTCTACTGCTTTTGCATCTGTTTTTTGCTGGGTAGTTCTAAATATTTATATAGTGTAATACGTAACTCTGTTTATCTAAAAATCGTATATTTTATTTGTAAAAGAAGTTCATATGTTTTTCTATCAATTCAGAAAGTTTGAATTGAATTTGAGTTAAATTTGTATTTTTTTTTTTTTTTTTTTTTTTTTTTTTTTTGTAAGGGTTAATGTATTTCATTTCATTTTATTTATTTTGATTTCCTATACAACAAGACATATAATCTTATTTTTCAAAATTTTTTTTTATTTTCAATTAATGGAATAGAGTTTGCTTTGTACTAGTTCGAAAAGTGGTAGTAATCCAATCCTGTGACGACTTAATGTTAAAATCAATCGTGTTTCCGTTAAAAAATAAGTCCATCTATATCACTAATTATAGTGCTTTTTCAACTGCTTTTGCATCTCTCTTTTTTTCCTGGATAGTTCTAAATATTTAGCGATAAGTCAGTTTATCTAAAAATCGGCCAATTTTTTTCATAGTTTTGTGTTTCTAAAAAATTTCATATGTTTTTCTATCGTTTCAGAAAGTTTGAATTGAAAAAAAAAAATTCTGTGTAAAATATTCAATAGAAATTTAATTATTTCTTCTATGATCTACTTGTACCTCTGCATGTATGATTTAAATAATACGTTCGGGTGTACCTAATACGAGTATGTTGTTAAGTTTTTACATTTTAAAAACGTTGGTTTATTTTCTTTAAATAAACCGGGTTCTTTTCTATTGCAATCAAAATAACCACACACTCTTTTGTTTAGTATGGAGCTTATACACTTATTTATTTAACACTATATTTACATACAACAGTATAATACACACAAGTTTACCAACGATTTATTAAAGCCCGACTGAACTTTAGAAACGCTAATAATCAACTGACTCTTCTCGTCAAGTGGCAACCTTTTTATAGTTAAACTTCCATGGTGGTGGAGAGAACACCCAGAGTACTAAAAGTAAAGCATTTTATTTTATTCATAGCAAGGCCCCCAACCGCTTAAAATTATTCTTTAAGGTAGTGCTACTAGACTGACGGGTCTAGTAAACCCCGGTATTTTTTTTTTCTAAATTTCAAGAATTTTCTATACTAGTCTAATCCAATTTCGTAACAATATATTTAGAAACAAATACACATTTTTACTATAATCATCAAAAACGGTTCCCGAAACACACTATGCAAAAATTTCAAAATTTTTCAAAAAAATTTTTAGAATTTTTCTGACAATAGATTCTGGTAGAGGAGACCAAAAACAAATATACATGTGTCGGCGTTTTGAAAGATCACATCGGAATTTTATTTTATGGGTTGTTAAAGTTTCCCCCCTTTTTCAAATCTTATTTGTGAATTATTTAAAATGGGACAAAAAAGACCCTCTAATTAAAGAGTTAGAGGGTTAAAATGTTCTACAAAAATGTTCCTCGTAGTGTTTTACATAAGTTCGCTGAACACATCCTATACATTAAATGTAAGATTCACATGATTTCTCCCTAAAATCCGGGTTTGTTGGACATTTAAGCGCTAATTATGATTAATCACGTGATTAACCCTTAAACACATTTTAAGTTATGACTTATTTCTGGCACTGAAGTTAAATTTTCAACTTTTATGTCTTCAGAGACTTATAGTAGAATTTCATGACAAATATTTTTGCATAACATTCTAACCCTCTAACTCTGCAACTTAAGGGGCTTTTTTGTGCCTTTCTAAAAAGGGCTCAAAAAAGTTCGTACTGATTTTTCAATTTTTTTTTTTTTACCAATTTACAGACAAATTTTAACACAACTGATTAAAATTTCAGATCCAAACATTAGTTAAGCAGACTGGTACATAAAATGAACTGCAATTGAAGCTAAAAAAGTGTACACTGTAATAGGGTATCATATATTCGGCATGCCCGACTTAAAATTTTTTACTTTTTTTTTTTATTTTCATTAAAAAAGTACTTTTGCACCACATTAACCATACCGTCAAACCCACACGCACATACATTTTCATTTCCTCAAAGATAAACTTACACCAACCAAGCAACTAACACACACAACAATGCTAATACATTATTATTAAGCGAACGTGTTTAACAAGCTGCGAAATTGGTAACAACATATGTGTGTGTATTTAGTAAATTTGTAGGTGTTTGTATATGTATATATAAATGTGGTTGTATGTGGCGAGGGTGTGTATGTGTTTAAGTTAGATTTTATGTCCTGACCAGGACCCAATATTCATGTTCATTTTGCTGGCATAATCTAAACACAATTTTGTCTTATATGTTCATAAAGCATCAGCAAACAGCATATGTAACTACAATAAAAAGCATGTGTGTGATGATTACTTGTGCTATAAGTAAATGAATAAGTGTATATGTGTGTGACTGTATGCATGTGTATTCTTTTGTTTGTGTGTGTGTGTGATATAAAAGGGCAATTAAAAGCACTTATATATACGCCAGCTATAGAATCATAAATATCAGCACAAAAAACACAAAAGGGACTTTTTCTACCACAGTAATTTACATTTACACATACGTGTAGAACTAGGTATTCATATTCATAAAACCAGCAGCTGTGTTAGTGGTTTCAATGTTGTTTCTGTTTTTGTTTGCGAGTAATTATAATGGTGACATTTGGCTTAAATTATAACTACAAAAAATGCCAGTAGTTTTTAATAGTTTCTAAAGGTTATTACAAACGATTTTAAAGCTTTTATATTTATTTTCTAAATATTTTATATTTATTTTCTTTATTTAAGTTTTAAACATTTTAAAAATCTACTTTAATTAATCTAATTGTTAGTAAAAATTGTTAGCTTTTAAACAATCTTTAAAAAAAAGAAAAAAAATTGAATAATATCGTATTAAATGTTAAGGAATGTTTGTTACAACTAAAGCCTACTTTTAGGATTTATTATATAAGTGAAATTGATGTATATCTTTGGTACTACTTATATAAGTAAATTTAAAGCATACTTTTAGGATTAAATCTTAACATACATTTTAAAACTTAAAATATGATAAGCTTGAGAAATATATCTAATTTCAATTGCATTTTCGTTATTTATGTTACAGAAGCTTGTATTACCTAACACAAATCCTAGGAAATATATAAAAGCAAAAAATTTTTACAAATACTAAATATTTATAATCTAACCTTTAGGCATTTATTATATAAAACCCCAAACAACTAAAAGTCTTAAAAGTTATTCAATACTTTATGGGTGCACTTGATAAATATTGTTAAGGAAATATCAACTTAATTTACATGCCATAACATTTACCACCTCCTTATATCTTGAAACAGCGCTCATACACATACACATACATTTTGTACTCTTTGCAACTAAGATACTTATAAATATACACGCTGAAAAAAATCGCACTGCTGGAAATATATTTGCTGGTAATTTATATATTGTTATGTTTTTACCTTTTAAAATTTTTGGTATATTTCCTTAAAATAAATCGGGTTCTTTTCTATTCTAATCAAAATAACCAAATCCTCTGCTGACACCAACTGTTATGTTTTACCTTCAAAAAACGTATCCTTTAGATACACCAGGTTGGTGCTCTTTGCAATTAAAATAACACACACTCTTTAGTTCGATTTTGAGCTTATACACTTATTTATTTAATACTGTATAATGCACACAAAAACTATACAAACTCTAGTATTCAACTCACCATAAAATGCTAATACGCAATTAATAGACTCTAGTATACAACTAACTTAGCGCAACTTAACTCCACAAATGGCGATGCGCGACTTCCCCTTCGTGGTTGTAGAACATGCTGGAATATTTCATACATACACCAAAATTATAATACTTGTTTTATTAATAGCACTTAATATTATAGCATATGCTGTGGTGTATACTTAAATTTAGTGTTACCAGATTACGCGTTTTGTAAATCCCGTCTCTTGGGATATTTTCCTTTCAAAATTCCATATATTTGGAACAATATATTTGGAGAAACTGTAAAAATATATTTGGTGTATTTCTAATATAATATGTTTGCTTGAAAACATAATATCTTAGCCTGTAAACATATATATGTTTTGTTTATATGAAATCCATCTACTGGCAAATGTATGTATGTTTATCATTATTATATTTGCCTTCCATAATTACAATAATGATAAAATAAAATTGTAAAATTGTTTAGGTGGGAACTCACTTCATCTATATATATACCTACATACTTTGTAAACATATATATAATTGCCTGTAAACATATTCAACAATGCATTTTTTCTACGTGTATATTTAAATCTTTAGTTTGTTTTTATATTATTTTAAAGTATTTTATATATTCCCTTATTCATATATTGTATCGCCCCCATAACAAATTTAACGATGATCATAACTTGACAGCTCGTAACTGAAATTTTAGGAACAATTTACAAAGTTTACCTACATATACTTTTCAAATCATTTTGTATGTTTATTTCAAATATAAAAAAAAAAAAATAATTTAGGAAGTATCATTTTATAACCATTGTTATGCATTTTGAATGTTTTTCCATATATGTATAAAGAGCTTTTAGTAAACTAGTTACAATTTTGCAGTTCTCTTTCTTATTCTAGGAATTTTTCAACGCTTTTTATTTTTGCCCATTGCATAATGTACGAAGAGGAGTATATGTATAAGTATACAGTGCATGAAGTGTTATAAATGTTGTATTATATGACAAATTCCTAAAAGAGTTTATTTTGTCATAAATACATAGGTTTATATGTATGTGTGTTATAATTTCATATGCATTCACACATACACAAATATGTGTTGCATACCCACCCATATAGCTTAACAGTGGCTCAGAGGCAACTTTGTTTTTGATAAAGAAAATATTTTTGAAATTTTTTATACGATTAAAATATTCATTTTAAACATGTAATGATTTTAATATTAATGCATGCAGAATAAAAATATTTCTGTATATGTTTACAGGCAATTATATATATGGTTACAAACTACTATATACATATACATATATCTGGAGTATGCTTCCAATTATTTTATTTTAATCATTACTATACAAATGTTTCCAGGCTAACACTGCAATATTTTTATGAGCGTCATATTTTTCCACCTAAACAAAATTATATTTTATTTTATAATTAATATGTTTGTGGAGTGCAAACATAATAATCTGAATTTTTCTAAACTGAAAAAAAAAAATCAACAGAAAAATGCTTAAACTGTGTTTCCTTCATGAATGTTTCTTAAAATATTTCTGCGCCTGAGTGTTAGTTAGTGCCTTTTATAACAGGAATTTTAATTGTTGGAAATTTTAAAACAAAACTTTGTGGAAACATACATAGACCTATGCATAAAGAGTATTTTTTTGTTGATCTGTTTATTGTAGTGGAGATATTTGGAACTAAATTTTAAACTTTTGACATGATATAGCCACCAAATAGGTTAAAATTTATTTAATTAAGTCGATTTGTCGATTTTAAAACTCTACATAAAATTTAAGTTTGTTTTTTAAAATTAATCATCATTAGATTTTTGTAAATTTATATAAGAAATTAGGTTTTGGTTTACCATATTTTAAAACTGTTATGTGGCAACCTGATAACTATGTATAAAATTTAATAAATATCGATTTAATCTATAAATATAGCCAAAATCGATATTTGTATATCAATAACAGCGGTAAATATCTATAAAATAAATAAATAACGATAAAATCGATATCAGTATTTGTCGATTTTTCTAATAACATCGATATTTGTATATCGATAACAGCGATAAATATCTACAGAATCGATATAGAACAATAAAATCGGCAAATACCAAAAAAATCTGTTTACATAAATAAAATCTATTAATCGGGGGTGCTCTGAAACCACATGAAATTATTCGGTTTCATATCGTTTTCGTATAAAATCGATAATTATCAACAAAATCTATTCATATCGATAAATGTTGATAATATCGATAACCATGACAAAATCTAAATATAAGTAACGGTAAATTCGATTAATATCAATAAAATAGATTAAAATTGATAAAATCGAATGATATTGATAAAATCGATACATATCGATAAAATCCATAAATACGATTAAATCAATAAATGCGATTAAATCGATAGCTATCACAACATCTAAATATTTGCTATCACAACATTCTAAATCGATTGAATTTATTAATATCGATAAAATTGTTAAATACCGATAAAATCAGTAAAGTGTTGTTTTTTCAAACGCGTCATGTAGACCAACTGCAATTAATATTGTAATTGATATGCATTTTTATTAATTCTAATTTAGTAGGTTTGAGGTTAAGAAGAAGAATAAACATTTTTTCAAAAGTTATAAACACATTAAATTTGCAAATCAGACTAGATCCAGTTTCTGCTCTTTTCTATGGACAGGCTTCATCACTCATTTTCTATTAAATTGTGTTATTGTTATATGATAATTTTTTCAACAACTTGTCGGCTGTAGAAATCGAACCCATGCACTCCTACATTACAAACCTAACTATACTAGAGTTCGACAGCCTAGCCATCTAACCCACGTAAGGCCTTGCATATAGTGTAGCTAATTCATAGTTTCTTTTACTATACAGCTTTCGGTTATTATTTTTTATTTTCAGAAGTGATCAAACAGACACATACAAACATTCTACTTTAGATTTTTTTTTGTTTAACTTCTTATCTCTTCCGTGTCACCTTTTCGCAAATGTTGCCACACTGACGTATGGTTTTTACGTTCAAGTGCTGGCAAATCGATAACTACAATATATCGATAAAATCGAAAAATTTCAATAAATTCAATATCTTTCGAAATAATATTGTAAATAAAATCGATTAATACACTCAAAATAATACGTCTGTTGACTGAACAGAAAAATTTGTTGCTTTAACAAAATTTATTCCTGTTTTTTGGTTTAAAATAAAATTCGTTGATTTTAACAAATTCTTTTGTTAAATTTAACAAATCGAAATGTAATTAAAAAATTTGTAAAACTACAGTTTTATCTGCAATTATACTGAGTCGTAGAATTTATCCAAATTTATATTTATAGATTTGAGTGCATAAAAGGGCACTCCGATGGAGCAAACATTTTGTCCGTTTTGCTCTATCTTGCTTAGTTTTCGAGATATGGGCCATTTTATGATGTATAAAATTTTATTAAAAATTTCCAAGGGTCCAAGGCTCCGCCAAGGTCCATTTTTGGACAGAGATACCTTTCGCTTCCATGGTTAGGGGTAGTCGAAATTTTTTAAATTGAAATTTGCTCGATCTCTCTTAGTTTTCGAGATATGGGCAATGTTACAGTGTTAACCCCTTTCACTTCTTCTCTATCCCCTTTCCAAAGGAAGCAACACGTTAATTAATAGGAAGAATTTCCTGAGTGTTGCTTCCCTTAAAAAAAATAAAAAAACAAAAAAAAAAGTTAAAAAATCGGGAGGGAACGAAATAGCGCCATCTTTAAAACGTCGGATGCATTGGTGGCGCCATCTACCGGATAATAACAGTAACATGAAAGTATTATATTTTAACAATAAATTTTATAAAATTTAACGAATGGGTTCTTAAAAATTAGTTTTAAATAATTTTTAAAATTAACACTCAAAATTAGTTAAAGTACTGAAGATTTTTAGTATTGTGTTAAATGAAGCTAACTAAAATCAACTAAAAATTTGTTAAAAATTAGTTAAATCGATTTGAAACTGGTTTGACAGATTTTTCTATTGACGTATTATTTTAAGTGTATCAACAAAATCGATTGAATTGATTAGTAACGATAAAATCGATAAATAACTGTAAAATCGATAACTATATCGATAAAGTCGAAAAATTTCAATAAATTCAATAACTTTCGAAATAAAAAAAAAATCGATTAATATCAATAAAAATTATCGATAAATAATGGTAAAATCGATAACTATATCGATAAAATCGGAAAAGTTCAATAAATTCAATAACTTATGAAATAGAAATCGATAATATCGACTAATATAATTAAAAATGTTCAACCAAACAACCGTCTCTTGGTGCAAACATTTTATCTCATCCCCTCTGCGAGGCTTAAGCGGTAACATATTTTTCAGGTGAACATTAATTTGTTTTTAGATACATTTGCAGCGGTATTCACATACATATTTATGTAATTATTTATGTATTTACAACTACATCCCAGAAATGGACCCACATAATTCTATCAGTTGAAATATTAGTGTATTAGTTTAGACCTTGCCTGATAAAATTATATAAATATCATAAATAATTAGATTAGATGGTGCATAATTTTATTACATTGTATCATAATTTATCTAAACTGATAAAATTACATCCAACTGTATCCAAATTTTTACCTGATATAATTGTATCAAATAGAAAAACTTACTTCCTCTCGGATATTATTGGATCAGAACAAAAATTGGTTATATGTAATTATAACTGATTTATATAAAATTGTATCAGATTAATTCTAAACTGATACAATGTAAATTTATATACTATCTAATACCATTATATGCCGTATTATCTCGGTTACAATTATATCTTATGTAAATGTAATTTTATCAAAACTAATGCAATTCGATTAAAAATTATATAATTATTTGGGCCAATTTCCGGAATTAAATATATATGAATCAAATTTTATTTTACAAAATAGTTTTTTGAAATTTTATTTTTATTTGAAAAATATTTTTTCTTTCGTTTTGAAATGTTTTTACTTTGTTTAAGTTAGGTACGATGAGCTTCGATTAGAAATTAATCAAATTAATAGAGATGGAACTTTTGACAATTTGACTTCAGTTGAATATGGTTACTTTAATACATTTGTATGGAATAGTTTTTGTTTTCCTTAAATCGACTTTGTTTAATATAGTTAGGTCTATAGTTTTAGAAATAAACGCGATTTTAAAATCCAGCCAGTTTAATCGAAATTTTAAATAAATCTCCGCCCCAGTGTGCTCTTATAAATAAATGCATACACAATACAAAATATGTTTGTGTGTGTATAATGGATGCAATTGTGCTTGTGTATGTATAACAATATTATCATTCGTATGAGTAGAGTGCAGTTGACTTTGTTAAACAATAACATTTGGTTTTATGGGGCCTATGAGTGTTTTACATAAACATGTTTATAAATGTTGCAACTACTGCTTCTGGTAGGCTACTGTTGAGTACACCATAAGAGTATGAATATCACTGTTGCCAACTTTTTTCCTAAAAATATCGCTAAATTAAAGTAAAAAATCACTAGAAAATAGCTAAATTATGAAAAACTTAATAAATTTAACGATAAATCGCTAAATTTCACGAACTTTTCGGGTTCTGTTGATAAATTTCCCAAAAATAGCTATATTTTTCGAACTAATTAAAACTTTCTAAAATAAATTTTTACAACTTTTAAGTATTCCATAAAAATTTAGCGATAAATCGCTAAATAATAATGATTCAAAAATACTGTCAAGGAAATAAATTGTAAAAAAAGCTAAGAAAACACCAAGACTGTCTTTAAAAAAATCGCAAGTTTTCCCGCTAATAGCTAAATCATATTTTATCCCGCTAAACGAGTTGAAATATCGCTAGATTTGACGAGAAAATAGCTAAATTGGCAACAGTGATGAATATTTTGTGATAGGGGTAAGAAAAAATGAATGAACATTTGTGCTTGATACTTCAAAGGTCAACAATTCATAAATTATAAGAAAATAGTTTCCGGACTCTTGAAAATTATGTAAGCAAACATGTGAGTATAATACATAAGTTGTGTCCTACCGAAGAGTTCAGCAAAAAAAAAACGATAATTGGTTGGTTCTTAGATATGGGCCAAACGTTCGGTGGCCGAAAACGATTTAGAAAAAAAAGCAGAAAAGAAGATTTTCAGAAATAAAAATCAGTTAAATTCATTTAATTTATGAGAATAAATTTAACTAAAATAAAAACTACCAGAAATACAGCAAAAGAACCTCTGAATGGCTTAAATCATTCAAAATAGAGCTAGAGTATGTCTAAATTTGCACGAATACTACCGAATAATTGACGAATGCCGCTATTTGGCCGAAACCGAGAATTAAACCGCAGATTTGGTCGAATTCTACTAAATAGTATATGAAGAAGGATTATGAATTTAAATTGTAAGTGATAATAGAGATTTTAAAAATTAAATACTTATTTAAAATATTACAACTTATTAAAATTGTATTTTTTTCGGAATATAGCACAAGATTCTGATACTATCGACTGAACTCGAAAGTACTGATATGAAAGAAAATTTAAATATAAAAACTGTTAAAAAGCAAGTTTTATATAGGTTTTAGGAATAGCATTTCAATATTAAATGTACTTTCAGGTATTCTTATAAAGCCTTATTTTTTATAGATTTTATTATCTTTTTAAAATTTGAAAATTGTTTAACTGCAAGCTGAGATATTTGATAAAATATATTAACCTGTAATAATTAATATTAATCATACGCCACCATATAAGAATATAAGTTGTTATACTTAGATTAAAAATTTCTTGTTACGTACGAATTATCTACACGAATTTTTTTTTATAGACTTCAGAACTAAAATATATAAAATACAGAAAATTAAACTTTTATTTCTATTAGAAAATTTGAGAATTTAAAGTTTTCCTATATTTTATATTATAAATTATTTTTTTTTGTGAAAAACTTATAAACGTTATTTATTACAAATTTTCTTTATATTTTAAACGAATTTTTCTGTTCTACTTAGTATCAAATTATACTGCATTGTCAGCATATTTTAAGGTAGTACCACCTTAAAAAATGAAATAATACTTGGCATATGTTTTTGCTTTCTATATTATTCTTTATCCAAAAAATTATACTTTATAATATTGTTAGATATGTATATGCCTAAAAGCATGCCTTCATTTGTTTGTATATTATGTTTAAGACCAAAAAAGTAGGCTATATTAAACTATAATATAAATTTGTTTGCACCTTTGTTGCTTACCATACCATACATTTCTTATCTCCCAAAAGTAGGCACAGCATTATTGTTTTATTTAAGCCTACAACATTATTTGTAATTCGTTTCTCCTTAATTTTGAATTTAAAATGAATCGCCCTTACTATCTAAATTTTTTAAATGTATATTTTAGTTAAAGTCGACTTTAGTTAAAATATTGGGTGGCAGTATGCCTTGACTTGGTATATTTTTTGAGCATTCTGATTGGTTAATTTATTTTCAACCAATCAAAATCTTTGAAAATATAAATATTTTTGTAGGGTTTTCATACACAAAATGAACAAAACCGTATGATTAAAAATAAAGTCGACTTTCAATTTAAAATACTCTTTTATAGTAAGGGCCAATTTGTTTACAGTGTGTGGTATTGGAAAATTGTCTTTTATAATTAGTTTTACTCTTCTTTACACTTGACCGAATTTTCGGTTTCTAATGAAAAAGTTTTTGTTCTTCCTTATAATTAAAACATTTAGAAATGATACAGTTGATTGGTTTTGATTATTAATAACTTTATGAGAAATGAAGAAAACAGAAAATTTGCAGCGTGTTTAAATATTTAAGAACTTTTATTGCTGAGAAAAATCATTAATTTTCATGTTACCATTTTTTATACTAAAATGTTTCACTAGAACTTATTATAAAAGGAAATTTCTGTAAACTTTAAAATACTTTTAATGGAAAAAGGTTTGAAGATTTTTAAGGGATTTATATTAAGCTTTATGTAACATTTTTTAATTTTCAATAAATATGCTTTGACAGTTAGGGATATTGACGAAAATAAGCGAGTAACCCCTAATTAATATTACTCAAATGGCATTACACCAAGCAACATGAAAACCAGTAAGAACAAACTGACTGTTGTACAGTTATGGGCATCGGTACGAATTATCGTATTTCAAGCTAATTTAAGCACAATAAAAGGCGTTTGCGACTCCCGGGATTCCCGGCTAATGATCAGTTTGTACTCCCTAGTTTCCATGTTTCTTGACCAAAGTATTTTCTAGAAAAGAATGCGTTCCAGAATATGTGTCTTAGAATTGACAGCCATTTTCTACAAAAAAATGTGTCTCCGAATGCTAAAAAATTTTCTACACAAAATGTGTAGCAGTTACAACAGAATTGAGAGAAATTTTTATAAAAAATTTAACTCAGAATTGTGAAAAATTTTTATAAAGAAAATAAAACTTAATACTGTAAAAAAATTTCTATAGAAAATAAACCTCAGAATTCTGAGAAATTTGCATTAGAAAACAAAATTCAGAATTCTGAGAAATTGCCTATAGAAAATAAAATTCAGTGTTCTGAGAAATTGTGTATAGAAAATAAAATTTAGAATTGTGAAAAATTTTCCAAACAAAATAAAACTCAAAATTGTAAAAAATTTTCATTGAAAATAAACCTCAGAATTTTGAAAAAAATTTTCTATAGAGAATAAAACTCAGAATTCTGAGAAATTTTCTTTAGATAATAAAACTCAGAATTCTGAAAAATTTTCTATAGAAAATATAACTCACAATTCTGAAAAATTTTCTATAGAAAATGTATCTCAGAATTCTGAGAAATTTTCTATGGAAAATAAAATTTCTATAGAGAATAAAACTCAGAATTCTGAGAAATTTTCTATAGGAAATGTATCTCAGAATTCAGATAAATTTTATATAGGAAATGTATCCCAGGATTCTAAGAAATTTTCTATAGAAAATGTATCTCAGAATTCTGAGAAATTTTCTATAGAAAATAAAACTCAGAATTCAGAGAAATTTTCTATAGAAAATAAAACTCAGAATACTGAGAAATTTTCTATAGAAAATAAAACTCAGAATTCCGTAATTTTTTTTATAGAAAATAAAACTCAGAGTTCTGGGAAATTTTCTATAGAAAATAAATCTCAGTATTTTGAGAAAATTTCTATAGCAAAAAATAAAACTCAGAAGACTTCTGAGAAATTTTCTATAGAAAATGTATTTTCCTTAGAATGAAATTTTCTACAGAAATTCTGAGAGATTTTCTATAGAAAATGTATCTGAGAACTTTTCTATAGAGAACGTATCGCAGAATACTGAAAAAAATGTATTTCAGAATTCCAAAAAGTTTTTTTTATAGAAAATGTATCGCAGAAATTTATATAAAAAATGTAACTCAGAATTGTGAGAAATTTTCTATAGAAATTGTAACTCAGAATTCTGATAAATTTTCTATAGAAAATATGATTCATAATTGTTTGAAATTTTGAATATAACTCAGAATTATGGAAAATGTCTTTAGAAAATGTAGTTCGAAATTGTGAGAAATTTTCTATAGAAAATGTTTCTCAGAATTGGCAAAAACTTTTTGTAGAAAATGTAGCTCAGAATTGATTTTCACCTGGGTATATAAAAAATTACGTGAGACACTGACTGACTGGACTGACTTAACATCACCCAGCCCAAAACCGCTGGAGCTAGGACGTTGAAATATGGTACGTAGGTTACTCCTCCGGTAGACTCGCGATAAGGGAGAATTTTTGGAAAAAGAATTTTTGGAGAAAGAATTTTTGTAAAAAGAATTTTTGGAAAAAAGAGGAAAATCTCCCTCTTCCGGCCTGCCCAAGTATAAACTGACCGTTCTCCGGCATTTTTACCTGGATGAATTAAATATTACAAATGCGTTCGCCGCTTATTATAAAGGCTATTTCGCGAATGCTCCGAAAAAATTTGAACACAATGAAAAGCGCGTTCTCGACTCACGTGAACACGTCCTTGTAAGAAAGGTTTTTGCAAATTCATACGGTAAGGGGAAAAGGTCGGCCTGCCCAAACCGCTTTGGCAAGAAACTTTATATCTAAAACAAATAGCTTTTGGTATATTCGCCAGCAACGTGGTAAAACTAGGACTTGAAAAGGGGAAAAGTCTCAACCTCTTTAGTTAAAAACTTGAACTTTAAAAACAGGATAGAATTGAAACACAAAATTTGGCAAACGAAGTGGAATAGATCGGGAAAGAAGTAAAATTCTAACACTAGACACTAAAAACTTGAAATTTAAAAAACGGATAGAATTGAAGCACAAACTTTGACAAGTGAAATGGAAAGGAATGGGGAACGAGTGGAAATAAAACAATAGAAAATGGGAACGAAATGGAATGGAACGGGGAGGGAAATGAAATGGAATAGGGAACGAGGAATGGAATTGTGAATTGGAACAGTAGACAAGTGAAACGAAATGGAATTGAACAGACAACGATTAGAATTGAAACACTAGGCAATGGGAACCAAGTGGAAAGACGCGAGTGAAATTTGTGAACTAAAATTGGAAAACGAAGTGAAATGGAACGGAACGGGGAACGAGTGGAATTTAAAGACTAGACTAGTGGATTGAATTGGAATAGAACTGGAAATGATTGAAATTGAATGGGGAACGAGTGGAATTGGGAGCCTGGATTGATATTTATCGAATTGAAAATTTTTTTTTTTTAATTGTAGCGATTGTTCTCAATTTTTGCGTTTTTTTCGAAAAAAAAATTTAAAACCGATGGTCCATGAAAATAAATCCTTAAGGCCTAATTACTGAATCTCTGGTTAGCTAGTAACTGAGACTTAAACTGACACAGTTGTTTCCCATATAAAATTTGAATTCAACTGTCAGCTAGATTTTAGTTAACCATTCAGTATATATATATTTGTTCCTTTTACTCCTGCAAGGAGCATAGGGCCATTCAGTAGTCGGCCCTAAATAATTTTCATTTAATTAAAAAATGATAGCAAATATCACTTCTGAGTAAGAACAATAACAGAAAGCTGAATAGGAAAGAAAACTATGAATTAGTTACATTGCATTTAAGGGCTTACTTGGGTGAGTTGCCTGAGCGGTCGCACAGTATAGTTACGTTTGTAATGTAAGAACATGCTCGATTCCTACAGCCGACGGGTTGCTGAAAAATTATCATAAAGAGACAATCTGACAATAAAATATAAACAATAATACAATTTAGTGGAAAATCACTGATAAGGCAGAAACTAGATCTATGTAGTCTGATTTGAAAATTAATGTGTTTATAATTTTTTAAAAATTATTTATTTTATTTTTCTTCTTAACCTCAACCGAATATAATTTCATTACTACCCAGCAAAAAAGTCATCAAAAGGAGAGAAAAAGGAGCGGTAATTTGGATTTCGATATTATGAAAGTTGGGATCGGAACCAATAAATTTTACATAGGCTTGTCATAGGATAGAAGTTTTCTTTTATGATCCTTACTCATTCCTTCTACAGCAGTGCTTATGGTTTAATGAAAGTTAAGATCTTTTGCTGTTCTGACGTTTGCGAGATAGTATTTAAAAGAGGCGTTCGTGTTTGAAATAAACTGGCTAACGCGTTTGAAATAGTTCGTCCCGATGAACATGTCCGAGAACGATAAGTTTGTACTTCCTTGTACTTTGCCCTTACCCCTGTTTTATATTATTCTTTTTTTTGCTAAATTATTGCATATTTTACAGATTTATTTGCAGTTAAAATAATTGTACACTACGTTTGCCTAATACATAACAATCCATTCAATAAGAGGAATAATTTTATTTGAGTTCAATTCTTAAAAAATTGCTTTTAGTTTATTAATGGCGTTTTCTTTTCTGAAAAAAATGTTGCCTTTTTTTTGCATTTTGCTTTTGAATTGCCTTTTTTGTGTTCTTTTCTAAATTAAGGGTAACATTCTAAGAGGGCTAGGTGTTCTTTTCTAAAAATGTTGCCTAAATAAAGGGCAAAAAGGCAACATTTTTCGCCCTCAAAAAATTTACGGGGTAGAGTGTTGCCCTGTTTTTTTCTTTATGTCAATGCCATGTGTATATACTGTAATGTTTTTTGCCAGCTAACTCACAACTTGGTGGCCTAGGGGGCACTATCATGGCTTCTGATGCAGTAGGTCGCAGGTTCAAACCCCGGTTGGAGCAAAATATTTTTTTTGTTTTTTTTTTTGTTTTTATAAAATTTTAATTAGATTTTTATAGTTTTGCTGTTATTTAGTATTTAACAATTTTTTAGGCTAAAAATAAATAAAAAATTATACAATTTGCTTTAAATATGAAAAAAAAAAAAAAAAATTTAATTGAAAAAAGAAAATACATAAAAAAATTTATTTTTTACTTTGTCTGGAATTTGAACCCGTCCAGCCCATGTCAAAGGCAGGCATCACAACCACTAGGCTACAATTAGTAATAGTTTGCGTAAACAATATTGCATACGAGTATACAATACACATACATATGTTTAGAAAAATGCAACAATGATTTTATTGTGTTCTATTCTGATTGAAAAAATGTAACATTTTAATGGGGTGAGGGCAACATTTTTAAAATGTTGCCTTTTAACAAGGCAACATTTTTTTCCAGAAAAGAAAACGCCATAAGAAATTTCCAGAAATTATATTGAAGAGTTTTTAAAGATTTTAAAAATGACAAATTTCTTTGTAGTATTCACTTAAAATAATTGCATACTTTTAGGTGCCAATTTTAATTAATCTGTTGTACTTCTTTGCCAAAAAAAAAACAAGTATAAATATTTGTTTTCTCTTTTCTAAAAATCAATAATTTGGCAAAAACAACAAAAAACTTTTTTTTATTTCCAAAAAGTATTATATAAAAACTAACATCTAGTTTTTAACATTTTCTACTTTATTGTTCAAACAACCTCTGTTTAATAGTTGTTTTTGTAGAAAACAATTGTTATAAATTTGTTATAAAATAAACTAATAATGAGTTTAACTTCTCATTGTTTTTGACCATTTAGTGGCCATTAAAAAAAATTAGAAAAAAAACTAAAAGTTTTTGTATATTGTTTTTCCTGAAATATCCCCACAAAAGCCATGTTATATGTTTAAACAATGGTATAAAAAAATTAAGACGTAAATTATATTGATTTTCTGCTGTTTATTATTACTATTTGTTTACGGCAATATTACAACACAATAAACTCGTATTGAAACAATACACCGAAAAAAATATATATTTAAATATAATAGAAATGCAAAATTAATTATATATATTGATCATATTTCAATATTCTTGTGCAACTCTTGGTATTGTGGAAATAATTGCCAGTGGGTATGTCATATCGTTGTAATGACTATAAATAGAATAGAGGCTTGAATGTTAAACACAAAATACAAATATTTGTTTTACTACTAAAGGAACTTTGGTTAAAGCAACAGATATAACATAGAGAAAAATAATAGCATTGTAAAAAACATGCGATTTTCTTTGTAATATATAAAATAACTAGTAAAAATGTTTGAATTATTTCTCAATTCACTATATTTACAAAAATTAAAATTTACATTATAAACCAGAGAGAACCTCGTAAAGACAATCTGATGATAGTGCTTGGTAGTACCTGAAAATGCATTATTTGTCGACCTTGATTCTATGAAAATTTTTTTTTCTCTATTTATTGTAAAATAAATTTTGAATTCTATTTGGAATTTGTCACATTTGATCTTAAAACTGTACAAAAATAACACTCATTGTAACTGCATTAATATAATTAAAAGTTTCAATGCACGAACTCCAGCGTAACTTCTTTGAATTAATGTTAAAATTCATGAACAAAATGAAGATAATTCTCTCAGTGTAGAACAAAGAAACCAGTAGTGGAATTCTCTAACTTTTTAACGACAAAATTCGGTAGTTAAGTTGTCAGTTTAATATGAAAACTTCACAATTTAACTACCGAATTTTGTCGTTTAAAAGTTACAGAAAGTTAAAATTGATCGTTCTCATATCGCAAACATATCGGCGAACGGTCAGTTTGTACTTTCTGGTTTCTATACTCAAAAAAGTTTTACAGGTCCTACACGCTGAAAAAAATCGCCCTGCAGGAAACATATTTGCTGGTGATATATATATGTTTGGAAGAACTGTCAAAATATATTTGCCTTGTTTTTAATATAATATGTTTGCCAGCAAATATAATATTTTTGCCTGTAAACATATGTATGTTTGAATCATATGAAATACATCTAATCGCAAATATATAAATATTTGCAGGCAAACATATATATATTTATCATTATTATATTTGCACTCCACAAACATAATAATGATAAAATAAAAATGCAAATATATTTTTGTTTAAGTGGGAAAATATGACTAACATTCAAACATTACAGTGTTTGCCTGGAGACATACGTATTATAACGATAAAAATAAAATAATTGGAAACACACCTCAAACATAAGTATAGTAGTTTATAAAAATATATATAATTGCCTGTAAATATATCCAACAATCTCTTTTTTCTGCGTGTATATAACAATTATTTATGTAGTAAACAGCACTGTATTTTGTAACAGTTATTTTATGCAGTTATTTTTAAAATAATAAACAACTACCAAAACAGTATTTTTGAAGTTAACAGTTATTTTTGTTAGTTATTTAAAAAATAAAAATTCCGTTGAATTTTTGAAAATTCTTGTTAAGTTTCTCTAATGAACTAAAACGTAATAACTGGAGAACCGTTTGGAATTTTGACTTCAAATTTGAGGTAAGATGAAGAAATTACACGTTTTTTGCGATCGAACAAAAAAAATTTTTTTTATTAAAAATATATTTTTATAAAAAAAAAAAAAATACTGTAAAAATAGTAGTTTTTACCAATTTTGTCAGTTATTTTTAAATTATTGTAGTAAAAATTTTCTGGTTTCTGTTTTTTAATGCATTTCTTAGTTAGTTTTCAACAATTAAAACTAACTATATTTTTAATATTTTATTTTTTTATTTTATTTATTTTTTATTTTATTATTTTTAATTATGTAGCCTTTTTAACTGCACATACCATTGTTTTAACTGCCATTTTTAGTAGATTTTACCGACAAATTTTTTTGAGTGTTGCTTTCTTGGTTATGTGATCTCTGACGCATTAATAACCTGGGGTATTCGTATTAAATTGGTTATTTTCCAAATGACTTTTTATACTTATAACTTTTTGGAAAGTTAAAAATCCGCTTAAAAATGGTTTTAATATTATAATAATATATAATTTGATATAATCATATCTAATGAGGTGTGGTTAATATGACATCATATAAAATTGTATACAATTTCATCGATATAGATAAAATCATACAATATAGATCTAATAATATCTATTTTAATTCATTTTATGCAACTTTTTTTTTATATTTTCTTAAAATTCAATTTTGTCATTCACACTAATTGATAACATTTAATATAAATGTATCCCTTTTAACAAGGTGTTTATAATTTAAATATGACAATTTGAAGAATTTTTAGGGGCAGAAAATTGTACTGTGTAAAATATCTCACTTAAACACTGTTTAAAGCCTAAACGGGTAGGATCGAGTTTAATACAAACATATGTGTAAATCCCGTATAAAATTAATTTTAAATATTCTTCACATATCGCTAATATTCCTAATTAATTCTTAAAAAAATAAAAAATCCAAAGCATACTTGGTATTCCTTTCAGTGTATCATGCTGATTTTTTACTTATGAGGAAGAAGATGTTGTGTGTTTGAAGTGTTGGTTGTAATGATAATGATGAAATAGCAAAAAAAATTTCATTAATTATAATGGTAGATGATTACATGTTCAACTTTTTTTTTTCTACATACCATACTTTTTATTTTACAACAAATGACCTATTTTTATTTAAATAAAGTTTTCAAGTAGTTTTCAGCAAATATTGTAAAGTACTTGTGTATGCCAATATATGTTTGTATTGATTTTACTGGGTTAACTAAACTGAAATTAATTAATTTTAATGAAAGTTAAAGAAGGTTCTTTTAAAACTGTACTTAAAAAAAAAAAAAAAAAAAAAAACAAAAAAAAAAAACAAAAATAACATTAACATACTTATATACCATATAAAAAACTGATGTCGTGTTTAGATGAAATCTTAAATAAATTTGAAACAAAATTTTGTAGCAAAACTAGATAAAACAATTTTGATATTTACGCTAAAAGTATGTTTATATAAATTATATTTGTAATTTAATAGAATTTATAACTTTTGCCAGACCAAAATATAAAATATCTTAAACAATAAATGTCAAACTTTGTTCTTGATCCTTGTGGACTAGGTTTCCAAAAATTGCTTTGCTTTTTATTATTTTGAGCAAAAATAAGCCTAAACAACATAAAACGCCCGCAGTCTGACGTTTTGTCGATAAAGCAGCTATTGTATCTTTTCTATTTGTCACTGCCGAGAAATTAGAAAAGTATCTAAATAAACAAGAGCTGTTTCTGAACAAAACGCAATAAGAATTTTTTAAAAATATTAAATCGTTTTCCCGAAATTGAAGAACAAATTTTGACAGCACTGCCACTGTCCACTGGCACTTTCACTATGTGGTTTGGGCTATAGAAGTAATTTTTTGACTTTTATTTTTTCGAGTAGAAATAAAAGTTATTTTCTGACTTTTATTTTTCTGAGCAACAATATAAGTTATTTTATGACTTTTATTTTTCAACCAAAAATAAGTTACTTTTGACTCTTTATCTGGTTTGGACTTTAGCCCAAATGCCAGTGGACAGTGGCAGTGCTGTCAAACTTTGTTCTTGAATTTCCGAGAACTATTCAATATTTTTAAAAATTTCTTATTAAATTTACCTTGAAGGCAGCTCTTGTTTATTTAGAAAATTTTCTAATTTCTCGGCAGTGATAAATAAAGAAAATATAAAACCTGCTTTATCGATAAAACGTCGCACTGCTATAAACATTATCGACAGTGTACGTTAGAAACATTACAACATTTGTACTGCACAAAAATTAAACAAATTAGTTTAAGGTGCTGCTGCTGTTATCATTTTAAAAACATGTGTGTTGAAAAAACAGTTATTATCTATTATAAAAATCAATATTTATATAAAAAAATTATAACTTTTGTACATTGCAAAAAGATACACGATAAACTAATTAATTAATTAAAAAGAGAGGAGGGAGGCACTAGAGCGAAAGAAGTACTAAAATGTTGTGCTATTTCCCACATGTGTCCTCAAGAGTCGCTGGGGTTGACTAAAAAGTCTTCAAAAACTAATTAGATATGTTATTAGATGAATCTTCAGATTTCTCAAAATCACTTTTAGGGAATTCGTAACTTATCTCTTTTAGGAAATCCCAAAATTTAACGAAAAATTTTAATTTAATAAAATTTTGCAGATTAGATGTAATCTCAAAAATTATGATAAACAACAAATTAAACAGCAGCTCTTTCTGGCTCAGCTAATATGACGTACGAAATTTATTCAAAATTTTTAAAATGAAATACCGATAAAGCAAAAACTTACTAGAAACATTTAAATTCAATAAGGGGAAAAATCCGAAAACATATCCCACAGGTCCTCTTTCTCCTGGAATTAATAAAAATTCATGTAGTATCTCATGCGAAAATCGAAATATATATGACCATACTAGGGTGCTTAAAAATCGTAAGTGCCCAGGAAAAATTTTTGCAATCGGTTGCCAACCACACCAGTTCTACAACTGGTTCCACTGCAACCGATTCCTTGTAACTAGTTCCGGAATCAGTTCCACGGATCCGATATGGAAGGTATGACTGACGTAGAATCAGTACTGGAACTAGTTCCAGAACTTATTCTAGGGCAACCGGTTCCACCTTGGATCTATAGAAGCGATTGCTTTTGGGACAATTTCAAAAAATTATCGGTGTTAGAATTGACAGTAGAAGGGCTTGTAAAGGAAAAGCAGCTATTGTGCAACCGATTCTTTGGAACAGAAAATTTTCCTGGGTGGTAACAGGACGCAAGGCTGAATCATGGTGAGTAGAATACGGCAACATCTGTAGCACATTTTAGCGAAATTGGATCACGATTAGAGGTTCCTAAAAATTGCAAGTTTTTCTAAGCTTTAGTATGGAGATTTTCATATAAATTAAAAAAGATAGTTTAAATCAATTTTGTTATTACTTAAGATTATGTCCTTCAAGATATGATTTTGAAGGATTTTGACTATTAAATTATTAACCGTTTTCGAAATATTCGCGTTTTTATGATTTCAAAATGCTTCTGAGAGTAAAAACAATAACAGAAAGCTGAATAGGAAAGAAAACTATGAATTAGCCACACTATGAGCAAGACCTTACGTGGGTGAGATGGCTAAGCTGTCGAACTCTAGTATAGTTACGCTTGTAATGTGGGAGTGCATGGGTTCGATTCCTACAACCGACAGGTTGTTGAAAAAATTATCATATAGAGACAATCTGACAATTAAATATAAACAAGAATACAATTTAATGGAAAATCACTGATGAAGCCTGTCCATGAAAAAAGGCAGAAATTAGATCTAGTCTGATTTGAAAATTAATAATGTGTTTATAACTTTGAAAAAATGTTTATTCTTCTTAACCTACTTAACAAAATATTATAGTTTTTAATTTTTTTGAGCTAGTCTGCACGAAAAAAATATATTTTAATATATGTGACGCGCAAAATATAAAGGGACCTAAGGGTAAAAACCGGTTTTGTTCAGGAGAGCATGGGATCGGTCTCATTCGATGCTCAGATGTTGTCCACAAAAAAAAAAAAATGATTTTTTACCCTTAGGTCCCTTTCTCTATGCGCTGTCACATATACATTTTTCTTAAAGCTATAATTCAAAATTAATTAGAATAGCATTGCAGGAAGGATAACGTTATCCTGGATAATTTTTTATAAAATATGACTTTTTTGCCTTTTGTTTAATAACTTTTAAAATATTGGTCACATTTTTTAATCTAAAATTTTATTAAAAACTAGATTTCAGATAGATAACGATTTTTGGGATTTTCTCCAGCGAAAAAGTTCCATAATACTGGAAACTAAACTGAAAAATTTTGGAAATTTTTAACATGATCATACACGGTCTTTTAAATGATCATACTTGGGCATATACACTCATAAATATATACTTGTAAAATAGCAGAAAAAGCTACTAAAAGTAATTTAAAAATTACCTTGCAGAAAAAACTGTTGAAATTGACCAATTTTTTTTTTTTGATAAATAAGGTAAGAACAGCAAAAATAAAACTGTTTAATCTACAAAATTTTAGTTACATACATATGTAATTGCAAGTAATTTCAAATACACAAAAAAAAAAAAAAATTGGCTGGGATAGGCGGAATAGACGCGGCCAAGCATAAAAAGTATACTTCATGTTGGGTTGATCCCCAACTTACGCTTTTTTCGTTATTTCTTTTCCCAATAAAATGTAATTTTAATTGTTCTTTTTTAAATTATACTTAATTACAAATCATATGTAATTGTAATCGAGATTTTTTGAAAAATTACCCAAAAAGTTAAATTAATTTTATTCTGTTAAAGTAGAAAGTGAAAACGCGACCCACTCTATAAAATATACCCAATTAAGGAAGCTAAACTTTTCAAGTCAAAACAATTTCCCATTTTACCCGTTTTTACTCAACATATTGTATTATAAAAACAAATATTAAATGCATTAACTATAAATTTGTTTTATAAATTTCTTTACACTTATTTACAAAGGTAAACAAAAAATTATTTAAGAAGAATATCATCTAAGTAAGTATTAACCTGTTGTTACATATTGCAACCTGTGTTTGTTGACTTTGTAGTTGTATATGTCATTGTTGTTATTTTTATACAAACATGGTTAATGTAATAATAAACAGTTTTTCTTAATATTGTACCTACGTATGTATGTATATTTCCGTGCCCTACACCAGTACGAGGTCAGGGTATAATAACTTTGTGCATGGGTTCGTATTTGCACGCATATTTTCGCACATCTTGTACATGTAAAATATTTATTACACCCTGTCCGCGTATGGGTGTACGGCACAAAAGTAGCACATGGATGCAAAAAACACTGAAATTGAATAGAATCGCTAACAAAATAAACAATCGCAAAAAATTCACAAAAAAACCGCCACATGGGGAAAAAATTGTTAAATGAGGAAAAAGAATAGCCAAATTGGTTTTTTATTAAAAGGAGAAGCAACACGCAGGAAATTCTTCCTATTTATTTTGATTTTATTTCTAATAATATTCTAATAATTGTGCCCTACATATTAAACTTTCTTAATAACTAACATTGCAAAAATCCTTTACTATAATTAAAAATATTTAATATCTTGTTGTATTGGAAACTAATAAATAAATACAAAATACAAATACTCAGGAAATGCTTCCTATTGATTAACGTGTTTCTTTGGAGAGGAGATATAGAAAAGATAAAAGGTGGTGGTGGAATGTAAAGTGCTTCACATATGGCAACTCTGTAATTGCGCAAGGTGTTAAATCTGAGAACACTTGAAAAGTTGCTACAATTAAAAAATCGACAAAACTAAAAAGACAAAATTTAGAAACTCGGAAAAAATTCTTCCTATTAAGTAACGTCTTGCTTCTTTGGATAAAAGATATAGAAGAGATGAAAGGTGGTGGAAAGTTAAGTGGCAACACAGTAATTACGTGAGCTGTTAAATAGTGCTGGTAAATGCGGTTACTTTTCAATACTCTATACTACTCGATATTTTTAATTTGGATACTAGATACTACTCGGTACTTTTAACGGTTTTTAAATTTGAAATTTTTTTAAAAAATTCTTTGCAAATTACACTGTGAGACAAATGGTAGGGGTCAGTGATCGGGAAGGGTTCAAACTACCGGGGAAAGTTATATCGGTAAAAAAGAAGTTATACGTGTCCCGGCGTTTCGCTGGGTCACCCCTAGGAATCGAGATATATCGATTTGACCTTTGGTGGTCTTTTTTTTGACATAACTCGAGAACCACTAGTCCGATTTTGCTCAAACAATTTAAAAAAAAAATAAATTTACAATTCCTTTAATCTGCTCATATAACGTTTTTCTATATACTCAACAGTTTTGCCGGTAAAAATAAATGTATGAAGAAAAAAATATTTTTTGCCTAAAATATTAAAAAAAAGTAATAAACAAAAGGTTATTGATTTTTATGGTAGCGGTAACAAACATTTATTTTTACCGGCAAAACTGTTGAGTATATAGAAAAACGTTATATGAACAGATTAAAGGAATTGTAATTTTTAATTTTTTTAAAATTGTTTGAGCAAAATCGGACTAGTGGTTCTCGAGTTATGTCAAAAAAAAGATATATCTCGATTCCTAGAGGTGACCCAGCGAAACGCCGGGAAACGTATAACTTGTTTTTGACCGATATGACATTTCCCGTTGGTTTCATCCCATCCCGATTTTGACTGTCGCATAGTGTTATAAACATATTTTTAATTTATAAACATATTTTTAAACTTTTTACCAACAGCAGAGTTGTAATTTTGTGATAAATATTTTAGCGAATGCACATTTTTGTGGTAAATGCCCAGTCAGAAATCGCCAGTGGTACAAAAAATCAAGCACTGGCATACCACTGGGTAACCACGGTGTTAAAAATAAATGACTGGCAGAACACTCATTTGGAACGCTTTGTCAGCGCAAGCAAAAAGCGTTTTCCAGCATTTGTTTTACAAAAATTTCGGTGGTTTATAAAAAAAACCACTGGCAAAGAATTGGCTTAGAGTGATATGCCAAGGTTTGCAACCAGTGGTTATCCAGTGCTACCTAGCCAATGCTACCAGGCGTACAAAAATCAATTCACTGGTAGACCAATGATTTTATAAAAATGCTGACGCTTCGTTAAAAAATGTTTGTAATCAGAAGGTTCCGAGTTCAAATCCGGTTGCAAGCAAAAATTTTTTTTTGGATTTTTTTTTAATTTAAATTTTTTTTTTGTTTTATAAAATCAATTTTTTTGTTTGTGGGAAAGCTCCTTCAAGACCAACTTTTTTTTTGCCCTCCCAACACTGGCATACTAGTTATAAAAAATTCTTTGTCAGTACTAGCATTTTGGCACAGCCAGTAGTTGTCTAGCTATTATCACTCATTTATGTCTTTATCCATCAAATATTATATGTCTCGTTAGCTCAGTGGGTAGAGCAATCGTCTGCCAATCTGATGGCCTGGGTTCAAATCACAGCAGGACCAAAAAAAATACATATGAACTTTTTTTAAATTTTATTTTAGAAAATATATTTCCAGACCACCTATTTATTGGTTTTGCCAGCGTTTTGCCAACGTTTAAAAATTTTGTTCCTCCAGTGCTTTTCCTTTTGTCTAATGATGTTATCATTTTGGGAATGGGAAAGCACTTTTTGCCAGTACTTGTACCACCTGCTAAAGTGCTTTGCCACCGCTTTCCCGTTTGTATTTTTCTGACTGGGTATAATAGCGAAGCCATATTTTTATATATTTTTTATCGCCCAAAATGCAACTCTGAAATAATCGAGTAGTAGTATCGAGTACCCAAAAAAAAGAAGATAAATACTTTATACCTACTACTCATATTTTTACCAGCACTAGTGTTAAACCTGAGAACACTTGTTGCGCACCATCTGACGGAGAGTTGGCGAACTTTGTTGAACTGTTTAGTTCATAGCTCTGCTATGTTATTTTGCTTCGATAAGATAAAGCGCTATAGGAACGCCTAAGGAGGACGCTCCGATTTATAAACTTATAATAGTAGTCCCAATATAAGTTAAGTATCACAAATTTTGAAAATATCAACATTTAGCAATAGAAGTTTCTGCGAGCATTTAATTAAATTTTGACTCACCCTATTGACCATGCTGTGTTATGCTATATTGTATGAGAAATTTTATACCACAATAATGGATTAATGAGAGACACTAATATATAATACGGAAAGTAAATGGAATTTAATAACAATACAGAAAACAACAGAAACAACAAGGTCAGTTTGTAATAAAGTATGTTAAATGAAAGTATTTAATATTTTTCAATGGAATTCACATGAAATATATTACTTTCAATAAGAAATTGAAGAAATTTACACTTAAATTTAATTATTTATCTCATAAAAGCCTGTTTTACCGTTTTCTAATCTGAAAAAAAAAACGTTTGTACAACTTAAATTTTATAATTTATATCGATCCAATAAAAATGTATTGTCTTTTTAATCGAAATTTATTTAATTTATAGCATGTTGTAATTTATACGATATATAAGAATGTTGTAATCGTTTTTTTTTTCAAATAATACCAAGCTATTAAAAATTGTTGATTTCTTGTTGGTAAATAAATAAATATTTGATTTTGAAATTGAAAGTCTTACATGGTCGTGGTGTTAATTTCAGCACCTTGATAATGATTAGTGTTATTAAAAATTACAATTTTATGTGATTAGATTATAAATAAATCTGAAAAGTTAATATACAAAAAAAAGTTTTCCAAAAGATTGGTTAAATAGATTCTATGGAAATTTTTTTATATAAATTATGCAAAAACTTGAGAAAATTCACCAAGTTTTACCTTTTTTTCAGCTGAAACATTGATAAATTTGCCCAAGTCTGGCTTGGCGACTATATGATACCCTACTATACCACTATATAGTGAAATATATAATAATAGGTGTTTTAAAAAGTGGATCTATATTAAGTACTTTTGGTAGTAATAAATTTTAGCCCAAATTCATTATGCGCAAACCACATAGTATAGGGTATTCAGACTATAAAAAACTGATTGTAAATTTACTACTGTGAGTAAAATTTTGTTTAAAATAATGCATAAGGAGTGAATATAAACACAAAATGCGTAAAAGTATTAATATACAACCTTAGGCATTATGTATTTATTATTAAAAACTTTTTGCGTCATTTTTTTCTTTTTATGATAAGTTGAAATTTTAAAGTGCTTCAAATATTAAGCTTTTTCAATAGCGAAAAGTGGTCAGAAAATGATAAATTCTCTATTGACTTTAGAAATAAGTCACCAGAAAATATGTATTTCAGATTTTTAGGAGTTTATATAGGAAAACTCAGAGATTCTTAGCAATTTTTCTAAAGACAAAGATGAATTATTCCTTATGAAAAACACTTAGTTTCCCATTAAAAAATTCTTAGATTTTGAGGACTTTTTCCTATACAAAAATAAAAAGAGTGTGAGGAATTTATCCTAAAGAAAAACGCTCCAATTTAGAGCACATTTCCAAATTCTCATGAGTCTTCCTATAAAAATGACTAGATTTCGAAAAATTTACTTATAGAAGAATTTTTTCTAGCAAAAAATTTGCTGAATCTGAGAAATTTCCATAGGAGAAAGTCCTCAAAATCTGAGTTTTTTTGTGGGAAAAATCTTATGAATTAATGTTTTTCCTGTAGGAAAAAGAACACACAATATAATATTTTTCTTAAGGAAATAGTTTTTTCTATAGGAAAGAGTTCTTATAACATGATGTTCTTTACGAAAAAGTTTCCAGAATGTAAGGGAAGAGAAGAAAAATCTCTTCCTCTCTCTTCAGAATCTGAAGTTCGTATTAGGCTTGAATATTATTAGAATATTTATTGCTAATAAAATATTTATATAAATAATTTTATTCTTTTATTTTTGGGCGGCATTAAGTATCTAATTTGGTAAACTTACACACAAAAATATTAAAATTACACATCTTTTTTTTAAATTTTTACGCATTTTTATGTAAATTTAAAAGTGTTCTGTGTAATAAACTTACGCATTATGTATATAATTTTTTTCATTTCACTGGGATTAAATTCACCATATTTATAGTAGAAGTCCAGTTTCCTACTATTAGTTGAGTAAATTTAAACAAAAATCAGTAAAAGTGCATATATAATTCTGTGAATATACTTTCAAAAAGTTCAAATTCCGATTTCATTGATATTGGTCAGATATGTGTTATAGTTGCTTAATTGATACCTTGAGTAAATAGCGGCTCCACAGTTTTGGAGATAAAAATGGCGATAATGAATTTTTCAGATTTTTTCGTTGTTTTTTTTAGCCTTTATATATTTCGATTGGGGCACTCTAAATGGGCCAAAGTGGGATTTTTCAAAATTTGACTCTACGGGTCAAAAGTTGGGACATCAGAATTCGTTTTTTTTTTGTAACTATTTATTTTTTAGAGGTATGGTTCCTCGGGCAAAGTTTCTTATTTTGATCTCCAGAATACGATTTTCCTTGTCACTTGGGCGATTTTTAAATCGACCCGCCCTAGTAAACAACAATAATTTTTATCAATTGTCAGTTGTTTTGAAATTTGTGTAGTAAACATCGTAAACGTCGTTCCCTGACGATTTCCTTAGGCAAGAATGAAATTCGGATAATGCCTACAACGCATTATTTTTCACAATTTGTTAAACACGTTTTGGATTTTAGCATATTTAATTCCTTTAATGCAATTAATGTATATCCCGATAAAATAAAATAAAAAAATTTGTCAGTTATTTTTACAAAACTATTAGTTATTTTTTAGCAATTAAAAATAACTACGTTTTCAGTTATTTTAAAGGCAAATACCTTAAAGGTAAATACCAGAAAATTTCTATTAAGTACAAAAATAAATCCGAGTACTTTCAAACCATACACTAAGAGAATTGTGACGGTAAAATTAACTAGAGTTTCAGTTAGAAAAGTGTATACTGTAATTGAATTTAAAATTAACTGATACTGCAGTTGTTTTAACTGCAATTGCAATCAAAAATAATTGCAATTGCAGTTAATTTAAATGCAATTGCAGTGCACACTTTTTCAACAGCAATTGTTAATTTTATCGACATTAATTTCTGAGTGTACACACAAGCGGCCTTACTTTACCCAGAGTATGGGCGCATTGTAAGGGCCCACCACCCAATATACTTCGTGAGTACACATAATTAATTTCATTGGGTTACAAACATTGTTAAAATATGGCAACTCTCTTCCGAAAATGATAAGCAAAAAATGAGAGAATAAGAAAAAAAAAACGTGAAAATGAAACAGATTCTGTCTCACAACTGCATTGCTCAACGCATTTTATGTATAAATTCGTCACGCCGAATGGTCAGTTTGGTCAGTTCCTGGTTTCTATGATTCTCGCAGTCATTGTTGTAGCAAATACGGGACAGTTTACGAATGCGATTAAAGAGAATCTTGCGGAAAATGATGTACCTATGGTACGTAGTGGTACTAACTTCTAGTCATCATTTATATGATCCTGAAATTGTATATTTTGCTAATATTAAAAAGTTTTTATGCCACACAAGGAAGAAGGGTTGAAATGGATTTGTTCAACTGAAAAAATAGCTTATTACCATTAAAACTACCACCATTATAATCATTAATGCCAGTAGAAATTGTCAAATAAAAATTATATAAAAAATATTAGGAAACTCAATTCCTGTTTTCAAATGTCTTTTTTCTTTCGTCTAAATATTCACTTCCTATTAAAAAAATAATTACGTTCTAAATTTTTGAAGGCAAAACAATGTTTGTCCACGCCAGCTAATAAATACACAAACTATAGTATATTTTTAGGCTATTCGTAACAACAAAAATTGAAAGTATACTTTTAAGGGTTGATTTATTTTTTATTTAAGACCATATAAAAAAATTTGTGTAAGCACTAGAATTTATTGAATAAATATTTGTTTTTAATACCTTGTATATTTTTACAATATATTTGGAAAATTTATTATATTGGCAAACCGCCAATAAAAAGAAAAAAATACCAAGTCTGAGGGTGCCTCTTTTTATGTCTGAGAACCGAGTATAAAACAAAAACGGAAATAGCTGTAAAAAAAACCGTTTTAGTTTTTATTCGTTTATTTCTTGCTAGCACTTGTAGATAAAACAAAAATCATTTCAAATATTATATATCCTGCTGCTATTATTACACATACTTACATATATGTTTTTTCAATTTTTTCCACTACAAACTTTTATTATGTGGGTTTGAAAGTAAACATATATATTAAAATATTTGCAAGTGCTCATAAAAAACAGCTGACATTTACGGCGGGGGCAGAACGCTAAAACAATAATAAATTTATATGTAGACCTTAATATGTAACACACTTTGTGACATAATATACAAAATCACAAGAACTTACACGTGTTCATACTTCTTATATTTTACCATCTTATGCAAAATTCAACAATACTTTGAAGTGATCTCTTAAGGTTTTGTTCTTCCAACTAACTTTATACTTAACTATGGGGAAAAGTTTTTGAAAAAATGCGCAAAAAACGAAAATTTTACTAAAAGCTATGGTTGATCAAATGACTTTTTTCAAATTTTGAAATAATATGATGCAAAAACCAGTAACGATTTTTTATATTTGAATTAAAATTGCAAATTTTATGCCAGGTGTTCGGCATAAAAAATAGTGAGTTTTTAAAATTGCGATTGGGAACAAAAAATAAAAATTTATGCTGAAAAAATTGTGTGTTTGGATATATATTATATTTCTTAAAAACCAAAAATTAAAGTATTTACACTCAAGAAAGTTTGACAGTTAATAAAAGACAGTTGTTTGTGTAATAATTAGTAGTTACTATTTTTAACTGCAATTATAGTTGTTTTTCTATGGAAAAAAATACAAAAAAAATTTTATGAGAATTAAAAAAAAAAACAACCAATGAACAGTACTGTATTTTGCAGCAGTAGTTTAAAGTAGTTATTTTTAATATTACAATAAACAACTATCAAAACAGTATCTTTGCAGTAAACAGTTGTTTTTGTTAGTTATTCAAAAAATAACAAATTTCGTTGAATTTTTGATAATTCGTGTTTAGTATATATTTCGCCATATAATTGCATATAATCTTTCTGATTTCGAAACCCGTTTCTCGATATCTCGTATCATATCTGAGATATCCGACTGTGATATACCTGCCAATTATAAATACAAAAATGAAAAAATGTTAACCTTTATTGAAGTTTTTCTCGATGGTGTTATGGGTCAAACCAATAATAAACTGACGATTTGTCATTATTTATATATTCTCAGTTTGCAAATAAAGATCAGAAAAATTTATTGTATCTCCAATGCATAAAAACGTAATAACTGGAGAACCGTTTTACGTTTTTATGTTACGAGCTGTTCGGTCGGATACTATTGTTTTTACGATATTGTTAGTTATTTTTTCAACAGTTTAAAATAGCTTTGTAGTATTTTTCACAAAAATTCTTCTATTCGTTTTTGAGTTAACACGATATATTTTAAAGGTATTCTATAACCAAGGAAAGCGAAAATTTTCTTAATAAAATTTTGTGAAAATTTTCTGGTTATAAACTAATAATTTTCAGAATTTTTGTTCAACTTCATGGACCTCTTTTGAAGGCATTATTGCCCGTTATCGGGTTAGTTTGTAAAATTATATATTTCTTAAGAATTTCTTTACAGGTCACCCTATGGTGACACAAATACCACATTTCGGATGTATAAACAATCTTATACTATCTGCACGTATAAATATTTTTGGCATCCGTTGAATTGATGAAAGAAATTTTATACCCTAAAAACGTTTTTAAAACAGGTACAACCAATTTTTAACAGGGTGACTTTATATACCTCAACATGAAATTCAACTTATCTTTTATAATTCCAGTACACATAAGTGAAGTTGATTCATATTTCAATATTAATATTCTATAAAAAGTTTGTATGTGAGTTAGTGAACTTTGTCTACATTAAACGTTACAGGGTGACTATAAATATCAATGTCGAAATTATTTTCTTAATCTCTGAAAATACGATTTATGAAAAAAACTAACTCCGAAAGATTTTTTTAGGTAATCAACTTTATAAGCCTAAGTTGTAACAGGGTGACTCTTAATTCAAAAACTTTTAACAACAACTCATTTTCTGAAAAGTATTGAAGCAGTGTCACTTAAATTAGAGATTTAGGGCCAGTTTTAGAGTCAGTACTAAAAAAGATTTTTTTTTTTAAATTTGGCTAAATAAGAAATTTTTAAACTAAATTTCTTACTAAAGTAAGAAACTGACTACAAAACTGGGTCTTATTATTTTGAGTTTAAAGTTTTTACAAAATCCTCAAAATCTGAGGATGTTTCCATAGGAAAAAACATACGACTTTTTGTAAATAAAAATATCTTTAAATTCTGTTGATTGTTTTTTACAATAAGTTACTCAAAATTTGAAACCTCCTAAAACTTTTGCTGAAAAAAAACAAACTGAATTTTGTTCCATTGTGCACACGGTACCATTATCTTCAGCATCTTGTAAGTGACAAGGTTGTGTTGAGTAAGTGTGTGTATGGGTTTTAGTACATTTCAGTGTGGATGTGTGTGAGCTTGTATGTATTTTTCTTATTAAATCAAATGTTTTCTTTTAATTAATTAAGTATTTTTTCTAAGGATGTATAAAATAGGGCTATAACTTTTAGAAATTTTTGCAAATGATTAAAAATTACATTGCGTAGAAGTCTAGGCCATAGAAAAATATAAAGAAATTTGACATTATCCAATCAGAAATTGCCAGTGCTGGCATACCACTGGGTATTGATGGAGTTAAAAATAGACGAATGACAGAACACACATTAGGGACGCTTTACCGGTGTTTACAAAAAGCGATTTCTTGAAATTATTGGATATTTTTAATAGCTGCATAAACAGGCCTTTAATTTGAGTGTAATCATGTCTGTATTTGTTCAGGAATATTTAAAAATATTTTAAAAAATGTAAAGAAAAATACTTTTATTTTCAGTACAATATTGTCTACATCGTGGCACCACAAAAATGGTTATACCCCTATTATGTAGGTTTCTATGCATAAAACAGAATTTATGTAAATTTTTGTTCCATATTGAGGTTCTCTTTGAAGTTAAAAACAAATTTTAAATTGTTTTTTTTTCATCTTTAACTACGCATTATTATCAAACAATGTGCTTTTTAGTAAATTATTAAATTTAAAAAATTCACGGTCAATTTTATTAATAATGACCTTAACAAATTTTTAACAGTTTTTTTTATAAAAATAACTATGAATGCAATTATTTTATTATAAACCAAAGTTAATATACGTTGAAGATGTTATTGATTTTAAAAACGTGCTTGTTAACGTAATAGCAAACACTAACAACCACAACAACTACTAGAACAAAAAAAATATTAGTTAACTTTTTAATTATTATTCCGCCACTTTTTAAGAATGTGTATATTTTTTTTAAAGAAAAAGTAAAATTATTTGGTATTAAAATTCTAAAAGAATTCTAAAAGAATTTTAATGCATTTAATTAAGTTACTTTTTAATATTTTATCAACTCTTTAAAAAATTTTTTCTATAATTAAGTAATTGACTTTTAAAAAATACTTTGAATAACAAGTGTGTGCTTTCAAAGAACTACATTTTTTATTTTGTTTGTATTGTAAATATATGTATGTATATACATAAAATATAATTAATGGAGGTTAATTGAATTAACGACATATTAGGAAATATTTAAAGAAATTTATATCAATTTAAATATTTGATTGAGTATTTTATTTCTTTTTGTAAAATAAAGAGATTTTGTAGTTGTTTTGGTATATAGAGAAAAAAATTAGAAAATGGTTTCAATTACCTTATTAATCATATCAATTAATTAATTGATTTTGCACCTATCACATCAATGATAGTATTAATTACTAAATTAATACTATTAATTGTGTACAATTTATTGAAACAATTAATTATCCTAATATTTAACTGATTCAATTAATTATTTTTTTAAAAACATTTATTTTGAAAAAAGCTTGAATTAGATAATTTAGGTTAATTATTTTTTATGTGTACCGATCGACTCAGAATTACTTTTTGATTCGTTTTAGCCATGTCCATCCGACTTTCTGTTTGCCTGTCTGTCCATGTAATCTTGTGCGCACGCTAAAGATCACAAATATAAAATATATTTTGATGACTTCGGCCCAAGGACGAAGCCTAGTGTCCCTATAAAGGTCACCCAAAAACTGGCTCTTCGCAAATGTGAAAATACGAGCATTTTAATGAAATTTGGTATAAAAAATTGTTTTTTGTTTCTAAAAAGTTGTTACTAGGTTGCCTCGTTATATCACTTACTCGCCGAGCGAAACATGGAAATCAGGAAGTACAACTGACTTTCATTGTGTTAAAATGTTTTTCGGAACGTTCGCGAGATGGTTTTTACAAGAAGCTTTTTCGTTTGAAAAAATTCATCTGGGCGAACATGCCGAAGAACGCTTAGTTTGTACTTCCCTTGTCCTTAGATGTGGCGTTCAAGTTTTTTTGCCCTCAGACACGGACAAAGAAAAGTTTTCCTCCCCGGTGGAATTAATACATTTCAGAGCTGCGAAGAGAAATGCGTAAGGCTTTCTATAAATCTATTAATTTGTTTAATTTCTAATCGAAACTCATCGTACCCAACTTAATCAAATTAAAAACATTTCAAAAACTGTATTGAAATTAAAAAGTAAGAAATACAAAAATGCAACCAAAACATATAAAAATTAAAAAAAAATTTATTTATAGATTTTAGTTGATCTGAAGATTGTTACAATGAATTTTTTTTTTTTTTTTTTTTTTTTAGTTTTAAGATCAAACATGACAAATTAAAAATAGAATTTACAATTTATTTTACAACAAACATAGAAAAAACTTGTGAAAAAACTTTGCTAGAACCAATGGTTGACAATTAATGCATTTTCAAGTGTAACCAAACACTTTCATCAGATTTTCAAACATTTTTGCATCCCTTTTTCACTTTGAAAGTTACATATATACAAAAAAAAACTAAAATCTACATTATAACCTAGAGTGAAACCCATAAAGACAATCTGATGAAAGTATTTGGTTACACTTGAAAATGCATTAATTGTCAACCATTGGTTCTAGGAAAGTTTTTTCTCTGTTTGCTGTAAAATAAATTGTAAATTCTATTTGGAATTTGTCATATTTGATCTTATCCGAACAAAAATAACACTCAGTGTACAAAAAAAAAATATATAAAAAATTGTGGAAATATGCGAAAATCAGCGAATTCATTTCAGATAAATATGGGGTGCTATTTAATTTGTGGTGAACTTAAGTCAAATTTTTTTGACTTTTATCAGAAAATGAACATAAGTTTGTGGGCGCTATGGTGTAATGGTTAGCGCGTTGGAATGTTACACATGAGGTTGCGGGTTCGATCCCCAGCGACCACAATATCAATTTGGAAAAATAGTATGTATGATAGGGTAGGTGAATTTGTAGGGGTCCGAAAAAAATGAAGAAGAGTATAGCAGAAACGTGATCTACACTAAATTCTAAGAAAACTTTCCTGCTATGGGAACACCGAAGGTTGACGTTGCCATATGTATTAGAGATAGAAAAATCATACATTAGGGTGGGTCAATTTTTTTTGAAGAAGCGTATAGCAGAAACGTGATCTACACTAAATTCTAAGAAAACTACCCGCAGAAACTATGGGTCTAAAATGAAAACCTAGCTTGTGGCGAGAAGCATTTTGATTTATAAGACAGCTGTTTTACGAATTTCAAATTTATGCAGTTTTTACAAAACCACTAAAATCAAAATGCTTCTCGGCGGGAGCTAGGTTTTCAATTTAGACCCATAGTTTCTGCGGGTAGTTTTCTTAGAATTTAGTGTAGATCACGTTTCTGCTATACGCTTCTTCAAAAAAAAATTGACCCACCCTAATGTATGATTTTTCTATCTCTAATACATATGGCAACGTCAACCTTCGGTGTTCCCATAGCACCTAATCCCATTGAAGTAAAATAATATAACAGGGCTATGAACTAAACAGCTTCAACAAATTTCGCCAACTAACCATAATATGGCGCCCAACAATTATTCTAAAATTTAACAGCTCGCACAGTAAAATAATATAACAGGGCTATGAACTAACTTCAACAAATTTCGCCAACTCACCATCAGATGACGCCCAACAACTGTTTTAAAATTTTACATCTCGCGCAATTACAGTGTTGCCATATTTGAAGCCCTTCATCTTTCACAACCGTTCATCTCTTCTCTATTTCCTTACCAAAAAAAGCAACACGTTAATTAATAGGAAGAGTTTCCTTAGTGTTGCTTCTCTTAAAAAAACATGGTTACAGCTTAAGAATTTTTATAAATTTTTTCTGCAAATAATCTATTTAAATCTATTTAACATATTTGCTCCCCTAAAATTCAAATTTAAATTCTATTTTTCATCATAAGCCTAAAAGCAGGCAATCAAAATTTGTGCTAGTCTTAAAACAAAAAAAAAAATTAAATATGTTCTATATTTTGTTATTCCCATATTTTCTAGAAACATTTTATCATTTCGTCTCCCTCAACAATGATATAAATTTTATTTTTCTCGTTATTTTTCCAACTGCTAATTTTTCATTAAAGTCCAAAACAGCAAAAGGTAAATTTATCATTTGTCTTTGTATACGAACCTAAAAGTATGCTACATTCATATAGTGGTAGTAGTTTAGCACAGCATCTCTGTTTCTCGTTAACTATAGAAAAGGTTTTTCTGTTTTTTTTTCCTCTAGAAGAATGAAACAAAACAAACAAGTAGTTAGTAGTTGGTGATACATGATGGCAGTGGCAAAAACAGAAGCAGTAGCAAAGTTTTTTTTTTCTTTTTTTTTTAACGGGAAACGGATGTAGTTATTTATGTTACCACTTTGTATTGTTTGTTTCTCGCAAAAAGATACTCCTTCGTTCCCCCTTGCTGCCCTGCCTACCATCTTTCAAGCTTAATTTAAACCTTTTGTCTTGCCATTTTTTTCAGAAAACAAGTAGTTAAGGAAAAAATGCAGGCATATTAGAACAAAACATAATATTCTTTTTTTTTTTTTTTTTTTTTTTTTTTGAATGTGTGAATACAGTTAAGTTAGATATTTTAGTAGTTTTTTTTTGCAACAAAAAAATTTACACTAAAATGTTAAAATTAATGTGCGGCATAGTAAAGTTATGTTAGTCATGTAACCAAAATACTTGTAAGTTAAAAAATGAATATGAAAAACTTAAATGAGTTTTGTCTCTCGAGTCCTTGACCGAATTTTATGTGTCATCATCATCATCATCGTATAAACACTAATATTTTTGTGTTCATAGATATAGACATTCTTTTTTTTTTTCATTGACTAACCAGTTAATGGAAAAGGTGTGGCCATAAAAGATGACTTTAAAAGAACGGAGGATTAAATCGTGAAAGCATATAAATTGTTTCGCATTTAAAAAGAGTATTTAGGGATTAAACTTACCAAGTTTGTTTTATATCAAAAAAATCTGTAATGAAATGAAAAGAAACAAATTAAGACTTATGTTAACATTTTTAAATTTGCATTGTGCTATGAAATAGAAACCAAGCGCCCAAATGTAGGCTTCAATTATCATTTGTATAGATAAACTAAAAGTATGCTTTTATTTTGATTTCAAAGTATACTTTTTTATTAAAATTGTTTTCAAGTATACACAATTTGATTCAAATTAAAAGAATCAAAATTGATTACTTTTTTTAAAGAAGAGAGTTTTTAACCTCAGTTTCGTATGTAGGAGGACAACATATTTTGACAAGCCTGTGAAAAAAATCGACCAAGTAGCAAAAAATGCTAGATCAGAACCAATGATGGAACAAGGCAGGTATCTCAATGGGTTTTCTCCGAACTTAATGAGATTTGGATATGTGATGGAGCAGAATAAAAAAAATTTACACGTATATATTTTTTAGCGTATATATTATACGAGAAAGTTGTTTTATAATTTTTGTTGTTAAAATTTGTTAGTTATTTTTATGACTTGTTAGTTATTTTTAGAACATTTGTTAGTTTTTTTTTAACAGTTTAAAATAACTATATTTTTAGTTATTTTAAAAGAAAATGTCTTTGAGCATCTTTAGCTGCATATACCTTTATTTTAACTGTAATTTTTAGTAGATTCTACCGACAAACTTTTTTAAGTGTGCCCGTTAGTAATATTATTACAGTTAAGTAAATAAAGACATCCCAATTTAAGCTAAATGTAATTATAGGTCTTAAAAAGCGTATTTAAAACAAACAATTTTGGTTCCCATTACTTAATAATAACCGTTTTTTTTAAATAACCTTATTAACTCATAATAATAACAATTTTAAATTAGTGTTAATATTTAACAACTCCAATTTATATAAACATTATTTTTAAATTAAAACGTCAATTTATTATTTCAATTAACTAGTGTAATTTAAACAATAAATGGTGGGTATTTTAAATATAGACGCCATAAATAATAATCTTTTGTTGGCTACTTTTATTTTTATTAGTCTCTAAAGTACTTATTTAGTATTAACAACTATTTTCTATCCATTGTATGAATATGTAGTATTATTGATTTTTATTATATTTTAATATCAATTCCAAGTACTATATATATTTTTTTATTTGTTTTCTTCTATTCTCTGTCTGTGGTTATTATTATAATAAATTATTCCCAATTGTAACATTGATTATAATGTTTAAATAAAAACACTTAAACAGCAATAATATAATGTATTCATTTTCCTCACCATTGTTTGGTTTGAATTGAAATCAAAAAAAGTGCGTAGTTTTAAGGGGTGGAGAAACATTGTGAACGCAAGAGGGGGAAAGATATCAAACGCTGTTTAAATATTTTATGGAAAATGGTACAAGTTTTTAGCATCTCGCATCTATTTTTAATATTATTTATTTTAAAATAATTTGTGTGTGAAATTTTGTTAGAAATATTTGGGTATTTAACATATACTAAGAGAATTATCTTGGTAAAGTCAACTGTAACTGCAGTTAAAAAAGTGTATATTACATTTATTATATTACACATTTGCAGTTAAAATAACTGTAATTGTAGTTAATTCAAATGAAATTGCAGTTAATTTCACCCACATAAATCTCTGAGTGTATCCCTTTGTTTTAACTGTGAAAGCGATTAAAAAGAACTGCAGCAGTACGTATATGCAGCTAAATACTTTAAAATAAGTAAAAATAATTGACAAATTTTTATTACAAAAATTTTCAAACAACTGACAAAATTGAAAAAAGACTACTGTTAACCCTTTGACATGGGAATTTTAATGGCTAGGAATTTTCCGACCAAACTTCGTGAAAATGTAGATCTGTGCCCAAGAAATATTGTTTATTACTTTTATGGCTTTACAGCGCCCCTAGCGGAGATATTTGGAATTAAAGTTCAAACATTAACATGCTGCCGACTCCGAGCGTGTTAAAATATTTTTAAAATTTTAATTTTATATTTTTCCTATTACTAATCTTTACATAAAACCTTTTGAATTTTTGAATTTTATTCATCACACAATTTTTGAGACTAAACTTTAGCCTTTTTTGAACTTTTAAATTTTAACACATTCTCAGCAGGGTTGATGATGGAAAAAAAATTCCACCACGACATATCAAAAAAATCATTTTCGAGGCGCTCAAATTTTAATTTTTTGCAATTTTCTAATAAATTCTAGATTAGCGCCATCTTGCGGTGGCTTTTTGAAACAACTAATGAAGTTGTAAACAATATAACATTACAACCTTTCCAGAAAGGTATTACTTATGAAAATCGGATAAAAAATGTGGCAGCTAGAGGTAAAAGTATATAAGTAAAATTATTTTCTGCTTGATGATGAAATGATGATAATGATGATGAAATGATGATGATGATGTTCATGAAAACTAGTAGAAAATAATTTTACTTATATACTTTTACCACTAGTTGTCACATTTTTTATCCGATTTTCATAAGTAATACCTTTCTGGAAAGGTTGTAATGTTATATTGTTTACAACTGCATTAGTTGTTTCAAAAAGCCACCGCATGATGGCGCTAATCTAGCATTTATTAGAAAATTGTAAAAAATTTAAATTTGGACGCCTCGAAAATGATTTTTTTGGTATGTTGTAGTGGAACTTTTTTTTCCTCATGCCAAAAGCTATCGAAAAATCTATGGCACAATATCAAAAAATTTTTGTCCATACAAATCGGCCCACTCTAATATATACCCTTATATATCTCAACACACTAGATAGTGAAAAATATAATTTAATATGCCTAATTGTAAAAATAATTAGAATATGCATTTAAAATTAACGGTTCGTTGTCGTTTAATATATTTGTGATGACCAGAGTTGAATAGAATCAGCTGCGATACTTTCAGAATTAAAGTAAAAAGCAAAAACAGTAATAACAGAGTTTAAAAATAGCATTGTTAAAATTTCGTTGATGCTAGTCTAATTCAGTTGTGTTTACAATAGTTTATTTGTTTCGCAATCAGTATAAGTAAACCATTATCAATTATTAAGCCATAAAGGCGTGGATATTGAGGATGGTCTGTAATGGGACCCGAAAATACGTATTATATCCCACTGGCCTTATCGAATTTTTTAATTTTTAATCTTTGAACAAAACAAATTTTAATAAAAATTATGAAAAAAAACATTTTTTTCTATCGATGTGTAAGTACTTCTTCCTACTTAAAATTTAAAGTTAAAATCCCAAACGCTACTCCACAGTAAGATAATACATTTTTATGCATTGGAGATATAATTTATTTTTTTTTTGTTACAGAGAAGCAACACTCAGGAAATTCTTCCTATTAATTAACGTGTTGCTTCCTAGATAAGAAGTGAAAGGTGGTGAAAGATAAAGGGCTTCAAATATGGCAACGCTGTAATTGAGCGAGATGTTGAATTTTAGAACAGTTGTTGCGCCGCCATCTGATGGTGAGTTGACGAAATTTGTTGAAGCTTTTTAGTTCATAGCCCTGCTATATTATTTTACTTCGGTGGGGTTAAGTGCTATGGGAACACCGAAGGAGTACGCTGCGATATATATGAAGGATAGAAAAAACTCATACATATTACTATTTTTCATAAATTCATGTTGCCTTGGTTGGGGCTCAAACCCGCAACCTCACATGTAACAGTCCAACGCGCTAACCATTACACCACAACGCTCACAAAAATAAAATTTTATGATTTTTATTTGCAAACTAACAAATTAAAATGAATTTTCAAGAACTCAACAAAAATTTTTTATTTTTTAAATATCTAACAAAAATTAACTGTTTATTGAAAAAATACTGTTTTGGTAGTTGTTTATTATAATATAACAAATAACTGCTTTAAACAACTGCTAATAAATATAGCGCTTTTCTTTAATTTTTTTAACAACTGTCATAATTTTTGATTACTTACAACTGTCATGTAGAAACTGACCAATTTTTTGAGGGTAGCTAAGTGGAAGTGGTTCTTAAGAAAGCTATAGCAGAATATATAACATTTAAAAAGAATTAATATGCTGCAATTCTGTGCAATCATGATATTTTCTAACAATTTTTCCTTCTTTACCTCCCCATTTTTGTTATTAAAGATCTACGCTCTTGTTTTGTTTTAGACTATTTAGGGTAATTACTTTATTATTGTTCAATTCTTATACGAATGTAAATAAATGTTTAATGATTCATATATTTAGGTATTATATTGTGTAACACTAAATAATAAAAGCTTATATTAAGACGTAGCGATGTATGTCAAATGTAATAATATTTATAAACAAAAAGGACAAACAATTGTTCAATACACATGCATATAAAAAAATATATATTTTCATATAATTTAAGAAAAATTTAAAGCAAACTTTTTGGGTGACACAGAAAATAATATTCAAAGCATAATGTTTGTCAGTTCAATAAAATAAAAAACATAGCATGCTTTTAGGCGGGTACTTTAAAGCATCATTTCACAGAAAGAATTTACAAAATTCGAATTAAATTTTTAAACACCTTTCTCATACCAAATTTGTTAATACAAAAAAAAAATTGTTTTTAAAAAGGCACCAACAAAGAAATTTGTAAATCCAAAAAAAAAATTTCCTTTTTTTTTGAAACTTTGAATTTTTATTTTTAAACAATTTTTATATGAAAGATAACAATTTACACACGAGTTACAAATATTTCAAACAAAAATATTGTTGGGAATAAAATTTCAATTTAAAATTCGCTTTTACAAATTCCCATTGTTGGTGCCTACTGTTTTTTCTGTGCTTGAAGAGAATTTGTGGGTAAATTTTTGAAAAAATTTCTAAAATTAAAAACAGGAAAATTTTAAAGCAAGAAACAGAAACTTATCAACACAAAATTTGTTCCGAACATTTTTTACCACAAATTTTTGTCACCTTAAATTTTGCAGCCCAAATTTTTTCTCCCAAATTGTTAACCTTTAAAATTTTTCACTTTAATATATTTTGCAGAAAATTTTGTATTTTTATTATTAATTATCTTTTTTCTGTCAAAAAAAATAAATTTTTTGTAAACGAAGTACGATTTTTTTGCAACTATGATACTAATTGCTGCAACTCTGTTTTGATAGGCAACCCTTAGTTTGATAAAAATATGGCAACAATTTGATAAATATTTTGCGTGTGTCGACATGAAAATAGAATAGATTCAATAACGACGACAAATCGCCGGACTACACGGCGTAATTTTTTTGACAATGCAAAATATATGAAAAAGATATTGTCGCGGTCGTTGTCGACCCAGTTGTGATTCACCACTTTTATGTTTCAAGAAATCAACCTGTCAATTGTTGAATAATGCATTTCTTTATAAAAATTTAACCTAAAATAAAAAAAAAGATTTCCTTTTCTTTAAGAAATAAGAAAAATTACGAACATTTCGTTCAGGTTCAGTGCATAGGAAATATAAACGAAAATAGAAGAAAAAAAAACATGTGTTAAATATTCAATAAAGTGTAAAACGTTTTTAAAGCACGTTTATTTTAAGTCATGATTTTGGTGATTCAGCTTATTTAACAGTTCAATAAATTTATTGATTTTTTTCTCTACATTCTTTTGTCCCTAAAAATAAAAGTATCAACAATATTTGATATACCATTGAAATTGAAATCCCTTAAGTATAGACTATTTATTTTATTTACATTTTAGATTAATATAATACAACATACTTTTAGGGGACAACAAAACAATTTTACATGTGGGCGGTATTAATAACATTACAAAAGTTTAGAATAAAGGAATATTGAAGAATTTTAATTGAGAAGAAAATTAGTAGGTCTCAAAATAAATTTAAAGAGTTATAAAATAACAAACTGTTGCAGTTATTAGATTACACTGCAAATTTAAAATATTTTAGTCATTTATATTATCCTTTGGGTATAATTTCCTACAAAGATTAGATAAGAATAATCTATATTAAATCATAATACACTTAAAAATCAATTTATAATCAGAGTGTTTTATAAGTATTTGGCCATAACACAGATACGCGTTTCGAGGAAATTTAAAATAGTTTTTAAATATAATAATATTTTCAATTGTAACAAGCAAAAAGAAATTTAAGTCAGGCATACCGATTATATGATAGTTTACCCCACAGTACAATTTGTATTATATGTATTTCGAAAAGTTGATCAAATTTGGGGAAGGGAATTTTAGTTAACGGTGCAATAAATATAGTAAATTATGTAATTAGGTGATGTCGAGAGAGTATAAATAGTTTGTGCTGAGTTTTATAATAACAAAAAATACTGGGCATAAAATGAACTTATAGTGCACCGATCGACTTTGAATGACTTTTTGAGTCGATCTGTCTACCCAAGGACGAAGCCTGTTGATTTTAGTTAAAATAGGTCTATGTCTAAACCTGGTTCCCATATAATGGCACCCAAAAAAATGGCACTTATGCAGGTCGCAAATATGGAGATATTTTATTGAAATTTGTTGCACAGGCTCATGTTTGCGGGAGTTGTGGTGTAATGGTTAGTGCGTTGGACTGTTACACATAAGATTGCGAGTTCAATTCCCAGCGACCACGACATCAATTTAAAAAATAATATATGTGAGTGTTCTATTCCTCATACATATTCCAGCGTCCTCCTTCGGTGTTCCCATTGCATTTACTACACCTAATAACATAAAAAATTTCGTCAGCTCCCCATCATATGGCCCTCAGCAACTGTTCTAAGATTCAATACCTCGCGCAATTACAGTGTTGCCATATTTGGAGACCACAGTAAATCTCTTCTCTATCCCTTTTCAAAAAAAAAGCTACACGTTAATTAATACACTTAAAATAATACGTCAATAAAAAATCTGTCACACAGGTTTCAAATTGATTAATTTTTAACAAATTTTTAGTTGAAACAGTGATTTAAACAAAGATTTTAGTTATCTTCATTTAACACAATACAAAAAATCTTCAGTACTTTAACTAATTTTGAGTGTTAATTTTAAAAATTATTTATAACTAATTATTAAGCACCAATTTGCTAGATTTTACACAATTTATTTTTAAAATATAAGATTTACATGTGTTTTTTTTAACATGGCCCATAAATAGAAAAAAATAGGTTTAAGACCAACAGGAAAGGTATTCCAAGCTAAATAATCCGAGTTTGATAAAAATTAAGTACGTTGAAAAAATAAAAATTTTAAGATCGACCTAACTCGTTCTTTGGGTAATTTAAGTGGTCAAAATAGGATTGAAAAATCGACATTCTTTTCTAATTTTAGTTTTTTATGGCAATTTATTCTAACGAACCACATGGAGTATTGCTGTAGAGAGATTTTTGAAATCTGTTCTCTAGCAACTTTTTTTTGATACTTTTCAGCTATTTTTCAAATTATTGTAAAAAAATGCGGTTAAAACAAAGGTATATGCTGCTAAGGCGGAAAAGGTATTTCCCTTTAAAACAACTAAAAATGTAGTTACTTTTAACTATCGTAAAGTAATAAACAAATGCATTAAAAACAACTAGTAATGTCGTAAAATTAACTGACATATTTTTACTACAAAAATTTGTAATAAAAACTGTAATAATAATAATTGTTTTGTAGTTTTCTATAGAAAAAAAAACTACTATAATTACAGTTAAATACAACTACTGATTACTACACAAACAACTTCTATGTAGTAACTGTAAAAAAATTTTGTATGTACTGCTATAACTTCCGAATTCTCATGTTTTATATACTTTTTCATTTAAGCGGACACGCATTATTCGTACCAAATTCGACTTTAGCGAATTTTATGGATTTTCGATGCTCTTTCCGAATTTTTAACCGATATTTGATTTAGAGCTTCCTCAGTTTTTATTACATTTTTAAACTATGACAACACTAGCGAGTGAGAAGTCTTCATAGGAGGCTTCCGTTCATATTACTCTAACTCGAAAAATTCGAAATTTTGTATCTTATGTAACAACTTGGCAATCCTGTGCTAAAACATAGGCATTATATTCACCAAATTTCATTTTTAGAGAATACATGTAAAAAATTTACAGCCCATAGAGAGTTGTCAAATTTATGATAAATGCTAATTTACTACTTAAAATAGTACAATAATAAAACAAAATTTAAAAATTTTAGTTTAAACAACTCAAAAACTAGTTTATGTATATTTTTCTATAATTTTTTATACTTTAAATAACCAACAAATTAACTGTATACTGCAAAAATATTGCTTCGATTGTTAATTATAATATTAAAAAATAATAACTGCTTTAAATAATTTTTACTATATCCACTACTTTTCGCTAGTTGTTTTTTAAATAACTGTCATAATAGTTATTTCGAATTTTTCATAAAAAATTAACTGTAACAACAGTTAAAAATGACTTTGTCGAAAAAAACTGCTAAAATTATCAGATTATTTTTGCTAAATATTGGTGAGATTATATATACAAAATTTTAGTTACATTTGAGCTAAATTTTAGTTAATGGAAAGTAACGATTTATTCAGCTAATATCAGCAAAAGTTTTGCTGAATACTTAGTAAGCTAAAAAATCAGAAACAAGTTTAAATTTTCAAAGTTTTTTTTACTAAATTTTTTTTAATGCGAATAAAAATGTGGCCTTTAAAATCAGCAGTTTGGTATTTTTTGTTTAGCAAATATTTCTCTTGATTTTAGCAGGATAGACTGCTATTTGCCTTCAACTAATTTTAACTTAAATATAATAAAAAATGTTGTAGCTATAACAGTTTGTTTTTGATATTTTTAGCCTACAAATATTTAGTAACATTTTATGCAGATTTTATTGTACAATTTTTCATTTTCAATTGACTAAAAGTTAACTCAAATATAACTAAAATTTTATAAATTTAATAGTTTTATTTTTGCTGTTCTGATTTTACTAGTATTTAGCAACAAAAAAATCTACTAATTTCGACAATTTTTTCTGGAAGGTAATTTATAACTAATTTTTAACAGCTTTTACTGTTACTTTTACAGTTTTGTTTCTAGAAGTGTGTGAATTCCATCATAATTTTTGAAATACTCCCGAACAAAAAAAGTAGAAAAATTGGCCGATTGTCAATCCCCATATTCCCCGAAGTGGCTGAAAAAATGGGACAGCTTGTTCTTAGATTTTTTTCTCTACCATATATTGAAATTTCATACAAATCGAAGAATTTTGCTTGGAATATTTTCCTTATCGGAAATAACTGTTTGACATTTTTGACTCTTTTTGACTCTAAAATACCGTTACCAAAATAACCGCAATACCGTTATCCTCGAAATGCTGTTACCGAAATAACTGATATATCCTTATTTTTGAAATCGCGATACCGAAATAAATCAAATATCGATACAATTAAAGTACCGTTACCGAAGCAAACGAAATAGAGTTATCTTTAAACTACCGTTACCCGCTGTTTTTAATTCTTTGCTTTTGATAATTGCACGTGGTTATTGAATATTTTATATAACGTATTTTTAAATAAATTTGTTTTGTTTTTATTCTATTTTGTTTTTTTGTCAAAAAAAAAAAAAAAAACAATTGCGATATGCACCGAATTACTGACTACCGTTATGTTTAAAATACCTTTACCAAAATAACCTAAATACTAAAAATATCCAGTCAGAAATTGTACAAAAAATCAAGCACTCGCATACCACTAAGTATTTAACAGTATTGTTAATAATAAATGACTGGCAGAACACTCATTTGGGACCCTTTGCAGAAAGCGTTATGCCAGTATTGGTTTTACAAAAATTTTTACTAGGAAGAATAGGATTTTTAGAGTGATTTTATAAAAATGATGTCGCTTCTTTAAAACAGGTTTGTAGTCAGAAGGTTCCGAGTTCAAATCCGGATGAAAGGAAAACATTTTTTTCAGATTTTTTTAATTTAAAAAATTAATTTTATTTGGCATATATATGTTTCCAGACCACCTATTTATTGGTTTTACCAAAGTTGTAAATTTTATTTCCTCAGTGCTGCTTTTCCGGCACTGTTTATATTTTTCTGACTGGGTGCCGTTACCAAAATTACTGAAATACCGTTAATCATAAAATATTCATACTGAAATAAATTAAACTACGTTACCCTAAAAATACTCTTACCCAAATAATCTAAAACAGTGTTACACTTACCGATAACCGCATCGTTTCGGATACCAATCATGGTTGGTTTAGTTTTTTTTTCAATCATTGCTACGGTTTTTAAAATTCTTTTCGACTCACTATTTTGAGAGTTAGTGCCAGTTTTGCAGTCAGAACTAAGTACGATTTTTTCTAAAATTTGATTGTACCTAAGTAAGATTTTTTTTGAGAAAATTTTCCAAAACTCTGATAAGTCTTTTAGACCTAAAAATTAAATGCTATAAAAAGCATTTATAACTTCCGTTTGCGTGGGAATTGATAAAAAACACGTGTCATTAACCCATCTCCGTCGGATGGATAGAAAAATATACAAAAAATAAGGTAAACTTATAGCCTGTTTAAACAGCTTTAGATATGCATTTTTTGAGAACTAAAAAATACCAATGTGGCGCCGATAACGATCCGGCATAAGATGAATATATAAAATGTCGGCGTTAGCAAAATATTTGTCGACAGCGCCAAAGTGTTTTTGCGGCAATTTTATTAAGATTTTTCACTATATTTATTGCAAAAAGAATTTAACAATCGAAAAGAATTTAACAATCGAAAACTAAATAAATTTGAAAACTATTAGTGTTGGGTTGAGCATGAATGACCCTACGGGGAATGAGGGGAAAACAAAAAAATACCTGTTCCATAACTTCTGAAAGCTGGAATTGTCACAGGACTGGTATAATTTACCATTAATGTAGGTTAAGTAGTGTCATGGCTGGTGAAACGTGAACATATCACTCAATTGCCCTCAAAGTACCTATAACGTGACTGGTAAAGCGAAGATTTACCACTCAGTTGTCCTCAAATTTCTTATCCTGTGATTGGTAAAAAAAAATTTTTTATTGGACTGATATAATTTACCATAACTGTGGGTTAAGGGGGGACATGACATTTTCCGTTTTTTGAAAGCGACTTTTTTTATAATTTTGTATTTTAGTAAATATTCTTAAGATTCTAAGAAAAAAAATTTCATCGAAAAATTCCTACGGGTTCAAAATTACAGCCGGATTAGTGAGAGCGCATTTTTAATTTTCGCGCTACCTACGTACCATTTTTCTTTTTTTTGAACGCGTTTATCTCGAAACCATGTTTTTCGTACTGGTTGCGGCACTAGCGAGTTCATTTTTTGACGAATTTTTTTTATTTTTTTGTATTTTTTTAAACTTGATTCGCTATCGTATGACACGAGCTTTTTTTCGATTTTTATGAATTTTTAAAGTCAATATTTTTTTTTGCGAAAAAACACACTTTCAAATTTGGAACATCACCAAAAATTGAAAAAAAATTTAAAAGAAAAAAGCTCGTGTCATACGATAACCAATTTTGTTAAGATTTAAAAAATTCATTTTTTTTCCAGATCGGACAATTTTTGCGACTCCCAGCGCTGCAACCACGAGGCCCCGTTTTTTCTCTGCCGCCAGTTTGGAGCACTATAAAACCATGTTGGAGTGAAAAATATATTTTTTTGAATTTTTTTCTTGTAATTTGTTCAATTCTCTACAATAATTTTTGGAAAAATGTTTGTTTTTGACTGAGTTATGAATTTTTAAAAAAAGGTCTGTTTTCTCTGCCACGAATGTAATGTCCCTCCTTAAGCAATGTTAAAGGACTGTTCAGGTGACTGGTATAAAGTTTATATTTGTTATTCGGTGTTATAATAAAAAAAAATTATTTTTAAATATTAAAAACAAATCATAGTACATATTTTTATTTTGGAACTACTTGTGAAACTACAAGTTCGAGTACGGTAACAGTTCCGGTGGCATATTCTTTTAGGTTACTTCGGTGAAATGTCACAAAGTGTATAAAATGTGATTGGTTCTGTGTCAGTTGCTTTTGGCTTAAAAGGAAAAAGTTTATTCTCAAATCACAGGTGTGGTATATCAAAAAAGAAATATTATATCAAAATGAAGTGTGTGAAAAAAGAGTTCAGCCCTTAATAGGTTAAATTTAGTAATTTTGCCAAATTAAGTGTATTTCCATATCCAACAATTAATCAACAAGCATACATAAATTCGCCCCTATAGAAAAAATTTTGTATAAACTAACAATATTTGGTTTTGATAAGAGTTTTGTATAAAAAATAAGATAACAAAAATAATTAAATATGTGATTGTTATGTGTATAATATTGTTGAAATTAGAATATTTGACATAAGCAAACAAGAGAAAATAAGAAACTTTTCTGCAATGCGCCATATGACATCCAGCTTTAATAAAAACACCAAGGCTTTGATTAACGGCTAAAGAAGAAATTATGTTTTTTATTTTAAAGTCCTTAATGAATAATAGGAAAAGCGTGTCTCTGTCAACATTATATAAAAAAAAATGAATGCTAACAAGAAAGGCCTCATAAAAGGATCCATTCAAATGAATTTTTTTAAAGAGAAGAAACACTCAGGAAATTCTTCCTATTCATTAATGTCTTGCTTTCTTTGGAAAGGGACCTTTTTAAGAGCTTAAAGGTTGTGAACGAAAAAGGGCTTCAAATAAGGCCGCTAAACCATTTTTTGTTAGATGCAGCCTCCGCCGACCCTATCGACCTCAAGCGGCTGTCGGCTAAACTGTTTAGCATATAGAAATAGACAAGGAATCACATTTTTTTTAAAAATTATTTCCTAAAGCCAACTAAGTTGATACGAACGCTACAAGTTTTTGGCTTTAGCAGCCGCCACTGCTATTTTGGATCGGCTAGATCTTTGTTGGCCACACTGCAGTTGCGCGCGATATTAAATATCAGAACATCTGATGGAATAGTGGCGAACGTGTTGAAGATTTTTAGTTCATGTCCCTTTTATGTTATTTTACTTCGGTGGGGTTAAGTACTAAGGCGGTCGCAGCAAATACAAGTTATAGAAAACTCATACATATTATTTTTCTAAATTAATGTTGCCATCACTGGGTTTCGAACTCGTAACCTTCTATATAACTGTATATTGCACTAACCATTACATCACAATGCCCAAAATAGCGAACACACAATTAAACGAAACTTCGATTTCGTTTTTTTTTTTAAATACTGAAGATAATATTCGGGATGAGAATTAATAATCGCATTTCCTTCGCATTTTCATTGGTTCCTAGTGTAATACTTAATTAAAACAATATATTATAGCAAAACTTTATGACTTGAAAGATTTATGAACTATTAAAATTTATCACTATAATTATATTATAGGGCTAAGTGCTTTTTCCATATGGCAATAAATCTCTTATAATATTTTTTGTGTATAAATATTATTTTTAATTTTATTTACTTTAATTACTGTCTATTTCCGTTTTTCGAATCCTAAGTGTATACCACTTGAATTATTATCATCATGCATTATATAATTATTTTCTTATCTTCAAATGTCTTTTTTAAATTAAATTTTACCTAAAACATTTTCAAGTGATATCTTGATTTAACCCTTTAGTGCATGAAACTCCAGATCTTAATAAAAGTTGTATAAATTGGTAGCAAATAAAAAATAAGTGGACTCCCATTTAAGACGATTTTCAATTTCTACGATTTCATCAGCGCAAAACGAAAAATAGTGAGAAACAAAACTATAGCTGGCAGATAAACACCAATATATCAAGCTGATCCAGCCAGACACGGCATGTATTTTAACAGACTTCTAGAAAACGGCTCTGTTTTACCTTTTCGCGATAAGTTTTTAATGATTTTTTTTTTAAATATCACCGTTCAAGAGCCAACCAAACAAAGTGAAGTGCTTAAGCATAATAATTTAAAAACCTTATAACACCTTCATAAAATGAAGTTCGTATGAAAACTCTGTTTTATTAACCATTTATAAATTTAAAAAATGATTATGCATATGCCCAAAGTACATATATTTTAACTAACATCGTTTTAAAAATTTGGCACCCAACATGGGAGTGTAATTGGAAATAATCTTGAGTAAAAGATTTTATATCAAAGCAATATATTGATTTATCTAAATTGGAAAATTTCCCTAATTCACTATACCTATTGATTGATATGCAAGCTCAAAAATCATAATATTTTATAAAGATTAAAAATAATGCAAAAAATGTTCTATCCGATTAATCAAAATCGTTTAATGTTAAATCAATTGAATTAAATTTATGCACATACATTTATTTTTTATACTTATATGCCATTCATTCATACAATATAAAAATTATTTTTATCAGTAATTTGAAACATTATATGTTCACAAGGGGTATAACTGTATGGGAAATTCTGTACTGATAATAAAAGACAGATTTCCTCAATTTTTTAAGAGATCTTGAACAAATACCGATATGAAATAGTTTATTCAACCATTTTAAAACCAACATGTCCCATTTCTAGAAATTGAGCGAATTTTATAAAAACCTGAATATTTAGCATCAAAAATCGCTGCAATTTTAAAACTATTCGATTTTATTAAAATTGTTTGCCAAATTCGGTTTCAACTTAATGATACCAACTGAAAATTATATAGTTCTTGAGGAGTTATTGCAAAGATATCAAATTGAAAACCAATTGTCTGTCAAATTTGTCTTCCCAACTGTTCAAATTTTTTTTTTATATTTTTCCAAAGCCGAGACTGCTTTGCCATGTAATTTTTGGTATTAAAAAAAAAAAACAATAAAAATTTATATCCCTAATGTGTATGGTATTTTTTTGTATATAACATATAATAGAAATATAGTCTAACTTCCGATTAATGTAGGTCTTTAGTTTTTGTGGTTAAAAATAAAGAAATATTAAATGTACTTTTTTTTCTTTAAATAAAGAAACGTGCTATAAATTTGGATGTAAATAAATATTTGGAATATTCTTAATAGAAAAAATATTTTATAAATTTAACACATGCCATGGCAAAGGAAGTCAAGTTTTTGGGCAAATTACACTTAAATAAGGCAGTACTATTCCTAGACTGGATTTTGTACTCATATCCAATCTATGACGCAGAGCAATTCAGGTTAGATCTTTACACTTAATATATTGAATTTCTCAACATTTATTCATATACGAGGGTATTTCAGTAAGTAGTCGATCTCCAAGAAATGGCTCCACGGACAACCGAATGTAAATATTTTTTTTTTAGTAAAGTGTTTAGTCGCATAGGACAATCGTAATTAATATTAGAATAAATTAGTAAAGAATTTTTCCAAAGTTAATTTAGGAGAAGAAGAAAACATTTTTATTAAAGAAATTTTAGCAGACCCAAGGGGATCACCAGACTGAGGCGGTTTCAACTCACCCAAAGACTCGTCAGTGGTTAGTTTATGTGTCAATTGATTAAAGTATTTTTACTTGTTAAATTGTCTCTATATGAAAATTATTTTTTTGCATGCCATGACCGGGAGTCGAACCGGCAACCCGAACAACTTCTGGTTTTTTTTCAAAAGAATAAATAAAACTGAAATTCGTGCAGTAATTAATTTTTTTTTTATAGAAAAACCTCTAAAGAAATCAAAGAAAGGCATGATGAATATTATGGCTCATCTTTTTCATAGAAAATAACTGTGGTTTATTAGTTTGTTGAATTTAAATGTGAAGTGACATTTCCAAAAACATCCATGATTTGATTTTGAAAGATCACCGAGTGAAAGTGCGTGATGTAGCTAAAATTGTAAATTTCTCAGCAGGCAATATTTTGGATGAATTTTTGCATATGAAAAAGCTGTCAGCAGCAATGATCGACGAGTGCTTTTTTATCATGAAAACGCACCAGCTCAGACATCATTAAGCAGTTGGATGAATTAAGCTACAAATTGCTTCCATATCCGACATATCCTCTATAGAGGATATGTCGGTCATTCAGTCATTCAGTCATATATATATGACTGAATGAGAAACTTAAGAATCGTACTGCACGGAAGGCGTAATGAAATTAGAGAAATGCTGGACAAATTGTGTGCAGCTAGTAGGAGGATATAACGGGATAAAACGTGTTTCATTTTCAGATTAGCTATTTGCTGAACTGCCGTCGAATTATAAATAATTTCTCATTAGACAAAAAAGTTGTAAGCAAATTTTTTGTTTGTATACAATTTTGTAAACTTGGTAACAATGGCAAATCGTCAAATTTTATATCTTATTTTGGCATGCTAGTAACTATACGCGTTATATTTATATTAATTTCAATGCCATGTTAATGTTAAAGCTGACAAGAATTTTTAATTACATGTTTTTCGGTTTAAATTATGGTTTAGAAACAACGAATAACAAACTCTAACGGTATGTGACATCTATACTCATAAAAAAATGTTAGTAAAAAATTTTTTTTTTAAACTAAAGAACATTCATTTTCAAACTAAAGAACATTCATTTACCACATAAATGATCAACTATACATACCCCTCATTCATCTTAAAAACACATGATACGGTGCAAAATATAATTTAAATAACATACATTTAAATTAAACGGTTCGTTGTAATTAAAAAATCTGGATTTTATCATACACAGAGTTGAATAGAACCAGCTGAGATACTTTAAGAATTAAGGTTCAAAGCAAAAAAGAGTAATAATAACAAAGGATAAAAATAGCATTGAGTTGTTAACATATTCGATTTGCTTTCAACTTTTACATAAGTAGAAGATTATCAATGTTTAACCCGTCAAGGCAAATGACACTGATGATGGCTTTATAGCGAAAGCCGAAAATACGTATTCTGTCTTGCTAGCCTTATCAAATTCTTTAAAAAAATTTTTATTCTTTGTAATTTATTTGTGAAAATTGTATCATCTTTCTTTAATTTGAAAAATAATTTAAACAGAAAGTGATATTATAATTTATGATCTAAAATCAAAGAACATTTATTCAGAAACAGCATTAAGAAAATTCTTCCTCTTAATTAACGGTTTATTTTCCTTGTAAAGGGAATATAGAAGAAGTGAAAGGTGGTGAAAGATGAAGGACTTCAAATATGGCAACACTATAATTGCGCGAGATTTCGAATCTTAGAACAGTTGTTGCGCACCATCTGATTAAGATTTGGCGAACTTTGTTGAAGCTTTTTAGTTCATAACCCTGTTATATTATTTTACTTCGGTAAGGTTAAGTGCTATGGGAACACCGCACGAAAACGCTGCAATATGTTTGAGGGATAGAAAAACTCATACATTTTATTATTTTTCATAAATTGATGTTTCCTTGGCTGGGGATAGAACCCGCAACCTGTATGTGTAACGCGCTAACCAATACTGTTTCAATTAAACTAATTTTTCTGTTATTTTGTCTTAAAATTTAGGCTTGAACTAATATTTTTTGTAAATCCAATTTAACATTACAACTACTTTCATCCGTATTTGAACTAACTTTACATGTTAATTTTTACTAATTTGTGTTTCTTAACCTTACAAATTTTTCAGCTAATTTATCCTGCAATTATTTCCTAATTATTATATTTTATTGTCTCTGCTATCAAAATCACATAGAGATAGCGCAATATTTTATTTTTTTATTTCGTAAACTAGCTTGTATCTCGGCAACTAAGCGAGATAGAGCAAAATGGATAAAAATTCATCACTCTGTGCCTATAAGTTAATCCTTATAAACCACCTATACCCCCAATAATAAATATGGGCCTGTCTAGGATCAGATCAGGGAAGTCGAAATTTTTAGCAGAAATTTTGAGTTAAATCTAGTTCATTTTCTAGTTCATGCACTATGTAAAATTTAGCTTACTCTAATAGAATAAGTCTGTAATAAAAGAAAAAGTTACTAGAAATGAATTAAAAATTATGCTGCAGAAGGAACTGCTGAAATTAGCAGATTTTTTTGCTAAATACTAGTAAAATAGGACAGCAAAATTAAAACTCATAAATATACAAAATTTTAATTACATTTGAGTTAAATATTTGTTAATGGAAAATAGCAAATTAACCTGCTAAAATAAGCAAAAAATTTTGGTAAATAATTTGTAGCCTAAAAAATAAAAAAAAAAATTTAAAATTTTCGAAGTTTAATTTCGATTTTTTTTTAAATGCAAATGAAAATCGAGCCTTTCGAAAACAGCAGTTTACAATTTTTTTAACTTTATTGAATAATTTTCAACTTCATTGAAAATTCTGCTTGCGAAAATATAGTATACCTATATTTCGATTATTTCAGCAGAGTTTTCAACTATTTTTACCGACTTTTTTTATGAGTGTGCTATAAGGTTTTCTAGTAGGGACGGGTAGATTTTGATAGTTCATGGCAGTTATGTGGTTTTATCTTTTGATGGTTTTACTGTTAGTTATTTGTCAGACTATAAAGACAAATCACCATGCAATGCTACAGCGTCACACAGCAACATGGCTACATGGTCAACCAATACCCGAACGTCAGCGAAAAATAAGATCTGCCGAAAACATCGCCATCGGCTTCATCGGTCCGCACTTCATCGAAAACTATGATGGCATTGCTTTTACCCTCACAATGATAAACAATTTCTTTTGGCCAAAGTTAGACGAAATGGATGTAAATGACATGTTGGTCCAACAGGATAGAGTTGATGCTACAATAGACATTTTGCATTAGCGATTTGTGGGCGTGGATATCTCACGCACACGTGACGTGAACTGGCGATTTCACCATGTTAGACATTTTCATGTGTGGTTTATTTTATTCTCATTTCTAATCCAATAAGCTACAAACGACCGGTGCCCTCAAAGTCGATTTGGCACTACCAATCGATGATAACTAATTTCTTTTAGTCATTCTGCACAAGCGATTTGAGGGCATACTTATCTAACCTAGAGGTCTAATCACATGATCTGGGCACTGAGATTATGCGATTTGACTCCGTTAGACTTGTAGGATTTCCTTAAGTCCCAGGCCTATGCCAATAAGCCACAAAGTCAGCATAATCCGTGTTCTAGCTAAAATTCAGACTGATCTATGCGCCACCCAGAGAGGTCGCGGCGACCATTTGAAAGATATCATATTCCACACATAATGTCATTGATAAGTCTTTCAAATTAAAAAAATCAACGTTAATATCTTACACGCAACTTGTTTTATTAAATTTTAATATCTACCAGTCTCTATTGGAAAACCCTTTATTTTTATAAAATAGAATGGAAAACTTTGTTATACAAATTAAAATAAATACGAATGCGAACAGCATTTTGTATTAAAATTAGGGCAGTTACAGCAAATTCTAAAATAGTTATAAATTTTATAAAAACATTTCAGAATAACAATATAAAATGTAACAACAAAATGTTGAATTAAATATTTTTAATTGCAATTGCTACCCTGCATCACCAAAAGAAAAAAAAAAATAAGTTATAAATATTAAAATAATAACAAACTAAAGCGAAAAAAAGATATATTTCAAATTTTGTTATTTGAATATATTTAGCGCCTGGTTTTATATTTTGCGCAGTTTTCAACAAGTTTTTAGTTTCCAAATACAGGCTCAGCTGATACTAAACAGTTGCTTAGGTAATATTAAATTTTAGAGTCCACTACCGGTGAGTAGTGCAAGTTCAGATGTCTTATCTCTATAATTAATAGTCTCTGACCATGATCCCTCGTTTAAGCCCGTATGACACTTGCTTAATTTTGTATTGACTTGGATTGATGAAAAGAAATAGCAAATACATATTAGAGAGAGAAAAAAATACAGATTGTAAACAAATAAACAGTGATGCACACTTTGATCCAAAGGAAAATCGCTAAAATTTGTTAAAAATCGTTACAAACACAGAAAAAACGATAGAAATTGAGAAAAACTTAGAAAATTGTCAAACATTCTAGACAATCAATTACTTAATGTCATTTTAAAGTTGAAAATTTTTATACATTTTTTTGACAGTTAGTGATTGATTTCTCTGATATGTAAGTATGGTTTTACTTTTAGCACTTATGTAATTTTCCTGTGATTACAGATTTGCACTGTTCTCAAAAAATGTATCAATATAATATTAAGGTAGTGTCATACTGGCTTTAGCGGTTAATTGCAAACCAGTTTACAATTTCTCTGTCACTCTTGTGGCAACACAATTATAACATGAACTGTGCCCACCCTTAATATGTTTTATTTTGTAATATTTATAATATAATGTTACCATAGTTTATAATTGTTGTTTATTTTGTTATTTATTATTATTGTATTATATTTCTAGTTTAAAACAAGTTTATTTAACTCCCTCAACAATTATTTATTTAAAACAAAAATTGTATTATTTCATAAAAGAAACTACATTTATTATTGGGAATAAAATTATTCTCGTATATTCATTAGAGATTCTAGAAAATTATCCAAAATACGCAGGAAATGTGTTGAAGGCTTTAGTTAAATTACACAGTACAACAAAATAAGAAAAATTTGATGCATCGACATTGTGACATATTATTTCTAATAGACTTTGGGACGCCGATCACGAATGTAGTACTACAATTTTAAAGTTATCTATAGTTTAAGAAATATTTGCAAAAGTGTTTTTGTAGGAAAATAAAATTTTTTAAGAGGAAGAAATAATTAGCGTAGCCACACTAAATAAAAGTGATTTAGTTTATACAGATAAATCTTCATCACTGTATTGTTGCATCAAATAATTTAATCCTTCACATAAATAGGTACGACATAGATGTGGCTTTAATCCAAGAAACGGGAATCGAATAATGAGCCTAAATGATATTCATATAATCTCTTTTTTGTAAAGGATGATAATAAACTAAGGGCCTATATTATGACAAAGAAAAAATTTAAAAAAAAATTCTTTCAACGCAAACCTGCAAAAAAGAAGTGCAAAAGCAGTAGAAAAAGCACTACAATTAATAATCTACACTGAGAGAATTATCTGCATGATATTAATGAATTTTTGCATAAAAGCAGTGAAGTTTCACTGGAACTCGTCCATTGAAACTTTTCATTGAATTAATGGAATTTTTCATAAAATGTTGTGAAAAATTTCATTTTATTTATGAAAAGTTTCATACATTCAATAAAAAAGTTTCATTAAAACTAGATCCATAAAATATATTGACATTTTTCATCAAATTTAAGAAAATTTTCATTTACTTTATTAAGAAAACTTCATTAGTTTACTGAAAAATTTCATTAAAACTCGTTCAGCAAAATTCTCTCTGTGTAGATGTACTTCTTTAATTTAACATTGGCTACTCCCATCAATTAGAAGTTAAAAAAATTTCGAAAAAAAAATTTGAATTTTGTATTTTAAAAAATTTATTTTTATTGCCGGGTATCGAACCTGCGAATTTAATATTGCTATTCTAGCTCTCTACCGCTGAGCTATTTTCGATAAGAAAGTTGACTGGCATAAAAATACCACTTTGTCATTGCGAGATATTGAACCTTATTTACTTTACAATAAAAGAACAAGTGCAAAAGGTGCACTGTAATTCCATATTTTTTCAGAACTATTTTCACAAGTGCATAAAAAGATTTTTTCACCTTTTTTTAATATATTTTTGAGCAAACTCTATCTTTGAGATGGCTGCACAGAAAATAGGCCAAAGGCGTTAAATCTGGCAATCTCGGCGGGCAAATTGCTTCAGAATTTCATGAAATTATTCTTCCTGGAAATTTTCTTCGTAATAAAATTCGCGATGTGGTAGTTGCAGATAGGCCCAATTGCTGTGATCGCCGTCCAACTGGCAAATTTTGCTGCTCTACAATGCTTTTCCTTACAGCGGTGATATTTTCAGTTAAAACACCGGGACGAATATGAACTGCCCAGTGTAGAAAATCATTACCAGATATGTGGTTATGTAACTATATATTTGGTAATGGTAACTAGTTACTTTTGTTATTACATTTCTTATTACCTTTATATGGCGATGTCGCGAAAAATAATGAGTTATGGTTACACATCAGCATACTAAAAATCAAAAAATATATATGTTGCTGTGTCAGCAAATTTTTAGTCAGGAGCGTGCTTGCAAAAAAGTTGGTAATTTCAGCAAAGTGTTTGCTGAAAATCAGCGACCTGATTTTTACCAAAAAAAAAAAAAATAGTAATCTCAGCAAAAGTTTTGTTAACACTTAGTCGATTGGAAATGAAAAAAATCCTTGCTAAAATCACTAAACTTTTTGCTGAATATTAGTAGACTGAAAAAGACTCAAAACATTTGTAGAGAAATTTTACTTTATTTGCTGTTGTTGTTGTAACAACGATTCCTGCAATAGAATATGTAAGCATATTAATCTTCTTCTTCTTCTTCTGCTGACTCAGCTAGATCCAGACCCAGGAACCGGGCCGCCTCAACCGGGTGGGTCCATAGTGACGTGGGATCTAGGTGAGTCGGGTTTGCCGTGCAGCCAAAGAGGTGGTTTACGTCGTGAGGACCTCTTTGGCATGCGGGACATGTGTTCGGGATGGTGGGCTCGATCCGAGACCAATATGAATTAAGGCGTGAACACCATCCCTAACGCAATTGCGCGAGGAGGACTCTCGTAGATCGTGGGAGAGCTTTCTACTCGTTTTCTGCAATAGGTGGGGGACGACCTCCAAGAACGATATTCATCCGGTAAGAATTGATGGCGTCATTTACCGTGTCCCGATGAATATCGTTTATACCTGCCCTGTAGGATGCTTCTTCCAGAGGATCTCTCATGTAACGCTGGACCGTGCCCTCAAAGATACGAAGGTCCTTTCTGACATGCCTCGGGGGGGGGGGGATACACCTCCGTAAGATGGTGATTCGGGTGGTTCCTCCGATGACATCCCAGCAGGAACTGCTTCCACAGCATATGGCAGTGTTCCTTTACTGTTAGCACCTTCCTTTCCTCGTGAAGATGTTGAACTGAGGACATTTGTAGGCATCTAGTAATTGTCCTGAGGGCAGAATATTGGCAGGTTTGGAGCTTTCTCCACTGGGTATCACTGACTCTGGGCGACCACACTGGCGCAGCATAATTAACCACTGACCGGCCAATTGTTTTGTAAGTTGCCAACAAGGTTTCTTTGTCCGTACCCCAAGAGCTGCCGGCTAGCGACTTGAGGACCTTGTTCCTACTCTGCAAATTGCAGTGGTGTGCGCTGAGGACATAAACAGGCTGTCGAATGTGACCCCAAGAATTTTGGGGTGGTTAAATGTCGGAATTCGCACGCCATCGACTACTACATTCATTACTTTAGTTAATTTATTTGCTGAAAATTTAAATATAGAAATTGTGTAGAGTTGTTTTTTTAATTATCATTTGCGTTGTCTGTACTACATCCAGAAAAGCTGCGACATCTACATCTTGTCTGTTGTCGTACATGCTATAAATGCGGTTATCAAGACAATTTTTGTAGCAAAATATATTAGTAAAACATTAGTTCAAAATTAGTTTAGTGCTAAAAATATATAACTAAAACTTTTGCTGAAAACGGAACTTCACTTCTACTAACTTATTTTTTTGAGTGTATAATTTCTTAATTCTATTTTTAAATCTGATTCAGAAAGGTTTAAATTCTTGTTTGTCTATGGTACGTTGAAATACAGAAACACTCTTTATTCACAAATCGAGAAACAGTTAACACTGTACTAAAATACATTTTGAAATTTGCCCTGTGGCAACCCGTCGCCAATATATACGCACGCTGCCAACTTTTGAACATAAAAACCATACGTTAATTTGGCAACATTTGCAAAAAAGGAGAAACGGAGGAGATTGGAAAATAAACAAAAATCTAAAAACAAATTCTAAAAACGTTGTCCCCTGACGATTTCCTTAGGCAAGAATGAAATCCGGATAGGGACATGCCTTGAACAGAACATTTTTCACAATTTGTCAAATAAATTTTGGGATTTCATATAGAGACAATCTGACAATAAAATATAACAAAAATACAATTTAATGGAAAATCACTGATGAAGCCTGTCCATAGAAAAAGGCAGAAACTAGAGCTAGTTTGATTTGAAAATTAATGTGTTCATAATTTTTTATATAAGATTTTTGTTGCGAAAAAATCTTTCAAAAATACGGGAATTGCCTGCTGTGTACTAGTAGAAGATCATAATTGCTCTTTATGATCCCTCAAGTGTTTCTCTAAAATAACCTAGTATTTATCTAGTTACACTTAAGTATAGGTCCTCAAAAACTCGAAATTTCCTCACAACTACAGGTATACTTTTTTCTTAAAAAAAAAAACACAATCCAACTTAACACAATCCAACTTAACACGCTAAAAGATGATTTTCTTAAAAATTTTCTGTAAAAAACAATCACAAGTGGGTTACTTTCCACAAATGTTACTTGTAAAAAAATATTTTTAATACCCAATAAGTTTACGTACACCAGAAACTCATCAAAATATTTTTAAGGCGTGACCGATAAAGTGCAGTTTTGCCCTTTTGGGCAGTTTTGTCATTTTGTGTTTGCTCTTATTTTAACCAAAAAAGTGCGGGAACACAACTATTACTTTTTCACAACTTTCTACAAAATTTCAAAAAATTATCACTGCACGAAATTTAACATAAAAAAATATGTTCTTTTGCTCTCACTTTTCTTACTAAAAACTGATTATCAAAAACAGAAAAATATAAATATTTTCTTAATTCTGCTGCTGCTGTTTTTGATGATAAAAATAAATACAACCAACGATTATGATAATCTTTGAAAATGAAAACTACAAAACAACTACAACAATAGAAAACACTTAAATTTATTGATAAAAAACTTATAGAGGAGAAAAACAAACAATAATAAATACTTACATCACACTTCAATAATTTTTTTTTGTAGAAAAGATGAAATAAAAATTATGCAGCAACAAAATAACAGCAGTAACAACAACGATGATGAATAAACAAATTAGTTTATAAAATTGTTGTTGTTTTTTATGTTTTTTATTTCGTGAGTGGAAGGTAAAAATAAATAAAAAGAAAAAACACAAAGCCAATCAACAAAAAGAAACTAAAATAACTAAAGAAGATATACGAAAAAACAATATAATTACAGCAATTTTTTCACTTTTATTAAATACTTTTTGTATTTTGCAGATTTTTTAATATTTTTTGTTAACATGGAGGCTAAATTTAGCTTTTGGTTGTTGTTGTTTTTTTTTTAGCAATAAACACTCGTGTTTTTGTAGAAATCCAAAAGAAGTTTGACGGGTTAAAGATTTTACATTTTTATGGTTATTTTGCCACTTTACAGAATTTAAATCAATACGAACTTTTTATGGAAATTTACAACTCTTTTATGGAAAATTTTATTTTATTTATATTTAAATATATATATATTTAAACAATTTCTTGTATTTTTATTTAATTTATCTTACAAAATTTTGTACAGCTGATTTTTGTTATTTTCTTTTACTAATGCAATTCGTATGTAGCCTTTTTTTGCTTATAAATAACGGCCTCATTTAAGGCTCTCTCAAATTTTTTTAGCTCTTCCACTCTCTATATCTTGTTTCGTATATTCTCCTGTAGTTAGTGATTGTATCAATTTACATATGTTCCTCTTGTAAATATATAAGATTTTGACATATAAAAAATTAACACAAGAGGTTTAATTTTCTTATATTTGCAAGTTAATTTGTTTTTATAATTCACTAACTTATTAATATGTATTTTTAATGTACATCACTCTTACTTTAATTTAAATGTTAATTAAACACTAAAATTCTGTAATTCTTTTGTAAATTATTGTATTTTTCAAAACAGTTTTTTTTTTTATAATTTGTTGGAATTGCAAAAAAGAAAAAATTAATAACTTAAAAACACGTTATTGCACGTTTAGAATTAGTCCGCAACGTTTAGTTTATTTTACGCGTATTCCATCACCTGCTTCGTTGGGTGTTTCAATTACAACTGACTTTAGCATATAAAACGATGTACGAGTTTTATGTTAGTTTTCTGTTGTTTGTTTTAAGAAAATATTCATTCATTTTCTATTATTCTCACAAATATTTATTCATCTTTTACTCTCCCTGGCTCGCATAAGCTCATTTAGCAAGGAACATATGGAACATGAAACATTCACATCATAAAAGAAATTTAGCACAATTACAACAATACACTTGTTGTTTTTATGAAATTGTGCATAAAAAAGCACATAAAAATAGCAAGTGTATTTGTATACGTATGTTTGTGACAAAAAAAAAAACAACAGATTTTTCTTGAAATATTTGGAATTAATTATATTTTTTATAAAATTGTTAACAATTCTTTAAAATTTTGAATAATTCTATTTTTTTCTTGTTAACTTTTCTCTAATTCCACAAACTTCTTTAATCTTTTCTCCGTTGTATGCTGTTATGTTAATGTTAGCTGATTAATTTTAACAGTATATATGTTGTTATATTACAGTTTTGCTTTTGACTGCTGTTAATGTTTCATATTGTGTGAGTGTGTAGTGGAATTGAAACATGTTAACTTTCTTATGTTAATGTAGCATAACAATACTTATTGGAATTTTCCCCGGAATGGGTGTTTAATTTAAAAACATTTTAGAAGGTCACATTAAAAATGTATTTTAAATGAATATATTTTTTAACTCAAATTAATCTCTTTGATTTAGATAAAGTATGGACAACGACTATATATTGATATCCATGAGATAGAAAAATTTAAGATCAACCTGTAGAGGCTTTTTGGGCTATCTCGTGAATTTCGGAGATAAAAATAGAGACCCAAAGAAGCGGTCCTTTAAGAGACAAATTTACAGATAAACGGTGTTTTTCTTAATTTTGTCATGAAATTTGACTTTTTTTCTCTAAAAAATATTCACTGTAATAAAAACATTTATACCAGGGCTGCCACATATAAGTTTTGAAAAAGTGATTCAAAATTGTGATTTTTTAAGAAATTCTCAATTCTAGTTAGAAAAATAATACGTTGAGTATTAACTATCGAACGATTATTTCCAAGGAATAGAAAAACAATCTTAGTTCTTTTCGCAATTGTATAGCGCTCCATTTCTGAAATAGAAAAAAAATATATGAAATATTCACAAGCAAAGAAGTTACAATTTTTTTAAATCATATAGTTATGGTACTTTAGCCGCACTCTTTACATGAATTAAGTCGACCAGGTTCCTGTTCCGACCGGAGTAGTAATGTAGAACTGTAGCTAGACTGTAGTATCCCTACAATAACCGAAACCTGCTGTGATCATGTTATTATTATTTAGAGCAATAGCCAAAATCTTCCGAATTCATCTCGCTATTTACTTACTTGCCGAAAATATTCTAGATTAGAGCAATAGCCGAGATCACTCGTATTCGTCTCGCTATTTAGTTTATTTGCCTATACCTTAATTAGCCCGTATTTAGTTACTTTTTGTTAGTATTCGAGATCTCACGCATTGGTCTCGATAGCAACTGCTTGCCGACACTGTAGTTAACTCGTATATCTGCTGACTTTCGAGATCTCTCGTATTTGTCTTGCTACTATTCTACTTTACAACCACCATCAGAATTGCCGAAGATTGTGAAGTGACCAACCCTACCGAAGAGAGTACTATAAAAACCGAGTCCGAAGAAGAACGGAATCAACACCGAGTATGATCGCCTACCATAAATAATTTAATTAATATAGTAGTAACAAATAGATATAAGGTTGTTTTGGTTACATAAAGCCCTCTGCGAAATATCATCGTACCCATGCGCGGTTCCAGCAATTAATATAAGGGGAAAAATCATACGCCTCAGTGGCCAACTCAATGTATTTGTCTACTGTGGCGTATGATTTTTCCCCTTATATTAATTGCTGGAACCGCGCATGATCGTACCTTTATTATTGTAAATATAAAAGGCATCGTGTTTTATTTCAAAGGAAGCAGATCTTTGACGGAACTATTTTTCAAACCTTTGAAATTTGGTATGTAGGTTCCTTCTCCACCGTAAACATTCGCGAAGACTAGATTTTTGGAAATTTCTACCAGGAGGGGCAGAAAGGGGAAAATATCTCAATTTTCTGCTAAATATAATATTCCGATAATAAAAACTACCGATAAAAAAAGCATCGAGCTATTAGACTAGTAGCACTTCGTATTTCCCTTATCATCAGATTTTTTATTTAAAATGCTATCATTATTTCTAATTTCTTTCAAGAGAAATACTATCTGACATAATGCACCATAATGTGACTTTTCTCTGTTTCAACTCATTTATTTAACAATTTATCTGTAATGTTAAAATGAAGAAAAACTTCGCTATAACACTCAGCGTTTTGTATTTATAATGATACTAAGAAATGATGGATATGAAGACAAAAAAAAAAAAATATATAAGAAATATTTCAAGTAATAAAATTCAACACTTTTAAAAGCCACAGGCCATGAAATCAAAGTATCTTCAAGATACTTTACAATCAACAAGACAAAATACGCCACTACCACTACTGCTGTGTCCGCTGTCGCTTTCTTAGCTACCAAATAATTCAACAAGCTTAAAGCACAACAACCAAATTATAGAATTTATATGAATTGTTCGTAAAAAACAGTACGTAACAAGAAAGAAAATCAAATAAGAAAAAAAGATGAAATAGTCTGTGTTTACATGTACCCAAAATGTTAAATTTTTTTATTTGAAATCTTCAACCAAGCCCAAGGTTATGTTATATCAAATCAACGACTCAGCAGTTTGGGGAGCTGAACTGATATGAGCAATGTCGTATACAGTCTCTCATAAGCTTAATTCCTATTTTCAATTTGGAGGTTATATACCTGGGGGATGATTTTTTTTTATAAATCAATTCGCATTAAAATTGTTTAATTTTATGAATCAGAGAATAATTCACAATCACTTGAAATTACTTTGTTGGTATTTACACCTGCACCCAAATCCTCAGATTTCGGCATTTGATTCCCCATACAAATGAAATTCCGGAACATAGTGAGAAATCTCATGAAATACTTTTATAGAACACATCACTGTGTTTCGCTTAATTTGTAGAGTTAGGTACTTTTCTCATGGGATAATCTCTGATATTGATGAAATTTAGGCAGGTTATAGAGAAAAGAATTCTAAGGTTGGGGTATCTGAGATTATTGGCCAACTCGGGGATTTATGGGGTTAAAAGTGGGATCAAAAATTATCCCTTGCTCTGTTTTTTCAAACAGTTTGACCTTTCTTTTAAAGGAACTATATATAAATGTTTCAGAAGGTGATTTTCAGGGGCCTATCACCGGTACCTTATTTGGTACTTATTTATATTAAGATGTGGTTGTAAAAAATGTATTTATATTACTTTTTAGGGACATGTATATACAGAGTGTTATTTGAGAGGTATAGAACTTTCGATAGGGATAACGGTAAAACAAGCTTTCATACTAATGAAGTGTGTTTGACTTTTTTTCAATATACTTTGGAAAATCACCATGCAGATTTACATCCGAACAACGTTAACAAATCGTGTAAATTTATTTCCAAAATTCGCACTCTGTTCGCCAAACTTATAGAGCACTTCGTCAAGTTTACGGTGCACATAATCGTCCATCTGAGCAGGTTTTACGCAATACTATGGATCGATTCATGACCAGATTTACTCTTTTGGATAATATTCATCCAAATCGAACCCATACCGTTCGTACAGAAGAAGCCATCGCCGCTGTAGACATGAGTGTGACAAAGGACTCGAATTTATCGATTCGACGCCGTTGTCAGCGGTCGGTCATGATTCGTGCTTTTTTTATTCCTCATGTCAGTGCAAATCATTTGGATAAGAAATGGTTCCAACAAGACGGCGCAACATGCCAAACAGCACGTGAAACCATCACTTTGTTGAGCCAAACGTTTGGTGACCGAATTATCTCAAGAAATGGACCTGTGATTTGACACCTTTGAACTACTTTTTGAGGGGGTACGTCAAATCTCTAGTCTATGCTGTTAAACCAGGAACGATTGATCATTTAGAAGCCAAAATTCGACGCACAATTGGCGAAATAAGAACGGGTATGCTCGAAAAGGTGGTGCAAAATGCCAGAAATAGTTTTTAATATTAAATGCCATGAAATTTGTGAGCTATTAAAGCCAACATTTTGATCATTCCCAGGCTGGCCAGACTTCGGGTTTTGTCCGCAAATTTGGGGATATTTTGTTGGTCTTGGGGACAAACATTTTAATTCGGGGACAGGCGACTTTTTTGGGAATTTTAAAAAATTTTTGGAGATTAAAAAAGTACAAATTTACTCTTTTATAGATTTTCCGTAACAATTCAATGCTTTCTAACACGAATAAATATTTGATGCCTTAGATTTTAATAAGATTAAAGTCCAAGTATCTAAAGTATTGAAAAAGATATATATATTTTTTTTAATAAGCTGACATTAAAACTTGTCCATTTTATGAATTAGTTAATAAATGCTTATCACTTTAAATCAATGATTTAAATTAAATAAAGTTAGGATGAAATTTATTCAAATTTGAATTGAATCAATTTTGATTCGATTTAATTTTTCGTTTTATGATATGACTCGCCATTTTTGACTAAATTTATTTGAAAAGAATCAACAAAAATCAAACTGATTCTTTGAATAAAATATTGACTAATTGAATGAAGTAGGAAATAATTCAATCAATAAAATTAGTTTTGCGAATCGATTTGTTGAAAACTGATTCATATTTAAAAGTCAAATTAAAGAATTATATTTCTAAAGGCCTGATTGTGAAGACAAACTCGAAAAATTCGAATTTACGAATTCTTTAAAAAATTAGTTCAAAATCTTGAAAATTTGAGCAAATTAAATAAACTCGAATACCTTTTTTAACATTTTTTCTGGTTGGTGATATTTTAAGATTTGTTTAGGGATAACGAAAAAAAGTATCTGGCAAGCCTGGTCATTCCATCGAATTTGTGGTGTTTTATTTTTAAAAAAGTTCTATGCCTCAAAAAAAACACCCTATATATTAGTACGACTTTCAAAATCACATACATATATTAATCCATAACAAGTTTGAGGAGACACATGTTTTTTCTTTAATTTTTGCCGAAGTCTAGACTTGGGCATTCTAGTTCTTTTTGGTGGCCGCTCTTTCTAGTTCAATTTGTTTTAAAAAACAAGTTTGTTCTCCTAGGATCAAAAAGGTCTAAAAAAGGTTGATTTTCTATTGCCTGTTTTGTTCCCTACATTACCAAGATGGCGTATCCATATTTTCTAAAAATCGGAGACTTTACCTTTTGACTGAATAATTTGTTTTATGATGTAATTCAAGAAATATGAATCTAAATTTAATCACTTCGGTTGGTTCTTTTAAAAGAATTAACCAAATTAAAATTAATCGTTTTGGTGAAAGCAAAGTGGTTGCTCTTTATATTTTAAAGGGGTGAGATTGTTTGTGGCATGGATAAATCGTTTCAAAGTTTATTGCTTTTGGTGTCGGTAATGACTTCGTTCATTTTATTTCGAGCTTCCTCCTATTCATGTTATTATAGATGGGATCTAGCCGAAGAGTTTTAGAGGAATTTAAGGGTATCATAGGGTTCTGTTCTTTCGTCAATAACCATCTTGGTTAAACTTTCAACCCAAACTAGTCTTTCGCAGACGACAACGTTATTTGTCATTCACTTCCTTTCCATCGTAGGCCAAGCGTTGAGGAGATTGGGGGAAAAAGGCAAATTATAAAATCCATCCGATTTACTCATTATTTCTACCACATATATCCGGCCGAACATGAAAGCAAACTTTTTAAATTTTAGCAACATTTTATATCAATTCATGTAGGAAGTAAATTTTAAGAGTAGTTTACATTATAAGTAGGATTGAGTGCTAAGATCTGTCAAAAAAACCATGTGCTTAAAATTTTTTTGGCAGTCATAAGATTTCTTATCGGATTTCTCATCTTTAGAATTTTTTCAAAAAATCATTCTCTCTCATAAGATTTGCACACACAAAGTCATCTCTGTTAAGTTAGCTCTCTCACATTTAAAGTCTTTAAGATTTTAATTAGGATTATATTTCCAGCGTTATGATTTCTTTTACTTGAAACCTATGACTCAATCCTATAATGTAAACGGCTCTTTAGCAATCATCTAAATGACTTAAAGAAAAAATCATATGAATAACCAACATACATCAAACATTTTATCAGACTGTATTGTATTTTACTATTAGTTCTTCATATGTACACATATTAGGGTGGATTCATTTAGGATTTAACTAAGACTTCACCACTTAACCCGATTTAAAACTTTGAAGGCAATTGAAATACTACAAACTTTTAAATGAAAAGCGATAATGGTTTTCTGTTTGTTGGATCTTTCCTTAATTTATTTGAATATTGGTGATCCGTCCTTATCTACATGAAACACTTGAAGTTTGTATTTATACTTTTTTGGTTCTATGAAAACAAACTTTAGCTGTAAAAGAAATACTCAATATCATATATTTTACCCTTAGGCTTTAAAAGTTATTTTAAAGAAATTTTGCTGAACATTTTTAACCTCATTATGAGTATGGCCTAAAGGCTTCATTAGTTTAATCGTAAAGTAAAAAAACGTATCTGTAATCAACTCAATGTGTTAAAATAATATAGAAATATATTTTTATCTTTTTTCTATGCATTGAAACTGTTGTCAAGTAAAATCGTAAAAAAGTTCTGTTGAAAATAGAAATTTTCTATTTTATTACTTGACATTTAATTCTATGCACAAGAAAAAGATAAAAAATGCAATATTTTTATTTTTTATACTCTTTTTATTCATTATGAGAATGATACGTTACTTTTTTTTACGATACTTCCAAACTAATTTGGGCTTAAAGCTATTTCCAATACTTTTTGTATTGAAATAATATTAAGTCAAAACTAGGGTTATATCCTTTAAACTGGTTAACGAATACTAAGATTATGAGATATTAGTAGGGTAAAACACTCAAAAAAGTTTGTCGGTATAACCTACCGAAAAAAAAACAGTTAAAATAGAGGCATATGCAGTTAAAAAGACTAACTAACTAAATAACTAAAAATTTTGTTATTTTTAACTGTTGAAAATGCCAACCACAAAAATATATAATTAAAAATTATAATATCTTAAATGAAGTAGAATTGCAAAAGAGTGAAATGAAACGGTAAACATAATAAACCAACGTGTACAGTTTCTTTTGACGCTCACAGTATAACCAAATTTGTTTTTATATATCTATAAAATTAATTATAAAGTAGAAATTGCGGACATTTTATTAAATAAACAAATTTGTTAATTATAATAGTCTGTAAGATAATTATTAGTAGACTCAATAAATAAATAAATTTTCACGACCATCTTTTGACACCACCACTGCAATTCTCCTCCTGAAAGTATGCTTCAATTTTATGCCAGATGTCCAACACCCATTTATAGGCTTTACATTTGTAGTCATTGTATGTAGTCATATATTGTATTTTCAACCATTATCCATATATCCCATTTTCTCTTTGGTGTTTTTTTTCACTTTATTATTGGGTTTTTTATGTTCTTTGAAACAAACAAAATAAAAATACTTTCATTTCAGTTTATCTTTGGCTACAAATAACTAAACCATACACATGTATTATTCTGGTCTTGTTTGTCTTTTTCTAACTATTTCTAACTATTTTTGAGGTCAAAAACAATCGATTTTTGTTGGGGTTTTTTTCTTTTAGTTCAAAAAAAAAATCATAAAAACTTACCATGTTGATTTTATATTTGTTGAATAGAAATACATATTTTACCAAGTTATTTTTGCAGTAGTATTTCTTTTTTTTTTGGCAAAAGAAGAATTTATTTTGTTTGCATATTTTAGCAGAAAAGACATTTAATACATTTGTGCCTTAAAAAGTTATTTGCATAAACAAAGAATTTAATAGTAAATGTTGTTGGTCAAATGAAGTGAAAAAAAGGACATTGTTGAAAATTTTAAAGAAATTTAAAATTTTAAAGTTGTATTTATTCGACCTTTCAAATGTTGATAAATGAAAATTTTCGAGATCGAGGTCTGGTTTTATTATAAAAAATCAATTTATTAAGACGATCGCTTAGGGGATTATCCAGGTCCCCATTTTAAGTTTTTTTTGAGAAAGTGTGGCAATACTGCCTGTATTATTGCATCAAAATATCATATACAACTAAATGAGAAGTGACAAAATGACTGTGGATTAACAAAAGATCATTCAATCGGAGACTTTTCTTGTTTTCCACTAAATTTAAATTTTCTCATTTGATTTTTATTTAAGTCTTGGAAACATCTTTAATGAAAAAAAAATTCCATCATTACTTTTAATGTATGTTAGCACATTTAGGACAATAAAACTTTCTTCATCAACATGTGTCGTCCAGAATCGCCCACCATCATCAGTAACACCACCACCAAATATTAACATGCTGTGTGTATGGGTGTGTATCTGTATGTGGGTAATTGATAATTTCATTAGAAAATGACAATGATAATTGCACACAATTTTCCACCATCATTAGATAATTAACCATAAAGAATAAGATTTTAAGTTTCAGTCAGTTTTATGAGCTTCATTTAACAATAACGGCAATTTGTTGGAAGATACAAAATGGAGGAAGTAGAAACAAATTTAAGAATCATAAATTTTTATAGGTAAAAATATATTTTGTAAATATTAAGGAATGCAAAGTATTTATACCCTACACCACTACGTGGAGAAGGTATTATAAGTTTGTGCTGATGTTTGTAACACCAAAAAATATTGGTCCTAGACCCACCTTATAGTATACCGATCGGCTCAGAATTTTTTTTATTTCGATTTAACGATGTCCGTCCGTCCGTCTGTCTGTCCATGCATTTTTGTGAACACTCTACAGGTCGCAAATATTAAGATATTTTGAAGAAATTTGGTACGAAGGACGACGCCTATTAATTTTGGTTGAAATCGGTCCATGTTTAGACCTAGTGCCCATATAAGGGTACCTCCCAAAATTTTCTTTTTTACACTCTGCAAGTCACAAATACGAAGACATTTCAATGAAATTTGGTACACAGACCTATGTCGGCCCACGACGAAGCCTATCGATTTTGGTTGAAATCGGTCCATGTTTAGACCTAGTTCCCATATAAGGGTGCCCCCAAAATTGGCTTGGTTACCCGATGCATGTCGCAAATACGAAGATATTTCAATGAAATTTGGTTCGTTGACTCACATGGTCTCAAGGAAAAAGCCTATTGATTCTAGATAGGATCGGTCCATATTTGAACCTATCGCCCATATGGGCTATATTTTCGATTTTATAGAAAATTTTGACATAAGTCTGTTTTAACCCATTCAAATTTCGGATCCAAACATTAGTTGGCTTTAAATCAGACTGGTTTAGGGTATTATATAGTCGGCATGCCCGACTTTAACTTTTTTACTCGTTTTAAAATAAATTTTAAAGATCTCAACAAGGAAGTATATTTAAATTTTTACAGAATTTACATGTATTTATTTTCAAATACTGTAGAATGTTAAACATCTTTTATATTTAAGCACTTTTTAGTTTGCTAAAAATTATGATTTAATAATTTATTTATATAAATGTTTCTTAAGAAAGCAACTTAAAATATGAATATTTTTATAATTACGAAACGAACAATAAATAAAAACGCCTATTCATTAGGGTATTTAAAACCGAAAACGGGTTAATCGGTTTTTTGGTACAAAAAATTTAGAAAATTCAATAAAATGATCAGTTCTACTATTTAGAAATATTTTAATATAGTTTACAATTTGTGCAAGAATTAACAACAACAAAAATACACTCAATAAAATGTGTCATTGAAAGCTACTGAAAATGACTGTTAAAACAAAGTTATATGCCGTTAAAAGGCGACAAACGTATTTACCTGTAAAATAACTGAAAATGCAGTTATTTTTAACTAGTCAAAAATAACTAAAAAATCGTTAAAAATAACTTAAAATTCCGTAAATATAGTGCTATACAAATTTTTAAAACTACTGACGAAATTGGTAAAACTTACTATTCTTTAAGTTAATTTTTTATATTATAAAAACATAAAAAAAGGAAAAAAATTTTTATTTCTATTACAAAAAAAATCTGCAACCACTTCATTCTACTTTAAATTTAAAGTCAAAATTCCAAAAGGTTTTCCAGTTATTACCGTTTAATGCTTTGGAGAAAAATAAAATATTGGGAATTTTATTTGGAAACTAAGAATGCAAATATAAACTAAAGAAGAATTTTCGAAAACTCCACGAAATTTTTTTATTTTTTAAATAGCTACAAAAATAACTGTTAATTGCAAAGCTACTGCTTTGATAGTTGTTTATTATAATGTTAAAATAACTGCTTTAAAAAGCTGTTAATAAATACAGTATTTTCTTTAGATGTTCTTTTTAAATAGCCGTCCGAATAGTTGTTTAATATTTCCCATATAAAAACAACTGTAATTATAGTTAAAAATAACAACTACTGATTACTATACAAACAACTATCATGTAGTAAGTGTCAAACTATTTTGAGTAAGCCACAAATTATCAGCATTGAAATACAACTCTGCTGCCAGGAAAAATAAAAAGTTAAAAGAAAAAAGAAAGAGAAAAGAAAATTTGGTTTATAATTTTTAACTTTAACTGATTGCAAAGATTTTTAGAATCTTGCTTTCAAAAACAAATAAACTTTAATCGAAAATTAAGAAAGTAGTTTTGATTGCAAGGCTTTTAAGTATCAAAAATCCATAAAAATTGCTCAGTTACTCGTGGAACTTCGGCAGTCAAGATTTGTTAGTTGTTTGAGTAGTATTTTGAAAGGCGTTTTTAAAATATAAACCCAATAACACAGTACAATACGAAAAAGGTATTGACAATGGATTCTGGTCGAGGAGACAAAACAAAATATACGTGTGTCGGCGTTTTGAAAGATCAAATCGGAATTTTTTCTTTAGGAGGGGTTAAAATTTCCCCCCTTTTTCAAATGTTTATTGTGAATCGGCATAGGAAACCATGTGAAATTTCAATTTTTATATAAAATGCGAGGAACATTTTTGTGGAACATTTTAACCCTCGAGCTCTTCAATTAAAGGGCCTTTTTTATCCCCTTTTTAAAAAGGGACATAAAAGACCCGTAAGTTGACGAGTTAGAGGGTTAAAGTGTTCAACAAAAATGTTCCTCGTAGCGCTTTACATAAGTTCGCTGACCACATCATACACCTAAAATGGAAGACTCACATGGTTTTCCCCTAAAATACAGGATTGTTGAACATTTGAGCGCCAATTCTGAATAAGTACAAGATTAACCCTTAAACATATCTTAAGTTTTATTTCCGGTATTGAAGTTAAATTTTTAACTTTGATGTCTTCAGAGACTTATAGTAGAATTCCATGATAAATATTTTTGCGGAATATTTGCACCCTCTTACTCTTCAATTAAAGGGACTCTTTTGACCCCATTTTAGACATGGACGAAAAAGCACTGTAAGAAAATATCATTTGAAATTCAGAAAACATCGAATGTAATTCAGAAAAATATTAATTGTTATTCAGAAAAATATCAATTGAAATTCAAAAAATATTAATGAAATTCAGAAAATATCAATTAACATTCAGAAATCGTCAATTGAAATTCAGAAAATATCAATTGAAATTCAGAAAACATAACATGGATTTTAATTTATGATATCTAAATTTCAATTTAAATCGTCCACTGACGATTTCTCTACGCAATAATGAAATTCGACTAGGGAGCAGTCTACAAAAGAATAAAATAGAGAAATTAAATCGGAAACTGGTAAAAGTTTTCCGATTTCTCGAATGAACCTAAACCCGGTTTTCTTAAATAGGCCAGTTATTTGCATAGTCTACTATTAATTAAGATTGACGGCTAAAAGTTTACCGATTTTTCTAAAAAACCTAAACTCGGTTTTGTTGAATATGCTGGGTTTTTGAATACTCTACTATTAATTAAGATTTACAAATTTTTGTACAACCATTAAAGATTCTTCTTCGTATATTAAACAAGTTTTTTTTCTCTATCTTAAATTGAATTATTCTATTGTATTTATATATGACCAATTTGTATTTTAAATTCATAAATATTTTAGTAGGTTAACCAAAAGTAGTGACTCAAAGGGGGCTTAAAGGAAATTTTTAACTTCTCCTCCTTCAGTTTTATTTTATACGTTTCATTATTTAGTAGTTTTTAATTTATAGTATTTTGTTTATATAAAATTATTTGCAAATTTCGATAATTAAGTATGAAAATTGTGTGTTTATTAAGTAATAAAATAAAATAAATTTAATTTTCTTCTTTAAACCTATTCAAATAATGAATTTTGTATGCAATTTATTGTAATAAATATTTAATAATATTAGTTATAGACCAAAATGAATTTGAATTTTAATTGTTATAAAATTTTTATAACCACAAATCTAGTAAAGCAATAATAACAGATTTTGATTGTTTATTCAAATGAATAAAGTTAAGCCTATAATTTCAATAATTTAAACAATATAATAGTATCCCAATAAAAATTAGCTTGACCACAAACAGGTTAGCAGAAATATTTTCTGTTAAAATTCTTTCAATGAATATTTAAAAGTTTTTAATAGGAATTGATGAAATTTTGTATAACACTATAATAATTTGATGATGGAGATCAATTCTTTATATAAAAATAATGCTCTGGTAGAGAGGTTTCCAAAACTTAATCGGTAAAATTATTTTTTTTTTAAATTCCATTAGTTCCGGTATCCAAGGGCCAGTAATTATATTAATACCTTTATGGACTTAAATTTTGCTTAAGTAGGAAATTTTGTTTGAAAATTTCCGACAAATCCTACTAGAAAAAAGTACACACAAAAAAGTAAAAACCAGGTTTAATTATCAAATTGTTCCAGACAATTACTATTTCACCATGACGCCTCATTGATACGTCAAAAGTGTTTATGAGAAAAATGATAGATATGCCTATTAGGGTGGGTCGATTTAGCAATCGATATTGTGCCATAGATTTTTCGATAGCTTTTGGCATGAGGAAAAAAAGTTCCACTACGACATGTCAAAAAATCATTTTCGGTGCGCCCAAATTTCAATTTTTTGACTTTTTCTCAACTTTTATTTTTAAGGTTTTCTTGGTAGGTAATAAAAAAAAATCGGCTGATTTAATTTTTCAGATATTATCTTTCCCAGGCGTAATTGTATGCTAAAAACGATGGCGATGACAGTTTTTGCAAAAAAATGTTTTTCTTGAGGTTTTGGACGACTTTTTGTCGAAAAATCGATCTTTTTTACGCATTAATTTTAAAGGTTTTTTTAGAAGGTATGTTAAAAAAAAAAATAAATATATCCTACCCATTGTACGCTTAAAACGAGAGCGATATAATTTTTTATAAAAAAATGGTTTTTTGGGTTTTTAGACGAGTTTTTGTCGAAATTTGGGCGCCTTAAAAATTATTTTTTTGATATGCCGTAGTGGAACTTTTTTCCTCATGCCAAAAGCTATCGAAAAATCGATGGCACAGTCTACCGGAGAGTGCGTGGGGAGGTGAAAAATAATACTTTTGCCCATATGGGTGCTCTATTGGGCGCCAATTCTGAATAAGCACGAAATTGCTATTAAACACATTTTAAGTTTTGAATTATTTCTGGCATTGAACCTGAAATTTAAACTTTGATGTCTTCAGAGACTTATAGTACAATTTCATGACAAATATTTTTGCGAAACATGTTAACCCTCTAACCCTTCAACTTACGGGTCGTTTATGTCCCTCTTTGAAAATGGGCCAAAAAGTCCTTTTAATTAAAGAGTTAGAAAGTTAAAATGTTACACAAAAATATTTATCATAAAATTCTAATATAAGTCTCTGAAGACATTAAAGTTGCAAATTTAAGTTCATAGCCAGGAATAAGTCAAAACTTAAAATGTGTTTAAGGTTTTTATTTCATAGAATTGGCGTTCACATGTCCCACAAACCTGGATTTTAGAAGGAAAACATGTGAATGTTCCATTTTAAGTATAGGATGTGTTCAGCAAACTTATGTAAAACACTACGAGGAACATTTTTGTGCAACATTTTAACCCTCTAACTCTTCAAATTACGGGTCTTTTTTGTCCTTTTTTCAAACGGGGCCAAAAAAAAGTCCCTTTAAATGAAGAGTTAGAGGGTTAAATAATTCCTAAAAAATATACGTAAAATAGAATATTCACATGGTTTTTTAGTGCACATGGAATGGACGAAATATTAAAAAAAAACTTATTTTGCTTTTAATCTACGCTAAATTTCCTATTATGTGTTGAAGAGTATACGTATTTACATATCTTTTAAACTAAATAAGAGACATTCATAATTTAGTTTTGACACAAATTTTGATGTTTACCGATTAAAACACCACTAACGGTCATGAGAGGGTTAAAAGTTTGTATAAAGAAAATGTTTGCCTTTTCATTGTGAAAACAACAGCTATGTAACTTTATCACCAGAAGCTTCTACGGGGTGCTATTTATATTTCGGGAACTAGCAACACTAATGTCAATAGCTAAAATCTGGCAACAACATAATAAAGTTAGACATTTTAGCATAAACGTACTCACAAGGTTTTGATGTACAAGTGCTATTTGTTTGGTTTACAGTGAGTTAAGAAAATCAATGTGGCCAAAAAATGGAAATTTCAAGAGAAGGTTTTCGTTGGATTATTTTTCACAACTTTCGACCTGAATGTGTCGATGAACTCAGTTCTTTGTATGGCGATAAAGCACCATCAAAAACCACAGTATATCGGTGGTATAGTGAATTCAATCGTGGTCGTAGTTCGGTCGCCGACGAATTCCGTGAAGGTCGTCCAAAATCGGTTGTTGTGCCACAAAACATCAATGCAGTGCGTGAACTGATAATGTAAGATCGTCATGTGACATATCGTGAGATAGAGGCATCCTTGCACATTAGTTCCACTTCCATACATTCGGTTTTGCATGAACACTTAGTTGTAAGAAAATTTGCTCTCGTTGGATACCCCATAATATATCAATCGCTAAAAAAAGGCTCGCGTCGATTGGTGTAAGGGAATGATTAAAAAGTTCGACCGTGGTGCTTCAAAAGACGTGTATAAAATCGTGACAGATGACGAATCATGAATATATGCGTATGAGCCGGAAACAGAACAGCAATCGACCGTGTGGGTATTCCAAGACAGCACAGCGAAGCAAATGGTCACCTGTTTCTTCGGCCGAATGGATCATGTGGCCACTGTTCCGCTTGAAAAACGTATTACGGCCAATTCTGAGTGGTACACGACCATTTGTTTGCCGGAAGTCTTCGCAGAAATTCGTAAAACCAACACCCAAAGACGAATCATTCTCCATCATGACAATGCGAGCTCTCACACAGCTCGTCAAACAGGTGAATTTTTGAGCAGTCAAAACATCGAATTGATCCTCCGTTCAGTCCTGATTTGGCACCCAATGACTTCTTCTTGTTCCGGAATATCAAGAGATAAACTGCCTGGCCGGTTTACACCTCAAAAACCTAATTTTGCCGCAGATATTACTTCTGACTCACAACCTATCCGGAAATATGCGCATATTGCACATATGGGTGCTCTAATGACCATTAAAACAAAGTTTATATCAGTTCATTATACCCTTATAATTCTGTGAATGGCTATTTCTTGCATTTATACCCAAATTAATATTCCAGGCACATGGGAGTCATTAAAATAACATTTATTATGAATTTGCAATAAACAATGTAATAATGTTGGTTGGCGTCTATAATATGCGTACATACATACTAATTACCAATTCAAAACTTATTGATTTGTATAAATAAATCAATGCAAACAGTTTTCAAAAGAAATTTGAGATTATAAAAATAAACATCATAAAAGATATTGATAGGATTATTTTATGGGGAAAAAATAGAAGTACACCATTTACAGCAAAATTTAATTTTTAAAATATTTTTGAAATGTAGTCTGAAATATTTTCAATATTTTAAAATGCTGCATTTTATTCTTACATATAATATTAAAGAACCTCCAAGAGGATACATGCCTGGCTAAGAAATAGTAGTATTTTAATTCATGTTGCCATATTTGCTTCCCCAAAGTAAAATTAAAAAATGCAACTCTGCTTTTAACATTAGAGATCTTAACTTAAATTTTAAGCATAATTGAAAACAGAACACAATTTTAGCGACCGAGGGTTACTTATTGCCATGAAATGTTCCATAAATATTCTTAACACACGAGTAGGGCCAGTATTATACTAAACAATTAAGTAAAATCTAACAATTTAATACATTTTTTACCCAAATTTTAAGATTTTTAAATTGTTTTGAGCAAAAGTAAAAAAAAAAAAATGTCCAAAAAATTCCCTTAAGTGGACTAATAAGTAGACTAAAGTTTGAACAAAACTTAAGTGTTTGCTATAAAACTGGCCAGCACGTATTTTGTTTAAAATATTACTTAAGTAAGAATTTTTGTCTGAAAATTCCTTACTTAAGATACATTTAACAAAAACTAATCGATGTTTGTTCTGACTATAAAACTGGCCCTTAGACTATTTAAATACAATTCCTGAATAGTTTTACAATTTTAAATCAATTCTAAATCCCATAAATTTAATCCATACTCGTATAACACCAAATAAATGGTAAATAAAATATTGTACTAATTTCACTGATTGATTTATAACCTTTAGCTGCTAAAAATATATAAATTTAGTTAATAGTCGATAGAATATGATTTATTTCAATCCAGTATTTTAACACTTAAATGACTGACTGACTTTTATGATGTTGAATATATTGTTTTGTTAAATATTGCAACTATTCGACTGTCAATAAATTAACAGTTAATACGAGTATTCAGTAATTTCGATATGGTTTCAGTATGTGCAAAATGATATCCCGAACATTTTGCACTTGCAAATTTCACGACGGAAGAACACTCAAGTGAAGGGTATTGAAGAGCTGATTATGGAGAAAAATAGCGAATTACGCATATTTATAGCTGGCTAAAAGCGCTTGAAGCTTTCCATAAAAGTAATCGCGCGTACGATTTTGTTCCAAAATTTATTTGAAAACTTTTTTGAAACAAAAATCAAGCCTGCTCGATTTTGGTTTACTAACAATTCTATTGCCTCAGGCGCACTTTTTACTTTTAGTCAAAAATAATGGCCGATTTAAATTTTTTGGCTTCAGAAAAATCAACTCAATTTTCTACAAGAATTAAGAAATTATATTTTCGTATTTAATTTTTAGGTAATTGTTTATAACGAAAAATAGCCCAATTTCTATTTACGAAATTAAACATAAAAATTGCGAATTATCTCCCAAAAAACTGGGTAATTTTTCGGCCAAATTTGTATAGAAAAATTTTGTGCGGTTTTTCGTTTTTATTTTTGGGCCAATTTTCTTTGGGCGATTTTGTCTACAGCCACCAATAAAGCCAATTATAATATTGGGAAAATATTCCATACATACATGAGACTTATTAATTATTTGGACAAATAAATGGGGAATGAGTGAAATTGGAATACGTGAGGCAGGGAACTAAATGGAATGAAACGGGGAAGGAAATTAATATTTAGCGTGTTTTTTAATCACCTGGATTTAGAATTTTTCATACAAAAATGGATTTATTAAATCCAAAAAAAAGCTGCATTTAATAAATCCACAATAAAAGCACAAATATATGAAACAGCCTATTAATTTAATGTCAGAAAAAAATACGAATGAAAATTAAAAGAGAAACAAAAAAATTTAAAAACTGAAAAATAAAAGGTTTTTCTTAAATTTTTTTATGAAATATGTTTAGAAAAAAAAACTACACCTCACCAAATACATATTTTTCATCTTGGACATGGAGAAATAGCTCAAATAGAAATGGCAATTTTTCACTCTACAGTAAGTAATTTAATTAAATCCAATTAGTGAATATTAAATATTGCAATTGAATTTTTCAATTGTGTAAAAATATAAATTGAAGTGATAAAACTGAAAAGGCAGACTGTTTATCCCTGTTTTATGTAAAATATAATTATAAATTAAAAGTTAAAGTAGAATCCTTCATCACCGAATTCGGTATTAAAAATTAGGGTGAAAGAAGTGTCGGACAGAAAATTTTTTTAAAATAGGAAAAATCTAACCCCATCTGTTGAGCACTTTTAGAAATACTTTTTGGATTTATTAAATCCAAGTGATTAGAAAAACGGCTATTATCTTACTGTAATAATTTCTATTACCATATAAATTAAAAAAAAAATCGTTCACCCTGTGGCTGTTTCATAAATATGGGTACCTCGTGATACCTCAGGGACCTACCTCAGCTGAATAATAGGGTTCTGAACATAACCGAGCTTATAAACATTTTGTTCGTTTTAATCTATCTCGCGTAGTTAACGAGTTGTGGCCATTTTTTGAAATCGCGATAAGCAAGATAGTGCAAAACGAACTAAATTTTTTTCCTCTGGAGTATTAACACACTGCGATAATAAAAATAGGCCAGGTTCTGTAGAGCTCCCGATGGATCCATTTCTACACAACGGTCACAGGGTGACATTTTTAATTTTTGTATTTTTACAATTTGCGTGGTAATACAAATGAACACACTCCGACAATGGATTGAAAAATCGATGCAAATGGGAATGCAATGGGGAACGAGGGAAATTCGAACATTTGCGGCAAGGAAATGAAATGAAACGGGGAGCGAACTTTTTATTATCTTAAGTGGGTCACTCTGTGGCTGTTTCATATAACTTCATTCCTGGGCATCGCTCTCATTTATTTTTTTAGTAAACGATTGCTTTTTTTCTCAATTGTAAATAGCTTTTAAAGCATTATTGCAATTTAATTAGCATTAGTAGGACAAATTCTAATGCCAGAAAATTTCAGTAGCATTAAATGGTGATGCAATTTTTTTTGAAATGAAATTTAATGCTAATGAAAAAACTATGTTCCATAGCACTTAACCCCACCGAAGTAAATTGATATATCAGGGCTATGAACCAAAAAGCTTCTACAAAATTCACCAAGTCTTCATCACACATTCGCACTATAACAGTGTTACCATATTTCACAAACATTCTTCTCTTCTTTATGCCTTTTCAGCAAGGTTCACCAAGTGTTCATCAGACATTCGCGCAATTACAGTGTTGCCATATTTCACCAACATTCTTCTCATCTTTATCCCTTTTCCAAAGAGAGCAACACGTTAAGTAATAGGAAGAATTTCCTGAATGTTACTTCTCTTTATTAAGAAAAATAAACAAAATAATGTCCGAAGGCGACATGGAGCGGTCATCCAGAAACCTAAGTATTCTCTGACATATCCTTGGACATTCGCAGAAAATAAAAACAAATTTTTCGCCTAAACGTACAACTATCCCCAATGATCATAATATGGCCATGTTATGTAACAAGCATCACACACTGAGAGAATTATCTGCATGATATTAATGAATTTTTGCATAAAAGAAATGAAGTTTTTTCCACTGGAAATCTTCCATTGAAACTTTTCATTGAATTAAAAAAACATTCATTTTATTTATTAAAAGTTTCATATACTCAATGAAATATTCTACGGTGAACCATTTGGTACAATTTCAAATTTTTCCAAATTTAAAATTTTTGTGTTGATATCACTAACTACCATTACTGAATTAAAATCCTTTCAAAGCACTATCGTTAAGCTTAAAATGCCATTGAAGAAGTATCTTTAAAAATTAAAAATTATTTAAGTAACCGTTTACCCTAAAACACCATAATGAACTAACTTGAAACACAGTGAAACTTAAAAAAAATAACGAAATGACTTTGAAAAATCGTTATCCATTATCACTAACCCTACAAAATTCTGAAACAATTTCAAATAAAAAGAGAAACTTTAATTTTCTAACATTTTTTTAACTGAATATTCATTTGTTGTTGCCGATTTTCAGTTGTTTAAACAACCAATAAAAATAATTAAAAAAACCAGTTCGTTTAAATGAAAAGTAAGTTGACCGGTTTTCAAATGAAGTTTCATTTATTTTAAATTATATTTTATTTTAACTTCCACATCTTTTTAAAAATTAAAAAAAATACACTGTTATCCTAAGTAAGTAAAGCGTCGAATAAACTTTTATATTAAAAATAAATTGATGAGGAGCTGTATTTTGTGCAATTTTAAAATTGATCGGACAAATTTTCTGTATATAAAAAATGTTGGTACCATGAGGGTCGAAAAAATACACTTTCCATCCCTGACCTCAACACAGCTAAATAATTCTTTAGTCACTTTAAATTTAAAGAAATTATAGAATTTCACTTGTAGCAAAGATTTAATATCAAAAACAAAAAAATCTCCTAAAAGTATACCTTAATTTATTTCTTTTTCTTTCCAAATTTGATATCCTTTCAAAGTTTACATAAACCCTGAACAGCCTACAATTTATACTTTTTTTTGTTTGTTTTATTTATCATACTTAAACCATAAATTTCTTGATTGTATTGTATGTCACTGCCAATCTGCCAAACGTGATAGATTTTGACAATGAAAAAGTACTGACAATGAGATTTTTTTCTTTTGTTATTTGTTGTTGTTCATGTTAAATTGTGCTTCACAAAATAAACGACCAATATTGGTACTTTCTTATAAATTGTCAAATTTTTGTTGTTACTACTATTTGCGTCCTTTTATTTTAACCAATTTTAGGTCATCAATAAAGATTTGTCTCTCAGTTAACAATGTAATGGCTTAGCAACTCATTTATTATCACACTTAAAACATTTTGTTTTAAATTATACCAATCAATTTAATTGCGAAAGTAATTTGGAAAGGTGGGTAGTAGAGGGTGGTAGGTATTGTCGGTAAAGAATGTTGGAAAAAAATTTGTTAAATTGGTTATTTGTTAAAAGTAAAAGGTAACACAATGAATGACTAACAAAATGAACAAACACAAAAGGTTGTTTTTGTTTTCTTTTAACTTGACTTCAATTTCCGTTCATTACATTTATCCTACATAAGAACTTTAGCTTGGTGTGTTACTTTATCTTGCAAGTATGCCTTGGTATTTTAAGTTCATTTGTTACAAAATTCTGTCTTAGATCTAATTGGTTTATGTTAATTGATTCAATTCTATAGGCACTTGACTTTCTTGTAAGTAATAAGAGATTTACAACAAAGTTTGCCATCTATTACTTATCAACAAGAACTTGTTCTTGGAGTAACTATATTTAGATTTCCTTTTTTTTAACTTAAAAATGTAAAACTTAAAAATAAAGCAATTTTCTTAAAGGAAATTACACAAACAAAAGTAACAATTTAAAAATTTTTATGTATTTTTCGTGCAACAAATATTATTGCCAGTACTTATTGGCAAATTGATAAATTCTTAGGAATATTAAGGGTAATCACAGTTTTAAGAAGAAACACTAAACACAAAATTCTGTTGATAGTGTTTTATGAACAGACAAATCGGTTTTCATGCTGATAAAATTCTTTTAGACGCTAGTTTACCTTATAGCTATATTGGTGCGTATGATTAATTTAATAATTCCACATTACTCATATTTAAAAGGGAAATTTCTTTTAATGATGATGATATAATTGTTGATAAATTATATAATTCCACATTAATCGTACATAAAAACTATTTTTCTATGCCATAACAACTCTAACAAGGGAAAACATCTTAAAATAGATCATAAATAAAAAAACAAATTTCAGACTCCAATACTTCTCATACATATCACATTTTTTATGCGAATGATTAATAAAATAATTTCATGTTACTTATATGTCAGTAAAATTTATAAGTTTAATTCATTTAACAATTTTTTTGAAGTGTAACAACACTAGGATGGGTTACATTAAGGTCCTATAATATCTAAGGAATTAAATAATTCCACATTACTCATTCGCAAAAAATTAATTTTTGAGGCTAATCTGATAAAGTTACACCAAGTTGATATAGATTGTTGTGAGGATCTAAAATATCAGATAAATAAAAAAAATTTTATGCACTAAATGTTCTCTAAATTGTTATTATTTCGGTGCGAATGATTATTATAATAATTTCGTATTACTCATACGTTTGAATATGAATTTGTAGCTTTTGAAATTTTGATGAAAAATCTCAGTAATGCGAATTATAGGTACCATGCGCGGTTCCAGCTATTAATATAAGGGGAAAAATCATACGCCACAGTAGACAAATACATTGAGTTGGCCACTGAGGCGTATGATTTTTCCCCTTATATTAATTGCTGGAACCGCGCATGATAGGTACACTCAAAAAAAGTTAGTAAAGTCAGCAAAAAATTTTGCTGTGTCAGCAAATTTTTAGTCAGGAGCATGCTTCCAAAAAAGTTAGTAATTTCAGCAAAAGGGGTTTACAAAAAAAAAAAACAAATAGTAATCTAAGCAAAAGTTTTGCTAACACTTAGTCGATTGGAAAGGAAAAAATCCTTGCTAAAACAATAAAACTTTTTGCTAAACATTAGTAGATTAAAAAAAAAACTCAAACAATTTATAAATAAAATATACTTTACCCAGTGTAGAAAATCATTACCAGATATGTGGTTATATAACTACATACTTGGTAATGGTAACTAGTTACTTTTGTTATTACATTTCTTATTACCTTTATATGGCGATGTCGCGAAAAATAATGAGTTGTCGTTACACACCAGCATACGAAAAATCAAAAAATATATCGTTACCTATGTGCTTACCAGTACTGAAAAAATAATGAGTCTAAAAATAGATTTTCTAAAAAATAAATTACATAAAAAAAATATTTTTTATTGTATTCTTTTTTTGAATAAAATTTGCTGGTACGGGAATCGAACCTGGGTCTACAGATTGCCAGTCAACAGTTCGACCATCTGAGCTATATCGACATGTAATATTTAATAGATAAAAACACAATTGACCTGCTGCACACAAGTAAGCTTACTCGCCAACATACAAAAAATCAAAAAATATGTGGTTATATATATCTTACCTTACCAGTGTTTAAAAAATATTGAGTCTAAAAATAGATTTCAAAAAATTTTCAAAAAAATCTAAAAAATTATTTTCTATTTGAAATAATGATAAAAATAAGTCATTATCAGTAACTCATTATTATATGTTTTAAATAATACAGAAGGTAAGTGGCTGTCATTACTGGTAGTCCAAAAAATAATGATTTGTCATTACCGTTTCTACACGGGGTAGTTAATTTATTCGCTGAAAAGTTTAATCTAGAAATCGTGTTTTTTATTCTTTTGAAAATTATTTTACAAACTTCGAAAATGTAATGACGAAATTGTGGACATGATTAAATAAAAAATCTAAAAATATATAAAAATAATTATAATTAAAATATATACAGCAGGATATCCCTTAAAATAACGATTTTTCGATTTTCGTTCATTGCACCCCCCAGTTTTCTTGGAAATGGTCCCAAATGGAAGAAATTTGAAAACTGCGGTTTCAGGTTTTCGAAATTATAAAAACCGCGGTTTCGTTTATTTTTCGGTTTTCTTGTGGTAATAGAATTGTTTTAAAATAATTAAATATGTATAAAAATCAGAGACCCAAAATAACTGTTATATTTCTGAAAAAGTCACCATCCAAATTTATTTAATTATAATATTTCAATAATGCACTATATTTTATAAATCATATTGCACAAAAAAATCACAAAATTTGGCAAAGATTTTAATTTTATCAATTTTTATATTTTACTCTATAAATTTCTGTTGTTTTTTGATTTTTATTTTAAAACTTTTTATAAAAGTTACACAATGATTTTTTTGAAAAAATTAATCACTAACTTTTTTATTTGATAATAAAATAAAAATTAAAAATTGACCTAAATTGAATACCGGAAGTTGCTGAAATATACATATCTACTCACTTTAAATCACTGTTCAATCTTTTATTAACACTAGTTGACATCATCAGGATATTATAATTGTTGAAGTCATTGTTTCTATGGCTTTTGATTTATATTCTTAATTGTTATTTTTTGATAAAGAAAAAAAATCACAAAATAACTTTTATTATTTTTGAAAAAATAAAAATCGTGTCTGGATTGTTTTTGTTTGAATTAAAAATAAAAATCAAACAGAGCAAATAAACAGAAAATTAAAAATATTCAAACAAGAAATAATTATATAACAATCAGTTTTTTGAATAAAAGTTATAACTGTTACGTCCCTGATAAAAATTAAATAAAGTTACAATTTTATAAATTTCGCGGACTACGAAATTAGACTTTTTGAAAAATACACGCTGAAAATCTGAACTGACTATGTGAAACTCAATATCTCTTAAACCACATGACTTTTTGTTGCAATTTTTTTCTCAAATTATAATGGGTTTACAAAACAAAAAATTCCTGAGCACATTTCGAAATTCAATATTCAATAATATGCAATTTAATTATTTATTTTAATTGGTTAAAGTATTTATTAAAAACCGACTTATTTTTGTCAGTTTTGGGTTTCGGTTTTGAGGCTTGAAAAACCGCGGTTTCGGTTCCGATTAAAACCGAACAGCAAACTCGAAGGTTGGACGAAAATGGCCCATTTTGGAAAAAAGTGTATTACTTACTATTAAAAATTCCCAAAATTCGAAATTTAGAAAAAAATTATTTTTTATTTCATTTAATATAGTCAAAGTGATTCAGATATAGAATTTTGACTCATCGGATATCATTAACCCACTTTAGTCTAGAATCCAAAATGACCCACGAATTTGAGAAAAATGCAAAAATGTGTTTTTTTTAAAATTAATTTGAAAGATTTTTTAAAATACCTAATTGCTATTTGTACCACATAATAGTTTATGTTAAAGAAAAAAAAAAAAAATTAAATTAAATTGGAAGAATGATATTCGAGTTTGTGTTTGTGTTTGGAGCGACTGCTTTCCAGGACATTTACCAAGAATTGCTTATTTTGTAAAAAAATTTAACAAAATTTGAATGTTTTCATCAAATTTTACATAGTTTTCAGAAAAATATCACTTAAAATTGGTTAGACTATAATTATCTTTATATTTGTTTAAAAAATCTTTAACCCTTAGTGAAACTTGATGTTTATTATGATTACGAGATTGTAAAGCCATTAAATTGATAAAAAATCTCAACTGGATAAAAATAATTATTTTATGTAACATGATCCATATGAGGTTAATTTTTATACTTTTGAGCAAAAATGCACCACTGGAAAATTTACAGAGTAACACCTTTAATAATTTTCGGAAAAATATCACTTTAAATGAATAATAAAAAAAAAATTTAAATGTCCAAAAACAAAAATAAAAAATCGATTTCTTCAATTTGGGACAATTTCCAATAAAACAGGGGGGGGGGGGGGGGTGTAATGAAAAATTTATTTTTAAGGGACACCCTAATATACAGGAATTTTTTTTGAGTATAGTTTATATTGTATGTACTATTGACCGCACCTCAAAAAAAAAAGTTCGCCGTAAACCGTCTAAATTAATTTTGCCAGGAAGTTTAAAAAAAAACTTTTTTGCCGAATCTTTTTTTCGTTATATCTTTGGCATTTACAGTCGTATCTTAAAGTATGATACATCGATGTTTTTCTCTAAGGTCCATTGACCTCAAGTATCCCGTTTTAGTATTTACTCACCCTATCTCAGATGCTACCACCCTAACGTCAGAAAATTAAAGCTCGCAAAAAATCATTAAACTTCTTAAAATCATTAACTTTTTTTATTTTTTTGTTGCCGAACGTAGGGGTCGCCTCGTATTCGTCGGCACTCGGTAAGGCTGGCGTGGGTCCCTGGACACGCTGGGATTGCGGGGAACGAGCGGGCTGACGAGTGTGCGAGGAATGGCTCTGAGTCGGTTGAGGACCCTATACAGACGGAGGTCCTGGTTCCTCTGGTGGAGCTATTCGGTGTGATAGGGGATATATCGGATAGGGAGACGAGGGCAAGGTGGACAACCTTGACCAATTGTAGGATATCTCGGACCCTATGGCCACTGCCAGATCCGGGGAGGACAAAGATTCTTCTTGGATTTGGCAAGCGGACGGTTGGGATGCTTGTAGGGGTTCTAACGGGACACTGCGCGATAGGCCGAATGGCTGCGCGTTGGGGTTACGCCCAGGCGGACTACTGCAGGGGCTGTGGGGACGAGGAGGAGGAGGAGACAGTGCATCATCTGCTTTGTGAATGTCCGGGACTGAAGGAACGGCGACTCAGATATCTGGGGTGCAGGTTCTTCGACGACCTGGACAGTCTACGCGATGTTTCTCTGTCTGGTCTTGCGAACTTTTTAAGGGGATCGGGATGGTTCTAGATTTCTCGGGTCGTGGTATTTCTTTCCATGTGGGGAAAACTAAGGGAATCACAATGGGCCCTATGGCCTCCGAGTGAACTCGCCGTTCTGGCGGGCTCCCATTCAACCTAACCTAACCTAACCTAGGGGTCGCCTTTTTAAATTTTTTTCATTAGATTTTTCCTTTGTAGCAAAATACTGGTCTCCTCGAGGCAAAAACATCGATATATCGCACTTTAAAATCCGACTTTAAATGTCGAATCTATAACGAAAAATTAAAAAAGGCGACCCCTACGTCCGGGAAAATTTTTTTTTTGTGATGGGCTTGCAAAAATATTTTTTATTTGAAGGTGTACCCCGCACTTTTGTTTTGCCTGTAAGGTGGTACGGTCTAATGTACCTACTGTACTCCATGTGTTTATCAGCCCAATTTTGGTAGCAAAATAAATTAGTAAAACATTAGTTTAAAATTAGCTAAATGCTGACAAAATTAAACTAAAACTTTCGTTGAAAATACAATTTAAGCAAAAAAAGTTGTTGAAAACTAGTAGACTTGATATACAAGATGTTTTTCTAAATTTTATACTAACTTACTTTTTTGAGTGTAAAACAAATTTTAGTTTCATTATATATCCACTTAGGTGGTAATAAAAGCTTTTGCTGATAGTTGAGTTATTTTGAGTTCCTTAAAAAATCAGATGACTTAAATAATTTTATACACTAAGAAAATTACGTCGGTAAAATAAACTATAATTGCAGTTAAAATATTGCAAATATTTCAGTAGCTACAGCTGCAATTAAAAATAACTGAAATTCTAGTGAATTCAAGTGCATTTGCAGTGCACACTTTTTTTAATTGCAAATGCAATTAATTTTACTGACATAATTCTCTGAGTGTACTCATGCATAGAAAAGTTAAATTTAAGGGAATTTAAATTCGGAAAAAGTAAAGGGCGGATTATGGGACCTTAAACGTAAATGTCATGTAACTGTACCGTGCCGTAGCTAAAAAGTACAGTTATAGATTACCGTAAACGACATTACTATTTAGCATATATTTCATGTGGTTTTATATTTAATTCTAAATTTTTCCATTTATTTGTTAATTTTTATTCCTTATTTGTTGTTTGAATCAATTTTCTTTATTCATTTCATATTTTTTCCGACTAAAATCAATCAGCTGTTTCGATGCCGGATAGAAAATTCTGATTTCAACAGAATGATCCGGCAAGTTCGTTTACATTTACGTGTTAGTAACCATTCGTATACATTTCTTCTTGTGGTCTCTGAACAGCTGATTCGTTACAGATACGTTTACGGTTGGGTAACTCAGCCTTAAGAGATGAATTTTTTTGAGGACCTAAAGTATCTGGTATCGTAAATAATTAGGGTTTTTTTTAATCACCTGGATTTAGAATTTTTCATACAAAAAGGGGATTTATTAAATCCGAAAAAAAGCTGGCTTTAATAAATCCACAATAAAAGCACAAATATATGAAACAGCCTATTAATTTGTCAGAAAAAAATACGAATGAAAATTAAAAGAGAAACAAAAAAATTTAAAAACTAACAAATAAAAGGTTTTTATTAAATTTTTTTTATGAAATATGTTTAGAAAAAAAACTACACCTCACCAAATACATATTTCTAATCTTGGACATGGAGAAATAGCTGAAATAGAAATGGCAATTTTTCACTCTACAGTAAGTAGTTTAATTAAATCCAATTATTAAATATTAAATATTACAATGGAATTTTTCAATTGTGTAAAAATATAAATTGAAGTGATAAAACTGAAAAGGCAGACTGTTTATCGCTGTTTTATATAAAATATAATTAAAAATTAAAAGTTAAAGTAAAATTCTTCATCATCGAACTCGGTATTAAAAATTAGGGTGAAAGAAGTGTCGGACAGAAAATTCTTTTTAAAATAGGGAGAATATAACCCCATTGTTGAGCACTTTTAGAACTACTTTTTGGATTTATTAAATCCAAGTGATTAGAAAAAGCAGCTAATACCATTTATTAATTTTAGAATTAATTTTTGATACACCACGTGGCAACGAATAGAGAAGTAAAGCAAGAATAAAAAATTATTTAATTTTTAAAAAATATTTCTATTTTAAATTAAAAATATTTGTTGTTATTTATTTGCAGATGTGTTACTATTTTTTAAATTTAATTTAACAGTAGAAACATAAAGAAACATGTTTAATAAAAAAGTAATATGACAAAAAAAAAAACCAAATAAAGGGTTATTCAACAGGGACGCTACAAAAGTAGAAAGACAGGGACAGCAAACGACGCCATATTTCTTGCCGCTCTTTTGACATTTCTGTTCAGTAAGGTTTGTCATTTCATTATGGAAAGATATACGAGCCAACAACGAGTCGAAATTATTAAAATTTACTACCGAAATTCGGAGTCAGTGGCCTTAACGTTAAGAGCGCTACGTCCAATTTATGGTCGTCATAATGAATGGCTTCGTCAATAAACAAAATATGCGTTATTGGTCAGACAGCAATCTACACGTACTCCATGAGTCATCATTGCATCCCGAAAAAATTACGGTTTGGTGCGGTTTATGGGCCGGCGGCGTCATTGGGCCGTACTTCTTCCGTGATGATCAAGACCGGCACGTTACTGTGAATGGGAATCGCTACCGTTCAATGAAAACCGAATATTTTTGGCCCCAATTGGATGATATGGACTTGGAGGACATGTGGTTCCAATAGGACAGCGCCACAAGCCACACAGCGAATGTCACAATCAATTTATTGCAAACCAAGTTTGGAGAACGTGTATTCATAGGAATAAAGAATTTCATTGATATCCAAAACCGTTTTTGTTTTATTTAAAAAAAACTTTTGTAGCGCTCTTATTGAACAACCCTTTAGCAAATGTAAATGACTTGACTTTTGTAATTTGGTTTTGTACAAAAACCAGCTGGTGTTTGCTCAGTCTAAATTGAGCATAACGTGTTTTTTTTTAGTTTTAGAACATAACAAATAAGAAATTGATCACAACTGGGACGAATTTAAATTAAGCGACAATCGACGTTTAGGAAAAAGGAAAGCAAAACAATAATTTGGTTGTATTTATTTTGTCATAATTTTTCAACAATTCAATTGGTTTTGCATTAATTCTTGTTGTTTTTCATTTTACTGTATTTAATTTTGTTTTTTTTCGGAAAATTCGGTATATTTATTTTTAGTTTTTTTTTGTTTTCTGTTAAAAAATAAATTTTTTGTAAACAAAGTTCGAATTTTTGCAACTCTGTTCTGAAAGGCAACGCTTGTTTAGGTAGAAATATGGCAACAATTTCACAAATATTTTGTGTGTGTGTGTGTTTGTTTGTTGTCGTGAAAACAGAATAAATTCTATTACGACATTTTGCATCCCATACAAAATATTGGAAAAAACAATTGTCGCTATCGATCAGCTAAGAGATTGCTGAGGTCCTAATATAAAAAAATAGAAATTAATTCCACATTACTCATACGTAAACAAGTTTTTTTGTTGATATATTTTAGATATTTAAATTTTGATTAAAATATAGCAACATAAAGCAGGATTTAAAAGTGGTTTTAAAGTATTTGCTACTTGATAAGACACGGAAGACGAAAGTTAAACTGGGTTTACTAAAATAACTTCCATAGTTATTGGCTCATATGAATAAAAAATAGATATTACTAATAGAGGGAAATACAGGATTTTTTAAGCAATTAGTTCACAAATCCAGTCTGCTTGGGAGTAGATTAGAAATTTAATTTTTGAATTTTCGTTTACGTTTCATGCTATTCTACCAGCCAATTGGTAAATTTGTAGTTAAAAGCTCAAAGTAATTACTTCGAAGTAATTGCTAAGTTTTATTCATATGACCAATTGTCTGTCATAAATTATGACTTTTAAAATAAGTTAAATCTAACCACAATCGCCTTATTTATTTCACATTCTATAGTTTTAAGTAGTAATTTCAATATTATTAAACTTTCTGTATATATTCGTGCACATTGGAAATTATTTTGGTATTACATTTGTTTTAATAAAAAAATATACATACATATATCTAAAAGGAAATTGTTAAAATGTAAAAACATACTAATATATAATCATAGCACTCAACCGCAGCAATAGAAAAATATGAAAGAAAAAAAGTACTCAATTCATAAACAACTTTAACCCAAACCAGACTACCCAGCAAAACCTTGGTAATGACTGGTCATTACTACATGCATTACTTAGATCTCATATCTCATTACCCGTTGAATTACTTTTAAACTGAATGTAATGGGTTACCGATAATTATACCCCACACATTACTATTTCACAATAGCTGAAACCAATAATATATGTTCTAAATCATTAAAAACCATAACTATGGCGTAGCCTAGTGGTTATCGTTTTTGCCTGACAGACATGAGGATCGCTGCTCAACTCGTGTTAGCTTCCATTGTTGTTTTTTTTTTGTAATTTATATTAAACATCTATTTATAGAAATGTTGATGTTCATTAAGCAGTATTTAATAACAACAAGTTTTGTGAAAAATAGACATGTATAACAGTTGCCACAATAAATGTGTACATAAGTTAAAGCATTAAAAATCATAGTGATGTCGTGGTCTAATGGTTAGAGTGTTTGCCTGACAATCGTGGGGTACGCTGATCAATACGTGTCAGCTCCTATTGGTTTTTAAATTTTTATATTTTTTAAAATTTATATTCAATATCTATTTATAGAACAGCTGATAAACTACTTACAGGTAACATCAGTGTAATGACTTTCCTCCAATGACATCACCATGTTAAAATAAGTAGTTTAGTAATTAAAAGGTAACTAGTGAACACTTAAGATTTCAATACCTAAAACTCATTACATCCCAGCAAAAACTTGGTAATGACTAGTCATTATTCATGCATTACTTAGATCTCATATCTCCTTACCCTTTGAATTACTTTTAAACTGAATGTAATGAGTTACCCATAATTATACCCCACACATTACTAATTCACAATAGCTGAAACAAATAATATATGTTATAAATCATTAAAAACCATAACTATGGCGTAGCCTAGGGATTAGCGTTTTTGCCTGACAGACATAAGATTCGCTGATCAATTCGTGTCTGCTTCCATTGTTTTGTTTTTTTGTTTTTTTTTGTAATTTATATTAAACATCTATTTACAGAAATGTTGATGTTCATTAAGCAGTATTTAATAACAACAAGTTTTGTGAAAAATAGACATGTATAACAGTTGCCACAATAAATGTGTACATAAGTTAAAGCATTAAACATTATAGCGATGTCGTGGTCTAATGGTTAGAGTGTTTGCCTGACAATCGTGGGGTACGCTGATCAATACGTGTCAGCTCCTATTGGTTTTTAAATTTTTATATTTTTTTAAATTTATATTCAACATCTATTTATAGAACAGTTGATAAACTACTTACAGGTAACATCAGTGTAATGACTTTCCTCCAATGACACCACCATGTTAAAATAAGTAGTTTAGTAATTAAAAGGTAACTAGTGAACACTTAAGATTTCAATACCTAAAACTCATTACATGGTAATGAAAGGTTTTGCTGGGATGGTAATGAAAGGTTTTGCTGGGTACCGATGTAAACAACAAATTGTTACAAAAATATTTATGTTTACACAGCTATAAAAAAAAGTAAATCTATAATTTGCACGATATATAGTACAATCTCTAAGTTGTACAAGTATGACTGGAAATAAGATACTTATAAAGTTCTGTGTACTCGTACTAATACTTAACTACACTAGATGAGTATTATAAGTATTACAAAAATGTTGATTTTTATTATAACATACATTTTTGATGGTTAATCTTGGCAAACAAAAAAAAATGTAAAGCTACTGATTATAGCTTAGAGTAGCTGTCTTATTAATAGTAGAGTAAAGATTTCGCAGAGATTTTGAAATTATTAAAAAAATATTACTTACACCGACTGGGAACTATGTAAATCCGCAGATATTAAATAAACAGCAAAAATTATTCCCTTGTGTCCGTAAAATTTTTCAATAAAAATGTTTTCTTCTTCTTCTTCTTCCTATAAATCAGCTCTCGAATAAAACTGTTAAGTTTACAGAATTTTAGTTCCATTTAAATTAACTTTTAGTTAATTGAAAATGACAACTTGTACTGTAAAATCTTCAAAAAAAATTCATAAATGTAACCCAGCAAAAAAAAATTGCAAGTAATGCTTTACAAACTACTTCTTTCAATGCTTCATAAGTATCCGTTAATGTATTTTTACTGCTTTTTTAGAAGTTATTCTGAACAACTTCAAAAAATCACTTCTTTCATTGCTTGCAAAGTATCCGTTAGTATATTTTTACAGCTTGTTTAGAATTACTTCTAAACAACATCCAAAAAATCACTTAGGTATTGCTTCTAAAGAGTAATTGCTTTAAAAGTGATCAAAAAAAGTGATTTTGGTATTATTTGGCATTTCCAAACAGGACCCTCTGTTTGGAAATGCCAAATAATACCAAAATCACTTTTTTTGATCACTTTTAAAGCTTCAATTCCCGGCGGGGCCAATATTTTCTTATTTTTTTTTATTCTATAAATTTTTTTTTAATATTTATAATTAATTTGTTTAAATTCAATATTTTTATTTAATTTTTAAATATATGTATATATAGAAAAAATGGTGAGAAATTGCTTTTTATGCACCTGTAAATATAATACTGAAAACAATATTTAATTGGGGTGCATCTTTTCCACTTCTTTACTAATGCGGCAAATAGACTATGCAAGTCACTTGCACAATAACGATTTTGTTCAAGTCACCTTACTCGCTACACACCATTCAAGTAAACTGTGCAATATTCATTTTAATTCACACGTAGCAGCAGAAACATGTAGCGGATTGTTATTTCTATGAGGCAATATTAGCCTTTAAAAGCTTTATTTTACACTTTGTGCAGGCCAAAATACCTGAAATTCGTTGGTGATGTCAATAAATTTATATTAACATTTTTTACTTTACGTTTATTAATATTTTTAATTTTTTTATCCGTATTTATGATGTTCACGCTTCAAAAATTACTGCTGAACTGTGCTAATTTCCGCATACACCGCGCAAATGACTTGTACAAGTTCTAAAATATTGCGTAAAAATCAAAATCGTTTTGATTTTTACTCAAGTCTAAAAATATACTTGTACAAGTACACAAACCAGGCCACACACTGTTCAACTGACCTGCACAAACTCATTATTGTGCAAGTAACTTGAATAGTCTATAGGCCGCATAAGTACTTTTATTGAAGAGAATAAGGAACAATAACTCGCAGTAACCAAGTGGTGTTTTTATGCCAGTCAACTTTCATATCAAAGAATAGCTCAGCGGTAGAGAGCGAGACTAGCAATCGTGAAGTCGCAAGTTCGATACCCGGTGGCGGCAATAAAAAACTTCTGTAATATAAAAAAAATATAATTTTTTATGAAGATTTTTTTTTAAACTTTTAATTGGTGAAAAAGAGCTTCCTTTGCACTCGTTCAAAAAGTACTGAAAAATGTTGAAATGGGAGTACTCCTCTCCTATGATAACTCAATGTTAAAATCATTAGTGTTTATGTTAAAAAAGGAGTACATCTACATCAGGACTGGCAAAACTATGATACGCGTGTCAGTAGTGGCACGCGAGTGGATTTTAGGTGGCACGCGACATTTTGTTGGATATTTACAAAAAATCTTAACTATTAGAAGACCGGCAAAAAATTCAGTTAAATGTTAAATTTCGTAACAAAAATGTGTGATTTAACTCCATAATGGTGAAATTTTTCGTAGAGCTTGTAAATCGTCTATTAAAATAAATAAAAATCTGTATTGCCACCATATTTTGTTTAAAAAAATATGGATAATAAAGAACTCGCAAATTCGATTATCATAAAATTCTGGGAAAATTTATAAATTTCTAGATTGAAAGAAGATTAAATGTTTCGATGAAAACATGCCTCATAATATGAGAAATAAAAAGTACCAGAAAATTGCACAAAAATGGAAAAAAAAAACTTTTAATAAAATTGTATCTAAAAACTTAAGTTTTTTTTAAGGGAAAATAGGTGTTACGAAATAACGCTCAATGAAATAAAGGCTGAAAATAAGTTTCATAATGAAATAACCCCCTTTGTTGGAATTTGAAATTGTGTTTTGATAGTGTTTGGCAGAGACATTTCATCTGAAATAGAAATTTCTCTGTTCAAATCCATAATATTCGCTTTTTATTAATTATTATCATGATAAAAACCGTGCGATTTATTTTAACAAAATCAAATTTTTGCCCGAAGCACACTTTTGAACTAGTTTCTTACGTACTTAAATAACAGATGGCGCCCAATAATTTAACTTTTTTTTAACAAAATGAAATATCCACCAAAAATGGAATAACCCCCCAAGAAAAAAGCAATAATGTTCAAACTGTTTTAATTTTATTTCATTGGGGATTTTTTCATAAAGAAATAATTTCAATATTTAAAGATTAAATAAACCCCCAAAAATTGAATTACCGTCAAATATTTTTACGTCATTTCTTGGATGTTATTTAATTTTTCCCTTTGGGGTTATTTCATGGGGGTTATCCGTAGCGCTGATAAATATGTACATCTGCGATGATGTTTTTAAGAGAAATTTTTAAAAAGGAAAATTAAGATGGCACGCGAGAAATTTTTACAAAAAAAAATTCTCCGTTTCTGGCACGCAGCGAAAAAAGGCTTGTCACCCCTGATCTAGATCATCAATTGTAGTGCTTTTTCTACTGCTTCGGCATTTCTTTTTTTGCTGGTAAGTAGACTAAAAATAGCAAAAAACCATTATATCTAAAAATTTTTGTTGTTTTTAAGCTAAATTAAAATAAATGCAAATAGCAGTCTATCCTGCTAAAATCAGCCGAAATAATTGCTATAAAAATGTAAACTGCTGTTTTCAAAAGCAACGATTTTTATTTTTATTAAAAAGAAATCAAAAAAAAAAAATTTGAAAATTTTATTGTGATTTTTTTTAGTTTACTAATTATTTAGTAAAATTTTTTGCTGATTTTAAAATTTAACTTCTATTAAAAATTTAACTCAAATATACCTAAAATTTTGTATATTTAACAGTTTTATTTTTGCTGTTCCTTACTTATTAATATATGTGACAGCGCATAGAGAAAGGGACCTAAGGGTAAAAAAATCAATTTTTTTTTTGTGGACAACATCTGAGCATCGAATGAGACCGATCCCATGCTCTCCTGACCTTAGGTCCCTTTCTATTTTGCGCGTCACATATAGGAAAAATAATTTGCTAATTTCAGCAGTTTTTTCTGCCAGGTAATTTTTAGCAAATTTTTAGTAGTTTTAATTATTAGTGTAAATACACTGTTTCTAATTCCGAAACCCGTTTTTTCATTTCTGGTTTCATATCTAAGATATCCATTCATTATCGATTTTGCTCCATATCTGCAATTTAAATATTTTGTAAGCAGTACAAACAGTAAGCGCATGCATCACTGTTTGGCATATACAGCAAATTTTTGCATACAAAAATAAGAAAAAAAATACTTTTTTATTGCTTTACTGCATTTGGCATATGCAGCAAATTTGGAATACAAAATTAAAATAACGATTTCATTATTGCTTTGCTGCATTATCAAAACAACCAATGCAGATTAATTTTTTTTTTCAAAATACAACAATGGTGAAACTTAAAATAAATATTTTTCATGTATATTTAAAAAAAAAAATTTATGTAAACCTTCTTTTGGTCGTTTATCACTATATCGACTTTTTGGCACATAGGTCAAACCAATAATAAGCTGACGACATGTATATGGAATCTTCATTTCCCATATAAGACAAATCGACTCCATTTTTTAAATCTTGGCAAAATTAATATTAAATAGTACTTAGTGCCTAAAATTAGGCCTTAACAATATAATAATTTTAATAAAATAAAATTCAGCAAATTCAGATAATCACTCGATTAGCAACAAGTGCGGTTGTTGGCACAAATTTTTTTCTGAGTGTAGGTGCTTTGCTCTAACAAAATACAATTTTCTATCTAGTGTAGATTTTTGGATAATAATAAATTCGTTGCCATCTGTGTGTAGTGTGTGTTCATAATAAACCGTTAAAAGAGCAAACAGCTGATGATAATGATGTTGTTTAGTTTCAACCAAGATAATCACCAAGAAAAACATAAAAATAATTTCAGCATATTCAGCCTTAATTGTTGACTCCACAAAATAATTATCATATTTTTTTGTTCTTTAGTTGAATATTTAAAGAACTTTTTATTTAAATTGTGTTTAATAAATTTATATGTAAATTTACTTAAATCTGTTTTGACTTAATAAAATTAACATAAAAAAAATTTTTAGAGGAAATCTCAGTTAAATTACTAAATAAGTATTTGCTAGTACATCTCTTACTAGTGCTGGTAAATTCGGTTACTACTCGATATTTTTGATTTGAATACTGGATACTACTCGATATATTTAACGGTTTTTAAATTTGAAATTTTTTAAAATTTTTTGGTAACATTCGTTTAAAATGTTTATGGTAATTCAATATTTAAATTTATAAACATATTTTTAAACTTTGTCACCAACTATTCATTGCGTTTTTCATAGTTTTTTAACATATTATTTTAAATATTTTACTTTTGATTTTTTTCTTTAGGAGAGTTGTAATTTTGTGACAAATATTTTAGCAGAGTTACATTTTTGTGGTAAATATTTTAGCGGAGTCACATGTTTATATATTTTTTCTGTCCAAAATGCAACTCTGAAAATATCGAGTAGTAATTTTGAGAATCGAGTACCCAAAAAAAAGACAAACATTCGATACTCAATACCCACTACTCATAATTTTACCAGCACTATCTCTTACACAAATACACTTCATATATTTGCGAGTTAGTGTATGTGTATTTTTTCGCATTCTTCATTTTCTTTACTGTCATTGTTACTGCCTGTTTTTGTCTTCTCTAAAATTGACAGAAAAAAACATTAAACGTTTCTTTAAGGATATTTACATATAAATATTTAGTATCAAGTAATTTTTTGAAAGTGTGTGTGTAGGATAGAGGGGGATCCTTCGTCACTTTTTTTTCAAAGCACTGTAATTTCTTAACCAATAATTATTTTCCAAAAATTACTTTTAAATTTAAGATATATATATCTTAACTTTAATTTTTATAATTTGTTTTCTTATTATTTGCATGTTGTCTATTACTTTTTAAATTGCTTTGCTTGGGAGGCATTCGCCAAAGGAACTGGATACAATTTCAACAAAAATAAAAATTAGTTTTTGCAGCAAAATCAATATTTTTATGATTGAAATAAATAATCTAGCATAAGTTCTTTAAGATATGTGATTCCTTTTAATCAATAAATCTCCACTATATTAAAAAAAAAATTAATAAAACTATAATAAAATGGCTCTTCAAAATAGCACAAATTAAAAATATTAATATATTGTAATTTTGAAAATGAATACCATTGTCCTAATTTATTATTAAACATATTTTTTGTATATATGTATGTAGATAAGTCTTTATAGATCATTTTAGGCAGTGATGCGTCAACTCTTAGTAGCTCCAAGAGTCATCTGGTGAATGTGCCCCTGAACCAACCACTAACATAAAATTAAATTGTTTTTCACACTTTTGAAGCATCTTTTAAAATTAAATTATTATTAACTCTACTATTTTCTTGAGCTTAAGGTTTGGTTTTTATTTATAAAAAGTTTTTTATTTTCGATATTTCGCTACTCCAATGTGTAGTATCTTCAGGAAATAACAATTAAATGAACAAATTATAAACAATTTTAAAGTTTGAAAAAATTTGAAACTTTAAAATTGTTTATAATTTGTTCATTTAATTGTTATTTCCTGAAGATGCTACACATTGGAGTAGCGAAATATCGAAAATAAAAAACTTTTTATAAATAAAAACCAAACCTTAAGCTCAAGAAAATAGTAGAGTTAAAAATTCAAAAAGAAGGTTAAATAAACGAAAAGAAATTAAATTATTATTATAATTCGAAAGCTTAGGGTTGTAGTTATATCATAATGAAAAATTATTTTTGTATCACACGATTTGCGGAATTTATAGCAAAATATAGTTGCTTCCTATTATTCTTTTGGCACCCCTAAAACTCAAAAACCTGTTTCTGCGACCGCATTTAAGCTAAATTCGTCAAAGTGGGTATCAGTGAAAGGTAAATAAAAATGCACAAAACAAATGTTTTCCAATTTTGTTTCTTCCTTAACATCGAAGAAAAATGGGATTGGTATATGAGCCCCACTGGCGAAGTATCTCCCCTATACCCTATTTGTCTATCTTACATACTTATTCTATCCCAGCAAGCATGGCAATGCGAAGAAGACTTCTCGATCATATCGCCTGGAGGAAAACAATTTATTGCCGGCAATAACAATTTCGTATTGCGTAATTTCCTCCGTCGGTATCAATTGTTACACGAAAACATTACTTCCAGGCAATTCTCCAGGAAGATAATTCGCGATATTTTAAGACATTTATTATCGCCAGGAAGATAAAGACAATTTTTAGGGGCAAATTAACGTCATTTATTATTGAAGATGAAAAGAAGATATTACAGCAACATCTTTTTGGCAACATCCCTGCAAAGATTTGAAACTAATATTTGGATCCGAAAATGGGTTGAAATGGACTTTGATCAAAATTCGCCAATAAAATGATAATAAATTAGAAAAGCGGTAGGAAATTTTGATTTTCAAAAATTTGTCTATAAAATGATAAAAACTTAGAAAAACGGGTTGAAATTTTGATTTTACCTTATGTTGGATGTATTAAAGAGAAAATCGGAAATGTTGTCCAAATATCGACCGATCCTATCTATAAGCAATAGGCTTTGTCCATCGGCCCGAGTCAGTGTACCAAATTTCATTAAAGTATCTTCGTATTTGCGACCTGTAGCGTGCGAAAAATAATATTTTTGGGGGACCTTTATACGAGCAATACCCATGAACCGATTCTAAACAAAATCAACACACTTTGTCCACGGGCCTATGTGAATCAGTGTACCAAATTTCATTAAAATATCGTCATATTTACAACCTGTAGCATGCGAACAAGCCAAAAATATAAACTTTTTTCCAAAAAAAAAAAAATTGTCTAAATTATTTTCTAATACATATTTGATACACATTAACCCTTAAATACATGGTGTAGCCATTTGGCAACATACCGGTTATTTAATAAAAAAAAACCCACTTGATGCACAAAACTGAATTTTTGGGCATTAGGGGCCGCTTGTGTACATAGTGTTCCTATAGTTTAGCGATGAATTTTTAAACAGTTAGAGTAAAAACCTTGGTTTTGCTCTGTATATTTGTGATAAATCTAAAACACGCGTTTTTTTACAAAAAGTAATATTCAAAAATATTTGTTTAAATATTTAAAGTGGTATTCTAGCAATAAAATTCATTTTGACGACAATAAATGTATAAATTATAGTTTATAGAATTTTTTTTTATACGCGTTAAAATAATCACAATTTAGCTATTTGGGAAAAAACCATATTTTTCAATAAAAATCACATTTTTTTTAAAATAATTTTTGTTTTTGGTATTTTTCTTGAAATGTACACGCCTTTAGAAATCATATATACAAAGATGGTTAAAATCGAAGAGATCATGCATTTAAGGGTTAATTTGTTAATAAATAGTCTTTCGAGGAAAAATATTCCAAAATTGATGGATTAGCCTTCATTCCGAAAATGGGAACGAAACAGATTTGGGAGAGTTACACGTTTATTTATATCAAATTGCCCATGTAGTAATATTAGATTAAGATATGGGAATTTGTTATGTTTATATTGGCCAAAAACAAATGATTTTTAATACCTTAAAAATATATATTTTATCAGAAAACATCTGATTTTAGGCATTCATTTCGAAAAAGTCCCTGCCGAGAAAACACAATTTCTATTCGTTATTTTCATGCATAATTCTTGTGATATTATACATTTTTATATGAGCAATTTTTAGAGCATTTGTAACTAGTTCTTCATCACTAGCTCTTACAACACACAAAAGGTGAAATTAAAATGCTAAATATGACTCCTTTGCGTGGGTTCTAGAATTAGTTGCACCATTATAAGTTCCAAGGATATACTATTATAGAATATGTAAATAGTTACTTGCTGAGAAGTAGTTCTGAAACTAGTAATTTAAGATCGGGTTCCAAGAGTTTTCCGGAGTATGTTTAAAACTAAAGCCGACTTTAAATTTAAAATACTCTTTTATAGTAAAAACCATAAAAATGTATATGAGAAACAAATTCCTGAAAATAGCAAAATTTACGGGGCGGAAAAAATCGGCTATGAAAAAAAAACAACATAATTAATGTGCTGGTCATTGGATCATGTATGCAGATGTTCTTTTTCAGAGTTAGTTTTGCACACCGTGATTTCTTTTTAGCGATATCACCTTTTTATTTTTCAGTTGATAAATTCATCATATCGCCGATTTATCTTTCTGCAAGTGTTGCTTTCGGGTAGCAGCTGCGAAATTATTATTACCGGCAATAAATGTTTACTTTCAGGCGATATGTTCGGGGAATCTTATTCGCATTGCCATGCTTGCTGGGATATCTTACGAATGTTTAGAGGGACATGTTTATTTTCGATATAAATATATATGTTTCTGTGTAAGTGTTTTTATATTTGAGTAATTTATATAATTAACTTAATAAAGTGTGAAAAATAATTGAATTTTAATTGTTAGTTTTCGAAAAATATATTCATTACTATAAAATGTTGGCATGGGTAATTAAATTTAAACACTTAAAGTACTTCAAGTGTTTAAAGTAATCCAAGTGTCTGGAAAGAGACATTTTTAATTGTAAAAAGAATTTAGCAGAGTTAAATAATTTTACAATAGACACAAGAGAGAACTTAACTACAGTTATACAATAAATGTTTAATTTTTTGGACATCGCGAACAAAAGTAATTAAGCGAGTAATTAGTCTGGTAAGTAGCGAAACCCTATTGTGTGCTACTTACTCGGTAATATCTGTTTTTGCTGGGAATGTTTAAGTTCTTACCAATAATCTTACGATGCGGAAGGGACGTCCAAATCTTTATGATACCAAAGGTAACAGAGGAAATAAAGACGTATTGTCGGTAAGTGAACAAAACCTCTAACAAAAGGGCAGTATGAGGACACTAGCCACCATGTGGCGTTTATCATAAGATACTCCAAACTCACGATAAGTGAAGCAGACGAGAACAACTCGTGTTTCGAGTATGCAACAATTAGTAAAACCAGGATCTAGTGTTGCTACTTATTTGTCCCCGAACTTGGTCTTTGGACATTTATAGCAGCAATATCAAGCCTCTATTAGAACCTTCAAATACAAAAACAATAATTAAAATATAAACAAAATTTTAGTTCTATTTGAGTTATATTTTAGTTACGACCAAATTTTTCAATATATTCGTAGGCAGAAAACAGCAAACAAAAAACTGTTTTTTCTACAAAAATGTTGTTATATTCAAGTTTAATTTAGTTAAATGCAACTAACAGTCTATCCTGCTGCAGTCAACATATATATATACTAAAAAAAATAACAGGCTTTTGATTTCAAAAGGGTACACTGTTAGCTGAACAGAAAAATTTGTTACTTTAACAAAATGTATTCCTGTTTTTTGGCTAAAAATAAAATTTGTTGATTTTAAAACATTTTTTTGTTAAATTTAACAAATCTAAATTTAAGTAAGAATTTAGTAAAACTACAGTTTTATTTGTAATTATACAGAGTCGTAAAATTATTTCAAATTAAGGTCTCGGGACCCTCCCCGGGCCATACATGGGACTAATTAATTAGGTGGACTAATTAATTGATGATTTCATTACCATTACATTGATATCAATTGTAATGAAATTATTTTCATTACCATTTTTTTAATTAATGGTAATGATTCTAAAATTTAATTTCATTGATCCATTGATAATGAATAAATTAAAAAAAAATAATTGCCATTGACAGAAAAACGTAAAAATGGAGTAAAACTCGCTGAAATCGAAGATGGAATATGCTCATTCAGGCTCATGCTCATTTGAAATTAAATATTACTTTCCATTCCATTGTTATTTGTATCGAGGTAAAGTTTAACGGAATTAAATGGATCCTCCTTAATAAATTACGTTTTATAAATTCCCTGACCAAACCAGTTGTTCGTTTTCATTTGTCTGAATTTTTTTGTAACAAATGGTTTTTAATCAATTGTAATTAGTTTTTTTATACATTAGTGTAATTTCATTACCATTAGTAATGATTTTTCTAATGAAAAATATTTCATTACCATTAAATGGTAATGACATTTTTTTCATTGTCATTAGTATGAACTAATGGTAATGAAAATTCAATGGTAATGAAAAATTCCCATGTATGCCCCTGGCCTATTCCATACCATTTAAAGTCATGTAAGGGCACTCCTATGGCACAAACATTTTATCCGTTTTGCTCTATCTCGCTTAATTTTCGAGATATGGGTCATTTTATGAAGTTGACAATTTTTATTGAAAATTTCCGAAGGTCCAAGGCCCCGTCAAGGTCAATTTTTGGATAGAGATAACCCCTTTCGCTGAGGTATTATATGGTCGAAATCTTTATCAATTTTGCTCTATCTCTTAGGGACATTTTAAAAAATCGGGAGGGAAAGAAATAGCGCCACCTTTAAAACTTCGGATAATAACAGGAACATGAAAATATTACATTTTAACAATAAATTTTTTAAAATTTAACAAATGGGTTCTTAAAAATAAGTTTTAAATAATTTTGAAAATTAACACTCAAAATTAGTTAAAGTACTGAAGATTCTTAGTACATTGTGTTAAATGTAGATAACTAAAATCTTTGCTTAAATCAGTGTTTCAACTAAAAATTTGTTAAAAATTAGTCAAATCGATTTGAAACCGGTTTGACAGATTTTTCTACTGACGTATTAATTTAAGTGTATTAGTTCCGTAACAGTCACTTTCTCGTCAGTTCTGTAACATTTTCTTTTGCGTAAGTCCTGTAACAGGTTTTATTGTGATACTTCACAAGGTGCAATTGACTCCCTCCTAGGACAATCCCATATAAAATTGATCGTTCCTTTTCATATAAATAAAAGGGAACGGTTACATCACGAGACATTTCTCCTTTCCTAAGTATAAATATCAGAGTTTTTCAAAATGTATGTCGCTTACATTAAAATAGATTTTTAAATTTTTAAATGGTTGCCTAAATCGTACCGGTATAGACTGGAATAAGTGATTACGAAGGAAGTACTGAAATAATATTTTATTAAATTCACAATAATATAATATTAAATTCACTAGTTAGCTAAAATAAGTACATAGTACTTGTATGGAGTGAAATAAGTCGTTACACATTAGTACGTATTTCATTGGTTACATATAGGGAATAAAATAAGACGTTACCAGTAATGACTTTGTTTAAAAGTACACCGATCCGAGCAATGTAATTAGATTATAAATTTTTATTAGTTAAATCGTACTTTCGCATAATAAGTATAATAAGTATTTATATTGTGGGCGCTGTAGTGTAATGGTTAGCGCGTTGGACTGTTACACGTGAGGTTGCGGGTTCGAGCCCCAACCAAGACAACATCAATTTATGAAAAATAGTAATATGTATGAGTTTTTTCTATACCTCATACATATCGCAGCGTCCTCCGTCGGTGTTCCCATAGCACTTAACCCCACCGAAGTAAAATAATATAATAGGGCTATGAACTAAAAAGCTTCAACAAAGTTCACCAACTCACCATCAGATGGCGCGCAACAACTGTTCTAAAAAAAATTCAATATCTCGCCCAATATTCGTGTTGCCATATTTGAAGCCCTTCATCTTTCACCACCTTTCACTTCTTCTCTATCGCTTTCCAAAGCAAGCAACACGTTAATTAAAAGGAAGAATTTCCTGAGTGTTGCTTCTCTTTCAAAAAAAAAAAAAAAAAAAAACAAAATACTAATAACTTATTATTTTTACCCTTATTAATAACTTATTATATAACACAATATCAGTAATATATTATTTTAAAGCTTCCAAATAAGTAGTGATATATCTATATATCGGTAACTCATTATTTCATACCTCCCACATAAATACTGATATATCACAATATTAGTAACGTATTACTTTAGGTTTCTAAGTAAAACCTAGGGTAAAGGGGTATCCATTGCCAGGCAATGGGTGAAAAAGGTCCAACCCATTACCAAGGTTGTGCTGGGTACTTTGCATTGTTATGAAATTTTGGCAGATAATAGAATGATCGTAAATTATCGATTTTCATCTGCAAAAGAAAATCGATTTCAAAATCGGTTGCTTTTTGAAAAAGTTTACAAATCTGAGGGTCAATTCTGTTACTTTTTAACGACAAAATTCGGTAGTTAAATTGACAAGTTTTCGTAGTAAACTGACAACTTAACTACCGAATTTTGTCGTTAAAAAGTTAGAGAATCCCACTACTGATATTTAAAATAAATATAAAAAATTTCAAGACCTTGGCAAAGTGGCTCCTGATTACGAAGTTTTTCTTTAAGAATTATGTTATGTCCCAGAAGCTTTAAATTTTTCTAAAGAAAATATAATTTTTTTTTTATAAACAAAGTCATCTTGGGGCCCCGTCCCAAAGAAATTACTGTGTACGGTCCTGCTAGATGCATAAAATTTATTTGCAAATCTCTCAAAGTCTTCACATTTTTTATTCTATTAATTAGTTTTTCAAAAAAATTTAATTCAACATGTATGATTAATTGGGGATCTAAATAATAAATTATAAAAACAAACAACAGGCTACAAGTTAAAAACAATTTAAATTTAAAGTTAAAAAAACAACAAAAACAACGATTGTTGTTCTAACACCATAAAAACAAGTACATTTTCTGTTAAAAGGTTGTATTGAAACAAATTATAAAAACATTTACAATATGACAGCTGGGTATATAGAGACGCCATCCACCTTTTAATTTTGCTTTAAGTTGTTTGTTTACATAGTTGACCTTAGCACTTCAGCTAGAGCTGTAACAACAACAACAACAACAACATCCGAAATAGCAGCAACAATAAAATAAGCCACCTGCTAGGTTATGCTAAGCTTTAGAGAATCTTTGATTGATGTTTCTTTAACATCTTAACACAAAATGAATACAAAGAGTTACCTACATACTTACTCATTGTTGTTGTTAGTGTTGTTTCTGGCTGATGAAATTTACATAAATAAAATCCTGAGATCATTAACATGCAACATAACAAATTTGTTAAATGCCAGCAAAGTTTTGCAAGGAATGCAAAAATAAACAAATGAAATACTTCTGGGGAGTCTTAAATGATAAATGGCTGCAAACATATTGAAGAAACTACATAAGTTAATTGTATTGAAATTGGAAAGCTTAAATTTGAACTAATTGACCTGATTCTACACAGAGAGAATAGGCAACCAAATTTGGGGCCAGTTAAATGATACATTTAAAATAATAGGTTAGTGGAGGAAGTAATAGAATGGTTGGTGCTTGGATTTTGCTATTTTTCTCCGTTTATATATAAAATATTCTTTAATGAAATATCGATTCGTAGTTCAAGTAAAAATGACAAGGAATATGAGTAACAAAAAGGGCGAAATTGTGTTAACTTCCAAATTTTTAGTGGCGTCATATACTGAGTGATAACTGAGAGTTGATTTATTTGTTGAAAATTAATAAATATATTTTGTACCATTAGTTAAAAAAAAACCTTCAAAATTAACAGTCACAATTAGTGTTAGTATTAAGGAGTATGTGAACAAAATAATTTGTAAAAATTAGTTGAATTAAGTTTATGCCCTTCAACGACAAAACTCGCTTCGATCGTTTCTGTTTACATATGTTGTGGTTTATATTAGCTACCACTGTTAAATAATACTCAAAATAATTCTGTAACTGCTACAACAAACACAGCTGCCGTTAAGTGTGCATTAGACCGTACCTCAAAAAAAGTTCGCCCTACACCCTCCAATATGAAGTATTTTTGAAACCTCCTTGCAAAAATACTTCATATTGGAGGGTGCGCACTTTTTTTTTTGCCTGTAAGGTGGTACGCTCTAGTGTGCATTTAGCAGCATTCTTTCCATGGCATTACCTCTTTAATTTCGAAAATGATGATCGTTCAAACGATTCCACTATCGTATCATTATGAAGACGATAGCAAAACAGCTGATGGGATTCACCGTTGCCAACTTTTTCACTAAAAATATCGCAATATCAAACTAAAAAATGCTAGAAATATAAAAAACTTAAAAAATTTTGCAATAAATCACTAAATTTCACGAACTTTTCAAATTCTATTTAAAAATTTCTAAAACTAGCTATATTTTTCGAATTTTTTAAAAAATTTCTTAAAAAGTTAGCAACAAATCGCTAAAATTGTCGAACTTTCCAAACAATCTCTAGTTTCCCCGCTAATGGCTAATCCATTTAAATATCCCTTTAAATCCCTTTAAATATCGCTAGATTTGACGAGAAAATAGCTAAATTGGCAACAGTGAATCCCATAACGTTTTGTTTTGTTTACATTTTGTGAGGAATGTGTTTTTTTACTACTGATTATTTTTATAAAATTGTGCTAATTAATTAATTTGAAAATCGCGGTGGGTCTCATACTAAAGGGTAAATTTTAACTTCACTATTAAAAGAAAATGTTAAAAAATGAAAGGGTGTTTTTTAAGCCCGATAGGACTTTAAATTGTAAAAAATAACACAAAAAATTTAATTTTAATTCAAAAATTTTTTTTATTCCAAAGGTCAATACATGGTATTAACATTTGATTTCGGGCATATGGCCGTTCTTGACGAAGCGCATTCTGGACGTCCAATTTTGGGACACTTTTTCGAGCACTTCTGGCCGTATGTCACGAATAATACGAACAATATTGTCTTCCAAGGCATCAATAGTTGCTGGTTTATTAGCATAAACCAGTGACTTCACGTGGTCCCACAGCAAATAATCGACAGGTGACAAATTGCACGACCTTGGAGGCCAATCGACAGGTCCATTTCTCAAAATCTACTTATCGCCAAATTTTGATTGCAATAAGTCGATATTTGCGATTTAAAAAGGGACCCCTATCTTTGGCAACAAAAAAAAAATTCTGCTGTATTTATCGAAAAACTTCCTTAGAAAAGTTTAATAATTTTTTGCGATCTTTAATTTTCTGACATTAGAGTAATACATTAGGATAGTAGCAACTGAGATTTGGTGGATAAATACTAGAACGGGATACTTGAGGTCAATGGCCCGTAGAGCAGAACATTGGTCCCCTCGAGCGGAAAATATCGATGTATCATACATTAAGATCCGACTGTAAATACCAAAGATATAACGAAAAATGTGAAATGGCGACCCCTATGTTCGGCCTTAAAAATTTTTTTTTAAAACCTCCTTGAAAAAATAATTTATATTGGACGGTGTACGGCAAACTTTTTTTTGAGGTACGGTCTAGTGAATATCCTTCGAGGTGTCGTGCTTTGGGTGATTGCAATTCCAATATCACCTTCTTAAACTTTTTTAAAGTATCCTTCCATATCATGCGAAGGTCATTCAACTGGATCTGGGTGTAAAAGCTATAACCTTTTCCCATCTTTCTGGCAACATATGTATGTACTCTGCGTCAAAAGAACTGTCCAGTTTTTGAGGCCAAGAACGAATTAAGCCAATTTCGGATACCCTATTCTGAAGTGAAGTGAATTCCAGTGAGAGCGTTCTGCATCGATCGAAATAAATGGTGGTCGGACGGGCCAAGGTCTGGACTATAAGGCGGTTGAGGCAAAACTTCCCAAACACTTTTCTCTAAATTGTTTTTCACCGGTCTTGCAACATATGGCCGAGCGTTTTCATGATGGAATATTACGGCTTCATATCTGGTCGTATATTCTGGTAATTTTTTGGCCAATGCTCGCTTCAAATAAATCAATTGTGTTCCGTACAGGTCCCCTGTGATCGTCTGGCCCGGTTTTAGCAGCTCATAATAGATGGGACCCTTCTGGTTCCACCAAATACTTGCTTCGGCGTTAATTTGGCTGGTTGGCCGGGCGTCACATACGATTTTTGCACTTCGGGTTGCCGTAATGGATGCTTTTTTGATTGCCAGTAATGATTCCATGAGAAAATCGTTGTGCTTCAGCTGCAATTTTTCCAAATTGAAGAAGTAAAGTAAAACTTGCCGCAAATGATGCTTTGTTGGCAAAAAAAAAACTTCCTAGTTTACACTATTTCGTTCAATGACTAAGTGAGAATAAATGAGAGATGTTTACCCTCCAAAATGCCATATAAGTTATCAAAGACACAAACCATTTATAAAAAATACGCAATCTGTTGTGAATCCCGTATTTTTAAGATTATACACCCAATAAGCAGTGTACCGTTCAAATCTTTCGAGTGCGTGCCGTTTGTAAGTCACCTTCTTAAATACCTTTTAAGTGTATCCTGCCGTATCCTGCGAAGGGTCGTAATGCAGTTTTCCCCAAGGAAGTGTGCCGTTCGTAGGTCAAATCCTCTGGTAGTCCTGTGGACGACCTATGAATATCCTTAGAATTCTGGAGAGTGCGCAGTACTTAGATCACATCCTTTGAGCATCTCGGAACGTTGATTTAGTATCGAAGGGCGCTATTTTTGTCCGTATAGATCACCGTTAATGCCGTGTAAAGCAAATGGAGGCGAACCGTATCTCTCTCTTCTTTCCTAGAAAAAGTATATTGAAGCAAATATCGGATTGGATTTAGGTCCAAATCTTGTCCGATTTTATTTAAATTTTAAGGCATGATTAACTCTTCTCTATAATATTCACAACCCAAAAATACAACGAAATATCTACGGCTTTGTGCATCTAAATACAAATTAAATATAACGTTTTTATGGCAGGTCTAAATGTGGTCCGATTGAAATAAATTTTAAGATATGCATAATTATTCTTTATAGCATTCGCAACCCAAATAACAATAAGATATCTATGGTTTTGTGTATCTACTTAAGTAACATTTAAGTACAATTCAAAAAGGACCTTTGTATTGGTGGAACGTCTAAATATGGACCGATTATAACCAATTACCCCAACCGAATTTATTTGTTACAACCCGAAGCATAATCACTACTGAATCATCCTATAAGAATTTTATTTATTTTAATAAAATTTTAGATACTTAAAAATGTTTAACTAAAAACTAGATCTAGTCTGATTTGCAAATTAATAATGTGTTTATAACTTTGAAAAAATGTTTATTCTTCTTCTTAACCTCAAACCTACTCAATAAAAACTTGTTTATTTTAACAAATTTAATTTAGGCAAATATAAATTATTTCTATTAAATTCCTGAGAAATAGTTTTAAGTGTGGAAATACTCCCACTTCTTTCGGTGGCCAACCAGGATATTACAAGAAAGCCTTTATATAGAAAACAATTCATTCGTTATTTTATTCTTTATTATAAAAAAACTTTGTGAAATGTTTTCTGAACAGGATATATTTTTTTTCACAATCTGACATTTATTTACTTACTTCCATGTCATCATCTCATACCACTGCTTATATTTCCTTTTAAATAATTTTGTTTTAACAATCATAACTATATTTTTTTTATACATTGTTCTCTCTTATAAAAAAGATTTAAAAAGAAAATCAATTTCCTTTCCATAACATGAGCCAATGTCAATATAACTACTACTTGATTTTGAAATTGTATACATTTGCTTTTAAATGTGTATAGTTATTATTATATCGATGATGACACCTAACAAGGATATTTTACTTGATACTATTTAGTGGGTAATAGTGCAAATTTTTCTTCTGCGTCTTTTATAATATAACAACATTACACTACCACTAAAGTGACACAGCATGTATTCTGATATTTTAGCACACACACACACACATAGTGTTTGCGGCAGTTTATAATGTTGTTGTATGAGTAAGTAGAAAAATTGATTTCATCTTTTGTGTGGTGGCTATGCAAGTGTGTGTTGGTATTGGTGTCTTTACGTTTGCATTGTGGTTAAATCAAGTAGTCTTTTTTATTGTTATTAGATTTTATTTTTTTAATGGCATCCTGCCAATGTGATGATGTTGTAAGTTCAAGATCTAAATTTAGAATATATGATGTTTTATTTATTGATTTTTGTTTTTCAAACAATCTCCTTTTATAGCAGGAAAAAGGTAATGTTTTAGAAAGGTGGAATGTTTTCAGTAGTATTTCGCCTGAATGTAGGCAACTTTTATAAAATATTGAGAAATGTTCCGCAAAGATATTCTCTGTTATTTAAAATTTAGAAAATTTAAGAAATACATATATCTAGGAACACTACTCCCACCTTCTTAAGCTTTTTAACATATTTTTGTGGAATTAAGGCAATAAAACGTGTATAAAACAAGATAAATTGTTATATTAATTCGATATTAAGTTTAACCCCCTAAATACCCGAGATGGCCGATAATCATAGACCTTCCAACCTTAAGGTAGAATTAGCTATACGTGGAGGTAACGTGACGAGTCTACTTAAGGAAAATCTAATGAGTTAAAAGTGCATAGCTGACAGTGTATTTCTTTTTTACTCATTATTTTAGATTGAATCAGCTGATTCGTCACGTTACGTTACGTATGGCTAAATAAGCCTTTAGAATATTTTTCTCTACAAAATATCCAAATTTAATTTAAATCATTGTGGGCGCTGTGGTGTAATGGTTAGCGCTTTCGACTGTTACACGTGAGGTTGCGTGTTCGAGCCCCAACCAAGGCAACATCAAATTATGAAAAATAGCAATATGTATGAGTTGTTTTCTATCCCTCATACATATCACAGCGTCCTCCTTCGGTGTTCCCATAGCACTTAACCCCACCAGATGGCGCGCAACGACTGTTCTAAAATTCAATATCTCGCGCAATTACAGTGTGGCCATATTTGGAGCCCTTCTTCTTTCATTTCTTCTCTAACCCCTTTCCAAAGGAAGCAACACGTTAATTAATAGGAAGAATTTCCTGAGTGTTGTTTAGTGCTGGTAAATTCGGTTCCTTTTCAATACTCGATATTTTTGATTTGGATACTCGATACTACTCGATACTTTTAACGGCTTTTAAATTTGAAATTTTTTAAAATTTTTTGGTAAAATTCTTTGAAAATGTTTATGGTAATTTAATATTTAAATTTATAAACATATTTTTAAATTTTTTCACCAACTATCATTGCGTTTTTCATAGTTTTTTAACATATTATTTTAAATATTTTACTTCTGATTTTTTTCTTTTAGCAGAGTTGTAATTTTATGAAAAATATTTTAGCAGAGTCACATTTTTGTGGTAAATATTTTAGCGGTGTTACATTTTTATATATTTTGTCTGTCCAAAATGCAACTCTGAAAATATTGAGTAGTAGTTTTGAATATCGAGTACCCAAAAAAAAGACAAATACTCGATTCTCGATTCTCCCACTACTCATATTTTTACCAGCACTAGTGTTGTTCTCTTTATTAAAAAAAAAAAAGATCGGTGATTATCCCATTAGATACTTTCCTTGTATTTAAATTTAGTGTTAAGTGAATTTAGTGTTAAGAGAAAGCTAATACAAAGAGATATTTTATTTATATGAGACATAGTTGCCAAATCAGCTTTTTATAAAACGAATCGATGTGGCAACTCTGGCTCATTCATAGAATAAAATTACAAAAAATGGCAGCTCGTTCATAGAATAAAATTACGAAAATATGGCAACTCTGGCTGAACTAAACAAATTAAAATTACAAAAAAAAAAAAAATCATAAAATTGAAAAAAGTCAATACAATTTAAAAAAATTAATAATCCCTCTGTGAGAGGAAAAAGCAATCTTAAAATTTTTCTATATATGTAAGTCGAATGGATATCAGTGTATTAAGGGCATACTTGGGAATTTTTCATTGGCATTGAAATTTAATTGGCATTACTTGAGCTCAATGCCAATGCCAAAAAATTTCATTACCATTGAATGGCAATGATTAAAACAATGGTAATGAAATATACACGTAATGGTAATGAAATGTACATATAACACTATGGAACATTTTTGGGATTATTGTCTGGGGGGTGAGAAATTCTAAATCAGGGTGATGGTACTAGGTCAGTATAGTAAAACCCTCAAAGGGTTTGGCGTTCGTATGTGTCATTTTTTTTATGACCTTTTAAATTTTTTCCTTATCTTGACGTTTTTTCGCTTAGTTGTAACTCGAGAACCACTTGTCCGATTTTGATGAAACAAATTTAGAAAAATTTAGAATTACAATTTCTTTAATCCGTTCATATAACATTTTTCTTTATAATCAACAGTTTTGCCGGTAAAAATAAATTTGTGGAGAAAAAAAAATATTTTTTTGCCTAAAAATTAAAAATTTTTTTTTAAATTCATAAAAAATTTTAATTTTTAGGCAAAAAAATATTTTTTTTTCTCCACAAATTTATTTTTACCGGCAAAACTGTTGATTATAAAGAAAAATGTTATATGAACGGATTAAAGAAATTGTAATTCTAAATTTTTCTAAATTTGTTTCATCAAAATCGGACAAGTGGTTCTCGAGTTACAACTAAGCGAAAAAACATCAAGATAAGGAAAAAATTTAAAAGGTCATAAAAAAAATGACACATACGAACGCCAAACCCTTTGAGAGTTTTACTATACTGACCTAGTACCATCACCCTGACTTGGAATTTCTCACCCCCCAGATTGGCTGTTGTACTGTGTAATTGATGAAAAAAGCATTGTATACAAAAAAATATGGTTTTATAAAAAAGGACATTAAGGCAAGAATGTAAAATTTCTGAGCTATAAAAACAATAAATATACGCTATTTTATCAAGTTTTATCAAGTCTACTGCTGTTCACTCTTCATTTAACACTGGTTAGTCTAGAGGGATCAGTCTCTAGTAATGTAAACTGGACAAAATAGCGAATATAGATAAAACCCAGGCGAATTTCTAATTTTTTTTTCTTAATTTGTTCTTTTATTGAAGCATGAAAACAAATGCTTTTTTCATCAATTATAATTGGGCATTTAGGCATTGAACAATGCCAATTGCAAACAAATTTCATTGGCATTGATCAATTGTAATGCCAAAAAATTTCATTGGCATTGTTCAATTGTAAATTATCAATTAATTGGTCCATTCAATTAACTAGTCCCAAGTATGATTAAGGGTAGACTTTGAACTCTGATTCAAACATTATTCCTCGAGCCCTTTTACTTTTTGAGATATGAACGATTAAAATTTTCTTTAAGCAATTTTTGTATTAATTTTTTTCACAGGTGGCCCATTTTTACTTTCAGTAACTTTTATTTGGCGTTTTTTTTTTTCAACTAATTCAATTTTGTCACAGATTAACGAGTTTTCAATACCTGACGAATTTTTTTAATTTTGCGATTTAAAAAAACTTTTTTTTTAATTCGCGATTTTTTTTTTTTTAGCAATTTTCGTGATTATTAAGTTTTTTTGAAGCTAAATTTTTAAAATTTAAAAATTTTGGCGATTTTTAAGCGATTTTTACAGTTTTGGCTATAGTTTTAACTTCTCTCAGTTTTAATGATTTTTTAATTTCATTTTTTAATTCTAGCGTTTTTTTTTATTTGGTTTAAGAGCTTTTTTTGAACTTTTGGTGTCGTTTTTAATTGTAGTATTTTTTCTAAATGCAGCAGTTTACTTATTGTAGTTCTAGCGATTTTTATATTTTACTGTTTTTTTTTTGTTATTTAACTTTGGCGATGTGTTTTAATTCTAGCGTTTTTCATTTCAAGCGATTTTTCAATATTATCATTCATGTAGTAAAACTAACTAAAAACAAATATTTTGTAGTTAATTTTATTAACTGTAATACTACATTTATACCTGTGCAAAAACTACCTGGTTTTTGGCTCTTGTAGTTTTTAACTTGTGAAAACGCATACAAAAAAAAAAAAAAAAAAAAAAAAAAACAAGCAAGTACAAATGTAGTATAAAAGAAATTAAAATGAAAGTCGAATTTAATGAAATGTTAGTTGCGCTTTCATCTGTTTTTAAATATACTATTTACAGCAGTCTGTAGTTTTGTTTTACTCCTCTTTTTAATATTTATAATTTAACTAAAATATTTTGTTTATATTGCTTTATTTATGAGCTAATATTGATTAAATTTCCTGTATAATAAACAATACTCGTATAATTTTTTATAACCCTATCCGAATTTATTTATATCATATTTGAAGAACAAAAAATGTTAGCATACTTTTAACACATAATTTTCAGTATATAGTTTTAGGATGTGTAAAAACATTTATGATTGATAATAAAATATTCTCTGTACATCAAAATGACATAAAATTTAACATTTGTTAAATGTTTAAAATTAAAGTTATGATTGACAATAAATATAATGTTATATTTTATGCAAGAATTCAAACTTGTTGTTATCCTTCTTAAAGCATTTTAGCTTAAAAAAAATCTGTTTTAATTTTGTTGCTAAACCCTTTTCGGAAAACGAAATCTGCTTTAATTTTAAGTCTAAAAACCAGCCCTAAAGTATACTACATTTGGTTTTCCACTTACATTTTAATAACACATTTTCATATGGAAAATATATTTGGCGAAAAAAAATTGTGCTCCAGACAATATATATTTTTGCATATTGTATCCTTTGCATTAAAAACCAAACGTTGTCCTCCACCCACATTATACCCAGTGTAGAAAATCATTATCAAATATGTGCTTATGTAACTACATATCTGGTACTTTTTATTGGAAATAATGAGAAAAATAAGTCTTTATTGGTAATTCATAATTTCTAAATAATAAAGAAAGTAACTAATTAATAATAAGTCATTATATGGTTCAAAATAATGAAGAAAGTAAATCGGTGTCATTTGTGATAGTCCAAAAAATATTGCTATGTCATTACCGTTTCCACACTGGGTAGCTTTATCATAAAAAGACACTATTTTTTATATGTATTTTTGTGTATTTTTTTGTTTGTTTGCAAAATCCATTTCAAAAAGCTGATCCCTTTTGTTTACAGTCTGTGATATGGTAAATATAACATTGAAATCATATTGTTCCATGTAGGATGGTATTAAAAACATGCATAATAAAATCAGCATACATTTTTCTGTTTAACATTTACACTTACTGTGGCAAATACAACCCCAAATCCAAATCCGCAATTACTATATTCGGAACAAAAATTTTTGAAATCTCCAACAGGACTCCAGTATTGAAAATATAGTACTTCGAAAAATTTTTCATTTACAGCTTCATAAATGGGACTAATGAGTTAGGTAGGAATTTATTAACATTTTTGTATTTAATGATAACGATTTAAGGATTTTAATTTATTGATTAATGACGAAAACGAGTAAAACAAAAGCATTAAATTCGGTTTTAGCGAATTTTTGTTATACACTTCATAGTTTTTCTACTATAAATAATATAAAAAAATCTTAAAAAATTATTTTGAGGGGAAAATCATTTTTTGGATGTGAACACAATTTTTGTGTAAAAGTTTGTGGTGAAAAAAAAAAATGTTTCAAATTTTTGCTCACAACTTTTTAACCACTGGGCCGATTCTACTCGTTTTGAAAACCAAACTGCTCGGAAGAATGTATATTTATCCAGGTTAAACAGGTTTTAACAACCCAGCATCGGCATTTTAACAGACGGGCAGGAAGATGAACATCACTATATCCGATTAAGGACCTTTAAATCTTTAAGTTGCACTTTTGTGTGGAAAATATTTATTTTGTGCTTTATTTCACTTTGCTTTTATAATTACATTATGCTCGAGACATTTTTTTTTCGAAAAGCGGGCACCCAGTGGGCAAAACTAATTCGGCTACGCCGAATCCAGTGGTGTTAGCTGAGCCTAGAAACTCTTAAAAAAAGATATTTTAATATGAAAATTATGGCTCCAAGGACCTCAGATCACGCGATATTTTCATTTGTTTACCATAATAGATGGGTTGTTAGTTACAATCCCTTGAATTTGTCCTACTAATGCTAATAAAATCGCAATAAAACTTCAAAAACTAGGGCAAGGAATTTCATACACTTAAAAATGGAAAATATGCGCCTAAAATATGCGGCTAAAAAAGAAAAATATGCATTAAAAGTATAAGAAATATGCACTAAAAACTATTATTGTTGGAAATTTAATGCACTTTAAAAGTTAAAAATATATTTAAGTTAGTTATTTTGCAAACAGACACAGAACTCGAAGATTCAATAAGGTTCTTAAGAATGTTTATTTTGATTGAATCAAAATATGAAAACATATCAATTTTGTATATTTTTTTACAAAATAAAAAATCCTCCTAAAAATTAAAAATATGCACAAATATGTATTAAAAAGCACAAAATATGTATTAAAAAGGCACCAAATATGCATTTAAAGTCGAAATATGCAAAAAAGTGCATTTATGTCAAAATATGCAAAAATATGCAACTACAAATCGATGCCATTTTGTTCTAAATTTGATGATTCGGATATTAGTTTTGGACTATCGAGAAAAAACATGTATTTGCATGGAATTCCTTGCCCTACTAATTGGAATTGAGCAAAAGAAGCATTTGTTTACTAAAAAAAAGGAGATGGTTAGATTGCTTTACATTGACTGTTTTGGATCTCTCCTGGACCTAGCCTATTTGTATTATCTGAGTGTGTTAATACTCGAATGGAGCAACAAATGTTGTCCGTTTTGATGTATCTCTATCTCCTATTATTCCCAGGAATCAATTTTTATGAAACAGCCAATTTCAATTTATAGGATAATAGAAATAAATACACTAAGGTAACAAGAATTTCGTTCCCCGTTTCATTTAATTTCGTTCCCTGCTTCAAGTGTTCAAATTTTCTTTGTTTCAGTTCCATTCCATATCATTCCGATTTGTACCGATTTTCCAATCCATTGTTTGAATTTCTTAATTTGTATTATCATGTAAATTGTTAAAAAAATAAAAATTAAAAATGTCACCCTGTGACTATTTTATAGAAATGGATCAATCGGAAGCTCTACAAGACCTGGCCTATTTATATTATTGGGGTGTGTTAACACTCCAACGAAACAAAACTTTTGTCCATTTTGCCCTATCTTGCTTAGCTTTCAACATACGGGCCATTTTAAAAAATCGTGATTTTACCAAATGGCCTGTGTCTAGAAAACTAAGCGAGATAGAGCAAAACGGACAAAATTTTTGCAAGTTTTAATCAGTGTGTACGCTGCTATTTATTATTCACGCGTGGTAGGTCCGAGAACGATTACCAGGAATCAATTTTTATGAAACAGCCACAGGGTGACCCATTCCCCATTTCATTTCATTTCAATCGCTGCGGCACATGTCTCAATTTTGTTCCTTGTTCCCCATTTTATTCCATATCATTTTTATTTGCACCGATGTTCCAATCCATTGTCGGAGTTTGTTAATTTGTATTATCAAGTAAATTGTTAAAAAAAAAAAAAAATTAAAAATGTCACCCTGTTTCTGTTGCAGAAAAATGGATCCCTGGGGAGCTTTCTTGAACCAGGGTCATTTGTATTATAGGAGTGTATTATTACCAGAACAAAAATTTTGTCCGTCTTCTGTTGGCAATTTTTTAAAATCGCCATTTGCAGGCTCAGTAAAGTGATGTTTACTAATTCCAAATCTTTCTTACAATTAAGGCATTAGTAATCGTAATGAATCATTAGCATTAGTTTCAATTTAATGCTAATGAAATCGTCAATTAATTTGTCCACATAATTAATTAGTCTCATGTGTGCTGCATTATTATAATTTCTAATTTATGTTCTACAATTGGTTCTTTTCCTCCAAACTAGAAGAGGTTGCTTTAGAACTGGTTATATAACTGGTTCTTGTAGAGTGACTATATTGACTTTTGGGAGTAAATTTTTGAACCGGTTCCATGAAACCCATGGCAACAGCAACTGTTCTTGAATGGATTCCGAGGTAACCGGTTCTAAAAAATTTTGCTGGGAGGTGTTCTCAAATCAAAAGAAAAACGTTCAATTTGGGACAAGTAAAAAAAAAAACAAATGTAATTAAAAACCGGTTAACCGGAAAAAAGCGGTTTTCAGTTTATACAAATTTTGACAAAAATCGAAACCGGTCGGTTTTTTAAATGAAAAAACCGGTTGAATACTTTGGTTGGTTTTGAATACTCTACTTCAGAATATTTGCCCTATGCAAAAAACTGAGATTTTGAGGACTTTCTCATATAAAAATATCTCAGATTTAGTGATAATTCTTGATAGGAAACTGATCGACGTTTTATAGGAAGAAGAGCTTGGAACCTAAGGGCTTTCTACGGTAAAAAGTGCTTAGAATTGGAGGATTTTTTATTTAGAAATATGTGCCAGAAATCTAAAGGAAAAAGCGCCAGGATTTTTATGAGTGTATTTTTAGAAAAAGTTGCTTGAATCTGAGGGCTTTTCTTTAGGAAAAGCTATTAGAATTTATGAGTTTCTATACTGAAAGGGTCCTCAAAACCGGTGGGGCAAAATTTTTCAGAAGTTTATTTTAGGAAAAACATATCAGAATCTAAGAGTTCTTCCACGAAAAAGTCCCCCAAATTTAAGGTTTTTTTTATATAGTCAGCATATAAAATTAATAAATCAAATTGGCGATATCTCGGCAAAAAGTAGTGTATTTTGTCGGGATGTGTAATTTGATAAAATTCTATACTAAATAATGAAAAAGTTTTCATTTTATCAATCCAAATTTTCATTAATTTCATGCGATGAAAAAATATACGGATTTTTTTTTACCAAAATATCGATTTTGTAGAAAGCTCTTATAAAAAAATTATTTCATTTTTATTAAGGTCATAGAGAAGAACAAAGTATATTTCTAAAAATCATAACTCCGCTGTAAATTTGATTGAACTGACAGTCTAGTCATATCTGCTATTAAACTGTCTTCAGTAGTTACCGCAGCAAAAAATACTGCTTGCTTGGAAGCAGGTTCGTCAGGGAAAGAAAACAGTGTAGTGCTGACATTATTAATGATATAAGGCATGATTTTTGTTCGAGATAGCTCGCGTGAAAGCACTTGTTTCGATATCCGATATGCGCTTCTATCATAGCTCCAAATATTGGCATGAAATCACAGCATTTAGCTAGTAAATTTGGTTATCATTGTCATTCTTTCGTGCTTTGTTTAATGAAACCAAAAAAAACCGCGAGGAACTTAAATAAAGTTGAATCCAGTTTTTTTACCCAGAATTATCACTATCTGATTAATGTGTAAAGATGTACAGAGTCCGTGCAAGAAATCGCTTAAATTTACTTTGGTGTGGTGTTACACAAAAGGTTACGGGTTTGATTGCCAGGGCGGGCAACATAAATTCAGAAAAATAATATGTATGAGTTTTCTATGTCTTATTCATATCGCAGCGCTCCACGTCGTTAATACCATATCAGTTAACCTGACCCAAGTTAAATAACATAACAGGGTGGTTATAAACTAAAAACAGCTTCAACAATATCGCTAACTCTCCATCAGAAGGCGCGCAACAACTATTCTAAGAATTAACATTTCGCCAAATTACAGTGTTGCCATATTTTAAGCCCTACATATGTTACCACCTTTCATCTCAAGCAACACATTAATGAATATGAAGAATTTCCTGAAAGTAACAATACTTCTTTTTTTAATCCTTTCATTACCAACTTATTGTTTGTTGATTTATTACTGTTTTGACCTCATATTCTTGTTAAGGATCCTTAAAAGAGCAAAATAAAAATGCATACCTTGCTTGCCCCTTGTCCTTCCTTTCCACACGTTAAAAAGCGAATTTTTGCTATGCCTAACGAAAATATTTAAAAAAAAATTGAGTTAATTTTCAACAAATTGAGTTAATTTGCCTTATCATATTTTTAATATTTTGTAAAGATGTTGGTAGTGTAAAGGTTTAAAAGAAAGAAATTGAGATCTGAAGTTTGCTTGCAAGAGTCGCTCATTTTGCATGGACGAGCTTCGCTAGATAGATTCAGCAGATGATACTCGCATTTCGCAATTTTTATTTATTAAATAAAATTAATTAAAAGCCTAGAGTCAAAGGAACCTTATTAGTTAATTGTTAAGGATAATATAGTATTTATATATTTGGGGCAGATGACTATATGTGAAGCATAATTATTTTTTTATATTTTGGTTTATATTTTCTCCCCACATATTTTTCTTGTACTGACCATAGGGTATTATAGTGATAATAATGTTGTTACTGTTACTATTACTATAGTTTAATGGCACTATGGGCCAATTCAACTGAAAAATTGCAAAATGAAGTTCAGTTAAATGTGCATATGGTCTCAAATATTTTCCGGCTTCAAATCGAATTTGTGAGTATGAGTAATATTAATTCATAATTATATGAGTGCGTATGAGTAATACTTATTTAGTATCACTCATACGTTTAGGGTTTATTTAGAAAAATATTTTTTAATTTGTATTAAATTAATTGATCCATAGTGCAGTGATCTGTATATGTGACGCGCAAAATAGAAAGGGACCTTAGGTCCCCTTAGGTCCCTTTCTCAGGACGGCATGGGATCGGTCTCATTCGATGCTCAGATGTTGTCCACATCAAAAAAAAAAATTGATTTTTTTACCCTTAGGTCCCTTTCTCTATGCGCTGTCACATATGGCGTTACAAAACAAAAATGTTAGTTTGTTTATATCACTGGTCTTAAAGTTGTTTTTTTAGTCGGTTGGTTTGAAATTCTACGTAATAACACTGTTATAATGTTATTTACAATTTTTTTCATGATAATGTTTTCTCCATGATGATGATGCTCGCTCGCATGGTCATTTAAGGTTCACTGCACATGATTGCTTTCATTGTTTTTATTTATTTTGTTACCATTCGTTTTATTTTGTTGTTGATTGTAGGACAATACATTGTACTTGTATGTATATTAGGGTGACAAGGCAAGGTAAAGCGAAAACAATTTTTTCTGAATTTTAACTTAATCCGAGTGGATTATTGTGACACTAAAACTAAGGCTAAAACGCACATGGAAAAAATGTCGACTTAATTGGTTAACTGTAAACCATGCATCTTTGGAGTCGAAATTTATAAATTTTGGATCAAATTAAAAAAAAAAATTTATTTGTGTCTTGTGACACGTATTTTCTAATCAGTTATAGTATGCTGACTACGAATACAAAAACAGTGTTTTGAAATCGCTCAAACAGTTTTCGAAATATCGTGAAAATTTTTACTAAAAATCGAGAAAATATAGGAAAATTCAATAAAATTCACCAAACACAGAAAGAATTTACAAAATTCTAACCAAATTATTAAACATCTTTCTCATACCGTTCTTGAAAAAAAAATTTTAAAAGGCACCACAATGAAATTTGTAAATAAAAAAAAGTTGTTTTTTTTGTAACTTTGATACTTTATACACTTTTTTTAAGAAAAATAAAAATTTACACACATTTCAAACAAAGAAATTGTTGGGAAATAAATTAAAAAAAAATTTATTGGTTTGTACAAATTCCATAGCTGGTTCTTACCTTTTTTCTGAAAAAAATTACAATATCTTGAAATCCTTTCAGCGATTTCTAAAGTTCAAATATATACAAAGTTGAATTTCCATTGCCACTCTAATGAATACGAGTATACAAAAAATTGTATCATGAACTATATAGTGTTTTATTTGTGTTTATTTTTTACAATATGACACAAGCATATTATGGTTTATTTTTTAATACTTGATGGATTTTTAAAATAATGTCTTTGTTTGTATTGTGTAAAAAAATAATTTAAAATTTCTGATTTTGAAAAACTATATAACAATAGGCTTTTGTAATTAACAAATTGAAAGACTGTACTTTAGTAATTAAAATTTAAAAATCCTAAAAATATGCTTTAATGTTAAATATATACAAATGCTTAAAGTATGCTTTTGTATCTAAAATTCGAAACTCCTATAAGAATGCTGCAGTAGTTTGACTATCTAACTTTTTATCGGCAAAGTTTGGTAGTACCCATGCTGTAGTTGATAGTCTTCCATCGTAGGCGTCCATTGTAGAGCCTCGCTTAGAGCCTTAATTTCCTTTTTCCATATCAATTAATCACTGCTTCAAATTGGCTTAATAATAAATTTCCTTTATTATCCCCAAAAGTATATTTTGAAATATTAAACAAATTCAATTAAACCTAAAAGTTTACTACATTTTTAGTATACTCAGCATTTCCCTAAAGTATGTTGTTAAAATTTTGTTTTATCTTTTATCCATTATAATTCTTTTTTTTTCTGATTTATCTTTTAACTTCCTTTTTCGTAAACTTTGCCAAAAAAAAAATAAAATAACCAAAACCAAAGCCCAAACTAACTAACAATATTGCTGAAAATTACATGAACAGCAAAATTAATCACAAAAATTTGCTGGTCAAGCGATGTTCGTTTTTTAGCCACCACGTACATTTATTTTAATACCAGGCCAGCGATAAAAAGCTTAATTAAAATTTGCATAATTTATATTGTTTTCTATTTGTTCCGCATGCAGTTACATAAGTAGATAGTAGAGGAGGCTATAATAAATATTCCAATCAGAAAGTTATATCCAGTGGTAGGGGGTTGTTTTAATAAATTTTTGCCAAATTTGGTCACAGAAATTTAAAGACTTTTCAAAAGAAAATAAGATACTTTAGTTCGGCAATTATTTTCTTTTGAAAATGCTTAAAGTTAATTAAATGTTCTTTTATAGTAATAAAAATATTTGAAGGAATTTTAATATAAATTTCAAATCCCAGTTTACAATATATGCACGGAGAAAGAAAGGCATTGTTGAATATTTTTATAAGCAATTATATATATGTTTACAAACTACTATATATATATATATACACATATTTGAAGTATGCTTTCAAGCATTTAATTTTTTCGTTGTTATTTGAATATTTCCAGGCAAAGACTTTAATGGTTTTATATGAGTAATATTTTCCCACCTAAACAGAGATACAATTATTTGCAATTCTAGTTTATCATTATTGTGTTTTTTGAATGCAAATATTATAATTAAAACCTTCATACATATACTTGCCTGCATTTCATATGATCCAAACATATTTATATACTTACAGGCGAATATATTATATTTGCAAGCAAACATATTATAATAGAAACAAGGAAAATATATTTTTACAGTTTTTCCAAATACGTATGTATATTAGGGAGCTCCAATCTTCTATGGAGGAAAATAAATTTTGCTTTATTGACCGGGCTACCCCCTGGGAATATTTATTTGTTTGTAAAACTACGTTCCCCAAAATTTGGGATGGAACACGGATTACAAAGGGAAAATATGACTTTTTGTATAATTTCTCAAAAACATTGATATTTTAAAACTAATTCAAAGGCATTAAAGAATGGTGATTCGGAGTAAATTCTCTTTGCGAGTGAATTCTCTTTGTGTTGCAGACCACTTAATCAAGTAAGTTGGGTCCAAATTTTAAAATTTATTGAACTGATCTACTACATATTCCATAAGTTCCAAGAAACTGAGATAAGAACTATTTTTTTATATTCCCAGCAAAAAAAGAGATGCCTAAGTAGTAGAAAAAGCACTGCAATTGATGATCTAGATGTACTTCTTTTATAACATAAACCCTAATGATTTAAACATTGAGTTGTCATAGGAGAGGAGTATTCCCACTTCAACATTTTTTCAGTACTTTTTGAACGAGTGCAAAGGAAGTTTTTTTCACCAATTAAAAGTTAAAAAAAAACTCTTCACAAAAAAAATTATATTTTTTTTATTTTACAAAAGTTTTTTTATTGCCGCCACCGGGTATCGAACTTGTAACCTCACGATTGCTAGTCTGGCGCTCTACCGCTGAGCTATTCTTTGATATGAAGGTTTACTGGCATAAAAACAACACTTTGTTACTGCGAGATATTGTTCCTTATTCTCTTCAATAAAAGTACTTATTAAACAAGTGTAAAAGGTGCACTCCAATTCAATATTGTTTTCAGTACTATCTTCACAGGTGCATAAAAAGCAATTTCACATAATTTTTTTTTTATATATACATATTTTTAATAATTTTTAAATTAAAAAAATATTGAATTTAAATAAATTAATTATAAATATTAAAAAAAATTAATAAAATAAATAAAAATTTATAAAAAAATATTGGTTCCGCCGGGAATCGAACCCGCGACCCTATATTTGGAAATGCCAAATGATACCAAAATCACTTTCTACGATCACTTTTATAGCAATTACTTTTATAGCATTTTAAAAAAATCTTTAAAATTAATTAAAAACACACGTTTTTGCATTTTTATAAAATTCGTGGTTCATTTTGGATTCCAGGCTAAAGTGGGTTAATGATATCCGATGATGTCAAAATTCCATGCCTAAATCATTTTGACTACATTAAATGAATAAATGAAATAAAAAATAATTTTTTTCGAAATTTCGAATTTTAGGAATTTTTAATATTAATACACTTTTTTTCCAAAATGGGCCATTTTCGTCCAACTTTCGGCACGGGTTAACGTTTTCCAAAAGAAAAAAACAAAAATCGATTGCTTTCATTTGGGACCATTTCCAATAAAACTGCGGGGTGTGATGAACGAAAATCGACAAATCGCTGTTTTAAGGGACAGTCTAGTGCAGGGCTGGCAAAACTATGACACGCGTGTCAGTAATGGCACGCGAGTGGAATTTAGGTGGCACGCGACGTTTTGTTGGATATTTTAAAAAAATTTTAACTATTACAAGACCAGCAAAAAATTTAGTTAAATGTTAAATTTCGCTACAAAAATGTGTGATTTAACTCCATGATAGTGAAATTTTTCATAGAGCTTCTAAATCGTTTTTTAAAATAATTATAACTCTGTATTGAAACCAGTTTTTGTTTACAGAAATATGGTTAATACAGAACTCGCAAATTCGAATATCAGAAAATTCTGGGAAAATTTCTAAAATTCTAAATGAAAGAAATTTAAATGTTTCGATGAGAAAATGCCTCAAAATCGGAGAAATAAAAAGTAGAAGAAAATTGCACAAAAATGGAAAACAAATTGTAATAAAATTGGATCTAAAAAATTAAGTTTTTACAGAGGGAAAATAGGTGCTAAGAAATAACCCTCAATGAAATAAAGGCTGAAAATAAATTTCATAATGAAATAACCCCCTAAAGGAAAAAATAAAATAATCTGCAATGAAATAATGCTAACTTATTAATTAATTTATTTAACTGATAATCCCCTTTTGTTGGAATTTGACATTGGGTTTTAATCGTGTTTCCAAGAGCCATTTCATCTGAAATGGAAATTTCTCTGTTCAAATCCATAATGTTCGCTTTTTATTCATTAATTTGAAGATCAAAATCGCGCGATTTATTTTAATCAAATCAAATTTTTGCCTGAGGCACATTTTTCAACTAGTTTTTTAAGTACCTAAATTTTTGATGGCGCCCAATGGAATGGAATAACCCAAAACAAAAAAAATAAATAAAAGGCGATAATATCCAAACTATTTTAATTTTATTTCATTGGGGATTTTTTCAAAATGAAATAATCTCAATAATTAAAGATTAAATAAACCCCCAAACATTAAAAACCCTCAAACATTTTTACGTCATTTCTTGGATGTTATTTAATTTTTCCCTTTGGGAGTTATTTCATGGGTGTTATCCATAGCACTGATAAATATGTACATATGCAATGACATTTTTAAAAGAAATTTTCCAAATTTTAAAAAATTAAAAAAAAGAACTTTTAGAACACAACTAAACCTAAGATGGCACGCGAGAAACTTTAAAAAAAAATTTTGTCCGTTTGTGGCACGCAGTGAAAAAAGCCTTGCCACCCTTGGTCTAGTGTATATGTTAAAGTCAATAATGAATCCATTTAAATCAAGGCTGAAATTGTATTTGAATTAATTTTAGAAATCTTAAAAGTTCTAAATTATATGGCATACCTTAAGATAAAACCACAATTTAAAGTACATTTTACTATTAAGCCAGTAAATACAAACACTAGTTTTAGAATATTTTATAATTTTTTATGTTTAAATTTATATACTTTTTGGTAGAATATTTGACTTTATCCAATTTGACTTTTAATCTCTAAAAGTATGCAATAATTTTCGAATTTATTGCAAATTATCAAACCATCTTACATCTCTTTAATTTCAATATTTGAATTTCAAAAGATTTCTAATTAATTTGCTAAATCAACAGCCAAAAAGTATGCTTTGAATTTTAAAATCAATCAACTGCTTAAAATATGCCAAAATGTTGATACATTTAAAAATGTAAAGCCTATTTTGTATTTGCTGGCTTATCATTGGGAGTATTTTTCGACAGCAACACACACAGGTGTACTCAAGTGTCGCTAGGTTCGACTGAAACTTGAAAAAGAACTAATTGGATATGTTGTTAGATGACTCTTAATAGTTCTTCAAACTACTTTCAGTAAAATCAAAAATTTTCAAAAATTAATCAAAAATTGGGCAAATAAAAAAAAAAAATTAACCAAAGTATTTTGGAATTCAACTAAATTATGTAGAAATGTTGTTTTATATAAAATTGTTACACATATAAAGTTTTTGATCCCTGGCCCATGTGGTTTCGGAAATACGGTAACCAAAAATCTCAAAACCGTATCAAAAATAGGTGCAATTAGTAACAAAATACAAAGCTTAAACAAACCATCTTAAAATTCAAGGAAAATTTGTAAGACTATTGCCCACTGTATCCAGTTCTGTATGAATAGCCCATCTGGGCCTGGTTTTACCTATTTTAATTATTGATATTTATTGCATTTACTATCAGTGGTTTTAAAAACCATTAAGTATGATATAACAACATATCCAATCAGTTCCTTAAGATCATTTCAGTCGACCTTACGAGTATCCATCCTTGAGGACACCTATGCCCAGTTGAGTGTACCAAAATAATGAAACATTAAAAATTCAAAATCTGTAGCCTTTAGGTTTGCAGAAGAGATTTTCTTTTATTTTCAATTTCCTGAAATTGTTTATGGTAAATATCTAATCTCTATCCAGCACATGATGTTGTAATTCAAAGCACTCACATAATCAAACATTTTCCATTAGAAACCCATCACATCATATCACTTTATCAATCCCTTAAGTATGCTATAGTGCTTTCTTCCAAAACATGTTCAAATCATTTCACATCCATTCAACTTTTAAAGCCGTTCGCATTCAAAAGATTCTTCTTAATTAATGTTCGCAATCATAATTTGGCTTGACAACCAAAAAAGTATGCTTTACTTTGCAAAATTAACCACCTCCTAAAACTATACCAGACATATTTGAGCCTATTTTGTTTGGCTGACTTGTCACTGTATTTTATGGATTTTGTTTTTTTTTTCGCTTTCAACACAAACACAGATTATTGTTTGTTTCGAGTGAAAAAAACCAGATGATACATGTAAAAAATTTTGTTTGTCTTGTCGGCTCTTGTTCATATACACTATTTGTTGTTGTTTTTGTGAATTTTGTCTGCAATGCGCTAACAACTGCTGAGGTAAACAGATGGGATGTTGGTTTGTTGTGATGAAAAAAAAAAAAAATGGAATCAAACAAAAAAATCCAAATAAAAAATCGCAAAAAAAATAATTGAAATGAAGGGGAGTGACAGACAATGCAGTACTAGTTAAATCTACACATTTTTCTGTTTTTTGCATAACAAAAATCCCAGAGTGAAAAACTTACGACTTTAATAGCAGATTTTGAAAAAGATAATTCTTTTTTGAATCAATTCGCATAAAAATTTATTCATTTTATGAATCAGTGAATAACTTATCATAACTTTAAATCAATGATTTTATATTGAAGAAAGTGAGAGAATGATTTCGTCTAATTTATATTGCTTCTGTTTTGATTCGATTGAATTATATCCCAGCAAAAAAAGAAATGTCAAAGTAGTAGAAAAAGCACTACAATTAATGATGTTAATGTACTTTTTTTTTTTTTAACAGAAACTCTAATGATTTTAACATTGAGTTGCCATAGGAGAGGAGTACTACCACTTCAACATTTTTTCAGTACTTTTTGAACGAGCAGCAAAGGATACACTTTTTCATTAACTGATAGTTAAAAAAAATATTTCAAAAAAAGAGATATTCATTCATATTCATATGACGCGTTATCCTGTGAGTCCTGGATAAAAATTTTAAACTGATTTTACAATTAGAGACTCCAAACTAGCTTCGTTATTATCGATAATGTACGCCAGATCGTAAATGTATGTTTGGCGAATTTTCAAATATTTTTTTCTGTTTTAAAAATTTTATTTTTTCAAATTTACTAAATTTTCACTTTACATGCTTCTCGCTTGAAAACTGTTCTTTATACAAAAAAAGTTTGAAGGCAGAAAGGTGGTTAGTTAAGTTTTCTATGTACATAATGCAACTTGCCTAATAAAATATTGTTATTTAGCCAAAAATAATTTAAAATCTGAAGACAGCCTTTTGGCGGCCTTGGGCATTAGAGGGTTAATTATAAATATTAAAAAAAATATTGGTCCCGCCAGGAATCGAACCCGCGATCATCCGTTTGGAAATAAACTGTTTCAAAATCACTTTTGAGGATTACTTTTAGAGCAATATGCTTTAGAAGCAATACTTCCCAGGAAAATTTTCTGTTTCAAAAAATCGGTTGTAGCATACTTACTATTTCTTTATATCCCCCTCTACCAAAATTTTTGTTTGAAATTTCCCCAAAAGCAACGGCTTCTATAGCTCCAAAGTCTTCAGAATTACTTTAAAAAAATCAATAAAAATACAATAACGGATACAATAACGGATACTTTTGAAGCAATGAAAGAAGTGGTTTGTAAAGCATGACTCGCAAATTTTTATTGCTGGGATATTGTATGAGATAAGTCGCGAAGTATAAATCAAATCAGAGTTTTGAATAATTGATGAATAATTAATTCAAAGGGCATTATTTTGAAAGATGATTAAAGGTGATTTTCAAATTCGCGAGTCAAAAAACTGTAATTATTTTAATATTTTTTGATTCGCGAATTAAAATATTTTGTTCTTATTCTCAAATTGATGTGAATTTTGTAATTCGTTTTAATTTAAAACATGGATTCATTAGGATAAAATTTAATTTTGTACTTAAAATTATTAAATCAATTTATTCGATGAAATTTTTTTTCTTACAGACATATCAATGACTAACGAAAACAATTTTAATGACTAACGAAAATAATTTAACTAAAAAAAGATAATTTGCACGAATCAAAAAAACTAAGATAAAATTTTTTAATCAAAAATTATTTTCTTTGATTCTTTTTTTAGAAATGGAATGATTACTGATGATTACATTATTTTTTTTTAAGTCTGAATCAAATGAATCAAATACCCTTTTATGTTCCAAAGAATCGATTGTAGAATAGCTACTTTCCCTTCTACTGTAAATTCTAATGCGGGATTCACACTTACGTGTTAACCGCCTAAAATCGCGTTTAAGCTTTAAACACTGTTTAAGTGAGATGTTTTACAGTACATTTTTCTGCCCCAGAACACTTAAAATTATGATGTTTAAAATCTAAACACTTTGTTTAACGCGATACGTTTAAGTTTAATGTTATCAATTAGCGTGAATGACAAGTTCGAATCTTAAGAAAACTTAAACAGGAAAACATACACTAATAGAAATAAATCTGTAAAAATAGCAGTAAAAGTTACTAAAAATTAGTTATAAATTATGCTGCAGAAGAAACTGCTTAAATTAGCAGATTTTCCTCGTATTCCTGAGTTAATATTAATTAAACTTCTTGATATTATTTTTCTAGATCTAAAAATAATATTCCGAATTTCATTTTAGAAAATTAACCCTTAAGTGCTCTTGGGGCTTTTTTGACCCTATGATGAAAATAGACTAATACTTTTTGAGTGGGGCATATAGGCCCCAACAGCACTTATGGGTTAATTTTGAAAAATTCAATTAGGAATATTATTTTTAGATCTAGAAAAATAATATCAAGAAGTTTAATTAATATTAGCTCAGGAATATCTGTTATATTGATATGTTAAAAAAAAATTAAAATCTCCTCAAATTTGACCTCTGACCTTACACAGGGGCAATTTAATTTATTTATATTTTACCCTAATTTTCAGGATTGAAGTATTTGATATTGTGTTATTATATTCCGGCAAAAATCAAGAATAAAAAAGAAAAACTTGCCTAAAGCTAAATAAATGCTAAAAATCGCTGTTTTCTCGAAATCCGCTCAAAGAAAATCTCTGCCGCAGCCAAATGAAAAAAGAAATTCCTAAAATTTTTTTAGTTTTTAATCTTTAATATGTTCTAAATAACACCTTAAAGTCCAATCATTAATTTTTTAAAATTTCTTTAAAAAAAATTTAAAAAATTTAAAATTGTAGATTCGAAAACAGTGTTTAGAATTCCGATCTTTTTGGCACTAATTTGAAACGAGTTAAAAAATATTAAAAATATATAGAAAAATAATTCTTATCTGAGTTCTTGGAACTTATAGAATAAAAAAATGTTTCTGTATTAGATTATTTCAATAAATTTTAAAATTTGGACCCGAATTTCTTGATTAAGTGGCCTGCGACACATCAGTTACCTGGGGAAATTATTATAAGTCGGCTGATTTTTAACCGATTTAAGTTTTTATTGCTTTATTACAATCAGAATTCATGCTAAATTACGATTCTTTAGTGTTTTTAATTCGAATTTGTTTTAAAATATCAATGTTTTCGAGAAAATGCACAAAAAGTCATATTTTCCCCTTGTAATACGTGTTCCAAACTTCAGGGCCGATGTGGCACGTCTTCCCGATGTCCGATTATCTTAATTTTTTGGGGGACGTAGTTTGACACCCAAATAAATATTTCCAGGGGGTAGGCCGGTCAAAAACTCAAAATTTATTTTCCTCCATACAAGCTTGGAGCACTCTAGTGAACAGCGTACAACACCTATGATTTTTTTTGTTGAAATTGTCCGAAAAGCAACAAAAATCAAATTGATTTTTTGAATAAGGCATTGATTGAAGACGAGTAAATAGGTAATAATTCCAGCAATAAAATGAGTTTTGTCAATCAATTCGTACGAGTATAAAGTTGAATCAATTTTAAAAATCGAATTAAAGAATTATGTTTTTAAAGGTCTGTTTAACAGTGAAAATTGTATTGTTAATAAATGAAGCATATTTTTGTCATGCACAAAACATTTTTGTGTTGCATAATTTAGAAAAGCTGTTTAAATATTTTTTAATTATTAAAGATTTAATTAAAAAATATTTGAGAAATTTAAAATAAATTTAAAAAAAAATTTTAAAGTATAAAAGGTTAATAAAAAATCAATAGAATATGAAAAGCTTTTTGAAATTAAAAATTCTAAATGTAGAAAATTGCTTAAGGGGTTTTTCATAAACTTTCATATTAAAATTATTGAAACTTTCATTAGGTCTAAGCTGACTTTCATTACAAATTGTTTTAATAAAACATTTTTAATACACTAATAGAAAAAAGATTGTAAAAATTTTAGTTAGAACTACTAAAAATTAGTTAAAAATTACCTTGCAGGGAAAATTGCTGAAATTAGCAGATCATTTTTACTAAATTAACAGTTTGTTTTTGCTGTTTTTAGTCCACTAATATTTAACAAAATTTTCTGCAGATTTTAGAGTATAATTTGTCATTTTCAATTAACTAAAAGTTAACTTAAATATAACTAGAATTCTGTAAATTTAACAGTTTTATTTTTGCTGTTCTTATTTTACTAGTATTTAGCAAAAAAAATCTGAAACAAAATTTTTAGTTGATTTTCTGCTATTTTAACAGAATTATTTCTATGAGTGTACTTAAAGTTAGTAGATAGCAAAAACTAATTTACCCAGCCAGCAATTTTGGAGCGCTCATAAATATGAATTTTAAATGGCTCATAGAAATGATTATTGGTTTTTTGAAAACACTCTTTTTTTGGTAGAAAATATGAACCCTCAGAAAACAATCCAAAAAGTTGTCTCTACAATCTAAAAAGCTGTCTCAAAACGAGGGTTCATTTTTCGGACTCAAAGAAGATTCCAAAATTATTTAAATTTATGAAGAAAATTTCTATTTTTCACGTTCTTTTTTTTGAGTCATTTCTGAGTACACAGGGGGCTCTTTTGGACGGACCACTTTCATAGGAAAAAGTGGAAAAATGTTTATGTTTTTGGAGCTCATTTCTGAGTCATTAATGATCATCTTTGTTTGCTGGGTAGTCAAAATTTATTGATGTTTATTGCCAGTTTCGCCAAATTTCGCAATTATAAAAAGGCGAAAATATATATAACTATAACTTCTAAAATAACAACACTAGATCAGTAATTTTCGGTATACAATTTTATTTTACCGATTGGTCTTGAACTTTTATTGTGGCATATCGCCTAAATAAAGCCATAAGGCAAAACTAATACGTATGCCATAGTTAGTTTTCAATAAATAAATATAAATATTATCGCTATCAGAAGAGAGAGCACTAGAGGGTTAAGCTAAATATGGGTGCTTGAATGTATTTTCATTGTATCGCTCTTTCCCTTAATTCAAATATAGTTGAGCCTTAAGCCTTTTGTTAACAAATTTTGTATCAGAAAAAAACCTTATAAATATAACAAAGAGCTTTTGATTAAAGATATTGAAGTTTTTTTCTGCATTCATTTTAATACTTTGTTGACTACCGGAATATGCATTACATTTATATACCCTAAGCCACTTCATGGTATAATAAGTTTATGTTGATGTTTGTAAATACAAAAAAAAGGGATTTTTCGAATTTTACATTACCTTTCATTGAAATTTCATTACCATTATTTGAAACTAATACAAAGGGAGAAAAATATTATTACTAGGGCAACCAAAAAAAGCCCTAAAAGCAATGTTTTAAGCTCTTAAAAAAAGCTCTGAAAAACAGTAAAATAAGCTGTTAAAATGTAAAAATAAGCCCTTAAACATCATTATTTCTTTATTAAAATCCTCATCAAATTTAAATTTTTTATTCAATACAGTGCTACATTCCTTGGAACTTCAGGAATCAAACAAAGTTGTGACATTCTTAAATTTATTTTCATCGGGAAATACTTTAATTTCATTAAAGAATTAAATGTGCTAAAATCCCAAAATTTTAACAAATTGTGAAAAATAATCTGTTGAAGGCATGGCCCTATCCGGACTTCATTCTTGCCTAAGAAATCTTCATTGTCATATTTGTACTATTAGGATTCAAGTTGAAAAAATAAAAAGTTTATTTTAACAAAAGAGATTTTTTAATTTAAAATAAATTTTAAAAAACTAATTTTAAAAAAAAATTTATGTCGACTTAATGTAAAAATTACTGATTTTATGAAAAAAAAGCTAAAATATGCTCTATTTTCGCATAAAAAAGCTAAAATAAGCTTATTTATTAAAGAAAATAGCAAAAATAAGCCAATATTTACAAAACAAGCAAAATTAGATAAAATAAGCAAAAAAACCTCTAACAAATATAGCTTAAAATTCTTATATTTTTAAGATCAGAACTTGTATTTAATCGAAATTGTTCTATCTTTTTAAATAAAAAACATGCTCTGGCTTCTTCTGGCCTAATTATTACCATTTATTTGTAATAATTAGAGCAACCAAAAAAAAGACCTAAAAGCAATGTTTTAAGCTCTTAAAAAAAGCTCGAAAAATAGTAAAATAAGCAGTCAAAATGCAAAAATAAGTCCTTAAACTTCATTATTTCTTGATTAAAATCCTCATAAAATTTAATGTTTTTATTTAATATAACGCTACATTCTTTACAACTTCAGGAATCAGACAAAGTTGTGACATTCTTAAATTTATTTTCATCGGGAAATACACTAATTGCATTAAAGGAATTAAATATGCTAAAATACCAAAACTTTAAGAAATTGTGAAAAATAATCTGTTGAAGGCATGGTCCTATGCGGATTTAATTTTTGCCTAAGGAAATGGTCATTGTCATATTTGTACTATTAGAATTCAGGTTGGAAAAATAAAAATTTTATTTTAACAAAAGATATTTTAAAAACAGATTTTAAATGAAAAAATTTATTTCGACTTAAAATAAAATTTAAAATTACAGATTTTTTGAAAAAAAAGCAAAAATATGCTCTATTTTGTACAAAAAGGCTAAAATAAGCTTATTTTTTTTACAGAAAATAGCAAAAATAAGCCAATTTTTACAAAATAAGCAAAAACAAGCAAAATTAGATAAAATAAGCACAAAAAAAAGGCAAAAAAAGCTCTAACAAATGTAGCTTAAAATTCTTATATTTTTAAGATCAGAACTTGTATTTAATCTAAATTGTTCTATCTTTTCAAATAAAAAATATGCTCTGGCTTCTTTTTGGTTGGCCTAGTAATAATATATTTTGCTTTGTCAAAAACATTACTAATGATAATGAAATCACATTAAGGGAAAAAAACTAATTACACTTAATTTAAAAAGCATTTATTTACAAAAAAAAAATAAACTCCTGATAAATTGTAACAATCAAAGGCTTTGGCCAGAAAATAATAATGCGTAATTTTTTTTTTACAATTAATGGAATGGAACAATGTTCGAAATCGGAACGATATGGAATAAAACGGCTAACGAGTGGAATTGGGACTTTTAATATGGGAAATTATATGGAATGAAATGGGAAATGAGTGGAATTGGAACACAAAATACAGGGAATGGATGGAATAATGATATAGTCATATTCTATTTTATTTGTTGCTTTAAAAGACTGACCATTCATGATATACAATACAAAAGTTATGCTTTGTGATTGGATTTTTACCAAATCAGACAGTTCATACATAGTTCTCGTTCCGCTGATCTTATTTACTGTATTTAATATACCGGTTTGTGATATCTAATTATCAGCTTTTTATTGCAGATAACCAGGCTTGCCAGATACTTTTTTTTCGTTATCCCCAAAAAAATCTTAAAATATCCCCAAAAAATCCCCAACTACAAAAATGTTAAAAAAGATATTCGAGTTTATTTAATTTGTGCACATTTTCAGGGTTTTGAACTAATTTTATAAAGAATTCGTAAATTCGAATTTTTCAAGTTTGTCTCCACAATTAGGCCTTTAAAAATATTTTTCTTTTATTTGACTTTTAAATCTGAAACAATTTTTAACAAATCGATTCGCAATCATCTTATTGATTGAATAATTTCCTACTTCAATTAGTCAATACCTTATTCAAAGAATCAGTTTGATTTTTGTTGATTACTTTCAGAGAATCGGGATAATTGATTTAATTTTAATATCTCAATTTAACCAAAAATGTCCACCTTGATTTATAGATCGTGAGTGATATCATAAAATGAAAAATTTAATCGAATTAAAATTGATTTAATTAAAATTTGAATGAATCTCATTCTAACTTTATTCAATTTAAAGCATTGATTTAAAGGATAATCAATTATTAACTAATTCATAAAATGATCAAATTTTAAAGCCAGCTTATTAAAAAAAATTATCTTTTTCAATATTTCAGATTTCATTAATCCTAGTAACATCTCAGGCATAAAATATTTATTCCTATTAGAATGCATTGATTTGTTCCGGAAAATGTATAAAAGAGTAAATTTGTAGTTTTTGTTGAAATTACGCGAAAAAACTTAACTAATGTTTTCTGAAAATTATTCAAAATTAATATGATCTCTAAAATTTACGAAAGGTAGTAAATAAATATCCCCAAAAATCCCCTGTCCCCAAATGAAGATTTTTGTACCCAAGACCAACAAAATATCCCCAAATTTGGGGACAAAACCCCAAGTCTGGCCAGCCTGCAGACAACTGATGAATAGGGTGATACAGAGGAAACAATTCTATTGTCTATCATGAAAATTTTCAAACTTTTAAAGGAATAAAGATAGCTAAATCAAATCAATAAATTTTAAAAAATTATTAAAATTGAAAAAAATAAATTAAAATGAATTGCCGAAAATAAAAAAATTACTGAAATTAAAAAAATCGCCAAAGTTTAAAAAAATCGTTAAAATTACAACAATTCACAAATTCACGGAAATCGCCAGAATTAAAAATATCATCAAAATTTAAAAAATCGCTAAAATTAAAATGTCGGCAAAATTTAAAAATATATTTAGTTAGAATATTGTTTCATCTCAATTCCAAATTCCAATACGATATTGTCATATTAGAATTTATTTGTTTTTTCAAAAAGATTAACCATTTTCATGATAGACAACACAATTGTTTCGTGGGCATCACCCCAACTCATCAGTTGTCCGCAATAAGAAAATGATGATTGCAACACACAAACCGAGACACAAAAATTATATTTTTTTTTAATGTAATAAAATCACTAAAATAAATAAAAAACGTCATAATTGCCAAAATAAAAATTACTAAAAAAAAAGCGTTAAAAAATTAAAAAATTCCATAAAATTGAAAAAAGTTGCTTAAGCACCGTAATTTGTTTTTCACGTGGAAAAATTTCACTCAAACTTTAAATGCCTCAAATTGAAATTTAATTTAAACAAATGAAAAATTTATTAATTTTATAACAAAGTCACTATCACAATAAACACAAAATGTCACTTTTTCCCAAGAAAAATAAATAATAACTCTACACAATTTTCACGTGAAACTGATTGTCGTGAAAAATCATTTTTTTATATGGAGTATAACAGTTTTTTCACGTGAAACTCAAACAACTTACGGTGCTTTAATTAGAAAAACAAAAAATTTTAAAATATCTACAATTTAAGAAAAGCTTAAGTTTGCAATATGACAAAATTGAAAACGATGGCGTAATTAAAAAAATTACTAAAATTAAAAACGGCAAATTTAAGAAAAATTTACAAAAACACAAAAATTTTAAAAATACAAAAAAAAAAACAATAAAATTCGATACACTCAGGCGAAAAAGCTTCATTATATTATAAAATAATTAAATTGGACGAAAATATATGAATGAAGTTTTCATAAATATGATGAAACTATTCATAAATTTTTACACTTCTGCAGCCAGAATTTTTTAGCAGTTTACTTAGTATTTCAGTTTTGTTATTTTAAGTGAATATAACATTCATTTGTAGAAGAAATGTAAAGTTTAACTACATTCATCATAAAAACGAATAACATGAAATACGGAGAAACCGTAACATTAATTTTATTCAGTATTGTTTTTTTTTTTTTTTTAATAATGGAAAAAAAATTATAGTTAAATAATTTTTGTTAGTTGTGTTGACTACTTTGTGGTTCTTTTTATTAACAGTCAAAAACAATAGAAAATGTAAGTTGAATTTAATGAAATATTAGTGATTCTATTTTCTAGTGGAATTTCATTTGTTTTTAAATACATTTTCAGCGGAAGAAACGAAAAAGCTTCATATATTTTATGAATTATAGTTTTAGAGAATCTTTTTCATTGAGTGTATGAAACCTTTAATAAATAAAATGATAATTTTCACAACATTTTATGAAAAACTCCATTAATTCAATGAAAAGTTAAAATGCACGAGTTCCACTGAAACTTCATTGGTATTATGCAAAAATTCATTAGTATCATGAAAACAATTCTCTCAGTGTATGATATCTTACATTAGTCTAGTTCAAGGACAACTTATGTTTGGATCTCAAATTTTAATTGAGCAAAATTGACTAGTTTCAAATTTATTTTTTATCGGAATAAAAGGTAATTGCATTAAAGGAATTAAATGGGCTAAAATTCCAAAAACATGTGCCTATACAGACTTCATTCATTCCTAGCGAAATCGTGAGGGGACGACGTTTTTGTAATATGTATAAAAATTTTTGGGTTAAATTACGAACTTAATGAGAATTTATTGTTCTCGTCAAGCAGATGGTAGGGTATCTCATGATCGGGCTTGACTAAAGAACATTTTTTTTTTGTTTTTCAATTTTGATTATAATACAGAAAAATACAAAGCATTAGCTAAAATAAAACTCAAAGTTTATTATAAAATAAAAAATAAAAAATGTAGACTCTTTTGATTAGAGAAATGATAGATTGAAACTTTAGTTTTTCTGGTGAATTTACTAATGGAAAATATACTCCTTTGCATAGATGTTTGGCAAATTATAGCCTACATTTAGTAAATACTTTTTGTTAGTTAAAATAAAGTATACTTTGAGGATGACAAATATGAGTTTTCTTTTTAATGAGTGCAATGCAAAAAAAAAAGAAATATTCTTTGTTCAAAGGTGTTTTGCTAAATATTGCTAAGTTGTTATAGATATTGTATAGATAAAACATAGCATATTTTTAAGAGTTCTAAACAAATATTTTTAGTTATTGCAAAAGCGAGTTTTTAGCAGAGCTTTTTACATTTGGAATACTTTATTTTAATTCATATAATTTCTATTATTTTCAACCAATCTTTTTAAACATTTGAGATATTTTCAAATTATTTTAAGATAAGACTTCCTTATTCTTCATTAAAGCATACTTTTAGGATTTTTAATTGTTAAGCTTTTTTTAATTTACCACAGATTTTTATTTAAGATGTCTTAATTTACAATCTTTACATTATTCTTAAGTTCATTTCCTTAATATTTCTTCAAAGTTTTTGTGTGTTATCCCATAAAGAAAATTTTTTTATTTAAGAAGAATTTCTTTGAAGTTTTTTCAGTTTTGTGGTATCTAAAACCATATTTTCAAATTTTTTTATCTTTAAATTATGTGTTTTTCATCTAAGTATTTATAGAATACTGCTTAATCCTGGATATTTATTATCAAACCGAATTTAAAATTCATATACGTTAATGAAACTACATAAATTTAATAATTAAGTTTTGAGTTTCATGCTATAATGAATTTTGGATTAATGATTTAGAAAAAGACAAAAAAAAAAGAAATGGCAAAGAAAATAAAAGAAATTTTAGATTGATTAAAGGGGATATTTAAAAAGGATTTTAGTTATAAAGAAAGGAAAATAAATAATAAGACAATTTTAAAATCCTTAAAATGTGTAATAGTATAAGAAATTTGTTAAAATTTAAAATCCTTAAAGCAGCACTAGTTTAAGAAATTAATTATAATTTAAAAGTAGGTCATAAAAAATTCTAAAATAATATATTTTTAAAAATCTAAAAAATTAACATATTTTTAAGAAATTTACGCTTGTAAATATAAAGTGAAGAAAAGAAATTAAATACCTCAAATTTTCAAGCTCTTTAAAGTATGCAATATTTTTAGGAACTTACTGGAATTTAAAAGTAGGCTATGACTGATTTTAAGTTAACAATCTTTTTTGGAATTTTTAATATACAGGGTCCGCCATCTAACGTTTTTTTTTTCAACTAGTGCTTATTTCGTGAATGGTAACACTTAGCTCATGTCTGATTTGACAGATAATTAGTTTTATCCTTCCGCTGAACGAATATGGTTGTATGTGGTTGGTCCAGAGGCATAATTGGGCCATTTTTCTTCGAAAATGAGCAAGAAGTGGCCGTTACAGTCAATGGCGATCGTTATCGGGCCATGTTGAACGAATTTTTGTTCACAAAAATTGAAGAGGAGGATATTGGCAACATTTGGTTTCAACAGGACGGCGCTACGTGCCACACACAGCCGAAGCTACACTCGATGTTTTGCGCCCTGTTTTTGAAGATCGCAATATCAGCCACAGAGCTGATGTCGTTTGGCCACCTCGGAGCTGCGATTTGACACCGTTGGACTATTATTTGTGGGGTGCCGTCAAAGATAAGTGTTACGCCGACAATCCAGAGACAATTGACGCTTTAAAGGACAATATTCGTGAAGCCATTGGTGAAATACAGCTGCACACAATCGATAATGTGCTTAAAAATTGGGCCGATCGTGTAGGCTACTGAAAGGCCAGCCGAGGCAGCCATATGAATGAAATTATTTTCCATTATTAACCGGAAGGATTGTACTTTCAAATAAAAACAGAAATTTGAGAAAATATTCAGTAGTTTTTTTTATAGCATTTTCAAAAAAAAAAAAGTTATTTGGCGGACCCTGTACAATACATCCATAACAAATTCTATGTAGTATTGTAAAGAAATTTACAATTGTAAAATCCAAGAACTCAATTTTGCAGCTCCTTAAAGTATACAATTGTTTAAGAAATTTATTAAAACGTAGGCTATGAAAAATTTTAAGTTAATATATTTTTAAAATACGGTAAATATAAAGTAGGGAAAAGAAAGTAAAGAATTCATCTCTTCAAGCTCTTAAAAGTATGCATTCGTTTTAGTAATTTACCGGAATTTAAAAGTATGCTATGAACAATTTTAAATTAATATATTCTTTTGAAATTTTTATTATATATCCATAAAAAATTATTGGGGGAAAAGAATTTACAATTGCAAAATCCAAGAACTCTATCTTCCAGCTCCTTAAAGTATGCAATAGTTTAAGAAATTTATTAGAACTTAAAAGTAGGCTATGAAAAATTTGAAATTGATATATTTTTTAGAAATCTATGATTTATGTCCATAAAAACTCCTCGATTTGTAAAGAAATTTACAATTGTAAAATTCAAAAACTCAATTTTCCACCGCAAAAATTTAAGAAATTTATTAAAACTCAAAAGTAGGCTAGAAAAAATTTTAAGTTAATAGACGTTTCTTAATTCTATTATATATTCCTAAAAAATTCTTAGGGTCATATGCATAATCATTTTTAAAATTCATAAGTGACTTATAAAACAAATTTCCCATATAAAAATCATATTATAAACGTGTTATAAGGTTTTCAAATTATTATGCATAAGCACTTTAATATTTAAGGAAATTGAAGTTTGTTAACAATAATTTCAGCAAATTAAAAGAAATAAAAAAATATTTATTCAAAGTCTACTTTTAGGATATTGTTACAAAAAATAAGATACTATAATTTGTGCTTATATTATATATATTTTCTATAAATTTATTTCCTTTTTCTATTTCCTATTCTGTTTTCAAATAATAATATAAAATTCTATACTACAAATTACACTTAAAAATTATTTCCGTTTTCCTTTTTCACACATAAATACACAAATGCACTAACAAAGCTTTCACTTTTTTTTTTACTTTTTTCACTTTATAATATGTACTTTGGTGAACACACAAACACTAACAAACATCTCTAAACAAACAATTGCAATATAATAGTATGTGCATGTATTTAGAAAAAAAAAAAACAACATAAGAGTTTTCAAGAGGGCATGAGAGTTTTTCCAAAGGCATAATTTGCAAGGCAAGTACATATATGCCTCGATTCGACTTGCAAATGAAACGCATAAGTAAGAAAATCAACATATTAAAAAAAATAGTATTAGTATGTAGTACGGTTTCTGCTTTATAAACATGTTTGCCTAGTTTGTATATTTAAGTACTTTTATGGAATTTAAACAAATCCCTAAAAGTAGACTTTACATACTCCAACAACAGAAAAAAAAACACAGCAAACACCAAACGTAAGCAAAGCAAAATAAGAACAAGAAACAATACTTTACATTTTATGGTACAAAGGATTGTGTTTAAAGATGTTTGTATTGTATACATATTTTAAAATAAAATCTTAAAACTAGACAATATTTTTTAATTTAATTAAAACAGCCTTAAGATATGCTTTGAATTCTAAACAAACACTTTTTTGGCAAAGCGAAATATTTAGCAAAACAAAGCTATTGTTTTGCCCAAGAAAAAGAAAGGAAAACAACTTTAATGTTTGTTTATTTTAAGCCTCTTTTTGCGTTTATGTGAAAAATAAATACAAAGTGTTGTTTATTTAAAAAATGTTGTTGTCTTTTGACGTTAAACCATATTCTTATACACTCGAAAGTTATAATCGAAAACATTTTAGACTGTGTTTTTTTCATATGCAGGAAACAATCACACTGGAAACTACAAAAAGAAAAATATATAATTGATAAATTATATCACGATTACCTAATAGTTCAGCTGTATTATTAGAGTATTTCTACTACAAAGTTAAAGTAGAGCATTATATAAAAAAAAACCCAAACATTAGTCGGGCTACTGACAAAATTTCGACAAAATACACTGTTGCCACTTTTTGAATAATTATTCAAAAACGGCACTGTTTATGCATTCGTTGGATAATTTTTGTATAATGATTTATGTTCAGTTTTTGTGTAATTTCCCTTTTCACAGATAGTGTAGGCCCAGAATAAGAGCGCAGAGGATAGCGATTTACGCTCTGCGAAAAAACGCGCCCGAAATTACGACGTACAGCGGCAGCGACATAATTGAGCATGTGTTATATATAACAAAGAGACTTTATGCCACTCATATGTCTCTTAGTTTACTGCAAACATAATATACAATGCTAAACGATGAACTAACGAGCTACTAATAATGTTCAATATCTCAATTGAATAAAGAAAACAAAATTTTAATAATTTAAAAATTTTATTTTTATTTTTTGCAAAAAAATTGAAAAAGAGTCAGAAGAGCCATTGAATGCCTTTATTAGTTGTACTCTTTGATATTACAAAATTTAGTGAAAACCAGCAAAAATAACAATAGAGTTGACAACATTGGTGAGAGTATGAGAGAGAAAAAATAAGAGAATAACAAAAACCGACTTTAAAATAAAATAGATTCTATCTCACAACATCTACGCCCAGCGATTTTTAAATGTCAAATTGTATGGAAAAAATCGCTGCTCTCTTAGTGTAGGCCCAGAATAAGAGAGCAGCGATTTTTTACATACATTTTTACATTTAAAAATCGCTGGGCGTAGCTGTTGTGAGATAGTATCTATTTTATTTTAATGCCGGTTTTTGTTATTCTCCCATTTTTTCTTTCTCATACTCTCACCAATGTTGTCAACTCTATTGTTATTTTTGCTGGTTTTCCCGAAGAACGGCAATAAAATAAACGATTGAATTAAGAAACCGATTAAGAGTGAACTAGGTCTTTCGGTCAATTGAGCGAATAGTTCAAGTAAACTAGTTCGTTCGCGAACGACGCAAGTATACATTGTAAAATTTCATAGTAATTCAACCAGTTGTTAAGAACTGGCGGAATTATTTCCAAAATATTTTGATTCTGCTCCCTGTGCTCCGAAGAGCTGGTATAAAGGCCAATTTTTTATATATTAAATATTATATTATTTTAAAATATAAAATAAATTATAAAATTTTTTATATAATCATATATTTAGTTAGAATATTGTTCTACTTCAAGTCAAAATTCTAATATGACACTGTAATATTACATTTTATTTGTTGTTCTCAAAAGGTTGACCATTTTCATGATAGACAATATCGTGGGCATCACACCAACTGATCAATTGTCCGCAATACGAAAATGATGATTGGAACACACAAATCGAGATATTAAATACATAATGTACAAAAATTCAACGTGACGAGAATTTTGTACTTTTGTATATGAACTGTCTGATTTGGTAAAATGTTGCTTTCCAAATGGTGTTGATTTATGTCAGCAATACAAATAACCGGTTAGAAAATTCGGAAGCCGGTTTTTAAAAGTGGCGGTTTCTTAGAAATATTCGAAAACCGGCTTTTTAAATAGATCGAATACTTGACAACTCTACACAGATCGTATTAAACTAGTACACAACTGGTTCAAAATGATAATTCTGAGAACTAGTTTTGGAATTACTAGTAAAAAACTAATACTTTTTATAACTAGATCGAGCCTTTGCTACTGGGAATAGTTTATCTTTGCTGCCGAATCTTATTTTTTCTACTTTTTCCTTTTATGTTGAAAACAATGGGCAAACGACAAACGGAGGTATATCAAATTTCCCCTTTTGACAATCTCAGATTTGTTTATCTGTCACATATACAAATTTTAAATAAAATCGGAGACTTTCAATTGGGGGATATTCCTTTCTGGAGTGTATTTTGTTACGATTAAGCCTAAACCACATAAATGCAGTGTCGTCAGTATTTTACCGCAGTGCGGCGTTTTGTCGTTAAATCAGATTTTTGTATTTTCTATATTTGCCATTGCGGAGAAATTAGAAAATTTTCTAAATGAAAAAGAGATGTCATCAAACAAAATTTAATAAAAAATTCTTAAAAATATTGAAATTGGAAACAAAATTGACAACACTGCTGCAGTTCACTGGCACTGTGAGTATCTGGATTGGGCTTTTTAATTCCATGATTTAATTATAGGACTCTGGCACAATTATACAAATTTAAATAAAAAAAAATTAACCCTTTGACACGGGAATTTTAATGGCTGGGAATTTTCCGACCAAACTTCGTGGAATTGTAGATATATGCCCAATAGACCGTACCTCAAAAAAAAAGTTCGCCGTACACCCTCCAATATAATGTATTTTTGGAAGGCGGTTTCAAAAAAAATTTTTTTTTTGCCGACCGTAGGGGTCGTCTTTTTTAATTTTTTGTTATAGCTTTGGCATTTAAAATCGGATTTTAAAGTGTGATATATCGATTTTTCGAGGAGACCCGTGTTTTGCTATATAGTAAAAATCCAATAAAAAAAAATTTAAAAAGGCGATCCCTACGTTCGGCAACCAATATAAAAAAAAATTTCTACTGGGTTTAGCGAAAAACTTCCTTAGCAAAAGTTTAATGATTTTTTGCGAGCTTTAATTTTCTGATATTAGGGTCGTACATTAGGATGGTAGCAACTGAGATCTGGTGGCTAACTACTAGAACGGGTACTTGAGGTCAAAATGTCCTTAGAGCAAAACACTGGTCTCCTCGAGATAAAAACATCGATGCATCATATTTTAAGATCCGACTGTAAATACCAAAGATATAACGAAAAATGTAAAATGGCGACCCCTACGTTCGGCAAAAAAAAATAAAAAATTTTTTTTGAAACCTCCTTGCAAAAATACTTCATATTGGAGGGTGTACGGCGCACTTTTTTTTTTTTTGCCTGTAAGGTGGTACGCTCTAATGCCCAAGAAATATTGTTTATTACTTTTATGGATTTGCAGAACCCGCTAGCGAAGATATTTGAAATTAAAGTTCAAACATTAACAGGCTGCCGACCCCGAGCGGGTTAAAATTGTTTTTAAATTTTAATTTTATATTTTTTCTATTACTAATCTCTACATAAAATTTTATTCATCACACAATTTTTGAGACTAAACTTTAGCCTTTTTTTTACTTTTAACTTTTAAAACATTCTCAGCAGCGTTGATGATCACAAGACAAAACGCACTCTACTGATCTTTTGTTGTTTTGAAATTTCAAAGCCTGCATAAAATTTTAATAATAACAAAATAACGCACCGATAACAGTAAATCAGTGACGAGTTAATGAAGTCGACGTACATTATAATGTACGCCACTCGCCAAAGGGTTAAAGGCCGAATTACTTGTACGTAAATGTAACGCGACGAATCAGGTGATTCAATCTAAGATAATGAGTAGGAAAGAAATACCTGTCAGCTATACTCTTTTTTAAGATTTTCTATGAGGAGATACTTCACGTTAAGTCTACATTCATTGGGCTTAAGTTTTTAAAATTTTCCTTAAATCCTTTAATTTAAACCAGATTTGTTTTGTAAGAAAATGCGAAAAAGATAAAAAAAAATAGTATACACATATTGTTAAAATTTACACATCTATGAGAAAATTATTAATTAGCATAACCAACAACTTGATAAGAATCTTGTATGATTCATTAAAAAGTATACTATAAATTTAAGAAAATATATAAAAGTTTTATAAAAAAATTTTAATGTTAAAAAATTTGCTAAGTTAACACATCCCTCTGTAAAAAAATGCAATAATTTTTTCTGTACATTTTAATATCATTTACATCCTCCTGCTTTTAAAGAACATAATATTAAAAAACTCCCAAACTAAATGAAATTTCATTAAGATTTTTATCATCAATTCTTAGCCGCCATATGTTGTTGAGTTTGCCTTTAAGCATCATGTAATGAAACTCCTAACGTGATTTTTATGAGCTTTTTTCTATAGACTGTTTTTTTATTGTTCTTCTTGCAATTGGTTTTTATACGACCGGTATTTATATTTATATGGTCTAAAGAGAGAGAGAGACAGAAACAAAGAGTGATAAAGAGATTGGGAGAATATTAATGCGCATTTTTTGGCTTAACAAGAGCATAAAAGAGACATAGTTATTGAAACATGTTGTAAAATGTGGGCTTTGATAGAAGGACATGACTGTTAGCAAAGTTAAAATGGTATGGAAATGAAACACAATGGGTGTTTAAAAACAGGGTGTGTTGAAAATTATTAAAAAAAATTTTTATTAAATACAATTTAATTTGTCCTGTACAAGGATTTTTTGTATAAAAAACAAAAAGTTGTTCCGATTTCACGTTAAAAAAATTATTATACTACATACAAAAAAAAAAATTATTTTCCACGACAATGCACACAGTGCCAGAATCTCGTTTTTTGGCCAAAAGTACAATTCAGGTAAAGAAAAAATATGTTTATATATTCAAAATTTAGGATTCTTCTATAATTTATGAGTGAAATATTGTATCCTTATGATTACTCGTTGTTAGTTGGCGAGAGTTCAAAGTCAAAGCTTTATAATTTTGTGACATTTTTTATTTTGTAGTGATGCAATAAAAAATCGTAAATAAATAATAATTTGTTCCAAAAACAATTTCAAATTATAAAACTGAAACTAGTTCTCAAACGAAAATAGAAATCTGTTAAATATTTACGAGAAAAGTAATGTAATTATTAATTTTACCTCAAAAATATGGGTTTTTTCGAAAAACCTAAAAAGGGCTCCAAAATGTTCCAGAGATATTTGAAAAACTTTAATGTAAATGTGTTCCCTAGGATGTCTTTTACCTAGGTTTTTGAGACCGTTCATAAACTTTCGAGATTTTTCGCTTTCATTATAAAAATTTTCGCCTAAGAACTATAGTATGAATGCAAAACGGGCTCTTTAATTAGTTTTGGAGATTTTTAATCTGAAATCAGAATCTAGGAAATCAAAATAGTGTCCACGAATTTAAAATTTTAGTATATATTTTTAACTTTTTAGAATGTCGATTTAAAACAAATACCTACATTAGTATACGTGGACTTTATGTTATCTATATAAAAAGATCGAACTCTGACTGGTCACCACTACTTAATTAAAAATTTCGAACTCAAAATGGCGCGTCCAGTATGGCGGACAAGAATCGCCTCAAATATTTTTGGTAGGACCCTTATATGGCACTAGGTCTAAAAATGGCCCGATGTTTACCAAAATCAATAGGCTGCATTATTGGGCCAACATAGGTGTGTGTACCAAATTTCATCAAAATATCTTAATATTTGCGACCTGCAGCGTATAAACAGTATAATTTTGGTAGGACCGTTATATGGGCACTAGGTCTAAACATGGACCGATTGTAACCAAAATCAATAGGCGTCGTCCTTGGGCCGACATACGTCGGTGTACCAAGTTTCATCGAAATATCTTAATATTTGTAGAGTGCGCACAAGAATGCATGGACAGACAGACGGACGGACGGACAGACGGACATCGTTAAATCGAAATAAATTCTGAGCCGATCGGTATACTATAAGGTGGGTCTAGGACCAATATTTTTTGGTGTTACAAACATCAGCACAAACTTATAATACCCTGACCACATAGTGGTGTAGGGTATAAATATAAAGACCCCGAGCTCAGTTATTTTAATCATAATATTTACGAGTAAAATTATAGGGAAGAGCGGCATACTTAAAGTGATACGCTGATTTCGATTAAGACATGGGCAAAAATATTAATGGAAGAAAAGTTAATTTTTCATTACGAACTTCAAAAAATAAATTGACTAATCGAATGAAGGGGTGCACTTTATGCACTTATTATGAATTTTATAACGACATTTTCAAGTGTGCACTCATAAAATTTTGTAGGTAGAATCTACTAAAAATGACAATTAAAACATAGCTACATGCACATTTAAAAAAGCGATAAAGGTATTTACTCCTAAAATAACTACATTAAAAATAAATAACAATTGCTGTGTTTGTGTGACTGCATATCAGTGTTATCTAGAACGATTATGACAGTTTTTTAACTTATTCCGGCTTTCTACTGTCAAAATTGTTCGAAATAGCATTGATAGGCGTGTTACACAAACACAGCTGATATCGCAAAATTAACTGACAAATTTTTAATACAAAAATTTTAAAACAACTAACATAATTGGCAAAACTACTGTTTTTTTGCAGTTATTTTTGTTGATATTATAAAAGTATAAATAAACGTCAAAATATTATATACAAAACAACAACAAATTTTTAGGTTAACTATTAGTTAAAGGCAGAATTAGTCATACGTAAACGTAATTTGGCGTATCAGCTGATTCAACCTATCTTATAGAAAACAAACGATTCTTCAATAATTGCCTTGTTATGCATTGAAGAAACCACATAATTTTCTGATTTTTATTTGCAAACTTAGAAAATATCAATAATAACAAATAAAATTCTTGTATAAATTGCAAAAATTCAACGAACTTCTTTATTTTTTAAATAACCAACAAAAGTAACTGTTTACTGTAAAAATACTGCTTTGGTAGTTGTTTATTATCATGCTAAAAAATCTGCTTTAAAAACTATTAAAAAATTACAATACATACTTTTCTATAGTTGTGTTCTTAAATAACTGCCATATGATTTATTTTGGATTTTTCCCATTGAAAAAATATTCAGCACACATAAAATATATGGCGTTTGTTTAGAAATTTCTGGTACAAGAATATGAGGCAGTAAAAAGAAAAAAAGAAAGCGGACATTTAAGACGGAAATACATATTGCAGTTGATTTCAATGAAAATGTAGGGTAAACCTTTTAACTGGAAATGCAGTTATTTTAACAGACATTTTCTGTTTATTCTACCTACATAAATTCGTCTTTTATAATAAAATTAATTATTTTTTTCTAGTAAATAAGAATAAAACCACTTTATTTTTTTCACAACATTTAGTTTTTATTAGATTTTATTGTTTTTTTTTTTTTGTTACTAAAAACATCGTTCATTTTACTACAAAAGTTTAAGTTTTATTAATTGTTCTATACAAAATAGCAAAAAATTGCTTACAAAATATATAAAGTTTTTTTTGTTCATTTAAGAAATTTTGAATTTAGTTTGATTTTTATTTATTTTTTTCTTTAATTTAAAAAAAAATATTATTTTTCTTAAATTTAGCGCAATAAAGTAATCAGTCCTTTTACCAATGTTTATTTAGAAACTTGCTTTAGTATTAATTTAATGAAATAATTAATCTTTTTAAGGGGAATAAAATAATATTCATTCAGGTCCATAATGACAAAAAACTACAAAAACTGTGTTTCTAATATTTTAAACTTCGAAAGAAAATAATTTTTTTTAATTTCCTGCAAATTGTAAACTTTTTTCTTTATTGTAAAAATTAGAAGGTGAAAATTGTTTTGTGATGATCATTTTCTTCTAAGAATTCGAGCAAAAAGATGTCGTAAAACAGTTGTACTATTAACTTGAACAAGTAAATAGTATGGAAAAACTACTGAAGATTACTCAGAAAAGTGTAAAATGCACAGTATTTATGGCCTTTAAGAAATCCCATTTTCTAAACAAAATTATAGAATTAGGCCCTGTGCGAGGTGGCTAAATAAATTCTAAACTAAATACAAATTGACAAAAGGGTTTTAAATTTCTTTGTAAACTTTTTCAAATTTCATAGAAATTTGGAAACCTGAATTTAGTTTAGATTTTATTTAGCCAGTTCGCACCTACCCTTAATAATGGAAATACTTCTGATTCTGACAAATGTATGATGAAAAATGTTTAAAAAGTAAAAAACAGTTTAACCAAATTTTATTAATTTTTTTTTTGTAATATTGCATTGTAGAATTTTTTGTTTATTTTAAATAATTTTTTTTTTTCACTTAAAGTATTTTTTTTTATAAATTTCTAATAAAAAATTAAAATATATTGTTAATGCAAATAAAAAATATTAAGTAAAAAATAAAATAATATATAAAAAATATATGCTACTCTTCAAAACTTAAAATAAAAATTTTTTATATATAACAAAATTTATTAAAATAAAAAAAAAATAATTTTTTATGGAATTTTTGTAAAAAGGGAGAAAATTTATTTTATGTTCAGATTAAGTGGTGGGGTGTTTTGTTTAGTTTATTTATTTTTATTTAAAAAAAAATAGATATATTTTTATAAAATAATAAAATCGTAAACAAAATTTAAATCCTGTTACAGGATTTTCTTTTAAATAAAAAATTGCAACTATGTAGGTTTTTATTTTAATAATATTTAATTATTTTTAAGATACTACAATTTTCTGTTTAATTATATTTTTTTTTATTTTTAGTTTATGAAACACTGGAATATTTTTTTTAAGTTTTTTTTTTTACTATAATTGCACTAAAACTATATTCTATTGTTGAATCTATTGTGGTAATATTATAAGTATATTTTTGTTGTTCATATTTTATGAAATGAAACAATGAAATGTTGTTTTTGAGAATTTTCAGATTGTTAAAAAGTAACTTAAGATGAAATTTGAAAATTGTGTAATAGTGTTTTTGATTCGCCTCAAGGTCATAAGTTTAAAAATAAAAACAAATTTTTTTGGTTACGTTTTATTTTTAAAAAACTGTTTATTTCAATATTTCGAAACAGCTTCGCTTTTTATCTTCAGGAAAAAATTGAATTATCTGCCGATAAAGCGCGGAGTTGGAAGTGTCCTTCAACTGCAACTATTGATAAAGTGATGGAAAAAATATAGGACGCTTTTAACTCGCGCTTTACCGTCATATAATTAAATTTTTTACCTGAAGATGAGCAGAAGCTGTTTCGAAATATTGAACAAAACGTAAACAAAATTTTTTGTTACTGTTAAACTTATAAATTTGAGTCGATTAAAATAACCCATCATACAACAACAAAAAGGGGCAAATATAAATTCTTAGCAATTTCAAAATTTTTATTAAATAGGTATGAATTCACTTCCCAGCCAGCAAAATCAGCAAACTCAAATAAAACTTACTCAAATAAAACACATTTTTTTTTTTGATATTTTCAAATTTTTTGTCAAAAATTGCTCACGATGAATATGAGCCTTCTAAAATGAATCATAAAAGACATAAAATTTTGAGCCCAATTATTAAATCCAAGAGATGGTTCAGAAATGACTCAGAAATGTAAACAAATTTAAATATTTTGTGAAAAATTCAAAAAAGGCTAAAAAAATAATTAAGTCAGTCAAAATTTTTAAGTCAGTTTTGAATCAAAAAAGAAGGCTCTTTTGGATGAAATACTTTCATACAAAAATTTGAATTTTTAATAATATTTTTTGAGCTTTTTTTTATTAATTTTTGGGCTTGTTAGCTGGCTGGGTTTTAAATGTTTATCGAAACTTTATGGCGCTACGAAATAACTCCCAATGAAATAACACTTCAACCAGAAAATTAAAAAAATCACCAATGAAATAAAGCCTAAAAAATGAAATATGCCACAACCGAAAAAAATCAAATAATACCCAAAAATATTGAAGTTATCCCCAAAAGAGAAAATTAAATAATCTTCAAAGTTTGGGGGTTGTTTCATAATGAAATAACTCCCAAAGAAAAAAATTAAATAACACCGAATGAAATAATCTCAAAAAAAAAAATAAGTCGCAAAAAATTACTTATTTATTTATCTATCGAAACCTTTAGTTGTTGATGTAATTTTGGCGACACGCTGTCTGGCAAATATTAAACCAACATCCGAATAATTTCGACATGCTGAAATAAAATTATTGTATAAAGCAGTCAGAGCTTGAAAAAGATAATTCTTTTTTGAAGAATAAACTCGCATTAAAATTGATTCATTTTATGAATCAGTGAATAATTCCTTATCACTTTAAATCAAGATTTGATATTGAATAAAGTGAGGATGTGATTTATCCAAATTTCCATTAATTCAATTTTGGTTTGATTGAATTATGTGTTTAATGATTTGATTCACGAACTATAAATCAAGGCAACCATTTATTGTTAAATTGAATCAATTCTCTTGATTCTATGAAGAGAATCAACAAAAATCAAATTGATTATTTGAATAAGATATTGATTGAATAAAGTAGGCAAAAAAAAAAAAAAAATCGTATTAAGGGATTGTGTTTTTAAAGGTCTGAAATTTGTTTTAATAATTTAAAAACTTGCTGGGGTTTATTTTATTTTTGCCTTTTTGGGGTTTATTTAATTGGGCGATTGGGCGCCAAACTTTAGCTATAAGGGAAATCTTGGTTTATTCACTTACAGAATTATATCGATTTTATCAACCTCAATCACTTACAGTAATTTCTAACGTAAATTAAAAGTAGCAGTTATATATCATTGAAATATTAATTAGTTTTAACTTGAATTGCCGTGTGACTGGCCGTTATTAGAAAAGTTGTTCGGAATCCTGCTCCCCGGGGCTTATTTTGTGGAATTACTGGAAAACTAATCCAGAAAAAAGTTTAGCTCAATCGAAGAATTTTTGAACTATCCCTGGCTCTCCGGAGTTTTGAAATACGATTTACAAGGGGGAAAAATACTTTTTTGTTTTTTCTTCAAAATACTGGCTTTTATATAACCACCCAATAAGCACATAGGTTTTAAAAATTCAAGTGCTTTAAATTTAGCTTGAAGTAAAGTACGAGTATATTTCAAATTCTAGCATTTGTATATTTAAAAAAAATAGATCAAACTTGAATTTTTGTTTCCCTTTTGCTGGAGTGTGCTATTGAAATAAAATGTAATTAAAGTTTTATTCAAGCCTTGAAACTGGAAAACAGGGCTGGAATTGGACTTGTTTTCAACTTGAATTCCAGTGAAATTGTTTATAGGGCATAGGTATTTCTTGAAAATGTCAATAGAATCGTAATCCAGACTGAACTACCTTTCTAACAAGGCATAAAAATCCGAAATCAGTTTGTAATAGAATTTAATTTATAAAATATTTTATCATTTCAGAAAATGATCATTATGAAAAGAATTAATTCGCGAAAGAATTCATTCACTATGTACGAAAATTTAAAGAATGAAGCCAGTGAAGGAATTTATGGTAATGGTGTAAACAAATGACATATTAACAAATTTTAATTAAAAATTCAAAAGTGAATTAAAGAATTAATTCATTTGATCCTATGCTTAAGTTAAGCCTTATAAATCCCCAATACTCCCAATAATAAATATGGGCCTATCTCGGGTCAAAACTGGACAGTCGAAAACCCCAGATTTTAAACGACATTTTAACAGAATTTTGTTGTTGCATCAGGTAAAATTTCTGCTGAATTTAGCTCAATTTTCTTGGCTAATATAACTAAAATTGTCTGTGTATTTTGCAGTATTTAAAATTTAGCTTATCATGATTCTTAACTTCATTGAAAATTCTGCAGGCGGAAACTATTATGTAGGTAATATTTTCAGTTAAATAACCAGAATTTTGAACTATTTGTACGTCCTTTTCTTTATGAGTGCACTATAGCCTAAAGCTCACAATTTTTAACAGTTTAAAAATAAAAACTTAATTTTGAATGTAAGTTATTAACTTCAAATCGACTTGTTACGCCGATCGGTACTTTCGATTTAAATTAAAATATATCCCCCTTTCTAGAAATACGGTATTTTTAGATATTCAGAAAGTTATTTCACCATAAAAATCCTTGAACTATTAAAAAAGTTCTGCTTTTTTCATCTTCAATCCTTTTAACAATCCGAAATGTAGGTTGTTGAAAAAAAGCTGCCTTGATTGATTGATTCAATATGAGTTTTTCTTACTTTCCATATGATCATACATGATCTTATATATCATCATACATGGGCATACATAATCATATATGTCTGTGAATAGTCGAATATATGACCATACATGATCTCATATATGTACATACATATAACCACATGTCGTCGGATCCGATATTTGAGGGTATATGGCCGTATGTTATTATATATGTTAATATATAATTCGTATATGTGCATATATAATTATAAATGAGAATATACGTCCATATACTCTCAAATTTTGTTTCCCATCCCGAGTAAAAACAGTTACATATAGTCGTATAAAATGTGATTAACTTATATCGGTATAAATATACAGTTTCATCCGAAAAATGGCCCGATGTTATTGTATCAGTTGTGTATCAGTTTTCATCTAATTGTATCAGTTAGGATCTCAACTAATAAAAATATACATTAATCAGATGAAATTATATCCGATTTTTGACCTGATACAATTTTACCGGTTTATATCTAATGGTATCTGTTTAGATCGTAGTTGGTACAATTTTATATAAATAAAATATATTTGTATCCGATATTTGCCTTATATAATTGTATCAAAGTTTTAAAGCAGATATAATTGCATCAGGTCAAAATTCAGATATAACTATATAAGTTTGTATAAAAATGTAGCTATTTGGATCTAAACTAATACCATGCGACATAAACCGATAAAATTGTATCAGGTCAAAAATCAGATAAAATTTCATCTGATTACTATATAATCTAATCAGTTAAGATCTAAACTGATACAATTATATAAAAAGTGATAACCAACTGACACAATTATATCGGGCCATTTTTCGGATGAAATGGTATATGGATCACATTAAGTTATATATTACCATATAAATCTCCATATTAGTTTTTTTTAATAGGGATGTGAAAATCAAAATATATATGAACATACATGATCATACATTCACTTGTATATGATCATGCATAGGTATACGCGTTCATATACGTCCATGCATAGTTCAATGTGTGACCATACATGATTTCACATACTTCCATATATCTTTGGATCAGAAATTTGAGAGTATATGGAGGTATATGGCCATTTATGATCATATATGAGTGTATATGAATCATATATAAGCATATATGGTCATATATGAACATATACGGGCATATACCCTCAAATTTCAGATCCAAAGACATATGGAAATATATGAGATCATGTATGGTCATACATTGGACTATGCATGGACGTATATGATCGCGTATGCCCATGCATCATCATATACAAGTGAATGTATGATCATGCTGTTCATATATATTTCGATTTTCTTTTGGGTTCAGAAAATAAATGGTCCTACATGAGATCATGTATGATCATATATTCAACTATGCAGGAATGTATATGATTATGTCTGCCTATAAATGATAATATACAAGCCCAGATGTGTGCACATATGTATATTCCGATTTTCATATAGTTATATAAATTCTTTTAGTAAAAAAAATAAAACTTATAATATACAAAAAATATATTTACAATTTTCATTTAAAAACTATAAAAATAAACATAATAGGGGTTTTCATATAAACTCGTAAATTCCTTGTAAACCTTGTATAAATACAAACCATATTTTTTATGTATGGAGTTTGACATTAAAGTAATACACATACCAGGTTTACACCACTTACGAGTAGAATACGATTTTATATGAAAACCTCTAATAATTTTTTTTTTTTTAATTTGCGCTCTAAGTTATTACATAAAAAATTGAGTTTTTTTACTTCATAATATACATTTATAATATTCTTAGCTTAAAAAAACTAATTTTATAAAAAAAATATTAAATATTTTTAGTTAAAACTAAACTCAAACTTATAAATTTCAATAAAGTAAGATTGCTAATTATTATAAATTTTATTATAATAATGATTGTGTTTAAAGATATATAAGATAAATTTTTTTCAAATTTATTTAGCTTATTTTAAATCTAAAATTGTTTAGATTTTTATTTCGTAATCATATAAAAAATACTATTAAAAACTACCTGTTATTAATACAAATATTTAGTTAGTTACTTTATTAATAAGTTTTTAAGAATTAAAAAAATCAAGTCTCTTCGAGGATGTAGTTTAATTTTCATTTCTATACAAAATTTTATAGTTTTATTTTTGATACTTAATTTAAAAAATTAAAAAAATTTGGCAAAAATGTCTTCAAAAAATGTGTTTTTATGTTAGTTTTTTTTCTTTTTTGTTAAATATTAAATCAGTATCTTTTAAGTTCTTGTTTTATTAGGCACATTTTTTTTATTTATTTTATAGTTACTAATTATTATGTTTTCTTATAAAAGTTAATTGATTTTAAAATTAAATTTTTTTTTCTAACAAAAACCTTTGAAAAATATAAAAAAAAAATATTTTTTTTCAATATATATTTGATATATTTATACCGTTTTTAAATAGCAAATTTGATTGTTAAATTTATAAACAAAGGCATTTGTCAATGTTCTCCTCTTAAAAGTTCCATTAATAAATTAAAATCACCACCATCACGAGATTTTATGGACAGCATTTCTTTACCCAACTAGAAAATAAAAAGAGAAATATGTTAAAAAGAAATTTTTTATTATTGACGTTACTAACACTAATTTTAATTAAAAACTGAATATTTTTTTGAAAATTTTCAATCGATGTTTTTTAAATATTTGTAAATTTATATAAATTTAAGGTGCTTTCACAGTGCAGAATGAGTCTACTCTGCAGCACAGATTAAAATGTTAACTGTTCAAAATACAGAGTAGAGTTACTCCCTATTTATGCGACTCTTTTGCCATAATTTTGATCGATTTTAATTAAAATATTTTTTTTTTTATTTTAAATTGTACTGAAAATACCAGAAATTTTACATTTATTTACCCCCTGTTTTTATTAAGCGAACGGAATCATTCCTCCAGAGGAATTGCGTGTATTTTGTTTTTGTTACAATAACAAAATACACATATACCTCAGGCGGAATTATTCCGCTCGCTTTATAAAAACAGGGGGTTATAATATTCTCTTATTATTTTTTTAATTTGTTGACACTTAGAGATGTGAACAAATTAGTGATGTGTTTTTTTTTTTTTTTTTTTGATATATTTGTCATGTTAAAAAGTTAACAGATCAATGTTAACTCTAGAGTGTAACAAATCTGTACTCCAGAGTCAAACAAGTTTTGGAGTGAAATAACAAGAGATAGCACAATACAAAAATGTGTTACTATGAAAGAGAAAAAACAAAATTTCCTACAGATTGGAGATTCCGTCATTATAAACACGCCTTTAACTTACAAGCAAATAAATTAACATATTTAAAAAAAAGTGCATACATTTTAAAAATTTTGCATAAATTTCCATAAACAAAGTTTAGAAATTCTATAAAAAATTTTAATACAAATCTTATGTTTCTTAATTGCAAAATAATTTGTATAAATCTTTTATTTTAAACCAAACATAACAAAAAGGAATCCTGAAAATCTTTTTCACAAAAACTAAATAAATTTTATCTTAAATATCGTCTGATATCTTAAAAACTATTCGAATTTTATTAACTTAAATAATTTATGCATTTTTTTTAATCAATATTAACAGGAATCTAGATTTTCGTTACTTAAGAAAAATATTCATTTGTATATCCCAGATAATAATTTGCGTAGCAAATCGAAATATCGGATGAAAATTAATATTAAGATAAGTAAAAAAAGTTAAACTCGGAAATCAGTAAGACTTTTTAATGTCATCATCATCTCACTTACAAAAAAACACAAAGCAGTGGGTAGTCGTTACTCTCTTACTTAAAATAAAAACACAAAGTAATGACTACCCATTACTTTTGGGACATCGCGAACGAAAGTAATTAAGCGAGTAAATAGGCTGGTAAGTATTTGAAACTAGAGATGGGGACGTGATACGAATGTTCGTGAGTGACGCGATTCACGCGTGATCTTCAGTAGAAATTACTCTACTCACGTGATTCATGAGTGGAAGTCAGTAAGAACAACTCGTGCGTGAGTTTAGTTTTTTCATCATAAATTTTTAGAAATTTTTACTGTTTTTCATGATTATGAGTGATTTTTGTACGTACGTGAGCGTCAGTAGGAACGTAGGAAAACGCACATGCGACAGGAGACGACAGGATAAAAGACTTTAATTATTTATGTATTATTTAAAACTATTATTAATTCGCAGCAAAAAAAATTGCAAACAATGCTTTACAAACTATTTCTTTCAATGCTTCACAAGTATCCGTTATTGTATTTTTAGAAGTTATTCTGAACAACTTCAAAAACCACTTCTTTCATTGCTTTCAAAGTATCCGTTAGTATATTTTTACAGCTTTTTTAGAATTACTTCTGAACAACATCCAAAAAATCACTAAAGTATTGCTTCTAAAGAGTAATTGCTATAAAAGTGATCGTAAAAAGTGATTTTGGTGTCATTTGGCATTTTCAAACAGATTTTTTATTTAAAAACTTTTTTTTTATTCCATTAATTTTTTATTAATTTTTATAATTAGGTAATTTGTTTAAATTCAATATTTTTTTATTTTTAAAATATATAAAAATATGTATATGTATAAAAAATGGTGAGAAATTGATTTTATGCACCTATAAAAATAGTACTGAAAACAATATTGAATTGGAGTGCACCTTTTACACTTGTTTAATAAGTACTTTTATTGAAGAGAATAAGGAACAATATATCGCAGTAACAAAGTGGTGTTTTAATGCCAGGCAACTTTCATATCAAAGAATAGCTCAGCGGTAGAGCGCTAGACTAGCAATCGTCAGGTCGCAAGTTCGATACCCGGTGGCGGCAATAAAAAACTTTTGTAAAATAAAAAAAATATATTTTTTTTTTTGTGAAGAATTTTTTTTAACTTTTAATTGGTGAAAAAGAGATTCCTCTGCACTCGTTCAAAAAGTACTGAAAAAATGTTGAAGTAAAATCATGAGTTTTAATGTTAAAAAAGAAGCACATCTAGATCATCAATTGTAGTTCTTTTTCCACTGCTTCGGCATCTCTTTTTCGCTGTGTTGTTATTCGTTCGATAAATCGAATAATTTTAGATAATTAAGCACATGAGCATCGATCAAGTTATTTTGATCGTTTAATCAATTGAAATAAAAACGCGAATAATTCACAACTCTAATATTTGTACCACTTGTATATGTTCGGGTTCATATTGTTTCGCCTGTGACGGGACACCGGTGGTCTTTTCACCAGTCACAGGACAAGGACTTTGAGGCCAGTCTTGTTTTCGCCGGTCATGGTAATATTGATAGAAAAGTCTGTCATTGTTGAGCGCCGTCGACCTGCTTTACACACGGTACAGAAGTTTCAAAACAGATTTTGAAGCTTCTGCTTCTGGGAGTTGTATATACTCTTCGGTCGAATATAGGAGGGATTAATAGTCAGTAAATTCCATAGATTGAAGTATGGTAAAGGGGGGATCGCGGACCTATGTTCCACTGGGAATTAAAGGATTAAATATAAAGGGGGGATCCTCGCCACTTTTTTTCAAAGCACTGTAACGACAGAAGTCGCACCGCTCGTTTCTGTCTACACACACCTTGTGAATTTTTCAAAGAAATCTGGATCAGTTGCTGGCAGCCGCCAACGGATTCACAAGGTATTACTAATTATGCTTTCTCTTTCTAGCTCTTGGAGACTGATCCTGACAAGAACGTGCCGTGGCTGGGAATATCCTTCGAGGTCCTCCGATTATCCTTCGAGGTCCTGCGAATATCCTTCAGGGTCCTGCAAACATCCTTTGACATCCTTTGAGGACCTCCTTCGTGGTCCTGCGACAATACTTAGAGGTGCTGTCGACACACTTCGAGGACCTTCGAAGATACTTAGAGATCCGGCGGAGATACTTTGAGGTCCTTGGTAGCACCTCCAAACACGACGTAGAGTGTGTGCCAAGCGTTAGTCACCTCTTTTTTGCAGCGTTGAGTGTGTGCCGAGCGTTGGTCACCTCCCGAGAATCCGTGCTGACAGATCCCGTGGGCCCTACGGTGGACGCGTAAACACCCCTGGTACTCATTCTTCCACGACTCCGACTCAGTGGCCCTCCGAGGTCCCTCTCTTTTCCCGCCCCGTTAGTCCTAAGTGTTTTGTATGTAGATATATGTAGGTCAATAAATTGAATTTTATAATGTTTTAAAACCACGCCTTTTACTCTCTGTGACGATCCCTACCCCCGCGAGCTTACCCCAGCTAACGGAGGAAAACTCGTCGTTACAGCACTGTGTCATTTCTTAACCACTAATTATTTTTCAAAATTTACTTTCAAATTGAAGATCTACATATATATCATAGCTTTAATTTTTATGATTTTTATTTTAATTATTTGCATACAATCTATTATTTTTTTTAATGATTTTCACAGTAACTTAAAATCGATAAAACTGACCCAAACGTGATGGACATTCGCCAAAAGAGTTAGAAACAATTTAAACAAAAAAAATTGTTAGTACAGCAAAGTCAATATTTTAATGATTGAAATAAATAATTTAGAATAAGTTCTTTAAGACATGTGATTCTTTTTAATTAATTAATCTTCATTATATTAAAAACATATAGGACCTGTTTATCTATTACGAGAATATTCTAAACGAAAGAAATTGACAATTCCTTTGTCAAAAATACATGGGAAACAAATTTTCGTTTAGACTATTTTCGTCATACTTAAACAAGAGCTTAATTTAAAATTATAACAAAATGACTCTTCAATATTCTAAAAACCTAAAATATTAATATAAACTTAAAAATGAATACGATTGTCCTAATTTACTATTAAACATATTTTCTCCTTTGTTATTATTACTCTATTTTGCTTTGAACCTTAATTCTTAAGATATCTCAGCTGATTCTATTCAACTCTGTGTATGATAACCACATCAGCTGAGATATCTTAAGAATTAAGGTTCAAAGCAAAATACAGTAATAATAACAAAGGATAAAAATAGCATTGTTAAATTTCGTTCATATTTTAGGAATATAGAAAAGTCTTATAGAGCATTTAAAGCCGTGATGCACCAACTCTTTGCAGCTCCAGCGACCATCTGGTGAGTGTGCCCAAAAGCCAACCAGTAACATAAAATTAATATTTTTCCCACTTTTTAAGCATTTATTAAAACCAAATTATTATCATTCGAAAGCTTGGAGTCATGGGTCTAACATAATGAAAAATATTTTTTTTTATCACACGATTGGAAGGAGTTATTCCAGAATGTAGTTGTTTCCTATTATTTTTTTGGCACCCCAAAAAACACAAAAATGCATCTGTCTGCTACCACATATGATGTTAATTCGTCAAAGTGGATGTCAAGGAAAGGTAATTCAAAAATGCACAAAATATATTTTAACTAATTTTTTATCTCCCTTAAGATTGGAGAAAAATGGGATTAGTGTTGGGCACATACACTGGCTAAGGATCCTCCCTCTATCCTAATTTAAGTTAAATTCCTTCGGAGCCAAATTATTCGCGAATTTTCAAATATTTAGTTTAACTACTTAATATGTTATTATATTTTTTCGGAATATATTCTCTGCGAATGTCCGAGACTGGGTGACTGGAGTCTCAGATTTCTGGGTGACCGTTTCGTGTCATCTTCGGACGTTTAGGGAAATTCTCCTAACGGGATTAGTAGCTTGAATCTCTAGGGAACTCTAGGCAGCACAAAAGATTTATATGGGTCGCGGTGCGTAGTGCTTTCGTATCTAATCTAATATGTTATTTGGTAATTTTTTTAATGAATACAAATTAGTTTTTGCTGTGTAATACTGTGTATTTTTTTTTTTTTAATTCGTTAAATTCTAAAACTTTTTATAATATTCATAAAATTTACCTGACATGTTCTTTGCAAATCGGGTATTCGCAATAAAAGTTCTCCGAACTTCGATGGACAATCAGGATAATGAGCCAGAGTATATGCCTGTAAACTTTGTAAAGCCTTTTCCTGGCATTCTCTAACCTTCACCGGTTCTTGGAGCTCAGAAGTATCTAAAAACCGATATCAAAAGAATTACATTTTTTTAGAACTCACTAAATTCCATGCAAACTCACCTGATTGCAGTAATACAATAACTTTCATAGCAACATATTCATAACGATCCACTCTTAAACGTCTTAAATGGTCTGTCAGATTCAGCATTCTTTCAATGCAGGGCTGAAAGTAATGGCATCAGAAAAATATTATATAAATTACAAGTTTTGTTTCGAAATTTCCATATCACCTGAAAACCAGTTAATTTAGCTTGTGGCAGTGTTATAGTTTTGCCCAATGACATTTTAATTTCTCCGGGTGTTTCGATCGAACGATAACAACACGAGAAAAGTAAAAGTTCACACCATGAATTGATGAGGAGGCAAATTTGATCGTCAATCTTAAAAAAAAAGAGATTTTAATTATATGTAATGTTAACAAAATTTAATAGACAAATTCACAATAATTGTTTGAAATCATCTAGATTCAATTTCTACTCACCGATATATTCTTAAATAGCGGCAAACTTTTGCACCACTTAACAATCTTATACAACCGATGATCGGCTACCTTACACAGATGTGCTATCAAATCTGGATTTGTGCTAGATGATAGACCAGCACTGGCCAGCAGTGGATTGGTCATTTGACTGGCAGCTGCAGAAGAATCATTTGAACTTGAATTCAGAGATGCTGAACTTGATGGCGAAGTCAAAGGTTGATTAAGTCTTGCCAATTCGGCATCGGTATACTGCCAAAGATGTTCAACATCCATAATTTCTTGTAATAGTTGAGGAATACTGTTGTGATGATGATGGTGATGGGAGGCATTAGCAGAAGTATTAGAAGAATGATGATGATGAGAGTGTGAACGAGACGATGCATTTAAACCATTTAAAGAAGGTGAACGAGCTGCTGTTGGTGTCTTGGAATAAGGATCCGCATGTTCAGTTTTAATGGTATTGCAATTGGAACCAACAAAGCCATTAGATTGATTACAGGATTGTGGAGGAGGATTTAAACGCTGCTGCAGCTGATGTTGTAAATGTGATTGTGGCTGTTGTCCCGGCAGTAAAGTTTGATTGGGATTTTGTTGCTGTTCGGGACTAAGCAAAGGACTCATTATAGAATTGGGCAGGGTATATGAGCATTGATACGTTGATCTGCCGCCCCTGGTACGATCCTCCCTTATTGCTTCTAATTTCATGCCTTTCTGTAGACATTTATCAAAACGACAGGCAGGACATTTTTTGCGTGTTGTAATGCTAACGGCACAGGGTCCTCCTCGTACGCAAACATAATTCTTACGATTTTGGACGGTACGTTTAAAAAAACCCTTACAGGATTCACAAGAAAAGATGCCATAATGAAATCCTGATATCTTATCACCACATATGGGACACGGTGAGTTAATCAATTGTTGTCTGGATATACCAGCCGCCGGTGAAGCTGGTAGTCCCGAGGAGTCTGTAGTCATATTAAAGGTGGAAGAAGATGCTGCAGCTGCATCCATTGAAAGATTTTGAATTTCTGTTGTTCCACCTTCCAATTTACCCGACTGATTGGATGGCGTTGATCCTCCCATCATGGGACGATAGAGGAGAGCGGAATGTTGTAATGTATTAGCAGAAGCTCCATTAAAACTACCATATACTCCATGGGCTGCTGGATGTCTACCCTGAATGGGTGAGTGGGTAGGACTGAATTCGGAGGAATATGAATAACAAGAACTATGTGAAGCATCACTGTTATTGCGTGACAGCGAGGGGGTGTAGGGAGCATGTCTTGATGTTAGTGGAGATTGAGAAGGTGAGCTATGGGTATAAACGGAATGTATGGCAGAGTCTGGACTGGGATTGGCAGGTAAATGAGGCAAAGCAGTAGTAGATTTTTGGCGAGCCAGTAAAGGGGAGTTCACCAAAGCTGCATGATCGGGTGGCTCATATTTTAAATTGATGGGATCACTTTGTGTGGGAGCCAACTTTAATTTGGGATGATAAATACTGCCACCACCACTACCACCCGTAGCATGATGAACATCTAACATGGTGTGTTCTGAATCGGATTTAGTCAAAGGAACTCCAGCAGTCATTGTCGTAGGTGTCGTAGTAGTGGCTTCACTTTTTATAACAGCCACTGTATTTGTAGGTTCTTGTGATGCTCCATTACTCATTGTAGTATCAGTGTCCATTAACTCAGCCTCTCTAGTATCTTCATTTTCGGAAAGTTCTCCTTCCCAGGACATAGGTCTAGGACCATTATGGTGATTTGTTGATGAACTAGATGATGCCACTCTGCGGGTTACTTTTAAATTTTCAATATTTGTTAATTCAGTTTCTGAATCGGAATCCTCAGCTTTAGTGACTGGTATTCTAATACCATGGCCAGAAGTTATTACACTTCCACCGCCCACTGCACCCGCCGTTACACCCCTTGAACCATTATAAAATCCTACTGATACCATATTGCTATTTGTTAATGAAGATGATGTTGCACCATCGTCTACTTCACATTTTATATTTGTTACCGAAACATTATTCCGTGTTGTGGTAGTAGTACATGTCGTCGTCGTTATACCTCCACTATTGCCTCCGCATACATTGCTCATATTAATGGGTAATTGAAATGTGGTACCTCCAGTACCTCCAACATTTCCTGTTGTGGTGGTAGTTGTAACCACTGCTGCTCCTGTTATATTTTCTGTCTTAATGGTCGACATTATTCTTGTTTAGTATAAAAAATTTGAATTCCAAAAGTCTTTTATTCCTATAATTGATTTAAAGTCTTTTGTGGTATATAAAAGAAGGCGATCCATGCCCCCTAAATTATGTTTTTTTTTATATATTTATATATTATTTTTAGTCTTTTTAGTTATGAATTATATTGTGCATTAATTTTTTTTATAAAATTTAGATAAATGTCGTTGATGCAGTATCATCTTGCAGAAATAACTGAAATGAGAAAAGATAAATTGATTAGTACTGTGGACTGAAAGGTCTTGAGAATTTTTCTAAAATTTTTTTTTTAGAAATTTTCGAAACAAAATTTTTAACTTAAGTAGTCTTTAAGACAAAAATCGTTCTTAGTTCTAACTTAAAAGCTGGCCCTTAATACAGATATATTGAGCTTACAAATCTTGCAAAGTTGAAATCCCCATTTAAAAAGATATCCCAATTTCATATAGATGTCGACAATCTTTTTGCCCGGTAGTAAGATAAAATATTGAGCTAGGAAAGCTTTTATGTATCTTATAATCTTTAATAACATTTTTAAATATAAGTCGAACCCAAGCGCGATATCAGATTATAAATATAATATACACTAAAAAAAGTTTGGCAGATACTGCAAGACAGTTGTTTGTATAGTAATCAGTAGTTGTTATTTTTAACTGTAATTACAGTTGGTTTTCTATGAAAAAATACAAAACAACTAATATGACAGTTATTTAAGAAAAATAACTAACCAAAAGTACAGTAATTTCGTTATAGTTGTTTTAAGCAGTTATTTTTAATGTCATAATCAGGGCAGCGACTTTCATGCACTTAAAAATCGAAAATATGCGCTTAAAATATGCAGTAGAATATGCAAAATACGAGTATGCACTTAAATATGCACTTAAATGGAAATATGCACTAAAAACCCAAAAACATGCACTTAAAATCCAAAAATAAACGCTTAAAACAAAAAAAAAAAAATGTACTTTAAATTTATCGATTTTGAAAACCATAAATATTTATAATTCGAACATTTGGTTAAAAATTAAATCCAATAAAAATGTCTAAGTAGATGACAACTTGATGTTTTTCTTCTAGTTAAGTGCTGCGTTAAGGTAATTTTTCAGGCCAACATCCTTTGTGCACAAAAAAACTCCAAACATTCCATTTTTGAGCTACTTTTCTCCCTGAAATTATGATTCTTCTTCAACATGGTACTGATTTTGTTCATATTATTCTGGTCATCTTATCCTGCCTTTCGATTGATCTCCAAGTCGTCCTTGAACTTCTTAAGAATTCTAGAAATCGTTTTTCGGACAAGTTTTAGTTGCCAAGCTATTTTTATCAGGGGTATGGCATCACCAAAAAAATAAGTTATAAAAACATCGTTATCACTAGGTGGCGATGTGTTCAAAAAATTGACAATTTTCTTTTTTATATAAATTTAAATAATAAACAAACAAAAAAGCGAAAAACGAACGGATATTTTAAATTTTATTATTTGAATATATTCCGCGCTTGTTTTTTTCCTTATTTTGAGCAGTTTTCAGCAGTTTTTGAGTTTTTAAATATAGGCTCAGCTGATACTAAATAGTTGCTCAGGTACTACTAAATTACAGCGCCCTCTATCGGTGAGTAGTGTAAGTTTTGATATCCTATCTCTATAATTAATAGTCTCTGATTTTTGTATATCCACTATGGGTGGTTTTGAAGAGTTTTCACAATATGTTTTGGCACTACCAACCCGGTAACCATTTTGAATCGAATAAAAGCTATAAGGGAAAAATTTTAAATTTTTTAAAAAAATTTATTGCAAAAAATATGATGTACAATTTTATTAAATGCAGTCTTTACATTATAAGTAATCATATGGCATTACGTTGGGCGCCATTTATATTCGCACCAGCACTCAGGGAAAAAAGCTTTATTATATTTATAAAACAGTCACACTGATCGAAACCTAAGAAACCACGCGATCGTTATGATGTTTTCATAAAGATGATGAAACTCTTTATATAATTTTTTATGAAACATTTTTATAAATATGTATTCATAAACATTCGAAGAAAATGATGAAGATTTCGCGAAAGTTTTCATAAATATGAAGTAGCTTTTCCTCTTTAGTTAAAACCGAAATCAAATATTTTATATTTGTTGTAACTTAATTAACATGTAGTCATAAGGAGTACTAGCATAAAGAGGAATCAACAGAGTTATTAAACGAACTCTTTATAAGGAATTCATCAGTCTAACGTAATATTTATATAAGTCATCGACAGAATTTTATTTGTAATTTGGAAAATTAACAAAATTCGGATGGACTAGTAGGATTGATTGAAATTTTAAAGAAGTTTTTGTATTATTTTAACCCCAATGCTGTAGAAATATGGGAACGATACAGTAGGCGTGTTTTTTAACAGATGTCTTATTTAATATTTCTCTTTTTTTAAGAACATCTAAAAATTATGATTTTAAAATTGATACTAATACAATAACAAAATCAAACTAAAATGACATTAACATGTCATTATTCATTTAAAAAATGACAGATTTCTTAAAAATGTCTTTAGAGTACAAAACTAATTTAAAAAAAATGGATACCTTAAACTATTTACACACATGATGTGTTTCGTTTTTTTTTTTTTGTACTTGACAGCTGACAGTTCTTTGTTGTGTTTGAAAAATATACACATATTCTTTTGTGACGATATTTGTTATCCCTCTAAAAAACTAAAAACCTTAAATTGTTGTTAATGTAAATTTTTTTTTGTATACATTCTATTTTAGGCAATGACCTTTAAATTTAAATGAATGTCGAAATTGATGACAAATGAAATAAAATATTTTTTTTTTGTAAATTAGCATATTTTTTTAACCATAAAAATTTAAAGACTCCTCCTACACGTGCAGAGTTAAATGAAAAGTATTCCACAGAAGGGTTAAATTTTTATTCAAATATGTTTGCTATATTTTTATAAATTTTATTAGCACCTTTGTTATAATTAAAGCATAGGAAATTGTTTTTACCGCGAAAAAAATTTCTCTCGAAATTTAAGAACTGAACAGCAATAATTTTTTTTTATTCTCAAAAAAAAAAAAAAAAAAAACAATCACAAAAATCCCATAATGTCACTTTTTTCGCCAGAAAAAGGGTACTCATTAGAGTATTCAATTAATCGACCTTTTATTTTAATCGACTAATCGTGCAAATAATTATTTGCGGTTTTTTGACCGATTGATAGAATAAAATTTAAATTAATCTTACAAAATTTCATGTAAACTAGTATAAAAATTTCATTGTATTTTTACTAATTTTATTTAAAAAGTAACAAAAATATTTTCAGTAACTTTTCTAAAATTCATAAACTTTTTGATTAATTGAACAACGATTGAACACCCTAGACACATATGTACATGTCAAATTTTCGTGACAAAGTTGTACTCAATTTTCTTGTGAAATTCATTGTAGTGAAAAATTATTTCTTTATATAGACTATAACATTTTTTTTTTTCACATAAAACCCGAACAACTTACTATGCTTAAATATAATATATTTTAAAAAGAGATTGTTTCAATATTTTCATTTTACTAGACTCCTCTAATTTTAAAATAATCACAACTGAATGACCACCAACAACAATAGTAATTTAAAATCATCGACAATCAGATATTTAAAAGAATTTTTTAGTTCATACATTCGAGTCGTATTTACGGTCAATATTTTAAAATGCTTATTAAATTGTGTTAGGGCCGGTTTTATAGTAAGAACTAAGAACGAAATTTTCCTAAAGTGATTGCTTAAGTCAGAAATTTTTAAATAAAATTTCTGAAGAAATTAATAAAAACAAATGCTTGACATTTAGAGATGGAATTATTGCGATTGAAATTGGTGCCAATAATATCAGAGATAATAAACTTATCTTAAACTCTATGAGATTTCTATAAAAAGTACAGCATCATTAGATTAAATTCAATTTAAAAAATTATTTTCAAAAATGAATTAATTCTTTTGGATTGCGGCCTCAGCAAAATATTAACATTAAAATACGAAATTCGGTTAAGGTTAACGTACCTTTAATTTATTTGTATATATTTTAATTCATTATTATGCTGTTTTTTCAAACCGTTCTTTCTTTTTGTTTTATTTTCGTATACAAATTTTTTTATTTTTAGTTGTCTTTTTTTCTTCTTATGGGTCGTTGACACTTTTTTCTTTTATATTAGGTTGGTTTCGGGTTTTTGAAATAAAATAAGGCTTGTTTGAGTATGTTTGATCATGTTTGAATGTGTTTATGCAGATATTTATTCTGGTAGATGTTGTTATTTTTAATTGATTGAGATTGAGTTCCTAGAACTTGAAATTGTTATTAATAGCAAGCAAATGCAAAATTTTATAATAAATTTTCTGTCAGAAGGTTTTAAGAAGTTAAATAAATCATCATGGATATTCATAATCCCCATTTAAATTATTACTATTTCCATTTTGGGAATCAAACCCAGTCAGAAATGACAAGTGATACAAAAAATCAAGCACTGACATATTTCCCGTAAAAGTCGGATTAACTGATTAAACAAGAACTAAACACGTTGATTAAACTCTATTTTAATCTTTTTGATTAAAGCACCGTAAGTTGTTTTCACATGGAAAAGTTTCACTAAAACTTTAAAGGCCTTAAATAGTAATTTAAGTTCTGAAAATGAAATTTTTTTGTGTAATTAGAAAGCCACAATCACACTAAACACAAAATGTCACCTTTTCAAGAGAAAAATAATAATAATCTTTTATACAGGGTCCGCCATCTAACGTTTTTTTTCAACTAGTGCTTATTTCGTGACAGATAATTAGTTTTATCCTTCCGCTGAACGAATATGTTTGTGTATACGCTTAAACAACGCTTCGCTAAGTGGGCCTGCGATCGACTTACAGAAGATGCCGATTTTGCCAAAAAAATCATCTTTTCAGATGAAGCTCATTTTTATCTTGGCGGGTATGTAAACAAGCAAAATTGTCGCATTTGGGGCACAGAAAACCCGCACGCATACATTGAAAAGCCGGTGCACCCAAAACGAGTCACTGTTTGGTGCGGATTTTGGTCCAGAGGCATAATTGGGACATTTTTCTTCGAAAATGAGCAAGGAGTGGCCGTTACAGTCAATGGCGATCGTTATCGGGCCATATTGAACGAATTTTTGTTCACAAAAATTGAAGAGGAGGATATTGGCAACATTTGATTTCAACAGGACGGCGCTACGTGCCACACAGCCAAAGCTACACTCGATGTTTTGCGCCCTGTTTTTGAAGATCGCATTATCAGCCGCAGAGCTGATGACGTTTGGCCACCTCGGAGCTGCGATTTGACACCGTTGGACTATTATTTGTGGGGTGCCGTCAAAGATAAGTGTTACGCCGATAAGCCAGAGACAATTGACGCTTTAAAGGACAATATTCGTGAAGCCATTGGTGAAATACAGCTGCACACAATCGATAATGTGCTTAAAAATTGGGCCGATCGTGTAGGCTACTGCATGGCCAGCCGATGCAGCCATATGAATGAAATTATTTTCCATTATTAACCGGAAGGATTGTACTTTCAAATAAAAAAAGAAATTTGAGAAAATATTAAGTAGTTTTTTTTTTATAGCATTTTCAAAAAAAAAAGTTATTTGGCGGACCCTGTATTAAATTAGTGTGAAAACAAAGTCTACACAATTTTAACATGAAACTCATTGAAGTGAAAAACTTGTTTTTTTATATGGAGTATAACAGTTTTTTCACGTGAAACTCGAACAACTTACGGTGCTTAACAGATAATCCAACTTTTAATGAGGTTACTATTTCCAAACGAGTCTGTATTCTTACTACTAATTGTATGCAACGCTGTTTCTGTTATAATTACGGTTGGCAGCACTGTAAAACACACTAAAGTTAGATAAAAATAAACGCTAAGATGCTGCCGCAATAATATTTTGGCGTTGTCGACATTTTCCGCAGACATTTCCGTGTTCACTGACAGAGTTAATCTTTTAAAGACGTTAAATTTTTAAAGAATTTATTAATTACAGCTATCTATGTGCGCTTTATTCAAAATTGAACATCTATCCCTTTCAGACCCAGCATACACGATTGTGAAATGTGATGTTTTCTCTTAAAATTACAAATATTTTCAATACTAATAGATTCATTTAGATAAAAAAATCAGTTATACTTTTAACTAAATTATATTTCATAAAATATGAATTTATAGCAGGAAATTGGAATAGTTTTAATACAATTTTACCTTAAAGTTATAAAATTAATACATTTTTGCAAGCTGGTTGGGTCTGAAAGGGCTATACGCTTTTCTTTATTGTTTTTTTGGAGTGGGGAATATCGAAATCTCGGGATTTCGATGCAAGTGTAAACGTAACTTTAATCAAAAAATGCATGTCTAAACGGTGAAGATTAAAAAGTTGGATTAACTTTAATCAAGTACGTCATTTTCTTTGGCTAAATGCACTAAAAACTGCGTTCGAAAAAATTGCTGAACCAGTCATTCATTTTCAATAATAAAAACTTTTTTATAACCGTGTTCTTATTAAGATTATTATAAAACTACATACATATAAATAATTAACAATTCAATGGAAAATCACTGATGAAGCCTGTCCATACAAAAAGGCAGAAACTAGATCTAGTCTGATTTAAAAATTAATTGCCCTTACCATCTAAAATTTTCAAATGTATATTTTAGTTAAAGTCGACTTTAGTTAAAATATTGGGTGGCAGTATGCCATGACTTGGTTTATTTTTAGAGCATTCTGATTGGTTAATTTATTTTCAACCAATCAAAATGTTTGAAAATATATTTTTTTTGTATATAAAATGAACAAAACCGTATGATTAAAAATAAAGTCGACTTAAAATTTAAAATACTCTTTTATAGTAAGGGCCAATGTCTATAAGTTTTAGAGAAAAAGGTTTATTCTTCTTCTTAACCTCAAACCTACCTTTTATTATTTTTATTTTACAAAATTTTTTTAATTTTTCTGGTACCCCTTCCATCAACGCTTTTATGGTATTACACTGTGGAACAAATTCAGTTTAGCAAAAGCTAGGTCGATTCTGAGAGTGAGGGGTGAAAATAGAGGCTAAATTAGAAGACCCGTATCGCGGCGTTTGCTTAAGTTAGTTCGAATTTTTTCATATTGTTTATATGGTTTTTTGGCTATAACTCGTCGACTAATTGATATTTTTTAAATCTGTAAAAGCAAAATTATTGCTAGAGACCTGTGCAACAATTAAAATTAAAAAAAAAAATTAATTTGTTTTTTTTTTTATTGTTGTTCAAGTCTCTAGCTATAATTTGGCTTTTACAGATTTAAAAAATATCAATTAGTCGACGAGTTATAGCCAAAAAACCATGTAAAAACTTCGAACTAACATAAGCAAACGCCGCGATACGGGTCTTCTAATTTAGCCTCTATTTTCACCCCTCACTCTCAGAATCGACCTAACTTTTGCTAACCTGAATTTGTTCCACAGTGTTATTAGAAACCTTTTGAGCTGATAAATACCACTTTCCGCGGAAATCTTTAGCATTTCCGACGACTTTTTTGTATCTTTCCATTAGCCTGAGTTCTAGACAGTTTGGTGGATTAGCTTCTCGAAATACTAAAAGCACATTATTTTATTTAAAAAAACTTTTTTTTAATTTTTTTGGCACGCTGCTTTACTTCCGTGTTATTTACAGTATTCCTATCTGGAATTTTTTGTACTTTAATAGTTTTCAGACCAGCGTCCGTGGTTAATCAATACTATGCAGTCAGAAATTGAAAAATCAGTGGTGTCATAAAGGTCGGAGCCATAAATGAATCACTCCTCGTTGAAATTAATTTTAACTGAACTTGGGATGCCTCAAAACAATATTGCGATAAAAATTAAAAGCTGCGAAAAAGCCGTTTTTGCAAAAATTTCTTTCGAATTATCAACAATTTAAATTTTCGAAAACAATTCGAGATATGAAAAAACAATTGAGACCAAAATTATTTCTCGGGAGAAATACAATTACATGGCGTATAAGTCCAAATTTTAATATTGAAACCGCCAAAAATTTTAAATTTAATTACAAAACAAATTGGGAAAATATTATTGAGAATATTCTAAAAATATATAGTTATATTTGAAACATTCTATTATTCAAAATTACTTTAGAAAGGAAGTTAAATCAATAAGAAATTTTATGGCGCTTTTAAGAGGCATGGATAATATATTCACAGGCTGCGCTTTAAAGATTTCTTAAGTATTGCCGCTGGCTTTTTGGAAATTTTGTGTTTGTCTCCAATTTCTTCCATCGCCTTATCACTGAAGAATATAAGTTCTTTCTCCTCTACGGCTCGTTTTTAAATAATTCGAAAAATTTTAATTATTGTAAAATCGAAAGAAATTTTTGCAAAAACGGCTCGATCAAAGATTTTGATTTTTATCGCAATATTTTTTTGAGACATCCCATTTCTGGTGATCTGGCCTTTTCGTTAAGTTCATTCTGACGTGGCGTGGAAGTGTTTAATAATGTAGAGGAAATAACGGTCAGTGAAACGAGTACATTGTGGAAATTCTCAATAACCTGTGAAATTATTTAACAAGGAGAATCTCTCTCTGGCTTCCGGCAGATTTCGATGAAATTCAGATGTGTGATAGAGTGTACCAAATGAAATAACTTTCGGTTCTAAACACATTGGCTCAAATTGGTATTTAGGGGGTAAACATGAGTTTCAAAGTTGTTTGGAACTTGTTTTCTTTGAAAAAATTTTAATATTTTAAGATCGTCATTTAATATATATATATCATCCACTGGATTTATGCGGCGATTATCAGACAAATCTTGACCTACGCGGCACTGGTGTAGTGGAGGGCGGTGGACACGGGGTCATATCTCTTCACTTTCGCAAAGGTGCAATGACTGGCTTGTCTGGGTATTAAGGGGGCGGCCCGTTCTACACCCCAGGCAAGTTTGGAGGTGATGCTTGGCATCCCACCACTGGATATTTATATCAGGGGAACGGCTGCAAAGGCAGCTCTCAGACTCAGGGAGATGCAAGAGCTAAGGCAACGCACTTGGGGGCACAGTACCATTTTGCATGGGATTGGGGGTGCGCTACTGGATTGTAAAACGGACTGTATTTTATTGGTCATTGTACCCACCAGGGAAGATTGGGCAGCCGACTCCGTTATTCGGAATTTTGATATCTCAGTGTACACGGACGGTTCGAAGATGGACATGGGGACAGAGTCGGGAGTTTATTCCGGGGAGTTTATTCTCCATACGACTCCCGGGCGATTGTGGCGTGTTCCAGGCGGAAGTGTATGCAATTGACGTGGTCGCACGTATGATAATGGAACGGGATTTGGATCCATTATCCATTAGCGTCTTTGCGGACAGTCTTGCTGCTTTGAAAGCCCTGGAATCCGATACTGTCAAATCGGGGTGTGTGCGGCACTGTATTGGATCCCTCAACCATATTCGTCGGCACTCGGTCAGGCTGGCGTGGGTCCCAGAACACGCTAGGATCGCGGGCAACGAGCTGGCTGACGAGTATGCGAGAGAGGCCCTGGTTCCTCTGGTGGAGCTATTCGGTGTGATAGGGGATATATCGGATAGGGAGACGAGGGCAAGGTGGACAACCTTGAGCAATTGTAGGATACCTCGGACCCTATGGCCACTGCCTGATATGGGGAGGACAAAGATTTTTCTTGGATTTGGTAAGCGGACGATCGGAATGATTGTAGGTGTCCTAACGGGACACTGCGCGATGCCGAATGGCTTTGCGTTGGGGTTACACCCAGGCGGACTACTGCAGGGGCTGTGGGGACGAGGAGGAGGAGACAGTGCATCATCTGCTTTGTGAATGTCCGGGACTGAAGGAGCGGCGACTCAGATATCTGGGATGCAGGTTCTTCGACGACCTGGACAGTCTACGCGATGTTTCTGTGTCTGGTCTTGCGAACTTTTTAAGGTGATCGGGATGGTTTTAGATTCTTCGGGTCGTGGTATTTCTTTCCATGTAGTCGAGGGGAAGATTAAGGGAATCGCAATGGGCCTTATGGCCTCCGAGTGAACTCGCCGTTCTGGCGGGCTCGCATTCAACCTAACCTTAGATCGTCATTTAAAAGATATTGAACATAACCATTTAAACAACATTGTTTTTTTGCAAAATTCGACTTTATTCATCAACATAGTCTCCCTTAAGAGCGATACAATCCCTCTAACGCCTTTCCAACATTTCCATACCTTTTTTTATAGAATGATTCTTCTTTGGCCTCAAAATAGGACTCTGTTTCGACAATCACCTCTTCATTCGAACCAAATTTCTTTCCGGCGAGCATTTTTTTTAAGTCTGAAAACAGATAAAAATGGCTGAGAGCCAAATCTGGGTGCGGAAGCAATTTAAAGTGTAATTCGTGCAATTAGGTCAAAGACTTGTGATACGGGGCATTGTCTTGGTGAAAGAGCACTTTTTTGTTCTTAATATGGGGCCATTTTATTGCGATTTCGAAGCCGTTTTTATCTCGCCGAAATAGCTCTCAGAATCATCGACATGTTGTTGTTTTTGGCGCATTGTGAGCAAACGCGGCACCCATTTCGATAACAGCTTTCTCATGGACAAATGTTTATGCAAAATAAAGCCGACACGTTCCTTCGATATCTTTAAGGTATCAGTAATCTCCTGCCGGAAGACCGTAAGTTTTCTGGCCGAGACGATTTTGTGAATTTTTTTTTATGTTTTCCAGTATCACCACCTCTTTTGGGCGACCAGAGCGTTCGGCGTCATCGGTGTTTGTACGACCACATTTAAAGTCAGCAAACCACTTTTATACTAATTGTCTCGAGGAGCAGAGTCCGAATAACAGTTATCAAGGCAAGCTCTAGCTGGCTTAAAGGGTGTTTTTTCCCATTAAAAAGCAATGACAAATCAACACACGGAATTGCTTCGAATCCATTGTTTTCGAAATCGCAAAAGTAGCGTCGCTAAAACAGCTGTAACTTCTTCACTAATGAACGAATTGTGATTAAATTTTGGCAGGTATCATCTGAGGATTGGTAGTTCCAAAAAATTATATGGATTTTTCATTATTGGCCGATGTGTTAATACCTATATATATCGGCAGATATCGGAGTAAGTAGAATTCTGAAAGATTCGTTGTCCATAAAATTTCTCGTGCCAAATTATACATAGTACTAAACTAAACTTTTTATTCCAGAGAATCTCTGAAATAACCTCTAGAGATTCCTTCAAATAAATTGTAACAAAAATAATAGAGTATCTTTGCAGCAAAAATATATATGATTTTAACAGTTTTATTTCTTAAACAAATGTTAATTAATTTAGACATTTACATTACCTTATCTGTCATCCATCATAAAAAACTGACATTTCTACTACGTCAAAAACGTTTAAACTCTAAAACGTCACGTAAACAAACATATACACACACGCATATACCTGCAAACAAACGTTTAGAGTTCACTCATCTCCGCCATAATTAAACGGCACTTGATACTGATTAAAAACCATTACAAATAAGCGAAGTATTAATTGAAAGCAGCGAAATACCAGCTGCTTTTTTAGTACATGAAATGAGGGTGTAAAGATATGAAAATTGCTAACGCTAATAATAACAATAAGAATACATAAAACTAAAAACATTCACGTGTGTAGAGATTTTTTGAAAAAATCGTTAGCGCAACTGCAAGATAATAAAAAATACAATACAACAATTGAACTGATATAAAAAAGACGAATAATAATAATGAAAACAACAAAAACATTTAGAGATGAGAATAATATAATGATAAAACAATAACAACTAAAAACCTAAACACAAATCAAATAAAAATTATAACAGACTAAACAACGACAACGAGGGACGACAACAATAACACACCGGCTATAAAATCACCGTCATCATTTTCTACTGCTTCTTCTTCTACGTCTCAGCTTATTAAAAAACGAGGCATACAGCTCAGCACATCTACACTACATACATTCATCATCATCACATCAGGCACAGACACAAAAAAGGACGACCTTCAAGTAATGTTGAATTTGTGTACGCAAACGACCTTGCTAAGGAAACAAAAAACACATACACAGTCGCAAGAAGGGGAGAAAAAATCAACAACGACTCTCTAGAATTTTCAATGCACACAATAAGAAAAAAAGAGAGAGTTCCAAATACTATAAGGGAAGCAATTATACAAAGAAAAAACATAAATGCGAAGAAGAAGACGAATACAAAATATACCCAAAAGCCGAAGACATCGTTTAAGAAATCGTGTAAGAAACAAAATCATGAAATCAAATAAGAATAAAGTAAAGAAAAGAAAATAAACAATACTTAAATACTCTTGTTATATATAAAAGAGTATTACTTTTAATAAAATGCGCATAAATTGAGAAAGAGATAGAACATAATAAACTGTAATTGCCGTTTTTCTCTATTTTTAATATTCAATAAATACATCATCATTTTCTCTTGTATATTGGCAACTCTTTTTTAAAGTGTTTTCCTCTATCTCTCTCTTACTCTATCTCTCCTGTATGCGTCATAGTATTTTTTATGGTTAAACAACTTGAGAAACTTAAGATGTTAAGACAAGTAAATTTTTTGTTTTATTAAAATACAACTACAAAAAAAAAAAAAGAAGTATAAAAAAGAAAACAAAATTTAAAAAACAACATAAACTAAATAACAAAACAAGTGGTGAAACTAGTTTAAGAATTATTTCATATTCGTTTTCCACTTAATTTTTCTATTCCAGTCAGCAGAATAAGAAGGTAAAGTAGTAAGTGGTATAAATTCCCTCAGGTCTTTTTTCTACGTAGTCTTATGGTGTTTGAAAAGTAATAGAAATAAATGTATGTAGATAGAAATAGTAATAATCCCTGAATACAGCTGGCTGAGAAAAAAGGGGAAACCACATAGGCAGTGTTGCATCGAATAGATGAAAACAAGAATATAAAGTCTGTTGAATTGTTTGATTTTTTAATAAGCAAAAGCCCTGCTTGCAGGGTTTTGGCTTAAGAAATGACATTGTACATCACTTATCCAAGTTTCATTAAAATTTGATAGGCAGCCGCAGGAGATTTCCCTTTGAAGAAAGATACACCCGCTGAGACAACTTGTGGGTTAAGTTTCATATCAAGGACCGCATTTCTTCATCGCACACTTTCTGCAGATAGTTGAGGTTAGTATACCTACCAGAAAACACTGGACCGTAAAATCTGTTATTGAGAGAAATGGAGTCTCGGATTTAAGGGGAGCTTCGAAGATGGAGATGAGAGTTGCGGAAGCCTATTAAGGGAAACTAGAAATTCGGGTTGCCATGAGCGTTTTCCCGATTGAAGTCCTTGCAATAAATAAAGCTGCGTGGATAATATTGGGATGGAAAATGGATCTATTATCGATTAGATCTTCATGGACCGTTTAAGCGCCTTGTAATAAGATTAAAATGTATGTATGAGTTGACTGTATTAACTCCCTTGGCCGAATCCGATGGCAGGCAATGGTGCTGACATGGGTCAACTTGCATTTTCTTTTGTTTTTGACTGTTAATAAAATTAAACACAAATTAGTCAAAACAATTAACAAAATTTACTTAAGAGGGCAGTTCGAAATGTTCTTAGCCTAACAATGAAAAACAAGAGCTAAATTTTTAAAATTATTTTATTCTTCAATATAATCTCCTGAAACTTCAATACACTTAGCCCAAAGTTTTTCTAGCAATTCTAACTATCCCTTGATTAAAATAATTTTCCTGAAGCTCCTCAAAATAATCGTTTACAGCTGCCATTGCATCTTCATTCGAGGTAAAACGTTTGCAGCAAGAAATTTTTTAGATTTGGCAACATGTAGAAGTCAGAGGGAGCTAAATCAGAGAAATGAGAAATTTTCATTCGAATGCGTTTTTGGTCACCTGTTAGCAAATGCGGCACGCATCTTGCAGTAAGCTTTTCATCTGTAATTCTTGATGCAAAATAAAATGTACTCGATCATTTGAGATGCCTATGGCATTACATATTTCATGCACCTTCACTCGTCGATAGTCTAATACCAAATCATGAACTTTAGCTATGACTTCTGGCGTTGTTGCAGTTTTTGGACGTCCACTTCGTGGTTCATCTTCAATGCGACCACGTTTAAATTCAGCAACCCAATTTTTTACTGTTGCATACGAAGGAGCACTTCCACCTAACACATTCACCATATCATTATGAATTTCTTGTCCCGATAAACCTTTTTTATGTAAATATTTAATCAAACCACGAATTTTTAATTTTTCTATTATTTAAAAATCACTGAAGCGCCTTTTTTGAACACCTGTTACTATACGAATGAGTTGACAGATCGAAATGAAATTTAACAAGTGTTCATATAACGGATGGAAGTTTCCATTGTACAAAGCTTTTTGCTGTTATACCGCCATCTCTATGTCAGGCTAAGAACATTTCGTACTGCCCTGGTAAATACATTTTATTTGGGGTATTTTTTATAACGAAACGACTGCATAAAATGAATGTTACGAATTTTCAATATTTTGTGTTGTTTGTTGTTTTTTTTAATAATTTACGATGTTAGTTAAAATATACATTTCTTCTACAAATGAATGTTAATTTCATTCAAAATAACTTCACTGAAATACTACTTGAATAACTAACAAATTCTGACTGCAGAAGTTCCCTGAGTATATTACACAAATCCCCTAACCAAATCTTTTGGCACTGGGTGATAATAAGGCCTCGAGACATAATGGCTTATGAGGCTTGGGAGAATGTCTTTGAGACCTTATCTTAAAATAAACTGAGTTTAGTGCTTAACCATAGTTATATATGTCCAATTTATATGAAAATATCTGTGGTTAACATTGGTTATGTTAGAAATAAGTTGCTCGCCCTGAGTCGGTCGATGATCCAATACAAACGTATGTTCAGGTCTCCTCTAATATAGCTATTTGCTATGACTGGCAACATATCGAATAGGAAGACAAGATTGAGGTATCTCTAGCTCTGGGCCGTTACCTAACCTTAGGTGAACGGGGACTCTTTTTTGGCTTTGGCTAGCGGACAATTAGCATCATTAAAGGTACTCTCAGGCACTGCACGATAAGCCTGATAAGCCGCTATGATTACTCACATATGTATATATTAGTGTAGGAGAAGTTGGGCCGAAGTGGAGGTGAAAAAGTGCAATATTTACTCTGTGAATGGCAAGAACTAAAGAAGTTGCGACTCCAATATCTGAAGATCCGAAGATCTGGACATTCTGCGGGATATAGAATGGCTCTGAATCTGTCATTAATTCGATACAAACGCAGGGCTTGGTCACTGCTTGGTAGAACTGCTTGGATACATATTGAACAGGAGAGGCACGATCGAGGTGGACTGACTTTTACCAAACCAAGGGATTACGGTGAATCTTCTTGGTTTTGCCAAGCATAAATATCAGCATACTTATAAGGATTCTTACTGGGGACTGTGCGATAGACCGGATGGCTGCACTCTGAGATCACTCACATAGGGATTACTGTAGCAGCTGTGGGGACTAAGAGAACGACTATAGGAACTGCTTGATGTATTTTTCTTTAGTCTTGCGAAACTTTTTATGAAATCCGAATGGTTATAGGACGTGGTTTGTCATCAGATTTTGGGATAAGAAGAATCGCAGTAGGCCACATGTTTTTCGAGTGAGCTCTCCTTCTGGCGGGCTCCTATTCAGCCTAATCTACTCATGCCAAAAGAAATCTCAAGTAAGTGTTATTGTCTTTACCGATATTTAAAACATTTAAAGGAAACAATGGTCCATGCTTTGTTATGATCAGCGCAGTGGTCATCAATAAAAATATTTGAAATATGAAGTTATATTATTTTCTGTCATAATATATTCGGCAAAGTGATGAGCACAAAATAGTCAAAAAAAAAATTTAGATATTCCTTGGAGTAACCACATGTTTTAAATGTTAAAGGAAGTTATCGAAGTTCTTATAGCCCAAGCAGGTTTATGAATGTATTTCAGACTATCAAAAAACGAAAAAAAAACCTCAATATATGGGCAAGACCCTCAAAATATATTTTAAAATTTGTGGATATCTCTCTTGCCATTGCAGCTTCAAATGTCTTTCTTATAGGGTGGCCACATACAAATATTTAATTTAAATATTTTTGAAATTATTCCATTAATGTTATTTTTAAATTCTGGTGCAATTGCTCTTGTAGTTTTTTTTTTATTTAATTTCTTTCAAATAGTTTTAAAACTCAATAAAAAAAATTGTATGTACCTCATCTAATATGTTCTTGAACATACAACAAGGTGTGCCTTTGTTAGATTTTCTTATAAAACTATGTACGACTCTAAATGACTGACTGTCTGTATATTTGTTCTAAAACTAATAGTACAATTAAACAAATACTTGTTTTATTATAATTTTATTTTTATAGTTTTTGTATTTATTTCTTAAGCTCGATTTTCAATTAGTTTCTACCATGCAATATGTTATGTGTTACTTGACAAGTATTGTTTGTCTGTCTATCTGTCTGTCTGTCCGTCCGCCCGTGTGTATATCTCTATATTGAACTTACATTTCCTGTTGTATTTTTATTTTTGTACATTAACATTCTTTGCATATTGACATAATAAAATGAACTTTGTAAATTAAGTATTCGATTAAAACTAACAAAAATAAAAAAAATGTAAAATACAAGACACGATTGTAGCACGAATTTTACATTAGAAAATCATTTGTCATACTCAAAAGTATGCAAAATAAATTTTACACAAATGCATACATTACAATTCTTGTTAAAATAAAAAATAAATAAAATGTTGTTATTTATGTTTGTTCAAACCTTAAGTGCAAGAGATTAAATATTTTTGCAAAATTATAACATTCAAACATGACAGGTTGGTAAAATCAAGAATTTTAAATTAAAGGATTGTTTGGAAATTGTAACCGTTGAATTCAAAGCAGAAACTTAGATAGTATCTATGACAACAAGTAATACTAGCTTAACTCAATAAAAGAAAAATTAAATTATTTTAATTTTTGCATTAAAAATACAAATACAAAAAAAAATACAAAATACTAACTAAATATAAGAAAAATTAAATTTTATGAATTAATATTGCTGACATGGTATCAGGGGAGCTCTCTATTTAGGTGTTAAGAAGTGAAGGTTAACTAAAGATCCCTGTCAGATATCAACTATGTTGCCTATCCTTTCAAAATCACCGATTGACTTTATGGTGAAAACGATAATTTTAGTTCAAATTAAGCAGATATTATACGGCGCTGTTCTAAGTTTCGAATCCACATAAAAAAATTCTAAGTGAAACATTCCGAATTTTTTTGCTGTTCTGTGATCCAGATCCGAATTATTTTTGTCGTTTTATTTCGTGTAGAAAAAGCTTGGTGAAAGTAAAACGAATATATATATTTTTTGCGACAATTAATATCCCGGTGAAAAATGCTCATATACGCTCAAAGATGTTCATATATGGTTTATGTATGGACACATATGAACAAATATGGATTTTTTATGAACATATGTGGATTTTATATGAACAATTATGGAAGTATATGTGATTCCATATATGGAAAAAGATTTCATATAGAGACATATATGGAGGCATCTGTTATTTCATATATGGAACTGGCACTCATATATGGACAAATATTAAAGTTTATGTTATTCAATTTATGCAAAAGGGACTTGTGTATGAACATATTTGAAAGAATACATTTTTCCATATGTGTAAGAGGAACTCATATTTGGATAAATATGGAATTATATTTAATGCCATGAATAAAAAAAGGAACATATGTAGCGCCTAATTTGAATGTCATACGTAAATTTATATCTATAGTACAACCTTATAATAAAGGACAGCAACGTTCGCATATATTTAATAAATATATATGTTCATATATGTCCATGATTGCGGTTTTTCTCAGATGCGGAAAGCTTTCTGATTGCCATTCGCTGGGGAATGGCCGGAAGACATTCATTTGACGAATCTCCCAAGCAACTCACACTTCCGGTCTTAGACCAAGTATCCCCTGGTAATGTCGTTCAGATACCCATCTGTCAGCAGCTAACGTGAGAAGGCGAACAGTTTCTGAGTAGCCTGATCGGCATGGGAACACCGGTGCGTCTCAGGTAATTAGGTGACATCTAGAACGAAAAGTCACTACAGCTCAACTGCCGTACATCGGCTCTCCTGCCTAGAGGTTTGTTGGCAGCCCCAACACTAGGATCGGATGCTTTGGAACAATCCTCCAATCATCTTAAATTTATCAAAGATTACAGAAACGTTAACAAATTTAAATAACAACACCCCCTCGATGACGACTTTTGGCTTCAAACAACGGTTTATGATTGGTACCTGGAACGTAAGAACACTCTCTGAAATTTCCAGACTCGAGCAAGTTCGGAAAGAAATGGATCGCTACAAAATTGACATACTGGGCCTGAGTGAAGTACGGTGGCTAAATAGCGGCACTAGTCAATTGCAATCTGGTCATCGCTTCCTCTATTCAGGAAACTCCAAGCACAAAAAAAATGTAGTCGGTTTGTTACTATCGCCAAAGGCCAAAGCTGCATTAATAGAACACAAACCAATATCAGAACGTATCGTCATCGCGAGATTTAATTCCAAATTCCGTAAAATCTCTGTCGTACAATGTTACGCTCCAACTGAACCTGATGAGGATACCATAAAGGATGACTTTTATAGTCAACTAGAATATGTTGCAAGCACCTTACCAACTGGCGATATAAAGATATTTTTAGGCGACTTTAATGCTAAGGTTGGAAACAACAACAAAAACCTACATGCTGTTATGGGTAAACATTAAGGAACAATAATGGAACATTAAGCAACAATAATGGAGATAGACTTGTTGATTTCTGCGCGCGAAATAGTCTTTTTATCGGTGGCACTAAATTCCCACACAAGAACATCCACAAATATACGTGGGAATCGGTTGATGGTCGAACATACAATCAAATCGACCATATAATGATTAGCACGCTATTCCTGGGTACACTCATGATGTTAGAACCAGACGAAGCGCTGATATTGACAGTGACCACCAACTACTCGTTGCAACTTTCCGTCTGCGACCAGCAGCAGTCAATGCTTTACGAGGGAGTTTCGAAAAATATAATACATCAAGACTACAAGATCCAGTCATAGCGAGGGCGTACAATCAGCATCTTCGCTCTAAACTCAACGTGAATAACCAATGTGAGTGGCCAGATGTAGCTGCGGCTTGTAAGGAAACTGCTAAATCCGTACTTGGTCTAAGAAGAGATAAAGTTAAGTCGTGGATTAGTTCAGAATCCTGGTCTGAGATACAAAATCGAAAGAACTTACATAACGCACGTATACGAGCAAAATCACCAACGAAAAAAGCCGAGGCAAAACTTGCTTATCGTCAATCAGCACACAAAGTAAAGTATATGGTACGTGCAAATCGGGAAAGGTATGTTAATAATATTGCAGAACAGGCCGAACAGGCAGCAAATACTGGAAACCTTCGTGGCGTTTACTTTGCTATCAAACAGCTAAGTCGTAATAACACTAGAGGTACCGCGGTACTAAAGGCAGTAGATGGTTTTGATTTAACAACAACGGATCAACTGTTAGCTCGATGGCGTGAATTCTTTGCATCACAGTCTTCTACATAAAATCCAACATTTTTCACCGGCTATACGCCGAAATCCGAGAATGGAAATCTCAACGGATCCTCCCACCCGGACTGAAGTAGAGGCTGCATTAAACAGGATAAAAAATCACAAATCGTCTGGTCCTGATAATATCCCTGCAGAATTACTTAAATATGGTGCTGGTACGTTAGCAGATTTCCTCACTCCACTTATTAGAAATGCTTGGCTAAACAACCAAATTCCAGCAGACTGGAAAGAAGGTGTAATTGTCACCATTCCAAAAAAAGGTGACCTTACTCTCTGCAGAAACTGGAGAGGTATAACCCTGCTTAATGCTATCGGAAAAGTGATAGCAACGCTAATTCTCCAACGAATTGCGCCAGTGTTGGAACAAATGTTGCGTAAGGAACAAGCCGGGTTTCGTCCTGGTCGATCTTGTGTCGATCACATTAATACACTACGTATAATTATTGAACAATCGGCGGAGTACAATACTCATTTATATCTTTTGTTCGTAGATTTTGAACGAGCTTTCGACACAATATCCCGAAATGCTATGTGGTCGACACTAATTAATAAGGGAATACCTGAGGAAATTGTCACATTAATACGTGAACTATATAACGACTCTCGGTATAAAGTACGTTTTAATGGAAAGGAAAGCCAACCCTTTCCAATAAATACAGGCATTAGGCGGGGTTGTATCCTGTCACCCACCCTTTTCCTATTACTTTTGGATAGTGTTATGGAAGAAACAAATAGAGAAGCACCTTTTGGTTTACGATGGAATATGTCGGAGTACTTAAACGACATTGACTACGCTGACGACATATGCCTAATGTCTCATCGTTTTACAGATATAGAGGCAAAAATAAGGAGACTCTCCGAAAATGCAAAAAAGTGGGTTTAAGAATAAACTATAAGAAGACAAAATTAATGCGTATAGGCACCCATATTGCAACACCTCTTATAGTTGATGATAAGGTGATTGAAGATGTTAAGTCGTTTAACTACCTTGGGAGCAAAATAACGAAAGATGGCGGTTCTGGAGAAGATATTTGTGACCGTATAAATAAGGCACGTGTTGCATTTTTCAATTTACACAAAATCTGGCGAGCAAATAATATCTCACAGAGGACTAAGTTGAGAATCTTTAACTGCAGTATGGTATTACTTCGTGGAGCCTAACAAAAGAGGATACAGACGTTTATCAATCGATGTTTAAGGCAAATACTACGGATATACTGGTCAAATTGCAGGCCAATTGAAATTGAAATCCGTAGACGCAAATGGACATGGATCGGTCATATCCTCAGACGACCAGCTACGGAAATCGACAGAGCTGCGCTCGATTGGAATCCTCAAGGCCAACGAAAGCAAGGACGGCCATGTAACACCTGGACACGTTGCATAAAAATGGAACTTGAATCAGCTCGAAAATCATGGAGACAAATCAAAATACTTGCCGAAGATATAATCAGCTGGAGAGAATTCGTTAACGCCCTATGTTCTACGTGAATCTTTTATTTGATTATATTTAAATGTATTATATTTAGATAAAAAAAGGACATATATATATATGTCCATATATGAACATATACTTAGGTGTTACCTCATTTTTCGGATGCATACATATATGGTTGGACCATAAATGTTCGTGTATGGACATTTTTCACCGGGATATAAAAATGTATCTAAAAATTTGTTTAAAAATTCTAAAATTTGTTCGAAATTTTTAATTCCGTATGATTTTACAAATCCACTCTAATAAAAAAGTTTTTGAACTCAGAACAGGGGTGATAATAATATTTTTTTTTTAAGTTTTTTTCATGCTTTTCCAAAATATTTTTTTAGTGGGTCACATAGGCCCCAACAGCCCTTAAGTGTTAATTTTCTAAAATTAAATTAAGAATATTATTTTTAGATCTAGAAAACTAACATTAAGAAGTATCTCTACTCTTCATCGGGATTAGAATAAAGAGAAGAGATACAACCTAGCGGCTTCTTCTGCGTTTCTTTTTTTTTTATATGGAGATTTGACAGAAACGCACTGCGGACTCTCTCTAAATTAATTTCCCTTCGCTTCCTCTCATATTTTTATTTTTACACTCTCTGCAAAGTTGCCATATTTTCAATAAATAATCCCATTAATTGGTGATTTTCAGAGATGGAAAAGTTGAAGCGAGACTGTCAATGTATGTATAAAAGCAACCGTCACCGCAGCCACAGTCATTTTATTTGTTTTCTCTCACCGCAGCGGAATCCGCAGCAGCAACAAAAAAGTTGTATCTCTACGCAAATGTGATGTTGGTTCTTTTTTTATTGTGTGTTAAATAGGCTTAATAAACAGCACTTTGAATAAAAAACGAGTAAAAAAATTAAAATCGGGCATGCCGCCTATATAATACCCTACACCAGTATGGTTAAACCGATGGTTAAAAGCCAAATAATGTTTGGATCCGAAATTCGAATGAGTTAAAATGGGACTTTTCTATAAAATGATAAAAGAAGAGAAAATAGGAAATATATCCCATATGGGCGATAGGTCCAAATATGCACCGATCCTAACTAGAATCAATAGGATTTGTCCTTGGGACCATGTGAGTCAGCGAACCAAATTTCGTTGAAATATCTTCGTATTTGCGACCTGCAGCTTGCAACCAAGCTAATTTTGGTGGACCCTTATATGGGCACTATGTCTAAACATGGACCGATTTTAACTAAAATCAATAGGCTTCGTCCATGGGCCAACGTAAGTAGGTGTAGAAAATTTCATCAAAATATCTTAATATTTGCGACCTGTAGAGTGCGAATGCATGGACAGAGAGACGGACGGACGGACAGACGGACATCGCTTATTCGAAGTAAAAAGTGATTCTGAGTCGATCGGTATACTATAAGGTGGGTTTAAGTCCAATATTTTTTGGTGTTACAAACATCAGCACAAACTTATTATACCCTCTCCACGTAGTGGTGTAGGGCATTAAAATTAGTTAAACTTTCTTATTGTGGACCTAAATATTTAAAGGTTTAAAGAAAAATTTTATCGCCAAGTTATACTTTTCCTCTTCACAGTAGATATGTACGAGTATGTAAGTATATCTTTGTCATACTTATTCATAAACGACCTTGATTGTGTTATCAATAAATATAATTAAATTAATCAAAAATATTGCTATCAAATTTCTATTGTCATTTATGTGGGGGCATTTCATTATTTGTATGATATTTTTTTCTTTATTAATACTACTTAACATATCGTCATTGCGCCTAAGAAAATAGCTATTTGCTATTTTTTTGCAGCCTTTAGCGAAATTTTTTAAAAATTATTTTTTGATACATATATAAACGAAACTCCAAACTTTCCATTTATAAAAGAATTACGTCCAAAAAGCCTAGCGAAGATACAAAATAGAGTCCTAGTTTAGGTGCCTCACAAATAATTTTTGAAATCAAATAGCTAATTTCTGAGGCGCAGTGACGATATAATAAACCACAGTCGAACACTGATTTTGGCCGCTTTTGGGACTGGCATAAATCGGCACGCCAGTTTCATAAATTTAGGACAATAAAGGTAAAATGAAGTTTCTTGAAGTTAAAATATTTTCTTTATTTCAAAATACCTACATCATTTAAAATTAGATTTATTGGACAATTTGCGACTATTTTAAAGTTGGCGAAAATCGAGGTTCGATAGTAAACATTTACGCGTAGAAATAAAAAAACAATATACTAAATAATGATCGATTTATGTCTAATTACTACTTTTTACTTTATTGTTTGAAATTATTGATAAAACAACAAATGTTGCTATTCAAAAATATTTGTCTTATTTATGTAGAAAAATACTGTTTAACCTACACTGTTTTTTTTAATTAGAGTTTATATATTAAATTAAAACATTTTCAACATAAATTAATAAAACATTTACTCCACCCAAAATGTAGCAACATGTTTCTCAACATTTTACTGTTTTAATTGTTTTTTGACCGAAAAAGGGTTTAACCTTCAATTAAATAAACAAAAGAAACCACACAACAAATAAAAATCGATTAAACTTTCCACCACCTTTTCGTTATTTTCTAATTCAATATTTGTAAAATTATTTAAAGAATACCATCCGCATGGTTGAACTTTTTAAACTTCCCCTTTTGAACTTGAAGTTTGTTGTTGCTTGAAAATTTTGTTTCATGCACTTGTTGTCAAGTGCAAAGGGGGTGTTTATTGCTCTTTTCGTTTATAACTTTCAATATATATTTTTTCCCGTTTACTGTCCACAAATCATCATCGATTATTTTGTATTCTCCTAAACATTTTTGCACTCCATACTTCGACAAAAAAACATGCAACAACAGCAATTGGTAATGTCAATAACTTTAAGGATATTAAAATGTTGTTGTTCATGTTGTTAAAGATGACATTGACATTTATAGAAACGGAAAGCATATAATAATGAAAAACAAATCAAAAAAAGAAGTGAAAATTATTATTGGAAGATGAAGCACAAAGTAATATCGGAAATAAGTGAACTTTAAATGTTAAAGGAATGGCTTTTATTGTAAAAGATGTGGTTGCAATATGATTGCGGCTACAAAACTATGTTCCCTACTGACATAGTTGATTGTTGCAATCAAATTATTATTGTATCAATCATACTTTACAAATGATATGGTCGCCCGTAATAATTTTATATTTAAAATTTGCCTGTTTTAATATTATCATATAGTTCTCTCCTCTGCAAGCATATATTTTTTGGACAATCAGAGTTATTACTCTCTTATAATTACAATCATGTTATTATCTGAATTGAGAGAGATCATGTTCGCAATCATTGGTGTAGTTTCGCTATAGAATTGGTATAGTTTCGTAATGTATTGAGCTTAAATGTTATTACTAGGGCAAGGAATTTCATGGAAATGCATGTTTTTTCTGGATAGCCCAAAACTAATATGGATAAAATATTCATCCGAATGATCAAATTTAGAATAAAATGGCATCGATTTGTAGTTGATTATTTTTTACATATTTTGTAAAAAATGTCTGTTTTTGCATATATTGATTTGAAATGCATATTTCGTGCCTTTTTAATGCGTATTTTGTACTTTTTAATGCATATTTCTGCATATTTTTCGTTTTTAGTAGCATTATTTAGATTGGTAAAAAAATTATACATTTTCGTATTTGGATTCAAACAAAAAAAATTTTTTTTGTTATTTTGAAAAAAATGCTTTGATAAAATCATGTTGACCTAAGAAAAAGCAATACACTTGGTGTTTATTTGAAAAATATTTGTTTGAACATATATTTTTATATTTTAAGGTACTTTATTTTTGCAGAAATAAGTGTTCTTAGTGCATATTTTTCATGTTTTTGATGCATATTTTTCTCTTTTAAATGCATTTTATATGCGCATATTTTCGTTTTTTTAAGTGCATGAAATTCCTTGTTCTAGTTATTACAGACTTCAAAAGATTTCTTGCAAGGGACTAAAATTATATACTCATGAATCATATAGTGATTATTTTGGGTCCAACTTTGGATTAGTTCCTTCCAGTCTTTTAATGCCGAAAAGTTCGTAAAATTACGAACAGTTTATTGCCTTTTCGAGGCCTTTCGTTCCTTGTGAATAAATGGTACCAATTCGAAAAAGAGTTTAAAGTAAAAACCAAAAAAAAAACAAATGCCGAAAAATGCTATGATTCCAATTCGGAAACTAGAACATTTGACCTAACAGGCATCACAAAGTCAGGAACCACGATCCGTTCCAATAATGGAGAAATCGACATTTGACCTTTTTAGACAAGTTTCTGTAGAATTATAAAAAAATACTTGACAGAGACCCATTTTCTATTTGCTTTTTATTATATATTTCACGGTTAGTTGAAACTCCCTTCTCGGAATTTGATCCTCTTCCTGAAATATTACCCAAATTGTAGGGTATCATATAGTCGGCACATCCGACTTAATTTTTCACTTATTTAAAAGGTTAAAAAAGGCATGCAAATTTCTTTAATCTGGTACTCTGACGCTGAACCTATTTTGACATTTAACACACACTTATGGATCCGCAACATTTCTGCTATAGAGAAATTTTCGCATTATATACAAATTTTCTTTGAGCCTGGAATTTGAATTTTTTTCTTTATTAAAATTTTTCAAATACGGATAGTTCTAACTTATGTTAATATTAGCTATTTTGTAATTTTTAGTAACTTTCTATAGATATGACTCTACCAGGTGCGAATATGTTTATCATAGCCGCACAATATATATATATTTTTTTTGTTTGCAAATTTTACTAACAACACAGGAAGACCTTGACTTGAATACCAAAAATATACCCATTATAAATTATAATACTAACAAATACTCTACATACAAGATAAGTTAATATTTATAAAACAACGTTTAAAATTAAATTTAAATAAATGTTAAGTTTGCGAAAAAATTTTATGAAAACTAACTAATTTCGAGTATTTGCAAGAACAATGCAACATGATATGAGAATGAACCACCAACAATAACACCACACCCACTTTATAAAAAAAAAAAAAACAAAGAGAAAAAATTTCAAGTGTCAATAATCTGAAAACGTGATAAAACTGGACTCAAATGACACTAGACTACAAATACAAAATAGACCATTAACAAGAATAGTCACAGAAACTACAATACAATGTTAAGTTGCAATAACTGACGGTTTTGTAGTCATAGATTAGGTACAGGTTTAGTTTAATTTTTTTTTTAAATGTCAGTTTTAGTAACGTTGAGGTAAAGTTGGCATGATTGCTAAAATTTTGTTTGAAATATTTGCTGATAATATTCGCAGTTTGTAACGAAAAACAAGCAAAATGTGTAAAATTATTTTGTGCATAAATTTTTTAGTTTTTTTTTTTAAATAAATTTAAATATTTTACATAAATTTTGTAAAATTACTAACTTATGCTAGTAATGAAAATACAAATTTACATTTGAAAAAATTTAAGAAATTGAAAATTATGAAATAAAATATTATAAAAATGAATGTTATCGGCGGTGGCTCCAGCCGTACCAGTCATTGTGGTACAAAATCTACACTTGAGATGCAACGATAAATTTTGTTTGTCTTTAAAATATTTCGATATCCATTATTTTTTCTTTCCAGGTATGTAAAATATTACTTCGACGTATCAGTAAAATTCATCGTTAGTGTATTGGTTCTTAGAAAAAGTGTACGAAATATTAGTCTTTTTCAATGTGAAAAACTGATCAGTAACTGAAAAATTTCCTATGGGCTATAGAAGCAAGTCAGCAATAAAATATGTACCTCAGAGTTTTAGGAGTTTTCTATAGAAAAACTTTTTCTAAATACAAAACCTGATATTGTGTTAAAATTTTCCTCTAAAAGCAAAAACCTCTCGGATTCAGCAGACTTTTTTCTATTGGGAAATTCTGAGGACTTTTTCTTACAGAAAACCTCTGACAACTTTTCAAAGAAAGCCTCAGATGACCCTGAAGACATTTTACTAAAGAAACGCCCTAATATTCATAGACTTTTTCCTAAAGAAAAACGCTCCAATTCTGAGCAACTTTTCCGGATTCTGAGGACTATTCCTACAAAAACTCCAAATTTTGAGAAATTTTTCTGGCTGAAAATCGCTTGAATTGTTAGGGCTGCTTTCCACAGAATATCCCTCACTTTCTAAAAATTTTTTCCTATGGCAAAAAGTTTGCTGAATCTGAAATATTTTCTTTAAAAAAATTTTGAGAACTAAGGAAAAATCTTATGAATTTGATGTTTTCTCTGAAGAAAAAAGACCACAGAGTCTAAGGCTTTTCCTAAGGAAATTGTTTTTTTCTATAGGAAAAAGTTCTCATAATATGATGTTCTTTAGGAAAACGTGCTCATAATTTTAAACTTTTCTTATACGAAAAAGTAGTCTGAATCTGAGTCTTTTTCATTGGGAAAAAGTGCTCAGAATCTAATATGTTATTATAACATTTATTGACAGAAAATATTATTCTAACATTTATTGTTAATAATATATTTTCAAAATAATTTTATTATTTTATTTTTGAGTGCCATTACGTAATTGATTTTATAAATTTACACACAAAAATTGCAAAATTAAACACGTTTTTGAAATTTTTTAATGCATTTTTAATGTAAATTTACATATTTTGTGTATAATTAACGCATTGTGTGTATTTTATGTTTTCATATATACACTGGAAGTAAATTTACTATATTTATAGTAGAAGTCCAGTTTTCTACTATAAGTTTAACAATTTAAAACCTTTCCCACAATGGTGTAGGGTATACAATTTGTGTATATAAACTATCCAAGAACAACATTGTTTTTTCTTTGATATTTTAAATGTTTAATAACGCTCCTAGACGAGAACAAGAAATTCTCATTGAGTTTGTAATTTAACTTAACAAATATTTCCAGAAATTCTAAAAACGTCGTTCCCTGACGATTTCCTTAGGCAAGAATGAAATCCGGATAGGGACATGCCTACAACAGATTTTTTTTTCACAATTTGTTAAATACGTTTGGGATTTTAACATATTTATTTAATTCCTTTAATGCAATTAATGTATATCCCGATAAAATAAAATTAGAATAACCATTTCCGATTTGGGGATTATGAACGATAATTTCCTAAATCAAAATAGAAACTATGGCCAGCATAATTTTTGTCATAATGCTGAGTTAAAATTAGACATTTTTCCCACTGGCATATGCCCAGAATGGGGACAGTCATAATTGCAGTAAAGCTATTCTGCGTAGCCAACCTGCGGTAAGGCTTTGGGTTTTTAAACTCTGTGGGATATCCGAAGACGGTTTCGCTGAGTAAAGGTTTTATGTGTAGCGGCTTACCACTAAACAAATAGGAATGATGAAATAGCAGAAGAAGCTACTAAAAATTAGTAAAAAATTAAATTAGCAGACTTTTTATTGGTAAAATAAGAACAGCAAAAATAAATGTGTTAATTTAGTAGGTTTGAGATTAAGAAGAAGAATAAAACTTTTTCTCTAGAAATTATAAAACACATTAATTTGCAAATCAGACTAGATCTAGTTTCTGCCTTTTTCTATGGACAGGCTTCATCAGTGATTTTCCACTAAATTGTATTATTGTTTATATTTTATTGTCAGATTTCAGATTGTCTCTATATGATAACTTTTTAACAACCTGTCGGCTGTAGAAATCGAACCTGTGCATATTTCTACATTACAAACGTAACTATACTAAAGTGCGACAGCTTAGCTATCTCATCCAAGTAAGGCCTTGAATGCAAAGAAGCTAATTCATAGTTTTCTCTCCTATTCAGCTTTCTGTTACTGTTTTTTACCTTCAGAAATGATCAAACAGACACATAAATACAAACATTCTACTTTTAGATTTTTGTTTATCTTCCAATCTCCTCCGTGTCTCCTTTTTTCGCAAATGTTGCCACACTGTCATACGGTTTTTAAAACTGTTAAATTTAAAACTGTCAAATTTACAGAATTTTAGTTATATCTTAGTTAACTTTTAGAAAATTGAAAATTACTAATTCAACCGTAAAATCTCCAGAAAATTTTGCTAATCTATCTATTGTAAATACAAAATTTTTGTTATTTTTATGTTAAATTGAGTTGAATGCAAATAGCAGCCTAACCTGCTAAAATCAACAGAAATATTTGCTAAAAAAATGGTAAACTTCGGAATTTGATCCGCTTCCCGCAATATGTTCACAATTATACTGTGGTCTAGGGCACCATATTTTCGGCACGCCCGACTTTAATTTTATACTTGTTTTTAATAAATAATTCTAAAAGTTCCTTAAGTTTTTAGCTAAAAAGCAAAAACTTAGTAAATTTGTCCAAGTTTTTTCTCAAGGTATAGAAAAGGGAATCCCATAGAGTTATTATAATTTTACTTAAATTTTTTGCAAACAATTTTTGTGAGTTGTTTTTTTGTGAGAATTTCGGAAAACAGATTTTTACTTTTTACATTGTAAATGTAATTTTTATTGGCGATTTGTTGAAATTCATTATGTTGCATTTATATCTGCACCCAAATCCCAAGATTTCGACTAAAATTGAGATTTCAGTGAAAATCTCATGTGAAATCCCGAGATTCCCCAGACAAGGGAAATCCCATAAATTTGCGATATTTCTAAGAAATCTCAGGAAAATCTCACAAATGTGGAGACTTTTATAGAATACAACACTGCGTTTCGCTTAATTTGCAAATTTTTTTGCATGAAAAAGTGGCAACGATAGGCAACAGCTGACTAAAAAATATCCTAAAAATAACAAAATAATGAAATAAAAAAATTATTATAAATATAATAAATATAACTTTAGACCCAATGGAAATGTATTAATGATTATAAGAAGTGTTGCGTGGTTTTAGTATTTTCTTCCCGCGAAACATAACTATGAAGAAAGCATTGGAAGTGCATGTCCTACTTCCAACAAAATATTGCAAAATCTGGCTTCTAGCTTGTCTTCCTTACAAAAAAACAAATTTTCTAACATATTTAGCGTTCGATCTTTACATAAAATAATGTAAATTGTACTCTGCCAATGAATAAAGTGTTTTTTAGAAATATTTTTAATTTGAGGTTAGTTTTTTATGGTACTTTATTAACAAAAAAAAAAAAAAAATGCAGTTGTCAAATCGAAATCTCGCTACTTAGGTAATCAATGCAAAACTCCAAGGTGTTTATCAAAAATGCAAAAATTGTATGGTAAAAAAAATTGTTGAAGCAACTCTATCCAAATGTATAAATTACACAAAATCTTAAGAGCATTTACCAAATTTTTGGCTAGAAAAATAAAAAAATTGTTTAATTTTGCCAAGTTTTTGCGTGATATATTTAATATAAATTTTTTGTAAATAGTATTCGTAACGAAAACTTAGGCATAATTACCTTTTTTGCATTTATGTTGAATTGTAAAATATGGCTAGCGTTAAATTGAAAATGTTTTTATTTTATTGTTTGCTTAATCTACAGTTTATACCCACACTGAAAAACTATCGCTAACCGGAGAAACTATAATAAGATAGAGGTTTCACTGCAAGGCAAAAAAAAAGTTGACAAACTTAGCAGAAAAAAATACATTTTTTCAACATTCGTATTCAAAGTGATTTTTTTTCTGTTGATTTTGCAGTTTTATTTTAATATTTCTTCTATTTTGCCATTAGAAACAAGAAATCAAATTGTAGTGATTCGGTTTTTTCATGTTGGGTTTATTATTTGTAAGTTCTTTTTTTTTCTTAATTCTATTAAGAGGAGACACATTTCAAATGCACACATATTATGTGTATAAGTTAGAAAAGTGCATGTTGTTTAGTGTGAATGTGTGTGTTTATTTAAAATATGGAAACTTGATTTGACCGTAATGGACGCACCTGTTGAAATACATGTTTTTCTAAGATAATGGCAGAAAATATTGTGTATATAAAAAAATGTAGAAACGCTTAAGTTTTATCTAACTTCTAATGGTGTTTTAAACTTTACAGTAGGTGGTTTAGAGAAAAATGACACATAACAAAAACTTTATACATAATTTGTGGAAAAATTCCATATCCTGAATTGTGATGTAGACAATAAAGAAAATTGTGCTGCAATGATTTTGTTAACTTACATTAAAGCAACATTTTGCAAAACGCAGTTTGAATTTTAACAATATGTATTATCATTATAAAGCCTTAATAAATAGTTATTATGATTTACATTTTTTTAGCAGCATTGTTTAGATATATTTTGTACTTATTGAACTTTATGTTAAAAAAAACAAGCAACATTGTTTAGATACATTTTTTAATGTTATTTATATTAGAATAGGTACTAAGAAGGAATTTTCACTAACACTTTACTTATAAGTATAAAATTTTGTTTGTAAATTTCGTTAGTAAAATTTAGGTCAAATATTTTACTTAAGGCTGATTATAATAATAGGGTTCCTAATTTTGTCACTTTTATTTTGGAGCGAAATATAATAGCTGGCAAAAGTAGTAGACGACCAAAGATATTACCGATCTGAATTGTTTTTAAAGCCGGCTAAGATCTTCTATTAGAATTTTTGCATAAAAGTTCCGTGCTTTTGCAAAAAATAGACAATATTACAAGATTTTGGCCATATTTACAGATTTGGGGTATAATTCTCTAAAAACACGTTTAAAAATTTCAAATTATGATTTCTGCAATACCGAAACAGAACGGGTCTTCATACTATACACTACCTGCTAGGTCACATATTCCAGTTTCTGTATTGGTACGTTGCGTAAATATCCCCACGACACTTTCCAAAAGAAATTCAAAATGGCGATCGTGAAATTTTCAAGTTTTTTTCTTTTTTCACTATATTTATAGCACCGTTTATTGAAATTTCTTTCCGAAATATGATCCAAATTGTACTGTGGTATAGGGAATCATGTAGTCCACATGCTGGACTTTAATTTTTGAACTTGTTTCGAACTTTACTTACATTTAGTCTTTTGTAATTTGGAAGCATTAAAGATGTCTTTGAATTTAATCCAATTTTTGTATTTTAATAAAACATCTGAAAGAAAATATAATACGAAAATAACATGTTAAAATGTGGAATATTTTAGATACTTAGGGTCATATGCATAATCGCTTTTAAAATTTATAAGTGACTTATAAAACAAATTTTTCATACAAAATTTATTTTATAAATGTGTTTTAAAGTTTTTTTAATTTTTATTCATAGGCACTTTAGACTAAAAAATAAAAAAAATAAAATAAAAATGAACAATTGAATTATTGAGTCGAGTGAGTACATTAACGTAATGCGCATTTTGTTTCGAATTTTGTAAATTTTTGACATTCTTTTACCAATTAAAAGATCAGCTGTTCATACCTTCATACATCTCAACACACTAGATACAGTGAAAAATAAAATTTATTATGCCTAATTTCTTCCTATCAACATGGATTTATATTGTAGGTTAAAATTAATTAGAATATGCATTTAAAATTTAAAAAATTAACATTTCGTTCTCGTTCAAGAAATCTGTGATTCACAAGCTGACGATCAGAGTTGAATAGAACCAGCTACGATACTTTAAGAATTAAAGTTCAAAGCAAAAACAGTTATAACATGTCTAATTGAGTTGTGCTTACATTTGTTTATTTGTTTCGCAAGCAGTATAAGTAGATCATTATCAATTATTACCCCTTAAAGGCATGGATACTGAAGATGGGACTGTAGCGGGACCCGAAAACACGTATTCTATCCTGCCAGCATTATCGAATTTTTTCAAATTTTATTCTGTGTAATTTAATTGTACGATCTCAAATCTAACAAAAAAATAAAAATTAATTTAACAATTAAAAGATCAACTAATACCTTAAAACATTCTTTCGAAAGTTCCAGTTTTTAATTTAAAAAATCTGAAAATTTCAAATGTAGTGACATTTTTTTTTTCGTATTCGAAATTTATTCACAAACAACTTTTCTTTATTCTCTCTTATTAACGGGGAAACGGAAAATTCTATCGGAGAAAATGTGCGGTCTCCACAACGAGTTTAAGCTTCAAAAATCACTTAAAGTGACACAAATTTCATTTTTTTTTTTCAAGAATGAAAACAAATTTTCGTGCCTATTTTGGTTTTTTTTTTGTTTGTTTGATTTTTGTTTTGAAATTCTAGTTAATAAGAGAAAATAAAATTTTTTTTTTCATAAAAAATTTGAATTTGAAAAGGATTTTTCCCTTTGTTAGAAAATTTTATCAATTCCGATCTGACTGAAACTTTCCAAAAACTTTGTTTTACATATTCCCATAACTTTTTTTCCTCCAAAATTCGAATTCGATCCACGCTAATATCCTATTAAAAATTTAAATGGAGATAATACTTGTTGCTAATATTAGCAACATGTTGCCAACTTTTTTCTCATAGAATCAATATTTATGTGTATATGAACTCACATACGTTCCTGTATGTGACCATACATGACCATGTACGCCCATTCATAGTTTAATTTATGACTGTATTCTCACATATATAACCGTATGGTCAGATGAGCATATATGAAATATATATGAGCATATAAAATCATATATGACCATATTTAGCCATATGCTTTCAAATTTCGGATATGAAGATACATAGTCATATATGAGATACAGGACCATGTATGATAAAGTATGTTCATATATGTATATTTCGATTTCACATGGGTACAAACATATAGCAATAAGTTTCTTTGAAAAATTCAAATGTTGATAAGCATTGTGTTTATAAACATATTTATATTAAAATCATCTCAAGTATACCTCATCAATCCAATTTGTATTCGTAATTATTTAAGACCTTGTTTTCATCCTTGATTTCTTTAAGAATAGAAACTTTTTTTTATTGCTAAAGGCCATTTAAGAAAACATTTTCTCGTTAACAGAAAATTGTTTTGACCTTCCATTATGTTTATGCATAGGCAATTACAGAAAATTTTCTCTTGTGTAAAAAAACTACATACATATAATTCTAAATTAATTAACGCATTTTAACAAATTTTTATGAAATGCAAACAGAAAAAATCATTTACATTGCAAGTAAAACTACTACAAAAATAACCTTGTCCCAAAACAACTTTTTTTTATTTTGTTGCAATTTTAATGATATTTTTTAATTAAAGACACGCAATAACTTGAAATTTATGAAATACGTACAATTGCAATACGTGTATAGAGTAGTAAGAAACTCAACAAAAAGGTACCTACTACGAGTACGATACATGTCAAGGAGTAGGGTGGAAATTATTTTTAGATAATTGATAGTACTGTTTAAAAAGAAATTAATTATAAAAATGTTGCAGCCATATATCGTCAGTTCTATAAAACAGCGTGTTGGTAGCCGATATTTTTAAATACTGTCATTTATGTAAATTTTTTTTCTTGTTTAAAATGATTAACGATAACAAACTGTTTTGTAAAATAATGTTGCAGCAACATTTTTAAGAATTTTGATAAATTTACTGTAATAATTAAACAACAAAAAAAATTAATTAATTAGGATACTTCTCAAATAAATTAACAATATTTTTTCTGCAATAAATTCATATTTTTAAACACACTCATAAAATAAAATTAAGTAAAATTAATTGTTTTCTTGGGTAAAAAGTTTTCAATTAGAAAAATTTATTTAAAAAATAATGCAGCAACATGTTGCGTTAATATGTTGAAATTCTAAAAATGTTGCTTCAGCATTTTTATCTTAATTACCTGGAACATAACATAATTTATCTGGAAATTTTGCAGGAGTAGATATTTTTTTCTTCCTATAAAATACACTTATTAATATCAAAATCGTATAAATTATTACAGCAACATTTTTCAAATTTTGTTGGAAAAGTTCCTCTGTTTATGCAACATACTTATTTTCTTTATTGAATAAAATTTTAAGTTCGCACCTTTCTTGGTTAACGAAATGTGATAAAAATGTTGTAGCAGCATTTTCAAATCTAAATTATGTTGCACGACCGAAACAGTAGAAAATTTGATCTATATGATGGATTCTGTAATAAAAATATATATACTCCACAGAAGGAACATAGGGCCTTAGCAATTAATCTTCATCGGTTTCTTTCATATGCTAGTTTTTAGGCCTGTGTTCCAGTTATACCAGCGGCCTTTAGTTCCTCAATCACTTGTCGTCTCCAGTATTTTTTTTTGCCATCATAATCCTCTTGAACCCTGGGAGTTGTAATGTCTGGTTGATGTCGCCGTTATTTACTCGAAGGTTGTGCCCAATCAATTTATTTATGCGAATTTTGTTTTCATGATGGATTGGGTGTTTTGGTATTTTGATACTTAGTTCGGAATTAGTTATACACCCAGAAAACAGATTCAGTTCTGATAACCGCATTTGTAGCCAATCGCATGGTTCAGTTGTGGTAGCAGAATTTTTCAGTTGTGGCAACAGAAAACCAATTGAGGCAGGACTAATTTGACTGTGGCAACGGAAACTCAGTTGCATCAAGAATAATTCTGTAGCCGCAACCGAAAAATTCATTTGATGCAACTGAACCATTGGCAACAAATGGGGTTGTCAGAACCGAATCTGTTTTCTGGGTGTAGTTTTTGGCCAAAATATTTTAAGCAAGGAACATGGATACCAGGATGTACAAACTGACCGTTCTCGTCCCAGAGAACATGTCGGAGGCTTTCAGGAGTAAATAAAAGTTGAGCCATTATTTATTTGCAGTGCCCCTGATATATATATCCATCGCCGAGCATCACCTTCAAACTCGCCTGCAGTTTCGAATGGGCAGCCTTTGTGACACTCAAACAAGCCAGTCATTGCACCTTAAAGAGATGGGAGAGATATGCCTTCATGTTCACCGCTCCCCACCAAACCAATGCCTCATATCATCCAGTGGATGATAAACGGCTGTAGAATCCACCTTCTCCCAAAAGGCCTCATGTAGGTATAAAAAGCATACAAGGCTTTTTGTCCTCTTCTCTGTATTCCTCTTCCAGGAAAGTTTAAATTCCAGAACTACACCTAGGTGCTTTACCTCCCTCGAGAATTGAAGAGTAGCCCCTCCAGTCTAGGAAAATCAAACTACTCCAGAGTGTATTTCCTTGTGAACAAAACAAGTTAGGTTTCCGACAGATTGACTCTCAGATTCTTCTTATTTGTTCATATAGACAGTCTCACGAGCGCTGATTTCGTCAGACCACTGAAGAAATTTCGCCCTGATCAGTAGCACAATGTGGTCAAAATATGCAATAAACTTCGTCCCCGTTTACCCCATCGAATCCTGCATTCCATTGGTCACAAGGTTCCACAGAAGAAGAACAGCAGGTTGTATCTTTCCATTTCATATTCAGTCTGAGCACGTCCTATAAATTGCACTAGTGTGCGCATGTTCCAATTTGCAAGTCGTTTTCGTTTTTTCATGCCGCTAATTGTCATCAGGGTGTCCGATCATTGTTCAATTATTTTGGTTTCATTAATCACAACTAACTTGAAATGAATAGGTGACTAATCCGTTATGCCTTAGACTGTTGCTGGAGCTGCCAACTATAGCCTCCAGGCAGGCCTCCATCCTGCAAAAGTGGGTTATGCGCGTAATTATATACGGCAATATATTAAGTAACTGCCCAATCATTGACAGTTTTTAGTTTTCCTTCAGACATGCGCAATTTTCTTATTTCGTTTTGGTGTAATGGTTAGAGCGTTGGATTTTTACACATAAGGTTTCGAGTTCGATCCCTAGCAATGGCAACATGCAATAAGAACTAAGGAACGTGAACTAAGAGCTATTTAATTTAGTAAAAAAAAAGCTATGGAAAATGTCTAAAGTTTTAATAAAAAATTTTGTAGCAATGTTGCTGCAATATATTTTAATCAATGTTGGAATAGTCGGCAATTTTGTTTATTTCCTAAAATATTTTGTAATAAACTTTATAAAAAAATATTGAGCAACATTTTTAAAACAAAAATTAAATTTCAATGTAGCTAAACAAGAATAATTTGTCTTTTTCAGGGTTGGCAGGCAATACCGCTAAAATACCGTTATCGATTCAAAACCCTTTCAACTGACTACCGTTAACCCTAAAATACCGTTACCGAAACAACCTAAATACCGCTATCTTTAAAATACCGTTACCCTTAAAATACCCTTACCGATATAAATTAAATACCGTTACCCCAAAAATACCGTTACCGATATTTTTAATTTTCTGGTTTTGCCAATTGCACTGGATTATTGAGTATTTTTCGTACATTAAGTTGGTAAATTGGTTCCGTTATTAATCTCGTTTGTTTTTCGTAAAAAAAATTGAGGGATGCATCGAAAAAACTGACAACCGTTATCCTTAAAATACCGTTACCGAAATAATTTTAAAAAAACCATTATCCTTAAAATAACTTTACCGAAATAACTAAAAACCCGTTATCCTTAAAATACCGATACCGAAATAAATGAAATAGCGTTACCCTTAAAATACCGATACCGAAATAAATGAAATAGCGCTACCCTTACCGATAACTGCATCGTTTCGGTTACCATCCATGGTCTTTATTAATAAAAATATTTAAAAACCTATAGCATTTATTATATACAAAAGTTGCAGCAACATGTTTATATGTAACTTTTAACACGTTGCCAAACTTTTTCCATCAAAAATGTCACCCTAATGAATAAAAACAACTACATAAAAAATCGATACATATGCATAAGAAAAAGAAGAGATAAAATAAACTACAATTCAAAATAAAATCTTAAAAAATAAATAAAGAATCTAAAGTGGCAAAATGTACTGCTCCACACTATAGCAAAAATAATAACAACAACAAAAAGCCACCCAATTGCAATATTTCTGTTTTAACCAGTTTTTCTTTTGTTTGCATTTAAAACAAGACTGGTCTTATCATGAAACACCATGATTTGCACAAAGTAGTTGGTAGAAGTTGCAGCAGTTGCTCTGTACCGCACTGAACGACAACGCATGCTTGCTGACGGAAAACTAGAAAGAAATGTTACGCATGCTCAGTTTAATGTAGAGATTTTGTAGTTTATTTATTTTGTTTTATTGAAAACTGTTAAATTTGCTGATGTTTTTAAAATCAAGTCTTATGAAGAGGTTTTCAGCGGGTGATTTTTGCAGTTGTTGTTCGTCGTTGCAGTTGGTTGCATTTAAAGCTGTTATTTAGACCAGACTGTGGTTGAGGGTATTAGGGGGGCTTGGTTCTAACTTTGTTTTTTTGAGTTCACAACCTGCTTTGCATGCTCTATTGCTTGGTGAGTTAGTGTTGAATGCAATATGTTTTTAAAAAGTTTTTTTAAAACTCTTTAACACTGGAAGTTTTACAAAATAACACCTTCTTTTGTGTACTCTTCTACAACTTTATTTTATGCTCTGGCTTGTGTTAATTTGCAAGTCTACATGAATTCTGTTTATATTATGTCTTTATGTCTGTGGCATATATTGGTTTAATGACTCTGTTTTTTTTCACATTTCATATCGGTTGGTTATTATTGGAGTTGCCAAAATGTATTTTGTAGAGTTTCCCCGATTATTATTGGAACTTACCACCACTTTATAGTATACCGACCGCCTCAAAATCACTTTCTGAGTCGATTTAGTTCGTCTGTCCATATATTATTTTGAAATATGGGACAAAAAATTTCATTGGCACGGGGACTACCCCTTTTGAAAATGGTTATAATTAGTTCATGTTTTGACCAAGTCGCCGTAGGAAGATCCTATCTGAGCTGAAATATATTAGGCTTAATTCTTATTTCCAAATCAAAGTGATTAATTGCACGGGATCTATTATTAATCCGGGTTCTAATTTTGGCCCAGTCCATCCCCGTTTTTTAAAATCAGTTTAGCTAATTTAGCCGTACATCTGTCCATATATCATTTTGAAATTTGGTACATAAACTTTCATTCGCACAGCGACGAAGCCTTTTAAATTAGTCCATGTTCTCATCAAATCACCAAAGAAAGATCCTATCTGAGCTTAAATGCATTTGGGTTATATCGTATTTCCACATCAAAGTGAATTGTTGCGCAGGACCTATCATTAATCCGGGTTCCAAATTTGGCTTAGTTGGTCCCCGTTTTTTACAGCGTATAGAAGGAAACGGAAACTATTTTGCTCTTTCATGGTTTTTTACTCTTCGATATAAAACGGTTGAATATATCGCATCAATTCAGAAAGTAGAACTTGAGGTAAACTGTCAGAAAGCCATAAGTCAGACGTGTAATATTCCACGACAGCAAAAAAACCAAAAAAAACTTTAAAATTTAGTTATTCTGTATTTATTTACCCCTAAATTCATAAACGCTTTGTAAAATTATAGGAGATTTATTGAACAAATTTTGTATTAAAATGACGTATTGTAAACCTGCTATAACTTTACAAAGCATTTATAATTGAGGAGTAAGTCTATGGATTTTTAAAAATATTATAAGCGAACTATGTGTTCAGAATTAAAATGATGGTACGTTTAATGCAATTAACGTTATTTAAAAAATCAATATAATTATAAAATTCATTAAAATCGTTGCTTATTCTTATAATAGGATCCGCGTTAGCATAGTTTTGACGAAAAAACGGAATATAAAGCGGATTGTAGTATCTCGTTGGATGTTGAGGACATTAAACACCAGGTTACTGACAAGAAATTCAGAGAAATTCTAATCAGCTTGAATAGAAACGTAACATTCATAATTTTTCTTCGGCTTTCCAAGGTAGAAAACTTGATTCGTCTGCAGGCCTTAAAGAAAAGCTTCGCAAACAGAAGAGCAGAAATTGATTTTTGACGCATTCAATCAATCAATTAATTATGTCTATATTATGCAACGTACCGACTTCGGAAACTAAATTATGGCCGCAACGCTGAGTTATTTAAATATCAGTTAGTCTCAACGATTTGAAACCCGTTTGAAAATTTTTTTTACTGAAGTATTATTTTAAGGTACTATTGTCTCTTCTTCCACTGCATCTACCTTTTTGTTGTAACTGTCATTATTAATAAATTCTACTAACAAACTCTTTTGAGTGCATACAAAACAGCAACTTTTTAAAAAAAAAATTAATTAATCGAAAATTCAAATTGAAAATGTTGACTCATTCTTTACAAACTAAAAATGGTATTAAAAAAATTATCAACATCAATATAACCTTGAGACTTATTCTAAAAATAACATCGCCACTTCTTCCACATTATCTTCAGAATCTGAATTATAAAGCACCTCTATTTTTTACTGGATTGTTATTACAAAAAAAAAAAGTTCTTTTTCGTCTGTTTTTGAAAACAGATATAAATATGTAGAAAAAATAAGACATAAATCCTTGAAATTGATTTCTTTTGCTTCGCTGAATTTCTTGTTAAAGAAAAATAACAAAAAACCAACTAAAAAAAGTTTGTATTTCTCAAGTTTAGCATTTAAGATCTAGAATATTGATTGTACATTAAAAGGAGTAGTATTGCGAAATGTAGATATAGTCATATGAAATCCAAAAAGCCGTAGGTTACAAAAAAAAACAAAATCGACTTTTTGATCAATTATGATTTGATCAATTATGATTTGACACTCCTACGACTAAAAACGACGATTTTATTAACAAAATTCTAAAAGCCCTAAGAAAAAACTAATCCTCATAGGTGTAATTTTCAAAGCTCTGTAATTAATACAAACATTGGAAATTTTTCTCCAAATACTAATTCGATAACAAAAAAATAAGTTTAACCTAAAAAAAAAATGTTGAAAAAATTTAAGAAACTTTTTGCTTTTCCTGTAAAATTTTTTAAATTTAACTTACGGCTTTTTTGATTTCATATGACGCTATATAATAGCAGCAACTAACAACAAGATGTATAAATAAGAAACCATTGATCATTTATAACGATGTTAAAAGACAAAGAACTTTACGTTGATGATAAAGATGATCATGGTATTTTTAACAATAGTTTAACAAAACAGCTTTAACGAATTCAATATTCGCTACAAATTGCAAGCAACTTATTTTAATCATACATGGGAATTTTTCATTACCATTGAATTTTCATCACCATTAGTTCATACTAATGACAATGAAAAAAATGTCATTACCATTTAATGGTAATGAAATATTTTTCATTAGAAAAATCATTACTAATGGTAATGAAATTACACTAATGTATAAAATAACTAATTACAATTGATTAAAAACCAATTGTTACAAAAAAATTCAGACAAATGAAAACGAACAACTGGTTTGGTCAGGGAATTTATAAAACATAATTTATTAAGGAGGATCCATTTAATTCCGTTAAACTTTACCTGGATACAAATAACAATGGAATGGAAAGTAATATTTAATTTCAATTGAGCATGAGCCTGAATGAGAATATTCCATTTTCGATTTCAGCGAGTTTTACTCCATTTTTACGTTTTTCTGTCAATGGCAATTATTTTTTTTTAATTTATTCATTATCAATGGTAATGAAATTGAAAATCATTGTCATTAATCAATGAAATTAAATTTTAGAATCATTACCATTAATTAAGAAAATGGTAATGAAAATAATTTCATAACAATTGATATCAATGTAATGGTAATGAAATCATCAATTAATTAGTCCACCTAATTAATTAGTCCCATGTATGATTTTAATAAAGGGTTTTCCAAAAGGGAATTGGACAACCCTTTATGTTCTAATCCCTAAGCAACTTCAGCAATATGGATTAAAACTGTATTATTTCTATTACAGACCAGACCTAATATTAGACATTGTGGTATACTTATATAAGGAATTCACAATATGCCGAGTGATCTTCAGTAGAATGTTAATATCATTATTTGTTAAATTAATAGCTGAACTTTATAGAATTGATTTGTATATGTAAATTTTCTCAGCCTCTCAAATGGCACTAAACCAATTGTGTTTAAAATAGTCTAGGCCACATTTTTTCAAAAATGTTGCAAAAGTTCTATAAACATGTTGCTAATGTTTATAAACACATTTGTAAACACATTTTTGTTGCACAAATTTTTACACAAAAAAGTTACGAATTTAAAGAAAAAATAAAAATACTTTAAACGATATTTCGCTGTTTATAATAAAATTCTTATTGCGTAGGGTATAAGTATTAAATTGATCAAAAAAAAAAAAGTAAGAATTACTGATGAACAAATGTGTAGAAGGTAATATACTCGAAAGAGGAGGACACATCACTGGATATTTTTTTTTATGATTGCTAAGGATAAATCTGAAGGAAAGACAACTGCGTAGAAGGTAGAACTTAACAAAAATTAGTTCGTTTAGGTGGGCGCTCTTTCTAGTTCAATTTATTGCAAAGAACTAGTTCCCACTTCTAGTTCAATCGTTCATATCACAATTTATTTAACCGTTTGCTTAGCCAATTTGCTAGCGAACTATTCATTTTGTGAGATTTAGTGCCTTTAGTTAACTACCCAGCATGACATGTCATTACCATACGGATTACCTTTAAAATACTTATGTATTACTTTAAAATACAAAATAATGACATACTGATAATGAGTTATAGAAGTACTTATATATTCTTACAAAGTAATAACTTACTGGTAACTGATTAAATAAGTAATGCTTTGGTATTTTTATATTAATATTTTATTTATTAAATCCCAGCAAAAACATGGTAATGACCTGTCGGATTACTAAGTAATGATAGGTCATTACGATTTGCATTACTTTAAAATACAAAATAATGACATACTGATAATGAGTTATAGAAGTACTTATATATTCTTACAAAGTAATCACTTACTGGTAACTGATTAAATAAGTAATGATTTGGTATTTTTATATTAATATTTTAATTATTAAATCCCAGCAAAAACATGGTAATGACCTGTCGGATTACTAAGTAATGATAGGTCATTACGATTTGCATTACTTTAAAATACAAAATAATGACTTACTGATAATAACTGATTAAATAAGTACTGATTTAGACTTTTTTATATTAATATTTAGTTTATTAAATTATTTCGAACATTTTTCCAACTGAATAGAAAATTTTTCGAGATGACCAACTATTTCAAAATGTAGGGTAACCACTTATTTCCTAACTTCTGAGTAACCACTTATTCTATTTTTGTAAGTAACTACTTATTTTTTCACTATGAGTAACTCGTTATTCGCACTTGTTTGTAAGCGAGAGGGTAATGACCAACCATGAATTATTGGACATCGCGAACAAAAGTAATGTTGCGAGTAAATAGCCTGGTAAGTAGTGAAACCCTTTGTGTGCTACTTACTCGCTTAATTACTCGATAATGTCTGTTTTTCCTGGGTAAATACGAGTACGAGTATAACATATCAGAAAATAAAGAATTTTAATAAAAGAAATAAATATTTTGTGGAAAAGAAATGTTTTTTAAAATTGAAAGGAAATAAATATAATTGTGGCCCACCAGTGGTAATATAATGAACGAGTGTACGACACGAGTCTATTATTCACGTTTAATTTAACAAAATAAGCCAATACTTATTATAGAAATTAAGTAAATTTATTTTTACTAAAAACATGTTACAAAACTCATAGCAACATCCAATCTACTTCTGACGCATACACAGAAAAATTTATTGCCAATAAAATTTCAAACTGGTTAATTTTAATCGATTTCCAATGCAAATGGCGCTTTTTTACATTTTAAAAATTTGGAATCATTTTGACTCCATGATCCGGTAGGGGTTAATTTCTAATTTTTTATTACTATATATAAAATTTGATACTAACAGAGTTACTTGGACAACTTTCATTAAATTCCGCAAGAAACAACACAATATTTTGATATACTTTCAGGAAAAATCGAAATTGACCTTAATAAAGAAAGGGTTAATGTGGTCGAAGTTTTCCAAATTTTCGGAAAAGAATCTCTTTTATCTCGATTAAAAAAAATCGGAAGTGATTTTGTTACAGCTAGCCACAAAAATTATCCCATCTTTCGCCTTACCTGGGACTAGGTTAGCATAATCCAAGAGAGACAAAAATTTATATCTGAATATTTATAGATCTTAGAAATGAAACTAGAATATACCATGGTATGTTTTTGAAAAAATATTTATTTTTTTACGATTGTGTAATAGGGGTTTTTTTATTTGGCTTGAGGTCATAAGTTTAAAAATAAAATCAAATTTTTCGTTTACGTTTTATTTTTAAAAAATGCTTTATTTTCATTCAATATTTCGAACACCTTCGCTGTTCTTCTTCAGGAAAAACTAAATAAAAATACAATTTTAACATATTTTGTAATTATAAATTAACCACTAAATTCATAAACGCTTTGTAAAATTATAGGAGGTTTATAGAACAAATTTTGTATGAAAATGACGTTTTGTAAATCTGCTATAACTTTACAAAGCATTTATGAATTGAGGGGTAAATATATAACGACGATTACATACATTTAATTATCTGGCAATAGACCGCGGAGTTGAAAACGACTTTTTATGGTTTTCTTAATTTATCCCATTGTCACCCTACAATAGTCTGGGGGAATTGCAATTACTTGAATAGTTTCCAACCGATACAGAAATACAGTTATTTAAGAGCCAGTATTTTCAAAAAATGCCAAAAAAAAAGTAATTTTTCCCCTTGTAAATCGTAGTACAAAGTTTTGAAGGGATGGCTAAAAAATTCTTCGATTCAGCTGAATTTTTTTCCGAGTTAGCTTTCCCAGTAGCCTAACAAAATAAGCCCCGGGGAGTGGGATGCGGAACAATTTTTCAAATCAGGGCCAGTCCATTGTAAATATAAAAATTACAGAAGAAAATTTAAAAATATAAGGAAATAAATAAATTTATATTAACAATATTTTTATACTACGCATTTCAATAAAGCATCATATCTTAATTTATATCAATTAAAGTTTTAGTTGATATAATTAAATCTCTAATTGAAAATGTTGACGATTTTTGATTAAATTTTTAATTGTTGAAGAAATATAAATTTTAACTACATTCGTAAGTCATTAAAAAACAAACAACATAATATACTTAGAATTCGTAACTTGCATTTTAGTCACTCATTTTGAGATTTAAAAAAATAAACCAAATAATGAAGATATTCACTGTTCATTAGACCGTACCTCAAAAAAAAAAAAGTTCGCCGTACACCCTCCAATATGAAGTATATTTGGAAGGAGATTTCAAAAAAAAAATTTTTTTTGCCGAACGTAGGGGTCGCCTTTTTTAATTTTTCGTTATAGCTTTGGCATTTAAAGTCGGATTTTAAAGTGTGATATATCGACTTTTTTTGCCTCGAGCAGACCAGGGTTTTCCTATAAAGGAAAAATCCAATGAAAAAAAATTTAAAAAGGCGACTCCTAGGTTCGGCAACTAAAATATAAAAAATTTCTACTGGGTTTATCGAAAAACTTCCTTAGCAAAAGTTTAATGATTTTTTGCGAGCTTTAATTTTCTGACATTGGGGTGGTACATTAGGGTGGTAGCAACTGCGATCTAGTGGGTAACTACTAGAACGGGATACTTGAGGTCAATGTCCCTTAGAACAAAACACTGGCCTCCTCGAGAGAAAAACATCGATGTATCATACTTTAAGATCCGACTGTAAGTACCAAAGATATAACGAAAAATGTAAAATAGCGACCCCTACGTTCGGCAAAATAAAAAATATTTTTTTGAAAACTCCTTGCAAAAATACTTCATATTGGAGGGTGTATGGCGCACTTTTTTTTTTGCCTGTAAGGTGGTACGCTCTATTGTTCATGCTATTTTATTTAAGTTGAATCTTAATCTTAATTTTACAACGATAGCATATTAGCACTTAAACTGTGAATTCCTTTCAGTGAATTCTGTCAATGTATGTGTAACTTTTGTTAGTTGTTTTGATCAATTTGTGATTCATTTTGTTAACAGTCAAAAATAAAAATAGTTTTCAAGTGAAGTTTCATTTGGTTTTAAACACATTTGCAGCGATCATTACCTACAAAGTATTTTAAGTGTACGGATCATAGTATGATAGGTAGGATTATAATATAACATTTGCATAATTTTGGACAAATAATGTGATAATTATAATAATAAAAAAGCCAAGAGTATGATTGTCACACCCATTTTATAATATGATAGCCGCAATCATAAACCTAAAAATATATGATGCTCTTTTTGGGTTTATGATTTTTATAGAATGCATTCGTTTTTGAAAATGACGAATATCTTTAAGATTTTTCATTTCAAAGTTGACAATTTCGAAGATTTCTACACAACAACGTACCACCACTAAAGTTTCTAGCTCTTAAATCAGGTAGTTTCTCAATTCTGAAGGATTTCTATAAAAAAAAATAATCTTTAAAAAGTAGGTGTGTTGATGTTTCATGACAAATTTTCATCATTTTCATTTATCAACATTTCTCTGTGAATTTACAATGACATTGACTTTATTTCTGGTTTTGTTGCAATATTTTTTTATTCCTACCACCCCTTGTGTATAAATAATAAATATTTACGAATCACAAAGAAAGCTATAATAAAAACAATAACATATTAATAATGATGTCAATGTCATTGCACTACTTTATAGGAAAAATATATAAAAAATATATATTGTAAAAAAAAAAAAAAAAATGCCAACATTCTCCTCATCATCATCATCATTTACCATCATCAATAGTATCAACAACAACATTAAAACGATGTTGTATTATGTTGTTTTATTAATCTTGTTGTATTGATGAAACATTGTGTGTACACTAATACAAATAGCCCATTTTTAATGTTTTCATATATATAAAACGCTAATACCCTGGTTTAAGCACAATGGGTTCAGATCCCAGGAATATGTAAAAAAAAAACACAGCTAATACCAAAATATTAAATTAATACTGCTAGCAACATATTACGATCAGACATACACTCTAATCTGTTTTTGTTTAAATTTACCCGACTTTTAGAAGGAATATAAATTCTTACTTTAATTATGGTAAATTTACTCTGAGTATGTAAATGAAAAATTACATACAAAATTTGTAAATTTACATTGACAATGCGTAAACAAATTTTAAGAAATTTTGTGTAATTTTACTATTTTTTTGCGTAAATTTCAAAAATAATATAATTTTTCAAATATTTTATTAATAAAAAACGTTATAATTAGGGTTTCTATTGGAAAACTTCCTCAGAACCGGATGGTTGTTACATGAAAAGGTTATCTAAATCCAGTGGGTATCGATCCCCCTTGTCTCGCTTAATTGGCTCTCTTTTTATTTGTTAGCGAATTCGCGCACAAGCAAAATAACACATTTTGCTTGTGTAAAATCAAAGAGCGTAAAATAAGGAGAAATTCCAACTATAATACAGGCGAATTGCGGGGAAATTAGATGCTTTTAAGGGGAACGAGATAATTTCCTAATGCGTCATAATTTAATTTAATGTGTTCACTGTTAGGAATCGAAAAAAAACATGTAGTGTCTACAAATGAAATAAAATACGTAATAAAATTTTAAAATAATTTGGTGTCTCCACCACACATTAAGTTTAATATTTTTTTTATAAATTAACTTCAAAATCAATCGCAGAGAAAATTATTTTACGTGGAAAGTATATAATTCATACACAAAAAATTCCTGTAGGGAAAATGATGAAAGCATACTTATTAAAAATTTTTTCATTAAAATTTGTGGATTTTATCAAGTTTTGTATAAATTGTGTACTTCATTGTGTTAGAAGTTGACAACACTCATTTCAAAGAAGAATAATGAAAAAGGAAATTTTATGTCATCACATTATTCCCCTCACAGTACTCACAGCATCTTTTGTGTGCGCAAACGGTTTTCACCTGGTTTTTATTTGCTCGCCCGAGTTTGCTAAAAATATAAGAGAGTCTTAGGAAGGATCGTCTCTCTCTATATCTATACTCTTTGCTGAATCTGAAGATTTTTCTTTAAGAAAAGTTGTCGGAATCTGAGAACTTTTATTTAGAAAAAAGTTATTAAAATCAAACAGTTTTTCTAAAAAAAAAGTCGTCAAAATCTCTGGGACAAAAGTTCTAAGAATTATGCGGTTTCTGCCGGAATGTGTTCAGAATCTAAGGTTTTTCCTTTAGGAAAAATTCACTAAAATCTAAGAATTTTTGTATAGAAAAACTTCCTAAGCATCTTAGCGTTTTTTTACATAAAAATGTCATTATAATCTTATGCTTTTTCTTTAGGAAAAGTTCTCCCAATCCAATAGTTTTTCTTAAGGGAAAACTCTTTACAATTCGGGGGATTTTCTAATAATATAGACTTCACAGTTTCTGACTACTTTTTCCTTTTCAAAAAGCGTTAGATTTTGAGCTCTTTGTTCCATTGAAAAACTTTAGATTCTGAGTAGCTGTTCCTTTAGCAAAATTTCAGATTCTAGACATTTTAATTGAAGAAAGTTTTCACAATATTTTATTTTATATTGTTAAATTTCTTGAATTTTTTAAACGTCAATCTCTATGTATTTTCATTACTATTATAAGTCAGAAAATTTACAAAATTTGTATGTATTGTAAAATTAAAATTTATCCACAAAATAAAATAAATGTACCCATAATATATTTAATTATAAACAGTTAATGCCTACAATTACATTCTTTGTCTATTATTATATATGTATGAAAGTATACACAAAATAATTTTAGGCATTTTGTGTTTATATTTAAATTTACTCGTTTTATAGTAGTAAATTTACAAGCATTTTCTGAGTGCACATTTAAGATTTTATGGCCAATAAAAAGCATTTTTATAGCAATATATATTTTACTAATAGCCAATCATTAGAAACGTATTTGTAGGTTCAATAATGTTACCAGGAACATGTTGTATGATTAAAATAATGTTGCCAGCAACATGTTGAAACGAAACATAATTTTTATAAAAGTTATTAAATATGCTAAAAACTTTTATAACAAATTTCAAAAAATTAAACATTATACATAGCTTTAGGAAGTTTAAATATTAAAGTTTTTGTCAATCGAATAAAAATAAAAATTATTTTTGCTGGCAACATATTGATAGAAAATACATACGCTCATTATTTTTTAAATTTTGCAAAGCTTTAAATAAAGTGTTTCTCGAAACACCAAATATTAACATTTTTAGTTTTTATGAAGTTTCAGCCTAAAACTTCTTGTCAATCGAACAAATAATTTTAAAACTTGCTGATAACAAAACCCTGTGGTTATTACATTTTGTTGGGCAATTTCCATCTCCAAATTTTAACTGGATTTTTCTTACCAAAACTTTTAAATTTGCTCTTGTCTCTAAAGACCACATTATTCCAGAATGTACTGGGTTTATTTTGATAATTTTTAGCAAACAATTATATTAATTTTTGCATTAAAAAATACAAAAATTGTTTTTTCGGACTTTCTATATTTTCATATATTTAGTTAGAATATTCTTCCACCTCAAGTCCAAATTCTAATATGATATTAACGAAGTCGCTGTTGATTGATTTTAGTTATATACGGTTTTCTCCTTGGAACTCGTCCATATATATGTAGTCCATTTGTACATAGTATTGTACGGATGCTAGCGTTGACACCTCAACATTCTGAAATGTTCTCAGATATTTTAACAGCATTTTCTGTTGAATTTTATTTAACTTTTCGTATATTATATCGTATTTCAGTCCCATTTATTTTGTTTGGCCTTTTAGATTTGGGACGATTTTGTAAATTTGAAAATTTTTTATACTTATAAATTCTGTATTTTATAGTATTGTGGCTTCTTTCAAACATTATAATATTTTAACATAAGTTCACGATCATCCAAGGAGATTTCTTTACCCATTTTAAAAATAAAGTTGGTTATGCAGAAATCTTCTGATTTGAACTAATCATGACGACATCAAATCAATTAATAATTACTATAATTAGCTAATATTTTCTAGAATGTGATAATAAAACAAAATACTAAAAAGAATGGTAATTTTTTATTAATAAAATTCTTTATTATAATTGATGCACAAGTTGTACAGTTTCTTTTGACGCTAACAATATGAAGAAAGTGTAAACATAATAAACCAATGTGTGCAGTTTCTTTTGACTCTCACAATATACATAGATTATATATAATTTTACCCTGTTCCACAGAGTGTTTCAGGGTATACAAATATTTACTACTCTATCCCATTGTGTCAATGTTTTAAAAGATAAACGACCATAGCAGAATAAAAACAAATAAACATCATTATATTTTATATACACATGTATACAATCAAGTTGCTGCACTTCACTATCATCATCTATCTAATAACTAAACCAATGACAATAAATAATTATACGTTTGCATTTGTTTTTTTTTTTTTTTTTGTCTTATAAAAGATCTTGAATAAGTTGTTGTAAGACAAGTTTGTGTGTATTTTCTTTTTTAGTTTTTCATTTCTTCCTCCTTCATTCTATTCTTGGCCATAGTTTTTAAGTAGTGTAGCTGTATGTGTTTCTAAAAAGAAAGAAAAATTTCCCGTTTTCCAAAATTGTTTAAAAAGCCAAACACAATTTTCTTATTGTATAGACAGAGTGTGCGTTTTTGGTTCGTTAATATCATTTTTGTTTTTATTTCTTTTATATTCACGCTATTTTTCGGGCAAGGTCATTTAAACGAGACAAAGTCAATAACCGCAAATAACCTCTTCTTCTTCATTGCTTCTTTTTCCATTCTTCGGTTTCTTACACAGTTTATGTGTTTTGTTGTAGTTTTTTGGCTTTCTTCATTTTGTATGTTATTTTATAGTTAGAGAAGGTTTGTTAAAAATGATTTTATTTTTTTTTGGCTAAAATGTGTTCAAATTGTGTTCATGTATGAAAAATGTAGTGAGATTCTTATTAGCTGATTTGGATTTGATGGACAGATTATGGGGTATTAGATAGATATTAGTTTTGAAGTTAATTAAACAATATTATCTTTGGCAACATGTTGTTTAAGTATTAACAATAAGAAAATATAATATGACTTCTTAGTACATAAATAAGAAAACTTCAAAAAGTTCTAGCAACATTTTAAGATAATAATTTTAGAATATTTTCTAGTGGAGAGATATGTAATTAAGTTGAAAAAAAACCATCTTTCTAAAGGAAATACCTTAGATTTTGTGCCAGGAATCTGAGGGATTTCTATTGCAAAACGTCGTCACTCCCAACTTTTGAACCGCTGCAACAATATTGATAATTTTTAATATTGGTGGAATAACAAACAACGAAAATTTTGAAAAATCGGATTTTTTTCGGTACTTGGAACCATAATTTTTAAACACAAATATATTTTTTTAAGAGCTAATCTAAGAAAACGGTTAGCACCACTGTCTTCAGCGTACTCAAATTAGGTTTACCCACTGGCTGGCCCGCTTGTTGGATTTTTCAACTAGCGCAGAGTTATTACCGATTGTGTGATTCAGTCGGGCTTTAGTAAATCGTTGTATTAAAAATCGTTGGTAATCTTGTGTGTGTGTGTTATACAGTTGTATGTAATAAAGTGTTAAATAAGTGTATAAGAGCAAAATCAAACAAAACAGTGTGTGGTATTTTAATTGCAAAGCGCATCAATCCGGTTTATCTAAAGGAGATAAATGGACGTTTTTGAAGGTAAAATGTAACAATTGGTGTCAGAAGTGGAATTGATTATTTTGATTGCAATAGAAAAGAACCCGGGTTAGTTAAAGGTAATAAACCAACGTTTTTTTAAAGGTAAAAACCAAGGTTGGTTACGTAACGGTAACGGTATAGCAGTGACTTTACAAGCATTTTTTAAAGTGTAATGTTTGTTTCTTTATAATATACTGTTCCCGACTAAAAAAGTTTTCATATAATCTTATATGATTTGATATAATTATAAATGTTTATATGTGTGGCTTTATATGATCATATACATTTATATTAACACTTTGGTTTTATAAATATGTTTGATATGACGTTATATATAATCATATGCGATTTGGTCTCCAGGCATGTATTAAGAGATCTGCAAATATAGTTTATACATAATTATATATAATGGCGTATAAGCTTCTCTAAACAATCTTATATCAAAATATATTACAAAGTTAATATAAAATTGTATTAATTTTTTTATGTATAAATTTATCTGACATGATATCTAATTATACAAAATTTTATAAAGTTCAATTGCACTATTAAAATTAAAAAAAAAAAACTCCGAAATTGTGGATCTGCCCAGGTAGAAAAATACAAACGGCAAAACGTTGGCAAATAACTGTATATGGTGGTACAAGCGCTGGCAAAGCGTCCGTTTTTCGAAAATTAAAGTACTGGGTCAACCTTGAAATGATAACGTCGATCTTCGGTTGGCCGTTTATCTTTCCGAACGTTGGCAAAGCGTTGTTAACAATACTAAAATAAGTGCTCTGCCAATCGGTATTTTAGATCAACTGTTTTTTATTCAATTCTACATGAAAAAATTTGTAAAATCCCAATCCCGAAAAAAAAGAGAAACGTAAATTTTAGTATAGCAGCACTGTATCTAATAAGCGAATACATCTCTGCTTAAAATTACAAATTCAATAGATTTTCACACAAATTTTGCCATAAGAACAATTTTCCAGTTTTATCAATACACTTGAAAACTGGTACTTAAATAGGGTGAACATTAAGTGATCAGTTTATGTATTTTTTACATACAGTCATAAGTTTTGTAAAACAAGTACTGGCAAAATCCTTTTTGCAAATGTTGGCAAAGCTTTGCAATCCAATGTTTTGCCAGTAGTATTTTTTCATGTACAGTCGTAAATTTTGTGAAACAAGTACTGGCAAAGTCCTTTTAGCAAACGTTGGCAATTCGTTTTAAGCCGATGTTTTACCAGTCGTAGTTTTTATATACGGTTGTAAATTTTATAAAACAGGCACTGGTAAAGTCATTTTACCTAACGTTGGCAAATCGTTTTGAACCGATGTTTTGCCGGTGGTTTTTTTTTCATAAACAGTGGTAAACTTTGTAAAACAAGTCTTGGGAAAGCACTCTTTCCAAAGGTTGGCAAAGCGTTCTATATTAGTGCTTTTGCAATGCTTTTTTTTTGTACAATTGTAAAGCAACGCTTTGCCAGTGCTTTGTTTTTTGTACCGTCGGCAATTTCTACCTGGGTGGTTTTGAATTTTGCACTTTGACATATAAATAAATGTTTATAATTGAATTTAACATATATTTTCCAAATAGTTAGCAAAATACTCTTTATTAAACTCGAAATTATTTTAAAGAAATAAATAAAGAAAAATTTTTTTTTTTAATTGTGAAAGCTAATTTTTTATCATGTTGGTTTTTAATTTTTATTTTAAAAAATAAAATTTGTTTTTTTCGACCTTTCTAATTCATTAATTAGAAATTTATTAATTCAGTTCGAGGACTATTTCCTTATTATGAATTAACATAATAAGTACTTTTTTCAAAAACTGTTTTTTTTTTTTTTTTTTCATCAGGATACTCTCCTGACAAATACTTCACGGAGTTTTTGCTTTCAAAAAACCTCTACACTTTCAGGAATGAAAAGAGAATTGTTTCGGGGATTTTCCAGGTCTCCTACATCATTTTTCTTTAGAAAGTGGTGGCGTAATCCCCGAAACGATCGCCTTTTCATTCCTGAAAGTGTAGAGGTTTTTTGAAAGCAAAAACTCTGAAGTATTTGTCAGGAGAGTATCCTGATGAAGAAAAATAGCAGTTTTTTTAAAAAAAGTACTTATTATATTAATTCATAATAAGGAAATTAGCATCGAACTGAATTAATAAATTTCTAAATAGTTAATTTTTTATTTTATAAGAAACATAAAAACTCTAACCTAGAAAAAGTTGTTCCGACAAATTTTTGTAATGTTTTATTTTGTCATCTATTTCCAAGTTTATTAGCAAAAATTGTTCTAAACATTAAGCATTAGATTTAATATGAATGAAATAAGTGATCTCAATAATATTTACTAAAATTTTCTTTGAAAATCTTCATTAAATTATATGTATTTATATATAATTTGATGCAGTTAGATAGACCCATTTTTCGGATCAAATTGTATCAGGTGAGATAACATGCTTATCTCGCTTGATACAATTATATATTCCAATATTCGGATCAAATTAGATATGGACGTATATATTGGTTTATATATGGTGATATATGATTATATAACATCTTTTTTAGTCGGGTTATCATCATTAAACAGATTTAATGTTTCTGGGCCGATATATAGTCGAATTAATCAAACTGTCGCCGACAAAATAAAAATATGGTTTGTGGAGTTCAAATATAGCGCTGTTCCCCATACATCAAAAACTGAAAAATTTGGTATTTTCTTTAATAAATTCACCTTAAAGCCACACTCACAATAATGGAGTACTCTAAAAGTGGAGTGTACTAAAATGGTATGATACAAAAAATATGTAAGTGTGAAAAAGAAAAAAAAATTCACTCTGCGGAATGGAGTACTCAAGCATGGCTTAATGGTGACCATATAAATTTGAATACAATATTAAATGTCTCTAAAACTTTGTTCAATTGAAGTAGCAGAAATTAACTTTCAGATCTGCTGTTTACATATATTTATCCAATGACACTACAAATATATTTAGTAATCGTACAAAACAACTTTTTACATGCACAAATCTCATAAAGGTAATAAAAAATCAATTAGCTAAGCATAAAATCAAAAAGCTACCTACTAAAACTAATAAAAAAAAAATAAATGCTTCACCTAATTTCTACTAAAAGAACTGGCCTAATTTGTGGCTAAAACAAAAGATAAGCATTTCAATAAAATATTGAAAATACACCGCAAATATGAACTACAAATTGATATTTTTATGATTTAATATGATATAAAGCACTTGTCTTTTTAAACAAAACAAAAATGGTAAAAGTAATTGAACTTTTTTATAAGACCAAAAAATTGGGCAAATAAATTTTAATACACTAATTACACAGTGCAACAAAAATTTTAGATCCTCGACCAAAGCAAATAGAATTGAAAGTGCTTGGAAATGGTATTTGTACTTATTTTAAATACAAATAAAAAAAATTGTATTTGCTTAATTTAAGGAAAAATTTATACTTCTGCTGTGTAAATTTTTTCTTGGAGCTTAAACATTCCCTTATTTTACTTAGTTTAAGGAAATTTTCTTTAATCCGAAGTAAATTTTTTTTGAGTGTAGTTAAACGCTACGAGTATTATGAATCATAATTTCAGGGCGCTTCAAAATTTGTTGGCTGGGTAACCAATTTTTTCTGTAAATTTAACTAAAAACTGAATTAGGAGAAATTTTGAATTGAAAAATTTGTTTTTGAAATTTTAACTTGCAAAATGGGAATTTGAGCTACAGTGGCAACGCTGTATGCAAAGAACAAGTTTCGCACAAGCTATATTCTAACAGAAAACTTAAAATGTACCACTCTCAAGGGGATTTATAAAAAATATTAGACTTTATGTTACATATATATATTCTAACAAGGAAGGTACCCTGAGCTAAACCACCGATTGTGCTGAGACTTGGATGTGTGATAGAGCAGACAAAATGAACGAATATGTCACTTTTTTAGCGGCCTGATCTCACCTTAAGGGGTAGTAAGGGAAATGAAAAATAGTTTGTTTTTGGTATTTTTATTTACATTTTTTCTATACTTTTCAAAATTAATTATGGACTTAAAAAAATTTTTAACTAGAATTTTTACACCTTACTTAAATTATGTATATGAGTTTTCTCTAAAAATAAATAAAATTGATTTAGATTTCGCTGATGTTAGTCTAAGTTGAGTTTTTAACATATTCAACTTTCACATAAGTAGACGATTATCAAAGTTTAACCCGTCAAGGCAAATGACACTGATGATAGCTTTGTAGCGCAAGCCGAAAATACGTATTCTGTCTTGCTGGTCTTATCGAATTCTTTAAAATTTTTTATTCTTTGTAATTTAATTGTGGAAATTGTATCGTCTTTCCTTAATTTTAAAAATAATTTAAACAGAAAGTGATATTAATTTATGATCTAGAGTCAAACTGAAGAACATTCCTTTACCAAATAAAAAGATCAACTATACATACCCCTCATTCAAAATTATTTCCACTAAAGCAAATTTTATTTCAATTTAGTAAACATTTTTATTAACTAAAAAGTAATAAGAGGTTTCTATTAATTTTATTTAACTTAGGTTTTTTTTTTTAAAAAAAAGAGAAGTAACAATCAGAAAATTTTTCCTATATTTTTCCTAGAGAGGAAGTGAAAAGTGTTGAAAGATGAAGGTCTTCAAATATGTCAACACTGTAATTGCGTAATTGTAATTGTATTGAATCTTAGAACAGTTGTTGCGCGCCATCTGATAAAGAGTTTGCGAACTTTTTTGAAGCTTTTTGGTTTAAGTTCTATGGGAATACCGAAGGCGGACGCTGCGATACATATCAAGGATAGAAAAAACTCCTACATATTATTATTTTTCATAAATTGATGTTGCCTTGGTTGGGGATCGAACCCGCAACCTTATGTATAACATTCCAACGCGCTAACCATTACACCACAGCGCCCACTGTGGTCCTATCCTATCCGGATTTATATCTTGCGTAAGAAAAACATCAGCTGATGACGTTTTATAATTTCCTCAACCGACCCAATACGGTTGTCACAACGGAATTGTTTTGAGAGTGTATACAAAGATTTCTGATGAAGACATTGCAGTGTTTGTAAAGTTTTTATCAGATCTTGGAAAGGAATTTGCTGCAAGATTCCAAGACTTTGCATATATAGGGAGCTGTCTCAATTTCTTAAATCTCCTTATACAGTTGATGCAGCTGCAGAATGGACTGACGTGGCTGCGAAGTTATTCAGTCTATCAAAGCCCTTACTGCAAATGGAGGTAATTGACTTGCAAGAAGATATTTCCTTGCAAATGTATAAAACTGCATCCACTGAAGAATTTTGGGATAAACATGTTACAGACAAATATGAAAATTGCAAAAAAACTAGCTATCAATTTGGCTACTATGTTTGGCTCCACTTTTGTATGTGAATCATCTTTCTCAAAAATTAATTTTTTTAAAAACAAATATCGTTCGAGATTAACAGACGGCCACCTTGAAGATACTCTTCGCATAAGCGTGCACCAAACTTTAAAAAACTGGCTCAAGACCGCAGATGTAATTTTTCGCATTAGTATTAAAGAATACCTAAATATGGTATTGCTTATATAAGTCAAAATAAAAATTTTAAACTAGTATGTATTTTGAGTTTTTTTTTTCTGGACCTCGCCAAAAAATTTCAAAATTACACGGACTCTACTTAAAATTACTTGCCGACCCCTGGGCTAAACTATAAACTCAATGAGAATTCCTTGTTGTCGCCTAGGAGCATTATTAAAGATTTTAGAAATTAAAGAAAAAAAAACCAAAATATTTATGAAAGATTATCACAATTTGCTTTGTCATCTTCCAAAACACCACTATATTGTTTTGATTGATCTAGCAATTTACTGACATCTATTTATATTTAACCAGAAATTGTAAAAGTGTCGTTCCCTTAGGCAAGGATGTAATCCGGAGGGGGACAAGCCTACAACAAATTATTTTTTACAATTTGTATAAGCAGCTTTGTGGCTTCAGCACATTTAATTATAGTCAAACTGGTATCAAAGGAAAGATATTTGAAAAGCCCTTCTTAAAATGTCCTTCCCCGAAGGATACCTTCCTTGTTAATAAAACACGTTTGCTTTTGCTGCTGTCTGAGATTTTTTTTTGTACCAACCAGCTTCTGGTAGTTTTAAACAAAAAGATCAAGCAAAAAGAAATATGGTTGACTGTAATGAATATAAAATTAAACTTTAATGGGTTCATGTTGCCAAGTTTGAAATATGAAAAACAAAACAAAACAGAATACATTCAGAAAAGTATTGAAGAAATACCAACAACAAGTATCAAACACAAACTAAAAGGTAAATTTCAAGTGATTAGTCATCAACAGAATCAATAGGCGGAAAAAGTGGAGCATAAAAAATAAATAACAGAAATGAAAAATTAAATGAAAATACACAAACTCAGTCAAATTCAGAAATATTTGATGTTTCGCAACATGCTGCAATGACACAAAATTTTATAGACATGTTGCACAATGGAAAAAAATCATGTTTAAATCAAGTTATTATATCATATTTAAATTAACATCTTATTTTTTACAAACATATTTAAGGTAAGCATGAAAATTATTAAAATAATTATGATTCTAGTTAAACCAAACCTTTAATTTTTCAGTGCTCATAAAATATAATTTTTTGCGTAAAAAATAACTCAAACCCGGAAAAGGCATGAGAAGTACTATGAGGACTCTGTGCCATCATTTTTAGTGATAAAACAAAAGTGGCTTACGGAGTTTCGTCGTGTTCGCTGTTGGAACCGAATGTTCTGAACGACCAATTAAGGTCTCTATAGTCGAGATTGTTGTTACCATAGATGGGCACAAGTATATTAAGTACAAGTACCATGGTACTTGTACTTGAAATTTTTAAAGTACAAGTACCAAGTTTCAAATGTACTTTGTAATGAGTACCAATTACTAGGGAAGTACTTGATACTTAAGTACCAATACCTTAAAATGTACTAGGTACTTGCTAAGTACACTTGGTACTTTCTAAGTCCAAGGTACTTGCTAAGTACACTTGGTACTTGCTAAGTCCTATGGTACTTGTTAAGTACTTTTGGTACTTGCTAAGTTCTATGGTACTTGCTAAGTACTTGTGGTACTTATTAAGTACTATGGTACTTGTTAAGTACCTTTGGTACTTGCTAAGTACTATGGTACTTGCTAAGTACCTTTGGTACTTGTTAAGTACTATGGTACTTATTAAGTACCTTTGGTACTTGCTAAGTACCATGGTACTTCTTAAGTACTATAGGTACTTGCTAAGTACTATGGAACTTGCTAAGTACTATGATACTATATTTTGTCTGTTTATTATCTTTTAAAAAAAAAATACAAAAAAAATTAAGAATTTTAATAAAAGACTCAGGAAGAACCAGTTAGCAAGCCTAAAAAAGATTAGTGGGATTCATGTAGCGTCGTATATTAATGTTACATAGCGTAAACCTTGTATTTATACCAGGGATGGAAAGAAAGCTTGAGCGAGCCATAAATATATAAATTTTTTTAAAAAGCTCGGAAGCCAAAATTAAAAGAGCTGCTCAAATAAAAAAGCTCGCAACTAAAAAAAAAAAATAATAAGCTTATAAAAATGAAAAGGCTCGTTTACAAAACTGAATAGAGTTTTTTAAATCGAGCAGCTCGTATAAAAAATTCCATAGAGCTTTTTTTATCGAGCAGCTCTGTAACGAAATTTAATTGAGTTTTTGAAATCGAGCCGCTAAAAAAGCTCGCTCCCATTAAAATAATTTAGATATTATAAAAAACAAAAACGGTAACTTAGTTACACTATATCCAACAGTAATATTAGCTGTGTTTGTGTGACTCTCTATCAGTGTTATCAAGAACGATTTTGACAGTTTTTCAACGTATTCCGGCTTTCTACTGTCAAAATTGTTCGAGATATCATTGATAGGAATGCCGCACAAACGCAGCTATAGTCCCTAGATTTTGAATTTTAAAAATTGAAAAAAACATAGCTGAAATTGAAAAGTTTCAAATATCAGAAAAAATCGCCAAACAAAAAAAAAATGAAAAAATTTTAAAAAATGGCCAAAATTAAAAAAAAAATCATCAAAAGTGAAAAAAAACTTTAAAATTAAAAAAAAACGTCAAAAGTGAAAAAATCACCAATATAAAAAAATCTAAAATTTTAAAAAATCGTCAAAAATTAAAGAAAAATCGGCAAAATTGGAAAAAATTAAAAAAAATGGCAAAAATTGAAAAAATCGTAGAAATTGGAAAACAAATCTCCAAATTTAAAAAATCATGTAGATTTTATAAAAAAATTTAAAAAATCGACAAAATGTTAAAAAATCTTCAAAATTTCTCAACATCGTCAAAAACTGAAAAAATCGCCAAATTAAAAAAAATCGTTAAAATTTAGAAAAAATCGCCCAAAATTTGAAAAATTGCCTAAATTGAAAAATTTTGACAAAATTGTCATAACTTGAAAAAATGGTCAATATTTGAAAAATTTAAAAAAAATCGTAAAAATTAGAAAAAATCGCCAAAATTTCAAAATGTCGTAAAAATTTTTAAAAAATCGTCTTGAAAAAATTGTCAATATTTGAAAAAATTAGCAAAATCGTTTAAATTTCAAAAAGTCGTTAAAAATTGGAAAAAATCGGAAAATTTGGAAAAATTTGGCAAAATTGAAAAATTTTGTAAAAATTTTGAAAAAATCGTCATAACTTGAAAAAATCGTCAATATTTGCAAAAATTGCAAAAATAGCCAAAATTAAAAAAACAATCTTCAAAAATTAGACAAAATCGCCAAAATTGCGAAATATCGTAAAAATTTTTAAAATTGTCAATATTTTGAAAAAATTGCCTAATAGTCAAAATTTAAAAAAATTGTCAAAAGTTAGACAAAATCTCCAAAATTGTAAAATATTGTTCCAAAACCGTTGTCCGTTTTCATTTAACTCATTTGGTTTTAAAGATACTAGCGGTATTACAAATAAAAGCCCTTTTCTCTCTACGAGGCTTAGTTTTTGAGAAAAACCCGATTTTAAAATTTAGCAATGCAAGTCAAAATTTAGTTCGGTATCGGGGTATTGGTAGTGGGTTTTGACCTTTGGTGCAGTCATTTTTCCTCTAGCTCTTCTAGTTTGGGAGATATGGATGCTTAAAATTTTATTTTAGCGATTTTTGAACTAATTTTTTCACAGGTGACTCACAATGACCTCCTTGTTCCAAAACCGTTGTCCGTTTTCATTTAACTCATTCAGTTTTCGAGATATGGGCGATATACCAAATAAAAGCCCTTTTCTCTCTACGAGGCTTAGTTTTCGAGAAAAACGCGATCTTAAAATATAGCAATGCAAGTCAAAATTTAGTTTCGGTATCGGGGTATTGCGGCTGGGCTTTGACCTCTGGTGCAAACATTTCTCCCCTAGCCCTTCTAGTTTTCGAGATATGGATGACTTAAGTTTTATTTAAGCGATTTTCGCCTTAATTTTTTCACAGATGACTCAAATTTGGAAGGATGGTTTTTGAATGGGGTAAATTTATAGGAAAGTGGATTTTGGGAAAATAGATTTTTGATGGAATAGAATTTTTGATAAGGTGAATTTTGAATAGAGAAGAATTTTTGATGGGATGATTTTTGAATAGGATAATTTTTTAATAGAATGGAGATTTTCGATAGGATAAATTGTTAGTAGTAGGAATTTTTGATGGAGTGGAATGATATATCGATATCCTTCAACATCCCTATATGACCGGGATTTTTTACTTGTAAGGATTTTTCGACACTTTTGCACCCTTTCGGAATTTATTATTCTTAGGGGACCTGCAGTACCGTTTGATAGGTTGTTCGATAGGGTTTTTATGTTAAAGGGTTTTTTTCGGTAACTCATTTTTCTGATATACATATCGGGAAACGGATAGTATGGACCAAGATTTTTTTGTTGAATCTAACCTATTTGGGGGGACTTGTGGGATGCGAACTATCCAAACGTAGAAAACGTGGACATCCACGGAAAGGGGGTCAAATTAATTCGGACTGCCTGAGGGAGAGGGAAAAAGCATATAATAGACGCAAGCACCAAAATTTAAGAATATTATCAACTATTATACTGCGTTCCCACTCATTGAGACAGAACGTTGATACTAAAGAGGGTGACATGATTAACACACTATTTCAATGAAGTGGTTATTATACATGGACGCAAATTTAATCACCCACTAGCGATCATAAAGTAGGGAACCCATTCTAATGCGATTTTTTACATCCATGTAATACCGTTAACGTGCCTATTCCTACGAGAGGTCTGCGACTCTTAGTTGTGACTGTATTCCCCATGTATTTGTTATTGCAAAGTCACAATAAATTATATTTATTAAAATCTTCGCTTGAAAACTTCAAAAAAATTAAGAATTGGTATCGACACAATCATAAAATTGACAAATAAAATCTGAATTTTTTGAATTTTATTGTTGCTTTGTATGAAAAGTTGTGACTCTCAGTCTTAAAAATAGTCTTATGACGGCCACAACGAGTCAAAAGTAGGAATAGGCACCTAAAATGCACAAATATACACATAAATATTGTGAAACTTGACGAGTGCAGTAGTATTGAAAACTACTATATATATTATGTTCTATGGTTCCATTAGGAACAAAGGGCCACAAAAAACTACTATAGTACTTAGTAAGTACCATAGTACTTAGCAAGTACCAAAGGTACTTAACAAGTACCATGGTACTTAACAAGTACCAAAGGTACTTAACAAGTACCATAGTACTTAACAAGTACCAAAGGTACTTAGCAAGTACCATAGTACTTAACAAGTACCAGAGGTACTTAGCAAGTACCATAGAACTTAGCAAGTACCTATAGTACTTAGCAAGTACCATAGAACTTAGCAAGTACCCGTAGTACTTAGCAAGTTCCACAGTACTTGTTAAGTACCTTGGTACTTAGAAAGTATCAAGTAATTAACCAAGTAATTGTACTTAAGTACAAGTACATTCAAAGTACTTGTACTTATTTTTTGTAAGTACAAGTACCAAATACTTGTACTTTACTAGTACTTAAGTACTGAGGTACTGAATACTTCCCGACTATGGTTGTTACCATAGATATATCATACATCGCTCTGTGATTTCGATTTTAAATGTTCGGTTGGGTTCTAGTAAGCTGCCCTCAATTGACCATAAACGCAATCGTGTTACTATTGGAATACGAATTTCCACCGGCATATGCTCCGGATTTACCCCAAGTGATTTTTTTCTATTTCTAAACCTAAAGAAATGGTTCGTCGGATTTAGCTCCAATGATGAAGTCATTGATCAAACGAATCCCTATTTTAGGGAGCTTGAGAAATCCTATTATTTAGAGGGGATAAACATGTTGAGAAACTTTGGAAAAAGTTTACTGAGGTAAAATGAGACCATATTGAGAAATGTAAATATTAAAAAATATATGTATTAAAAAATCGGAATTATTAATCCGCTGTCGTGGAGTTTGTTGAGCACAAATGGACTGCTATGAGGCTCTATATTTGTTGAGGAAGAAAAGATTAGGCTACTATCTTTCTTAGTGATACGTGGAGCTCGCAAAGCTTAGAAAAATTATCAGTATAGAGCCTAAAAGTCTAGAAGTCTGCTGACTGTAACAATTACCATGTCATGCAAAATCATTATAAGAGAAAGTTATTGCAAGTAATACAGAAAACTTATGACGCCTTTTCATAATTTGGTGACTTTAATCCCCAAGCCCCAATGGTATTTATCCGATAATGATAAAGAGTGACGGAGATGTTCCTGTTAAGGTTCTTAGAACCATACCCGTGTTAACCCACGGGTATGTTCTGTCATCATGGATGTAAAGATGGATTTCATATCCAAATCTGAGAAGGATGGCTATACTTTGCCGGAAAGTTTCACACCTTCAGTTTATCATCCGTTGTACTGAAAAGTATTGAAAGAATGATCGGGCAACCCACTCCGTCGGAAGCATTGACCCGGAGGCCTCTAAACTGTCAACAACATGCATATCAAAGTGGCATATACTGTAATTCGGCACTTCGCAGTCTTGTTTTCAAAATCGATAAGGGTCATGACGAAAAGGAGTACACTCTAGGTACATTTGTGGACATTGAGGGAACTTTTGACAATACAACTTTCATCTCGATGAAGTCTTCTGCTGAAACGCATGGACTGCACACAATTTTTGAGATATGGATTCACTTTATGTTATCTAAAAGGTTGTTAACAGCTAAAAGTCAGTGGCTTACAAAGCTTATAGTTGTCATAGTTAGTAGTGGGTGCCCTCAAGGGGACTTCTTTGGTAATTCGTGCTCGACTTAGGTCATTCTGGGCGAAGATTTTAGTTTTAGGTGTAAACATCCAGGCTTATATGGATGATCTGTCACTTTGGTAACTGGAAGATTTCTTGGAAAAGTTTGTAAGAAATTGCAGGCTCTTATAAACTTAGTGGAACGCTGATGGAATATTCATGCACTATTTGTTAATTTAGGAAGAACTACGCTTGTACCGCTTATGTATAGAACGCAATATAGGGTTCTCAGGCTTCCCTTATTGAAGGTTATTACTCTTTGACTGTCCATTGAGGTTAAATATTTAGGCGTAACTCTAAGTAGTAAACTGCTGCAGACAAGACAAGTTGAACCAAAGGTATTTTGGGGATCATGTATTTGCTGGTAGTGTCCGACGGATTTTGGGAAGACTTGGGGTATGATTCTGACGAGTGTACACTGAATATATTTTGCAGATATTATATCCATCGCATAAACGTATGGTATGGTGGCCTAGAACAATGGTGAACACTTTTCAATCTAGGCTGCCTAGTTGCTCTGGGTATTACCGGTGTTATGAGTACCATACATGAAAACGTTCTTAATATTATGTTGAACATGCACTTGCTGGATCTCCCTATACAGGACGAGGCTACAAAATTCGGCATGGAGATTGCAAGAAAGATTTCCGAAATCCTAGTTGGGAGGCTTTCAAAACTCTATTCCATGTATCTTACTCATTTAGAAGATATGATACCCTGTACAATGTAAACAGATACAATGAACAATGGAAACAAATGTTCAAAATGGTGACATGACTAAGATTAAGATTTTCATTATTTTGGCTGTGATAAATTTAAATTCTCGATAAAGGAAGGAGTGGTGTTAGGAGTATCGGTATATATAGTGACTGCTATCGCTTAATATGGGATTGTTCATAAGTGTAGACGTAGACTTAACAAGGTCTCTATTGAGAACGCGGTCTATATTGTGACGTTTCCGGGCAATGAAGAAGCATTATCTTTGTCATTAATAGTCTCATGAATCCATTCTTGCCCCAACCCAAAATCAAAGTAAGTCACATGTGACGTTTATGTTACGCTTATTTTTATGTGTTCGCAATACCGAAATAAGCACGAAATAATAACCAAAGTAAAATAAAACCAACGAGCATTAAATTAAAATAGATACCAACTCTTCCAACCTCTGTTAAATCACTCTCTTATTAATTTGTATCGAAAAATGTTGCCATAAGAATTACACATGTCTGCAAATGCTAACATTTTTTTATAAAAAATATCAATATTCGAAAGAGCGAGTTGAAACCCGTCTGATAAAAGAATACTTTTTGCATTTATGTGGTTCACTTGCAGCCAACTTCACACTACAGCGATATGTCATTCTTGGATTTTTCAACATTTTTTTTGGACAGAACGTCATGCTGTGTTACTTGATTTTGGGAGTTTTAAATGAAAAATCAATTTCCATTGAGAGCTGGTGGGACAACTTGTACGGGAACGAAATGTGTCAAAATACCTACTCATTTAGATTTTTTAAATTATCATTAAAATAAATTGTATATATTTTTTTCTGTTTCAAAAATAATAAAGTACAGTAATAGTTAAATTTTTAACAATTATTTATTGTCTTTTGTTTTCTGCTCTAATTTTATGTTTTGACAAATTGTTTTAACCACATATGACTCATCATTATTTTATATGCATGTTAATTATCATATTCATGCAACATAACAACGAAAATTACAAACTTAAACAATGACAATAAATTTAAAATGCAAATTTAATGTAAGAGCGTACACTATTTTTTTATATTTTGGTTTGTAAATATTTCCTCATTGTAAGGATCGCTATAGAGAGAAAAAAAATCAAAACATCACTCCAAAGCCAAGCGTCTGCCGAACAATAAACCAAAGAGTAATGAATATACAGGGGATCATTTTTCTCTCAGAAAGGAAAAAGATTTTAAAAATGCGGCAGTTTAGATATTATCTAAGAGGTTAATCGTTTCGAGTCGATAAATATACTAGTACAACAAATCATCCACAGTTTAGAGATTGAAAATAGTAAAATAGGTTATATGGTTAAAAAGTTAAGACCGAAAATGTGAAGAGACCTTTAAAATCGATCTTGATCAGATAAAAAAAATGTTTCTTTTGTTTAGCTAATTGGGGTCACATTTGTTAACTACAACATGGTTAAGATTGCCCGATATAGTTTTTTTTAGACCGTGAGAGTAGAAAGTTCTCTAGAAATAATTACTCTATGTTAAAACCCACCATCTCCGAACATTAAATTTTGTATTTAAATGTGTAATGAATATTGTTGGCTGACACTAAACTATGCCACAAACAAATAACAACAACAAAATCAAAACGACAGAAGACATCAAAAAAAAATTATACACATAAATGTTAATTTTCTTGATTTTACCAGTGTTGCCACTTCTAGTGTTATTACTTAAATTGCGTGTAATTTGTACTCGCTGGTGTATAGACCATGTGTAATTTAATTCATGTGTAAATTTGATTTCGCGTACTGCACATTGTGTGTACTTACGATATGGAACACTTGTGTATTTATAAAAATTGTACATGAAATTAAAAAATGTAAAATCAATGAAGATAATCTGATGATAGTGCTTGGTAGCACTTGACAATGCATTAATTGTCAACCATTGGTTCCAGGAAAGTTTTTTTTTTTATTTGTTGTAAAACAAATTGTGAATTCTATTTGGAGTTTGTCATATTTGATCTTAAAACCGAACAAAAAAAACATTATTGTAACAATCTTCAGATCAACTAAAATCTACTGTAAAATTTTAAATTTTCAAAAAATGTTGTGTGAAACAATAGTTTTTGAAAACTATTTGTACTTATTTGTCAAATTTAATGCAAATTATGAATCAAAAATTTAAAGTTATTAAAAATTACTGGTTTATGGTTGTAGGGTAAATTTTGCTTAACTTACAAGTATACTTAGGAAGAGTGTGGGCTGCTACATAGCTTTTACTAGTATGCCTGAGTACTTTCAACCCCTACAAAAGCTGATTACTTACACACAATGTAAAGTAGCCGAAATCGAGTACATTACGAGGGCTTACACAATTTTCTAAAGGTTTATGTGTAATTTGAAAAATTATCATATAAGAGAAAATCTGACAATAAAATATAAACAATAATACAATTTAATGGAAAATCAGTGATGAAGCCTGTCCATAGAAAAAGGCAGAAACTAAATCTAGTCTGTGTTTATAATTTTTAGAGAAATAGGTTTATTCTTCTTCTTAACCTCAAACCTACTAAATTAAAATTGATAAAATGCATATTAATAACAATATTAATTGCAGCTGCCTATATGACGTTAAACCAACACTGTACATTATGAAATTTGCCCTGCGGCAACCCGTCTTCAATATCTACGCAAATTGGCTGCTTTTGAACATAAAAACCATACGTCAGTTTGGCAACATTTGCAAGAAAAGCAGACACTGAGGAGATTGGCAGATAAACAAAAATCTAAAAGTAGAATGTAAGTATGTGTCAGTGTTTGATCACTTTTGAGTAAAAGACAATAACAGAAAGCTGAATAGGAGAGAAAACAATGAATTAGTTACATTGCATTCACTACTTACTTGGGTGAGTTGGCTAAGCGATCGCACCTTAGCATAGTTCCGTTTGTTATGTAGGAATAGGCACAGGTTCGATTCCGACAACCGACTGGTTGTTGAAAAATTATCATATAGAGACAATCTGACAATAAAATATAAACAATAATAAAATTTAATGGAAAATCACTGATGAAGCCTGTCCATAGAAAAAGGCAGAAACTAGATTTAGTCTGGTTTGAAAATTAGTGTGTTTATAATTTTTAGAGAAAAAAGTTTATTCTTCTTCTTAACCTCAAACCTACTAAATTCAAATTTATATTTAGCATATTCTTTTTTTTTTTGATAAATTCAAGAATCTGTGGACTTTTTATTTTTTAAAGAGAAGGTGTACTCATGAAATTCTTCCTATTCCTCCCTTCTGCTGGAAAGGGGATAAAAGAGAGATGAAAAGTGGTAGAGTATAGAGTGATTCAAATATATCAACACTGTAATTGCGCTAAAAGTTAAATTTTAGAACAGTTGTTACCCGCCATCTGATGGAGATTTGGCGAACTTGTTGAAGCTTTTAGTTTATATCCCTATTAAAGTATTTTACTTCGGTAGGGGTAAGTGCTATGGGAACACTAAAGGAGGGCATTGGGATTTGTAAAGGGGATAGAAAAATCATATATAAAGTAGTAAATTCTAAGAACTTTTCATTATAAAATTTTTCATATTTCTGGAGATTCTTCCACTTGAAAACGGTTAGATTACAATAACATATTCTTAGGACTATTAGCTTTTATTTTAAAGACTTTTTCTTTAGGAAAACTATTATATTTTAAGGATATTATATTTACAGAAAACCTGTTGTATTCTGAAGAAGCTGTCTAATTTAATAACTTTATTGTACAGAAAAGGCTCTTTATTCTAAAAAAAACTTTAATCTATGGATTTCTTTTTAAAGAAATTAAATTCTTTTGATTTTAATAATGATTCCTTGATGGAATGATATTCAATGATTTTTTTTACTCAGATTCTTACTTTCGCAGATGTTCCGAGAATGTTAATATGTGTAGTTTGTAAATTTTGATGTAATTTTCCGACCAGCCATGTATAATTTTAAACAGGTTTGGCAGGCCTTACAACTAAAATACCGTTATCGATTCAAAATCCTTAAATACCTTTACCGAAATAACTGAAATACTTTTATACTTAAAATTCCGTTATAGAAATAAATTTAATGTCGATACCCTTACATTGCCGATATAAATGAATATTATCTTTAAAATACCATTACCGTAATTTTTAATTCTCTGCTCTTGTTAATTAAACGTGCTTGTTGAGTATTTTACTAGGGGTGTGCGATTAATCGATTAATCAAACTTCCTGATTAATCAAAATTTTTATTAATCAAATAATCGATTATTCAACAATTTTGATTAACCAAAAACATAATTATTCGATTAATCAGTTATCAAAAATCAAAATTACCGTATTTTTTTTTCTTTTTAAAATTTTTTCAATATTAATTAAAATTATTCAAGTTTTGATTAATCAAAATTCAAATTAATCGAGTAATTATATAAATCATCAAATAATTGAAATACCGTTAGCCTTAAACTACCGTTACTAAAATAACCGAAAAAGTTGTTATCCTTAAAGTACCATTACCGAAATAACTGAAATACCGTCTTCCGTAAAATACTGATACCGAAATAAATGAAACCGCGTTACCCTTAAAACACCGTTACCAAAAAAAAAATTAAAATATCATTGCCCTTACCCCGATAACCGCATCGTTTCGGTTACTATCCACGATTTTAAATTTCCCTTGTGGCAACACTGGTTTATACCATTTTCTTGTATTCGACTGTTGCATATTATTGTTTCGTGCAATTTGTTGTGATTATTTTGTAGCTGCTTCTTATAACAAACACGCATTTGTAATTGAACTGAATTGTTTTTTATTTCATCAAAAAAAAAATATGAAAAAACTGGCTGGCAAAGTGTAACTTTTTTTCTGAAAACTTTGTTATTTGATTTTGTCTTTTTGCACTGTCTTGCCATGTAATGTTGCAGTTGTTGTAGCTAAGTAACTGTTTCTTATTTATTTTTTTTAGGTTAGTTTCCTCTTTTTCCGCTACTTTTTTCTTTAGTTAAAGTCATATTTGCTGTGAACATAAAAGAAAACTGGTTTTTTATTATATTTCTCTTACAATTTCAAAAAATTTGTGGGGAATGCAACATGTTGCAAAAGAAAACAACAAATGTGGGGGTTTTGTTAAACAATTTCATTATTTTAGATGAACTAATTCACATTGTTTTGATAATTTTCCGGGACTAGCAAGACTATTATTATTTGTTTAGAAACATTTTACAAATGTTCGAGTAGAAAGACAAATTTAAATCAGGCAGAAACAACAAAATGTGGGGACACCTTAAATTTTCTATACAAAAGTATACATTTTAATGCTTTGCTAAAATATACAATTTGTAGATTTTAAAGCTTTCCTCACTTTTTCATTCCCAACTTGGCTTAGCCGATTTTGATAATTTTTAACACTTAACTGCTAAAGCCCGTTTGACACGTGCTTAGGATTGATTAAATGAAGCAACAAATATTAGGGAGAGGAAGAAATACAATTTCTAAACAAATAAAAAGTGATGCACACTTTGTTTGAATGGAAAATAGCATAAAAATTATTAAAAATCGTTTTAAAACACATGAAAACCACTAGAAACAAAGAAAAACCTAGAAAGTAACAACATTTTAGACAATCAAAGACTGTCATTTTAAAGTTGAAATTTAAAAAAAAAAGAAAATTTACAGTTTGTTATTGATTTCTCTGATATGGTTGAACTTTTTGCACTTGTGTAATTTTCTAGTAACTATATATTTGAACTGTTCTCAAATACTTGATTAATACAAAATAAGGCAATCTATCATCTATCTTCGCTCCACTGTCGCCACTAAAACACCCTTATATTTCAAGAGGCCAGCCATAAAATAAAAATCCAAACCAACTTTGTAAAACCCTTTGGGGGCTTTGTACAAGGAAAATTTTTTGATGCACTGTGTCATTAAAGCAACATATATCGTTGTTTTTCTTAACTTTTATTCATCTGACCTACAAAATCAAGAGACTTTAAAAACAAAACGAAAAAAACAATCATAATTTAGTTTAACACATAAAAATTTTTTGTAGTTAATGATTTTTTGCGGTTTTTCTGTTTATGATGACACCAATGCGGCGGTAAAGTTAATAACGAAAAAGAAAAAAATATAAACATAAAGATGCGCACAACAATAACAAACACGTAAAAAATATAGTCGATCAAGTCCGACCATGAGATATTCTATATCATAGCACGATTTGGGCCATATTTCTGCAATTTAACAAAATTCCATAAAGGGACCTAATTCTTATTACACAAGGACCCCGTTTTATGTAAATTAAAAATTTATGCGGTTTTAAAAATCTCCATTTTTTGCATTATTATTACACATTTTAATATAAAATATCCCTACGGGATTTTTTTGTCACAAGACAAATCCCAGGACAGGTCCCTGAACTTTGTTTTTATGAGAGTTCAGTAACCTGTCCGAGGATTTGTCTTGTGACATGTCACAAGGGGTCAATTTCGCCCTTATATGACGACGTCATGTAAAAGTGACCACTCTATTTCATATAAAGGGGCCAGTTCGGTGACAGTTTGTTAAACTTTCCCGTTGGGATGTTAGTTGCAACACTGATATCTTAGCCCTAGTAAAAAATTGTTTTTTCGTATTACATTTAATTTTATCCGAAGTTGTATCGAATTAGATCGTACTAGATCATATAAATTCTTTGACTTTGATACAACTAGATTTAATTTCATGGAATAAGATATACAATTGTATAAATTTTTTCCTAATCATATTCAAATATATATAAGTGTATATAATACGATACAATTGTATATAGTTCTATATGATATTTGCACCCATACCTACCCAGGTAGAAAAATACAAACGGCACAATGTCGGCCCGGTATTAGAGACGGTAGTACATGTACTGGCAATGCGTCGGATTTTCAACTTTCACTGTACTGGCATGTTGTCGAAATGATAACACCAATAAACGCTTGGCCGTAGTTATTTCCCAACGTTGGCGCAGGCTTGGGATTTTATTTTTTTGGTATTATCCCAGTACATTTAATAACAATTTTAGTAGTTTGCTAGTACTTTACTGTCCTTTTAGTGTACATCATACATTTTGTCGAAACTTTACAAGAAAAGAATGGTTATGTCTCTCTTACATAAATAATTGTGTAAAAGATGCAAAAATACACAAAATTTATAAAATTGTTAATTTTAATAAATTAAAAAAGCTCGTTAATTTTCAGAAAACAGTATTGGCAAAGTAAGTTTTAAGTAGTACCGCCAATTCGTAAAAAACAGTGCTCTCCCAGTACAATTTTTGTTGCAACGTCGGCAATTTCTACCTGGGTAGTAAAACAAATTTAAGTGATGCTTTACAAACCACTTTTTTTATTGCTTCTAAAGTATTCGCTGGTATATTTTTACTGCTTTCCTGAAGAAATTTTGAATTACTTCAAACAAGTGTATTTTTACATCTTTTTTAGAAATAATATTGAACAACATCCAAAAACCACTTATAATAATATTCAGTGGCTTATTTCTTTACTAAAAACTCATCCCTTCTATACAAGAAAACTGTCGTTGGAAACCCTGTGGGAAAAAGGACCGGTCCTTGCTTAGGTACTTTTATATCAAAAGGACCGGTAACTTTTACAGGGGCTTGTGCCAGGAGAGCGGCAACTGCCCCGTGTGAAGTGTCACATGACCGACGCAAAAGAACCAGTAGCAGGAATAAAGCTAAAGAACCTGTCACAGGACTGACACAAAAAAAACTGTCACAGGGCTGACGCAAATGAATCTGTTTCAAGAGCTAACATTTTTTATTTAAAAAAATAAAAACAACATTCAAATAATGTAGGTATCATAATACGCTACAACTCAAACATTGTTGAGCTAGTTTTTGTGCCGATTCGCCATAAAGTGGTCTTGGCGATGCTCAGTTCTTGAGAACGCCGCGGAATCGACTGATTTTGATCGTTTGCTACGGACGCCTGAACGGCAGCGATATTTTAGACACTTCGACCAACTCGTTGTCTCACTGGCACGGCAGCATGACACAATGAATATGTAAACTAAAATTTTTGCACTAAACTTGTTATTGCTTGTCTACTAGGGCGAGAATAACGACCGAAAATTGGAGTTAACGCTCTTAAAGTTGCGGTCAGCGACTACGAATTTTACATTTTTATAATTTTCATACGTTGTTCGTTCGTATACTTTATCATGATGAAAATGTTGAGTTTACTGAAAAAAAGGAAAGTAACAGTTAGATGATCAGTGAAATAGTGCGTTCGCAAATTAAATTCAAAGTTGTCAAGTACCTATTGCAAAACCCTTTATAAGAAGACTACAAATAACAAAAACAAACTGTTATATCTAAAAAATTTTTGTTAATTTTAAGTCAAATTTAGTTGAATGCAAATTGCAGTCTATCTTGTTAAATTAACAGAAATATTTTCTAAAAAAAATTGCTAACTTCTGATTTCAGAAGGCTAAATTTTTATTTGCACTAAAAAAAATAGAAAGAAACCTTTGAAAATTTTAAATTTTTTCAGATTTTTTAGTCTACCAACTATTTAACAAAATTGTTTGCTTACTTTGGCAGGTTAAGTTTGATATTTTCGATTAACTAAAATTTCACAACATGAATTTAAACTCACTATAATCTCTCCCTGTAGTTGTGTAGGGTATAAAAAATAAACTTCAACAACTTAAGAAGTACTTAAATTATGATGATGAATAAAATTGCGGTTAACTGCAAATTCTGGTTTTCAGGCGTCATGTATTTGTTCATATCATGTTAAAAAAAGTTTTTTCTTTTACAAACTAAAACTTCTTTTTTACTGATTTTTTCGGTGAAGGTTATTTAATGGTGGTTTTCTGTGCAACATAATGAATTTTACCACAAAATATTAAAAAAAATCTTAATGATGAGAAAAAAAGAAAATAAATAAAATAAACAAAAGACATGAAAATAACATTAAAGTTCTTAAGGCCATAATTTTTTATATTATTTAATTTTTTTTTCTTGGCTCATATTTATTATATAAATCATCTTCGGCTGCTTATAACTGAAAAAAAACCGACAAAAAATCTAATTTAATTAACACAGCAGCCATGTTTATTAATTATATACAACAAAATTCTGAAGATGTAGTTGCTTTTTTTGTCCAAAAAAAAAAATAGTAGATATTAATTCAATAAATAAGCTTCTTCAGTAATCTACTAAAATCAATATCATCATGATTTACTACTTTTATTCTGTTTGTTAGCCATAAATTGAACTAATGAAACCTGAAAGAATAAATCAAACATAAGAAAAGAAACCACTTTTTTAGTATTTGCCAAAAGCTAACCAACCATACCGGTATACACAGTAAAAAAAAAAACTCAAGAAGAAACAACATTAAGTTTAGCAGAAATAACTTTGATATTAAACTAGAATGTTGGCATATTAATTTAAATATGAAAAATTTATTTTAACTAGAATCATATTTATTTTAACAATATTTATGTTTAATTTAAAAATGTTTGTGGAAAATAAGATTTGAATTTAATATGATATATTAATTGATATAACTATAAATGAAAAAGTTTATTTTAACTAGAATTATATTTATTTTAACAATATTTAATATTAATATATTTAATATTTACTTAATTTAAGTCTTTTTTTTATAAAAATAAAATCTCAATTCAATATGATATACTAATAATTGATTTAACTACGATTTTTTTGTCTGTGCCCCGCAGCATTTATATTTTATCGTATTTGAAGCCGTCTAACAATCAAATCAAAACAATCAAGTTAATAACTATGGCTATTAGAATTTGCTTTTATTTATCTGTATTGCTAATAAACAAAATTCAATAAAAGTAAATAAAAAAAAAAAAAATTAATAACAATAAACTCAATTACAATCAACCTTTTTTTAGTAATCGATGGTCAATATTAAAAAAAATCGTTAAAATATTTTTTAAGCATAAAATAAAATTTGATTAATAAAAAACATAAAATTGACTCATCAAATTTGAAATTGTAATTTTATGTATTTAAGTATGTATAGTAGACCGTAACGCAAAAATCGTTCGCCGTACACCCTCCAATATGAAGTATTTTTGAAAGGCAATTTCAAAAAAAAAAATTTTTTTACCTTTTTCAATTTTTTGTTATAGCTTCGGCATTTAAAGTCGGATTTTCAAGTGTGATATATCGAGTTTTTTGCCTCGAGGGGACCAGTGTTTTGCTATAATGGAAAAATCCAATGAAAAAAAATTTTAAAAGGCGAACCCTACGTTCGGCAACCAATATATAAAAAAAATTTCTACTGGGTTTAGCGAGAAACTTCCTTAGCAAAAGTTTAATAATTTTTTGCGAGCTTTAATTTTCTGACATTAGGGTGGTACATTAGGATGGTAGCAACTGAGATCTGGTGGGTAACTAATAAAAATGGATTCTTGAGGTCAATGGCCCTTAGAGCAAAACACTGGTCTCCTCGAGAGAAAAACATCGATGTATCATACTTTAAGATCAGACTGTAAATACCTAATATATAACGAAAAGTGTAAAATTGCGAACCCTACGTTCGGCGAAAAAAATTTTTTTTTGAAACCTCCTTGCAAAAATACTTCATATTGAAGGGTATACGGCGTACTTTTTTTGCCTGTAAGGTGGTACGCTCTATAAACAAACATTTTTTGTATACAGCAACATGCTGCTGAAACACTTTTTGTGTTAAATTAAAACAACAGAACTTATAATAGATCATTTCGTTAATTTTTCCCAGTTAAGTCCAGAAAGAATTACTCAGTGCAAACTTACAAAGAGTAAGACAAGATTTACTCGCAAAATAAAATTTTCCCAAACATGTACGCGAACAGAAAATTTGCAACAATTTGCAAGTTTGTAGACACAGCTGATTACAACGCCAAATATACAAATAAATTTTAACTGGTCGCTAAGGAAGAAAAGAATTTTTGATGTTAAATCTTAAGCAGAAACTTTTCAAAAGGTTGTCTTATCTTTTCCATAATTTATTTTGAAAGTTACACTGCTTGGTATTTCCATAAAATAACATAACTGTAACCTGGCTTCACCATTCGAGCCATAAAAATCGCGAGGGCTTTATGTTGAGCTGTTTGCCGTGCACAACCACCTGACGCAATTAGTGAATGAACCAACGTGCATTCCGTGCGCTGAAGGCAAACTCCAGAATACTCTCGCCCTTCTCTTTACTTTACACCCGGATAAGTATGAAGTAAGAACACTATCACCTCTCGGTAATTCGGATCATTGTGCCATTTCCGCATCTTTTTCATTCACCGAACTTCGTAACGTTTCGATATCAGCTACGAAGCATTCAATATTTATATACGAAAAGGAACGTTGGGCTGAGGTCAACGAGTTTTTCCGGCATTTTAATTGGAAACTATGTTTCCTCGATGACAACGTTAATGCCGCAGCGAAAATGGTCGAAAATGTTATATTGCTTGGAACGAAATCTTTCTAGCGATCAAAAATTGGCGAGATAAGAAGAAAGCCAATACTGATCTGTTTTGCAAACGGGCGAGATATGAGTGTTCAAAAGTACTTAGTCGTAAAAAGTTTCTCTACGAACAACGTCTACGTACTAACGTACTTTCTGCTCCGAGGCGTAGTAAGAGCTTTTAGCCTTTCGTTAAAAGAGTAAAGGATAATGCTAGTTCAGCTATCTCAACTCTTGTAAAGAATAACCAAATATTCACTGAAACGGTTGATAAGGCTAACCTCTTAGCTGAGATGTTTGCAGGAAATTCTTTCCTGCCGGAAAGCGATCAACCAATGCCCGAGCTTCAAAGAGTATAGTATACTATGCCTAAGATATTCTTTCGAAGTCGTGCAGTTAAAAGGGTTCTTGCTGATAAGTCATCGGGGCCGGATGGTATACCAGCATTGGTGCTGAAACAGTGCTCCTCGACGCTAGTTCGTTCATTGGCCAAACTTTTTAGCGAGTTTTCCCCTCGTGCTGGAAGATTGCCAATGTCCAGGCAATCCCTAAAAAGTGTGTGGCTTATAACACTGATAATTACCGCCCGATCGAAATATGCTCTGCGCTCAAGAAGGCGATGGAGAGTATGGTTAATTACCATCTAGTGAATTATCTAGAGTATGGCTTCCGTAGAAATCGTTGTACGGAAGACCTGTTAGCGTTCCTCTCTTAGCGTTGGAGTCGGTCCATTCACCGTTTTGGTGACAGCAAAGTGATTGCTCTGGATATTTCAAAGGTGTTCGATCGTGTATAGCACGGGGCGCTTTTATCAAAGCTTATTGAGTTTGGTGTGGGTAATGACCTCGCTCGTTTTCCAGCTTTCTCACAGATCGCACTATTCGAGTTGTTATAGATGGCGTCTTATCTTTTTTTTTCTTTTTTTTAAAAGGAGAAGCAGCACTCAGGAAATTCTTTCTATTAATTAACGTGTTGCTTCCTTTGAAAAGCGGATAGAGAAGAAGTGAAAGGTGGTGAAAGATGAAGGGCTTCAAATATGACAATACTGTAATTGCGCGAGATGTTGAATTTTAGAACATTTGTTGCGCGCCATCTGATGGTGATTTGGCGAACTTTGTTGAAATTTTTTAGTTCATAGCCCGGTTATATTATTTTATTTCGGTGGGGTTAAGTGATATGGGAACACCGAAAGAGGACGCTGCGATATGTATGAGGGATAGAAAAACTCATACATATTATTTTTCATAAACTGATGTTGCCTTGTTTGCGGCTCGAACCCGAAACCTCGCGTGTAATAGTCCAACGCGCTAACCATTACACCACAGCGCCCACAACGACGAGTTTCAACTGAATTCAAGGTTACCGCAGTGTTCTGTTCTTTCTCCTTCCCTATTTCAATGATCTTCTTGGTCAAACTTTCAACCCTAACTACTCTTTCGCAGATGACAGCAACATTTGTCATTCATTTTCCTTCGATCGTAGGCCAGACCCTGAGGAGATTGGGGGCCAAAGGCAGATTATGTATGACACACTAAATCGTGATCTTTGTACAATCTCAGAGTAGGGTCGAGCACATAAGGTCAACTTTGATGCACACAAGACCCAATGTTGTATGTTGCCCCATAGGGCTGCGGGGTCAACAATTCCATCTGTACATATGGGTGATATCGAGATAGAGGTGCCGAAAGAAGCATTCAAGTATGTGAATGCTTCAGTTCATCCGATTTATTCGCTATTTATACCACCTATATATATCGTACCGAAGATGGAATACAACTCCCATATATAGCAGGAGCTTCGAAGTCTATTTTGCAGCTACTGGACCGTGCGCAAAGGCAGACGTCGGCGCTTATCAATGACAGAAGGGTGTTCAGCTCTATTGGCTCATTGGAACATTGTCGGAATGTGGATTGTGTGACCCTGATCAATCGATATTACCATGGGAAGTGCTCTGCTGAGATAAGTGAACTTGTCCCCAGAGTCCAAATTTTTATTCGTAATACTCGCTTATCAAGTAGAGTACATCCGTTTGTAGTCGATTGTCCAGTGGATCGCACAGCGTATTACAGAGAGAATTCGTTTATCAGTCGTACCAGCCGTATGTGGAATAAACTCCCTGCAGAAGTCTTCAATGTTACTTGCATTGTAGAGAAATTTAAATCAAAAATTTACAAACACTACTCGCTCTTTCCCCCTCACCATATCCTCTTTTCTTAATACCAACACAATGCATTGCGTTAGTAGGGGGCATTCCCTGAGTGTTGGTCCAACATAAAAAAATACATTAATTTTTGCTGAATATTTGTGATGTGTAGTATTAAAAGAACCTTCTCTCCATGCTGAAACATTCTAAAACAATAGAAAACAATCTAAACATTTTCTAACAATGTCAAAATTAAAAAATTTTGGTCGAGTTAAAATTCAAAAGATATAGGATTTAAGTTTTAGAAAAACTATTTAAAATACCGATAATTTTTAAGATTCTTAAAACACCGGATCTTAAAACACCCTTCAACATTTCCCGATATGATCACACTCAAGTGAAAGACAATTTTATGTTGAATTCATATCCATAAAAAAATTTTAAAATAAAATATTTGTCTCTCGGTGAGAAGTTAAACAAAATGATGGATTTGTGTACTGATGTAATATTTTAAGTGTACTTAAAGTTTTAAGAAATTTTATTATTGATCATAATATTGCTAGTGTTAAAATGCATCGCAACATGTTCTTATCTTAAAATAAGATTAAAGCTGGATCCAAAATGCTGGAGTACTCCACTCTGAGTTTTGTTCCATTCTTTTTCCCACTTACAATTTTTTTTGTATCACTCCATCTCGATTTTAATACACTCCATTCTGCATTGTGAATCCAGCTTAAGTATTACAAAAATTCTATAATTATCATATTTTTAAATATTTTTTTATATGGAAAAATCATCAAATTGACATTTTAAGATAAAGTATTTTTTCAAGTTTTTCCCTGAAGAAAATTTATCAATATCTTATTGCTGTCATTTTATGAAAACTTTCTATAGTCAAAGTGTCATTTTGTTGGTGTTTCTTCTTCCTGTATTTTCAAAGAACTAGAAGTCAAGACATAAAAAGACAAAAAATCTCGTTAAACGAGACATTGAAAAAATGGCCAAGCAAATCAATGGTATTGAAGATGAAGATTTCTTTTTCAAACTTATTTTCTTATTTCTTATACAACTTACTACGACTACTACTGTGACTGATGCTGCTGCTGTGATGTTGTGAGGTTCTTTTGGTAAAATATACCTTTAAATTAAAATAAATAAAAAACGTCTAAAACCAACATCATCATCAACTGTAACAACAGCAACAATGAGCAAGCAGCACAACAAACAAGAGTTTATTGACATTTCAAATAAAATTACTAAAGAAGAAAATTTTTAAGAAAATACTATACATTGAAAGATGTTGAAAAAACAAAAGATGAGAAAAAGGAGAAATTATGATTTCTTTTAGTTCTACTCTCTCTTAAATTAAAAGAAATTATTTGGGGGAGAATAGTGATGATAACGTTCGTACGAAAGTGCTTTTATGAGTACACTTAAAATAATACGTCAATAGAAAAATCTGCCAAACGAGTTTCAAATCGATTTGACTAATTTTTAACAAATTTTTAGTTGAAGCACTGATTTAAACAAAGATTTTAGTTATCTTCTTAACACTATACAAGAAATCCTCAGTACGTTAACTAGTTTTGAGTGTTTATTTTCAAAACTATTTATAACTAATTTTTAAGAACACATTCGTTAAATTTTACAAAAAAATATTATTACCCGGTATATCCGAAGTGTATCCGAAGTTATACAGATGGCGCTATTTCCTCCCCTCAGGATTTTTTAAAATGGCCCATATCTCGAAAACTAAGAGAGATAGAGCAAAATTGCCAAAAATTTCGACTACCTTTAACCATGCAATACCCCAGCGAAAGGACCATGGTGGGGCCTTGGACTCTCGGAAATTTCTAATAAAAAATTTCCATTTCATAAAATGGCCCATATCTCGAAAACTAAGCGAAATAGAGCAAAACGGATAAAATGTTTGCTCCTTTGGAGTGGCCTAATATGACTTTAGATGGTAAGGACTAGCCGGGGAGGGTTCCGAGAACTTATTTTGAACAAATTTTACGACTCAGTATAAAGACAAATAAAATTGTAGTTTTACTAATTTCTTACTTTAATTTAGATTTGTTAAATTTAACAAAAAAAAATTTGTTAAAATCAACAAATTTTATTTCAAGCCAAAAAACAGGAATAAATTTTGTTAAAGTAACAAATTTTTCTGTTCAGCCAACACACTTATTGTGAATAATTTAAGATATTTAGGAGTGTTTTTTGATATGTCTCCAGCAGTTTTCTTTCGCATGTAAATGTGCATTTATGACACAAAATTCTGTAGAGAATTTTTAATAAATAATTTACAGACCTGATTTCTTAAGCGGCCTATAGACGATCAATCATGCCGTACGATATGGGTTGATGATTTCCTGTGATTTTTTTTGTAAATGTCATCAATGCTGTATATGTTGTAAAGTATGCTTAATCGTCTCCTGGTCGCTTTACAAATTTTATGTCAAAAAATTTTTTTTAAATATTTAGTACCAGATTTTCATGTATCACCCCTGTGGATGTTCACGTATAACAAAATGCAAAAGAGAGGTAAATAAATAGGAATACTTTGTTTTTATTTAAAAAGAAAGAACTCTTCTCTTATTAGATTAAAATCATATAGTTGTCTCTTTTTATTACATCATATGTAGTGACAAAGGTTTCTTATTTAAGGTTATTTTAGTGTTTTTTGTATTACACTTGCCTTTTTGTTTACCTTAAAAATTCAAAACAAAACACTCAATAAGACTCTTTGTGATAAAAAGAGAGAGATACTCGTATAATAGAAAAAATCATATTAATCAAAACGGGCGCTATTGTTAAAATAACCTTCAATTTTTTATATTTAAACAAACAATATAAGAAATTAATAAAAAAATTACCTTTTTATAATAGAAAAATTCCATACAAAATTTATAATAATGTATGTTATTTAAACATTTTTGTTATTTAAAATTTATTAATTTCTTTCAAAAATTCACTTTTTTGTTATAAAAATTTTCTTATAGTAAAAAAAATATTACACTTTGTTTTATTTCTCTTTATTTTTCTTTTCTTATTTTCCGCTACACTTTATTTCTTTACAGCTCCAATTCTTTTTCTTTCTTTTTCATTAAATGACCTTTACATAAAAATTTTTTTGTATACTCGTATATGTATTTTAAAAAAAAACTTTATAAAAACTGTATAAAATATATTTTTGTTATAAAATTTCAGACTTTTTTCATTTCATATATTATTTAAAATTTCTTTATAAAAAATCACTTTTATTTTATCAAATATAGAAAAATCTTAAATTTTTATTAAAAAAAAAATTTGTTCTCATTTTACAAAAAATAACTATAAACCACTCTCTTCTTTAAGGTTTTTTCTTTTTCCCACATTCTTTAAACGTAAAAAAATTAAACAACCACCGTTTTTACCGTTACTATACATCCACAAACAACGACGTTTAAATTCAAACTAAACTCAACATGAATCGAGCCTGCACCAAAGAGCTGTTAATTCAAAATATAAATTCAGAAAAACTTTAAAGAGAAATATGTTTTGAGTAATAAAGAGCAAAAAGGTGTGAGATGCTCTTAAACAGAATTGTTTTTAAAAATAAAAGCTTTAATAAATAAAATAAAATATTTAATTTTTATATTAAAATTTACGAATTAGATTATTTTTATATAAAAATTAAAATATAATCTTAATTAAAAAAAAAAATTATAAACTTTTAGAATGCAAATTTTTTCTCATCTAGCTTGGACAAAAACCCTAATGCTTTTTCGTAAAGCGACCCATACACTACGCAATATTCTTATTCAACTTTTCGTATTATGGAAAAAATTGCCAGTGTATATGTCATATTGGAAAGTGGTAAAATGTACATATATACATACAAAAAAATTGAAACAGCTTTGATTCTTATTGCTCAAATATGATGAGTAAAAAATATTTTATAATGTGTAGGTCATATTGTGGAATTTTTTATATGGAAGAAAACAGATGTCCCATATCCCCTGTAAAAGTATTGTGCACCTTATTACACGGTTGCTACACCGTATTTGGAAATAATATTGCAATAATATTGCATAATATTGGCAATATAGTCGGGCATGCCGATAACTTACACCAGTCTGCTTAAAAGCCAATTAATGTTTGGATCCAAAATTCGTATGAGTTGAAATGGACAAATTTGTCCACAAAATTATAAAAAAAAAATTAAAAAACAATAAGATATTTTGGTTTTACCTAATGTTAGGTGTATTTAAGAGAAAATCTGAAATATAGTCAATAGGGACTATAAGTCCAAATATGGACCGATCCTATCTATAATCAATACAATAATAGAAAAAAAGTCTGTAAAAAATGTTGTTTAAACTACTAAAAATTTGCTAAATAATTACCCCTAAATTCATAAACACTTTGTAAAATTATAGGAGGCTTATTGAACAAATTTTGTATGAAAATTTCGTTTTGTAAACCTCTTATAACTTTACAAAGCGTTTATGAATTGAGGGTTTAGTATCTAAAATAATCACAAAAAATACTAAAATCCTCGAAGTTTCTTTTTCGCTTTTTCGCGCCTTTTGAAAACATCAGTTTACAATTTTTTTGCTAATATTTCTGCTGGTTTTAGGAGGAGAGACTGCTATTTTCATTTAACTAAATTTAGCTTAAAAATAACAAACATTTTGTAAATATAACAGTTTGTTTTTCTATTTTCAGTCTACTAATACAATATTTAGCAAACTATTCTGCAAACTTTACAGTACAATTTGTCATTTTCAATTAACTAAAAGTTAACTTAAATATAACTAAAATTCTGTAAATTTAACAGTTTTGATTTTGCTGTGTTTATTTTATTAAGGTAATTGTTAACTAATTTTTAGTTGCTTTTTCTGCTATTTTTACAGATTTATTTCTATGAGTTAAGACTTTGTCCTTGGGCGCTTGTGAGTGAGTGTACTAACTTTCATTAAAATATCTTAGAATTTTCGACCTGTAGCGTGAGAAACAGCCAATTTTGGGGCGACCTTTTTATGGACATTAGATCAAAACATGGACCGATTTAAGCCAATATCAATAGATTCGTCTATTGATACTGTGAGTAAACAATGAAGAAAAGTTTTTAGATGTGCAATTTTGAATAAAACACACATAGTAAGTTTTACTTAATATATTCAATATATTTTATGCCAATTGGATCAAAAAACAATTATCTATTTTATCTTATGTATTTTAGTACTCAATACCCATGTACCCACTACTTTTATTTAATTTCCGTTTAAATTATAATGGTGGTTTTTAACTATGGTGAATATGTGGTATGATAAAAAATGTTGCCATACTAAACTTTAACTTTATCTAGTGTCTTCAGATGCAAAAAATATGGCATAAAATGATTAAATTACTCACAAAGAAAAAACAAAATTATTTTCGTTGCCGTTGGTTTGTGTGTTGTTTTCGGATTTCATTGCACATTTTATTGTTTTTAAAAAAAATATGCTAAATGCTTTTTAGTATATTTCGTTTGACAAATGGAGATTTTTAGCATATTTTTGTCCACGCAAGATTCAGTTTTTATTATTTTTTTCAACAATGATTACACCATTGTACAACAACACAGGTAGAATTATTAGACAAAGTTGTCATTTGTGTCAGCATTTTATTCCCTGCAACGCTAAACGAAAGAAAAAGAGAAAAAACAAAAATAAATACATAGTTTGACGTTTGCTTATTTGTATTAAAAAAAAGAAAATTATTAAATATGTACAAGAGAAAATGCGTATAGTGTTTTGCCTTATAAAAATCTTCTTAAAAGAGAAGAATCACATATAAGAAGCATTACTCCATATTTAAAATTTATTTTCCGGACATTTTACAATATTTTGATTAAATTTATAGAATATAGCACATACAACACTTTAAAAAAAATTTTTAAAATAAAATTCAAAAATAATTAAATGCGGATTATTTTTTCTTTGTTTTGATTTGCTCTTTTTTTATTTGACTTTTCAGGGATATCTCAATTCAAAATTTATTTTCTAATAATTCCACCTTTATATTGTTACACCATGGATTATACTAATTTTTTAAATGATTAAACGTGTATACGTTAAAAAAAACTGTCAAAAATGTTTTTTTAATACGATAACTTAACAAAAACACAACTCGTAGAGTAAAAATTGCCATATTTTTTACGCAGCAGGTTTTTAGTATATTTTGTATGTGGTACAAATATTTATTTATTTTTGTTTTTATTAAATTAACAAATGGGGTTAGTAATTTTAGCAGCAAGTTTAACTAACAAAAACAATAGTTTTATGTTTATGTCTGTTGTTTTAATTGCATTTGTAGTTGTTTGTACAGTTTTACAATAATTTTCATGTATGTTATTTCAACTGCATTTGTCGTTGTTTTACTACATTTGTGAGTTGATTTTTAACAGTTAAAAATAACTACACATTGTAATTGATTTAAATGCAAATGTAGTGTACACCTTTTTAACCGCAAATCCAGTTATTTTAACTACTTCCGATCATCTTTGTTTAGTGCGACACACTAAAAATAAAAGAAATAATAAAAGCCAGAACTATAATCAGCATTTAGTAGAAATTTGGTTTAAGTTGTTTATACTAAGCAAGTAGTATAAATAAGTAGTAAATTTGTTAATAATATGAGTTTAATTATTCTATAAAATGTTTTGCCACTTGCTTATTGTAGTCAGAGATGCCAACTTTTTCATAGCAAAAAGCGCAACAAATTTACAAAAAATGGTAAAAACGCGTAAATTTCTATTCAAAACGGGTAAAAAAACTGTTATTTTTTTACATTTGTTATTTTTCACATACACAGAGAGAAATATATGCATGATATTAATGAATTTTTGCACAAAAACCAATGAAGTCTCACTGGAATTCGTCCATTGAAACTTTTCATTGAATTATTGGAATTTTTTATAAAATGTTATGAAAAATTTAATTTAAAATTTTTCAAAATTATTCGATTTTTAAAAATTTAGGCTTTTGTTTTATAGTCAGAACAAAAAAGGATTTTTGTCTTCAATAAATAAAATTCGTTCCTATTTTTGACTATAAAAAACTGGCCCCAATATTTGTTCTATAACTAAGATTTTTATAAATTTGTGTTAAAGGTGATAAGTGCAAAATGGAAACTTTTCGCGTTTGGCACATCAAAAAACACACATTTCGCACCAAAAGCATTATTTGGCATTCACAACTATTCCTTGACATTTTAATTCACCGCTACAGAAATAAAAGCAACGCTTCTTGACATATTTCTTGATATTAACATAAAAACAATACATGTAAAAAAGCGCTAAATAAATTTTTGAAAAGCACAAATTTAGCACTTTTTTTAGTTGCGCGTTAGATTAATGTTTTTCGCGTTTTGGCACATCAAAAAGCACCAGATTTAGCGCGAAAAGCACTAAGTTGGCATCCCTGATTGTAATATGTATATTTTAAAACAAATGAAGAATTTGTAAATCATTGATTGTTCTGCCAAAGTTGCGTATGATTAATATTTTTAATAATACACTTTTAGTTGCTCATACGCTGCAGCTACATTTCCGGTATTTGTTAAGAAATCAACAACAAAAACATTCAATATGGCAACATCAAATCATTATAACTCACCACAATGCTGTTTTTGTTTACATTTTGTACAAACCGACGCAAAGGTGAATTAACAAAAATCAAGAATACTACGAAACAAAAACTAACAAAATAATTTAAAAGAAAACAAACAACAAAGTAGAATTGTAAAAAAAGACAGGCACAACAGCTGATAATTAAATAAAATATATCATTCTCAATGAAATACTAGAGCAGCAAACAACCATCTTTAGTTGCTTGGTGCTTCTTTTAACTTTTTTGTATTGTTTTTCTTCGCATTAAAGAATAAAGAAACAAAAAAATTAACTTAAATTTTACAAAGTCAATAGTAAATTTGTTGTTAGTGGAAGTGAAGAAAAAAATTGTAGACAACTAAAAACAAATACAAGATAATAAAATCATAAAAACAAGCAAAATTATTAAAGTTATTAAAAGTTAATAAACGTTGAGAATACTATATACTAGAAAACATAAAATACAATAACGAAAAGTGAAACTGAATACATAGATAACAAAAGTTAAAACAACTAAAATAAAAAGAAAGATTCTCGGAAAATTTTAAGTGAAATTAAGTATTAAAGTAAATTTTAACTCATAAGAGGTAAGTTATTTTTTAAAATTACTATAATATTTTAATTCTTAATAAGTTTTTTTTTACTATTTCAGTTGTGATTCTTCGCTTTGTTTTTCCGGATTTCATTTAATAAAAGTTTGTTGGATTTTATTGTGAATTTATTTAAATTTCATTGCCATCACATCATGACCAACATGCGACCTCCTAATAAATCGACTTTATTAAAAGTCGTTATTTTGGGTGATGGCGGTGTCGGCAAATCATGTCTAATGAATCGTTTTGTTTCCAATCGTTATGATGAAAATAATTTCCATACAATTGGAGTCGAATTTATGAACAAAGATATTGAGGTCGATGGTGAAAAGTATACATTACAGGTAAGTGGTTAATATTAAAAAAATTTGTTAATTATGAGAAAACACATTAACCATTATTACACTCATAGAAATAAATCTGAATAGCAGAAAAGTTACTAAAAATTAGTTAAAAATAATGCTGCAGAAAAAACTGCTAAAATTAGCAGATTATTTTTGCTATATATTAGAAATATAGGAACAGCAAAAATAAAACTGTTAAATATACAGAATTTTAGTTATATTTGAGTTCAATTTTTGTTAATGGAAAATAGCAAAAAAAAAATTACCAAAAAAATTTTAAATAAGTTTTTTTTCGTATTTTGAAGTGTAAATAAAAATCGAGCCTTTTGAAAACAGCAGTTTATAATTTTTTAGCAAATATTTCTGCTGATTATAGCAGAATAGACTGCTATTTGCATTCAACTAAATACAGCTTAAAAATAGCAAAAGTTTTGTAGATATAGCTGTCTATTTTTGCTATTTTTAGTCTACTAATATTAAACAAAATTTTCTGCAGATTTTAGAGAAAAATTTGCTATTTTCAATTTACTAAAAGTTAACATAAATATAACTAAAATTCTGTAAATTTAACAGTTTTAATTTTTCTTTTGTTATTTTACTAGTATTTAGCAAAAAATCTAATTTTATCAGTTTTTTCTGCAGCATCATTTTTAACTCATTTTTAGTAACTTTTTCTGGTATTTTTACAGATTTATTTCTATGGGTGCACTTAAGTTTTGAGCTAAATAAGAATTATTTACAATTAACAGAATATTGAATGTCTTAAATGAAAGTTAAATAAAATTCTTTATTTGGGCTTAAAAAATTCACGATTTTATTTTCAAGTTTTAGGATCAATAAAACCAGAACTAGGATCCCTATAGGTACTCTGTTTATTAAAACCACAAATACTCATAAAATTATAAATATTGGCATTACTTTTAATAAAACTACGCTTTCAATTTTCAATTTGATGTTAAAAAAATCACACTTAAAATTCTAAGGGCCAGTTTTTATAGTCCGAACTAAGAAAGATGTCTATCTTAAGTATTTCCTAAATTAGAAATTTTGTTTGAAAATTTCTGACTTAAGTAAAATTTTAGAAAAAATTCGTTCTAAGTTCTGTCTATAAAACTGGCCCTAAATGTAGGCTTAATTAAATAGAGATTAAATCTTAAATCAGGTTTACTTGAAATCACAATGAAAAGCATAAATCAAGCCATAAAAATGTGGTTTAAAATCATTGTTTTGTTGCAATATGAGAGCTACACTCAAAGAAGATCGTCAGTAGAATCCATATACCAATTACCAAGGACTGTTCTTTGTGACGTTAATAACTTTAACATTTAAATATCTAGGAATATGAACATGGTCGGCTTTAATGTTCAGTACAGAATTTGCTTCAACTTAAGATTAATATATGCCCTTTACGATTTTAATTACGATACAAATTTGATTTTAGCCTATAAATTGAATTACAATTAAAGTTCTCGCAATCACAAACCAGAATATTCTAAATTCTTTCACATTTTTTGAACAAAAATATTTTAGTGTAAACATTTGTCATTTATGCCGAATTTTATTCTATTATTCCTTTTTGCAAATTCGCAAATATTATTGTTTTAATTGTTGTCAATATGATTTAGGGCAACCTAAATATCAATGTAGCTAACCTTTAATAATTAAAATATACACTCAGATAAAAAAGTTAGTAAACATTTTGCTAAACAGTTTCCAATCGCACTTTACTATTTTTATACTGATTTTTTGTACAATTTTTTTTAGTACTCACTTTTGCTAATTTCTTATTTCAAATTACGGATTTTTTTACTAATTTTCGCTACTGATTTCAGCAAAACTTTTGACTAATTTTTCAAAACCTAGTGCTAAGTTTATCAGAAAAATATACTAATTTAAAAAATTTTATTTACAAGAATTCGTTGACTTTTTACAATTCTTGTTTAGTTTATATTTGTTACTATTGATATACACAGAAAAAACAGTAGGCCCCAACAAAGGGAATTTGTAAAAGCAATCACATTTTCTTTTCGATTGAAATTTTATTTCCAACAATTTTTTTGTTTGAAATATTTGTATCTCATTTGTAAATTATTATCTTTCATATAAAAATTGTTTAAAAATAAAAATTCAAAGTTACAAAAAAAAAAAATTTTTTTTTTGGATTTACAAATTTCTTTGTTGGTGCCTTTTTAAAAAGTTTTTTTTTTTGTATTTACAAATTTGGTAAGAGAAGGGAGTTTAAAAATTTAATTAGAATTTTGTAAATTCTTTCTGTGTATTCTTAGTTTGGAAACAACACTCAGAAAATTTTATTGTATCTCTAATGCATAAAAAGCTAATAACCAAATTTCAAGTACGATGAAGTAACTATAAGTTTTTTTTTATAAATTTTTTTGTTTTAGATTTTACAGTTTTATTTATTTTTTAGTAAACTTTTTTCAGCAGATTGATTTTAAATTACAGTTTACAACAATTTAGTAGCTACAACTAATTTATACTAATTTCATTGTACTAAAATTATGATATTTAGTAAGTTTTTTAACTGATTTTAGCAAACGATTTTGAATTGCAGTTTACATAAATTTTACTAAAATTTAGTAGCGGCTACTAATTTTTTCTACTAATTTTATTGTACTACAGATCAGCAGACATGTGTTGCTAAAATTAGCAAAAAATACCACTGTCCTCAAAACAGTTAAATTTCCCGTAATAACAGCAAAATTTTCAGTAGCCTTTACAAACTTTTTTGGTTGAGTTTAGTATATCCTACCCACAAACTTTCCTGAGTTCACCTATTAAATTTTTTTTTTTGGATAACCAAGTTATAGTTAATTAATTCTGCCACGAATTCAATATTAAAACTTTCACACGTAATAGTCATCATTTGTAATATTCATAATTTTTTAATTGAACCAATTACAAATATTTATTGTCTATAATATTTTAATTCAAACAAAATGTTTAATAGTTGAAGAAATTTAAGAATTATATTCGTTCAATTTTAAAATGTTGCAGTATTTAAATCATAATACAGTCGAACCTCGATAATCCGCATTGTTCGGGACCAGGCTCAGCACGCATAATCGAAAAACACTGTTAAAAGAGATATATATTTTAACTAAAATTTTGGTATTTGAATGAGCCATTTCCACAAAAATACCCGTTGAGATATCTTTAACTACGGAAAGCACGGATAATAGAGTTAAACCACGGTTAATAGAGGTATAAAATCAAATACCAACATACCGGTTAACAGATGTACCCGGTTAATGGAGGTCCGGATAATAGAGGTTCAACTGTGTTTTCACTGCTCTCATGGCCAACATTTTTCTATTAATATTGGTTAATGAAAAAACAAGAATTTCCTACAAGTTGATTCAGTATTGACTATCATTTGTACATGCAACAAATTTTTTCTCTTATCCAATAATTTAGTAAAATAATTATAAAATTTTGAATAAATAATGCACAAGTAAATTTTATGGATTTTTTTTACATTACTAATATTTCTTTATAATATTTATATCATACTAGGGACTAGTTTATTGAATGGACAAATTAACTGACGATTTCATGGACATAATTTTCCAATGGTAATGAATTTTATTGCCAAATGTTTCGTTTAATGCCAATGACATTTTCATCGATGTCAATTGAAGAACATTATTCATCAATGCCATTACCAAAAACGGTAAAAACTTTAAATAATGATGTTTTCTCAATTATAAATTAGTTTTTTAGGCTTCGGTGCCATTTCATTACATTTGGTTTGGCAGTGCCAATGAACAAAAAGTCAATGACATTGAATTGTCATAATTATTGATTACATGTAATATTGATTACATGTAATTTCGATTAAATTTCAGTGCCAATGAAAAATTCCCAAGTATGTATATTATACAGAAAATCAATTGATTACAAAAAAATGCTAGTAGTAATTAAGCTATATTCAGAAAAACTGGAATTATTTGTATTGAAATTAAAGGCAACCATTTTTGCATTTCACTAAACGGTTTATTTGATTTTGAATTTTTTTTTATAGAAAATGCCTACAAATTTTTGTAATTTTGTTTCCTTTATTTTTAGCTGTATTTCCAAATTTAAAAAATACTGTTCTACAACTGCATTTTTGTCTAAACAATGTACTTCATTGTTTAAATTTGCTTTTTTTTTATTTTATAATAACACCATTTCGAAGTGTGAGACAAAATTTTTTAAATTTAATTACAAAATCAAATATGACAAAACTAAGTAGCATCTTGCAGTTAACCAATTTTTCGCCGCTATCAGTTCCCGTCGACAGATTTTGATATAGATTTAAATCGAAGCTATTCAGGGCCTAATTAAGAAAAATTTAGCCCCCAATTAACAAACGCTTTGTAAAGTTATAGGAGGTTTACAAAACGAAATTTTCATACAAAATTTGTCCAATAAACCTCCTATAATTTTACAAAGCGCTTATGAAGTCAGTGAATTTTCCAATTTTCCCGAAAATTAGTGGAGATTGTAATCAATATGTATTCACAACCGATATTTTTGAAGTGTAAATAAAAAGCGTTTTATACTGAGTATATCATAAAAGAAACAGGACCCATAATAATTGATACACCGAAAAAATTTCTCAGTTACTAGCTACTAAATTTTCAACTGAGTCTCAGGTGAAATACCCCTTACTGAGCTTCAGTTGATTAATTTGATTGAATTTAACTAATATATTTTATTTTGTTTTTTTAACGGAACTTTCAGTTAAACTAAACAAGACTTTAAATTAGTTGCTGCTAACCGATTCAATCGTTTAAAATAATTTCATATATTTTGATTTGGTTGCAAATAAATAAAACACATTGCATTTTCTTAATGAATTTCACACTTTATTTGTTACAAAATTATTATTTTATTAAAAAGAAAACACAATTAAAACATACGATTTTTCCTTATTCCAAATTGTCACTGTATATATCAAATATCCACATTTTGTATTCGTATCAACCATCAAACGCATTTCTATTTTGCTGTTAACTGTTTGCTTCTTTTATTAATAATTTTTTGGTATTTTTATATTTTTTAATATTTAGCAATTGAATTTGTTTATTTTGTTTTAAAAATTTTTTCGTAACATATTTTTAGTTATTAAGAAATCAACTAACAACTAATTTTTCTTTTTAACTGAAGCAAAAGTTGATAATAATTATTTCAGTTACTTTAAAATATTTTCATTTTAACTGAAGTTTTCTCTAACTAAGCTACTGAGGAATTTTTTCGGTGTACAAAAAATAAATGAAATAAAATAACATTTCTTTAGCAAGTTATGAATAGTAAAAGTGCGGGTGAGTATAATTACCTTTCGGCGAAAAATGGGTTAAGCGTATCATACATCGAAGGATCTTCTTAAGACACTAAATTTAATCAACAAAGCCGGTACATCTGCTTGCTGGTCTTCAATTATAACTGTGGAGATCATTTGAAAACGTGTAATCTTAACGCCAGAGCCAGCATGATGTCCTTGACTATAAAATATCGCTTGGGTCTGACTCAACGAGATTACTGGGTCTCAATACTATTTGAGCTGGGTTTACATTATACCATAAATCATACACTAATAGAAAAACAAAAATAAAATTGTTAAATATTCAAAATTCCGGACTATAATTGTGGTATTATCGTGTCATGGGGGGCGGTTATTATACTGATCGGGAGGTTGCTGACCAATAGGCGCATAACGGCTGAATTAGGTGCTAATCATATTATCTGAATGGTGAACAGAGGGTGCTCTAGCTTCACTTCTGTGGAATCTTATATCGTGTACTTCTCTCCTTGGAAGGGGGCCCTGGGGATGTAGTAGCCTAAGCTTATGATGTGGTGATAACGGCAAAGGGGAAGTTTCCTTTCATCTTGAGGGATATTATGCAGATGGCTCTGAGTAAGCTGTGTGCCTGGACAATGGCCTGTAGGCTGGGGATTACTTCTAACAAAATAAAGCTTGTATTTTTTCACAGGGGGCATAACGATATCGCTTCTACGCCTGTATCTTGGTGTTAATATGGACAGTAAGCTGTTTTCAAACACAGCAACCAGGAAAGGAGGAAAAGGCGGTGATTGCTCTATACTCCTGTCGGAAGGCCATCGGAGATCGCTAGGGACTGCGTTCCAGAATCGTTTTATGGATATTTAGACGGTGGGCCACAGACTTATCGGAAGACCCGCATATATGTTAGGAATCACTTCACACAACTTCTGTAGCAGCTGCATGAACGAGGAAGAGGAGAGTATCGAACACATTCTCGGCTCGCGTGCGTCGCTTGAGGGGCGTGGGATGCTTTCACCGGGATCGGCGTACTCTTACGATCTCAGTGATGTGTCGGGTGCTGAATTCTCGCATCTCTTTAACTTCGTACGGAGCTCCAACTGGTTAAACGGAGGAGTCCGATTGGCATTGAATGGGCCTCAGAGTCTAACAACGGATGCTGTTACTGGGTTCCTGCATATATCGATAAAATTTGGATATATGATAGAGGGATAAAATTAAATAACTTTCGGTTCAGAACATATCGGCCCAAAATGATATTTAGGGGCTAAAAATGAGTTCCAAAGTTGTTCGAAACTTTTTCGTTTTGACAAATTTTTAATACAAAATTTACTAGATCTTCAAACTACCTTTCATTTGATATCCAATTTATATACATTTCCTTGGAACAAACATGCAAAAATTCAAAATCCTAAGATTTTAAATATTTTTTTTCGCTATTTCGCAAAAGAAAACCCTTGGATTTCAGGGCCTTAAAAATGTCAATTTATAAAGCCGTGGCGAGACCGACTTTTTGTGTTTTAATAATCTTTATTGACTTTCGATTGATATTTAGAAATGGTGTAGTTATTTACGTCTGTTTTAATTTTGTTTTATCTACGATGTAATAGATTAGATACCTTATGTTTTTTTTTATAGTTTTCAAATACATTAAAATGGTGTTTAACAATGTGTGATTTAACTTTTTTAATTCAAATTCGTTTTATATTGGTCATCCGAATTTGGTATGACAATTTGATCTCGCTAACAATGTTATTATTATTGTCTATGAATATATAACAATAGTTAATAAGTGTTAAATTGTTATAAAGACAAAACAAATTAAAAATAACATAATTATTGAGTGATTTATAATTATGCAATAACAATTAATCGTGGCTAATGCATTTCATAGTAAAATTACTAGAATTATTAATTTAAAATTAAATCTGGGCTTAATGAAATTAGAATTGAAAAAATATTAAAGCTTGTCTCAATAGCTTGCATGCTGGATTTTTGTTTATTTTCTCAATCTCACTTGTACTTGTTCTCCTTGATTTCAGATTTGGGACACTGCTGGTCAGGAACGTTTCCGAGCTTTACGTACTCCTTTCTATAGAGGTTCAGATGTTTGTCTTTTATGTTATGCCATTGATGATTATGATAGTTTTCGTGGTCTTAAACAATGGCGTGATGAATTTTTAAATTATGCCGATGTCAAAGCCGATAAATTTCCTTTTATTGTGGTAGGAAACAAGGTAAGTTGAAAGGATTTAAATTGATTGGAACTCATTAAGAACATTTTGGAATATGTTTCTAGAACGATTTAGCCCAACAATGCCGCCAGGTATCATTTGATGAATTGAAAGAATGGTGTGATAAATTTCAAATACGCAGTCATATTGAAACTTCATCAAAGACAGCAACAAATGTTAATGATGCATTTACATTGGCCGTGCGACAATGGAAGCATATGGAACGTATTGCTGAGATAGAGCTTAAACAAAATGACACTATTGATTTGACCAAAACAATACGTTTGGCACAAAATCGTATCTGTTGCACGGGTGGCGGTAGTAGTACTGCTTCTGTCAGCGGTAACATCGAATCAGAAGATGAGTCAATGCATACTCCATCACCCAGAAGATTTGGTAAACGTCCTTCAAAACCCCAGGAAACACAATATCAACTTTAAGTTTGATAAAGGAATTTTTTTCTAAAAACAAAACTATTTCATAACAAATATTCTAAAAGATGTAGGTTGTAATTACCGAAATTTTTTGTTTATTTTTTTAAACCATTCATGATTGTTTGAAATTAAGTACAAATAACAGTACAATCATTGTCCCTCCCAAAAAAAAAAACACAAAATTGACTTAGAATCTCTATAAAAAACACTTTTACTACATTAAACATTCCTTAAATGTTAAAATAAACATTCCATTTTAAAGCCATTCAATATAAATCATGCAAAAAGATTTTTTAAAACTACTAAAACTATAAAAAAAATTTTTTTTTTTAAAACCAGTATTTCTTAAAAACTTGTTTAAATTGCAATTTTTTAGTTTGTTTTAAAGAAACTTATTTTATAACAGTGATTTATAAACAATTTCAATTAAAATTTGTTAACATAATTAGAAAAATTCTATAAATTAGAATTTTGAAAAAGCGGTATTTTGGAAATTTCACTACTTTTTACAAAATTGTGCTCAATTCGAAAACATACATGGTTTGCAGATAATCTAAAAGTATTTTCTTACAAAAATTTCATTCTTTTTTAATTACCTAGAAAATAGGGGTTTTTTGTAAGCCGTTGTTTGATATAAGTCGCCAGTTTAATGTTTTTTTTTTTATAAAAATCATTTTCAAACCAGTAATTTTTGCTCATGTTTTATAAAATTTTGTTAATAGAAATATATTTGAAAACATATAAAAAGCCCAGTATTTTTTCGAGATGACTCATATATTTACCTTTCATGTCGCTTTTATTCAAAAGATTATTCATTAAAATTTTTTTAAGAAACTTTAAAAGACATAAATTTTAAACTTATGTATATTATGCTGTTAAACAGTAAAAACCCCTATTTAGTTTTAGTTTAGTTTAATATAAATCATACTGAACAACTTTTAAAACTATCAAACCTACAAAAAACGGGTTTTTTGAAAACCACTATTTTTAAAAACTTGTTCTAATTGCAATTTTTCCGTTATTTTTAAGAAATATATTTTATACCAGCGAATTATAAACAATACAAATCAAAATTTGTTAACATATTTAGAAAAATTCTACAAATTATAATTTTTTTTTTAAAACCCAGTGTTTTTTGAAATTTTGTCTATAATGCACAAAGTGCTTAAATGCTTAAGATACATGGTTTCTATATGAGTAAAATATTTTTTTTTTTCAAAAATTGCGCATTTGTTTGAATCAACACGAAAATAGGGGGTTCTTGTAAGCCGTTACTTTATTTTAAATTTTATGTTTTTTTATAAAAAATATTCTCAGACCAGTAATTTTTACCCAGGTTTTATATAATTTTGTTAATACAAATATTTGCAAATATGTATATAAAAACCCAGTATTTTTCGAAATGACCTTACATTTCGCTTTTATTCAAAAGATTTTTTAATCAAACTTTTTTAAATAAATCTGTTTTAATAAAGATATACATTTTTCTTACAAATATTTTACGCTTTTATGCAGAAAAAACCCCTATTTATTTTTAGTTGAAATTTTTCGTTAAGACAAAGATCTGTTTTTTCAAAATCAAATTTTATACAAATAGTATAAAAAACTCTTAAAACTTCGATAACTACAAAAAGCGGGTTTTTTATTTACCACTATTTCTAGAAAAACTTACAATTGTTTTTGTTAAAAAAAAATATATATATTTTATGCTAGTGATTTTTAAATAATGTCAATCAAAATTTGTCAACACACCTATAAAAATTCTCCAAATTCTAAATTTTTGATAAACCAGTATTTTCGAAATTTTACCGTGTTATATAAAATCATTCTTAAATGATTAAGATACATAATTTGTATATAATCTAAAATTGTTTTCTTGCAAAAATTCCGCATTTGCTTGAATCCACATGAAAATAGGGGTTTTTCTTAGCCATTATTTAATTTAAAATTTTATGTTTTTTTACAAAAATCATTCTAAGACCAGTAATTTTTACCCGGGTTTTATATAATATTTTTCAAATATAAATATTTGCAAAAATTTAGAAAACCCAGTATTTTTCGATATGACCCATATACCTTAGATTTCGATTTTATTTAAAAGACTCTTTATTAAATTTTTTTTTCTTACAAATATTTTATACTTTTCACAGAAATAACCCCTATTTATTTTTAGTTAAACTTTTTCCTTTGATCATTTGTATATATTTTTTTGTTTTTTCCTTAATATTTGTATTAACTGTAGTTTATACATGCAAATTTATTAAAACAAGACAAATATGCGTTTTTTTAAAACCACTATTTTTAAATACCTGTTTAAATTGCAATTTTTCAGTTTTTTTCTTAAGAAATATATTTTACACCAGTGAATTTTAAACAGTTTAAATCAAAATTTGTTAACATATTTAGAAATATCTGCAAATTATAATTTTTTGAAAAACCAGTGTTTTTTTTAATTTTGTCTACATTACACAAAGGCATGCTTAAATGCTTGATATATGATTTGTGTATAATCTAAAAATATGTTCTTACAAACATTCCATATTTGCTTTAATCGACACGAAAATAGGGGGTTTTTGTAAGCCACTATTAAATTTAAATTTAATGTTTTTTATAAAAATCATTTTTAAGCCAGTAATTTTTACCCATATTTTATATAATTTTGTTAACATAAATATTTGCAAACATACATACATCAGTTTGTGAATATGTATTATAAAAAAAACCCAGTATTTTTCTAAATGACCAATATACCTTACATTTCGCTTTTAATCAAAAGATTTTTTATTTAAATTTTTTTAAAGAAACCTGTTTTGTTAAAGACATGTACTTTTTTTTGCAAATTTTTTTATACTTTTTTACAGAAAACCCCCTATTTATTTTATTTGAACTTTTTATTAGGTTGATAATTTATATAATTTGTTTTGTTTTTTCTTTAACACTTGTAGTTATGCTATTTTAGACAAACAAATCTATTAGAATAAGGAAAATGTGTGTTTTTTAAAAACCAGTATTTTCTACAAAGAAACGAAATTTTCTACCAGTGATTTTTAAACATTTTTTGTAATATTTTGTTAAAATTTAGCAGCATAAGGCCGAGTTTTTGGGATGTCGGTTGAACTTGGTTTAGTTAAACCGGAAACGAATTTTTAAGGGCAGTATTCTATTTACAAAATGGGTTAAATTAAGCTGAAAGATAATCTGCATCCTAAAAACCTGGCCTAAGAATATTATAAAAACCCAGTCGTTTTCGATACGCTTTAATATTAAAACGCAGAATCATAGAAAATTGTTCGATTAATCGAATAACGATTAATCGATTGAATACCCTAATTAATATTATCTAACAAAGCTTTTAATTTAGTAGGTTTGAGGTTAAGAAGAAGAATAAACCCTCCTCAAAAGTTATAAACACATTAAATTTGCAAATCAGACTAGATCTAGTTTCTGCCTTTTTATGGACAGGCTTCATCAGTGATCTTCCATTAAATTGTATTATTGTTTATATTTTTATTGTCAGATTGTCTCTAATTTAATTTATTCAAAAATATTTCCAAAAAAAAACCCCTATTACTTCAATTTCATAATTTTTTCTAAATCTACAAAAACTTTGCTTTAAAAATTATTTTAAATATGTCTTAAAAAACATTAAATCTAATAAAACGAAGACAAATAGGGGTTTTCGTAGTAACCACTATTACCTAAGAACTAGTTTAAAATAGTGTTTCTTGGCTTCTGAGTAGAAATTCGATTTTAGACCACTGAATTATCAACTGTTTTTATTTAATTTGGTCATATGTTGTCAAAAATATAGCGGTTAATAAATAGTTTCATAAAAACCGGTATTTTTTTAAGGGACTTAAAATATATACTGTAATTTAAAAGGAAACATTTTTTTAGCTCATGTATAATATATTGTTAGAAAACTCTTATTAACACCGTTTTTCACAATATGCTTTTAACACAAAAAACCCCTATTTTTTTAACTTTCCTACACTAACTTTAATAAATTTAATTTTGTTTTTGTTTAAATCTATAAATCATTTAAAAGACATTTAATGATGTAGTATTTTAAATATAGAAAGTGGAAGCTATTTAAAACTCAAATAATAAGAATTTAAAAAACCACTATTTAAAAACAATAGCTTAAATTAACAAATTTTTGTATTTTAAAAAAATGAATTTTTTACTAGTGATTTCTAATTTGGTTCCATATAACTTAATAGCAAAATTTTCATAAACTCCTGATTTATAAAACCCCTATTTTCTAAGAAATTAATTTTTTTTATCAAATCCTACAAAAGAAACTGTATTTCTTTAATTTTTATTAATTAATAAATTTTTATTTATTTTTTCTTTTTCTTATTTTATATTAACAAATAAATGTCTTTAAAAAACCCCCTATTTTTCAAAGTCCTTATATTTCCTACCAAAATCCCCTGTTATATTAATTTTATTGAAATAATTTAAATCAATTGAATTTTGTTTTATTCAATTTCGTTTTTAAATATCTTTATAAAGACCCCCCTATTTTTTAAACTTAAATCTTTGGATATTCCCTGAAAACAAAAAAATCTTTGTAAATGCAACCTAGTACTAAATATTTATAATTTTAAGTTATTTAACAAACACGCACCAAATATTTAATTTTAAGATATTTTTTTTTATTTTAAGAAACCCTTAGCATTTTGTACACCAATTTGTCCCTAGTTTTGGCTTGTTACAAAATAATTTTTAGTGCCTTCTTTATTTAAAATTTAAAGTAAAAAATATTGAATTTAATTGCTAAATATATGTATATCGAAATACTTGATTTTAAACAAAATTGTATATTTATTTGCAGCTTATAAAAAATATAATTCCATTACAAATGGAAATTCTATTCAAACACAAATATCTAGAATATTAAAAAAAAATATATTTTAAATATTTAAAAAGCTATTCAAAAAGTATTTAAATACAATACTCGATGTTTTTTTAAACTCAGTTGAAAATATTTTAATTAAATTTTTGATGTATTTTGATTTCTAAATGAGAAGAAATTGTAGTGGCAGCTTTTTAGTTTTTTGATTTTAGTTTTTTTCAAAGGCAGCAATTTATTTATTTGAAGAAATGTGTTGTGTCTAATATTGTAGCAAATATTTAGAATATTGAAAATTCTGAAAGTATTTATGAAATCTAACGTATTCATTCCCACAATTCATTCATTCATTTATCAAACCGTATTTATAAATATTAAAAAACAAAAATGTAAAATATTTTTTTTCGAAAAAAGATATTAAGACGCATATTAACACGATAGGTTATAAGCATATTTAAAATTGATTATAATAAATGAGAAAGATATTAACAAATAGAAGCAATTCTTTTAATTAAAAAAAAAAATATATATGTATGTACCTACGTTATAGAGGCTTTCGGCAATTTAGACTTTCTCAGCATTTTACAGCATTTGATATTGTGTACTTGTTACGGGTCTTTTTGTCCCTTTTTAAAATAGGGCCAAAAAAGTCCCTTTAGTTGCAGAGTTAAAGGGTTAAAATGTTCCACAAAAATGCTCCTCGTAGTTTTCTACATAAGTTCCTATGCCGATTCACAATAAATATTTGCAGAGCGGGGAAAACTTTAACCCCCCCTACAATAAAATTCCGATGAGATCTGTCAAAACTCCGGCAAACTTATATATTGTTTTTGTCTTCTCTACCAGGATATTGTGTACTTGTTACGGATCTTTTTTGTCCCTTCTTAAAATAGGGTCAAAAAAGTCCCTTTAGTTGCAGAGTTAAAGGGTTAAAATGTTCCAAAGAAATGTTTCTCGTAGTGTTCTACATAAGTTCGCTGAACACATCTTATACCTAAAATTGAAGATTCACATGGTTTCCCATGAGGATTCACAATAAATATTTGAAGAGGGGGGAAAACTTTAACCCCCCTCTACCAGGATCCACTGTCAAAACCTCGTAAGTTTTAAAAAAGCTCAGAATTGCTGTGCAGTGTAATTAATTGATGACGCTTGATCTTTTTCAGTGTGTGTTGGTGTGTTTGTCGACCAATACAAATAAAAACAATATGGCGCTTGTTAAGAAAGTTCTAGTAAATAAAATAATATGATAAGAATATGTTTTCTCTTGTTTCTTTAGTCAACAAAGGAACACTAAAGAAAACGGAAGTATACTCGTACGTTAACATTTCGCAGTTAAAAAATTTATTAAAGAAATAAAATAATAAGGTTTGTTTTATATGTAAAAATAAACCACCGACTATATCATTAAAAGACTAACCAACTCTCCCTACCTCTGTTAAATCACTCTCTTCTTAATTTATATCGAAAATTCAGCCATAAGAATTACACACGTCTGCAAAGGCTAAAATTTTCGATATAAATTGTCAATCTTCGAAAGAGAGCGACGAATACCGCCGAATAAACTATATTTATTTACGTGAATACCATTAAATAATGTTTTCTTTTAACATTTTCATCTCAATTCTACCTGTAGGAAGACGATAAAAAAGGAACCAAACAATACAACTTGCACTGGCACACATGTTGGCAAGAAAATAAAACTGATATTTAATGCAAATAATATTTTTCGATTGTGTAATTTATTCGAAAATAAAACTAACAATATTTACATTAATTTGTTTTTATTCAAATAATAACAAAAAGTGTTTCTAATTTCAGCAGCACCTAAATTCAGCAGACCTTGATTTTCAACATCATTGAAATTTCTGCTGGCCAAATACAGATATTATTTTCTGTTATTTTAGCAGAATTTTCAAATATTTGTACGCGTTTTTTATGAGTGTAGTGCGTTGGATCGATTCATCCATTCGATCATCCAATTTAATGGTCTTATTACGGAACACAACGGTTTTGCTCGCCATTTGACCAATTGTCTCACATGTTCCTGAATTATGGTAATACCGGTTTTTAATGCGCTGATTGCTGTTTTATTTTTTCTGGCAACACTGCTGACCACTAAAAAGAGCTCATTCTCATTTTGATAGTATAAATCCCCAATTTTACACTCAATTCATTTTAATTTAAGCAAAAACCCAATTTGAAAGAAAAAAATAGAAGTCAAGTTCGCATCGCTCTTAAGTCCTGAAAATTATTAAGAAATGACTCAGTAAAGTAAATAAAATTGAATATTTTACGAAGAAATACTTACTTTTCCAATCGAACTTTAAAAGCCTCAAATCTTTGTTTAAATTGTGAAAGTAAACAATTTTTAAATATAATAGTCTTGTACAATAAATTTGCGAGAGAACAAATTCTACTAAATTTTCACACAAAAGACATCGTGAAAAATCTCTTTCTTATACCAAAATTTGTATGGAATTTGACAAGTAAATACGAGCAGTTTTTGGTTAAGTGTAAATCTAGTAGGTGTAAGTTCTAGGGCTTGTAAACTATTTTGAACATTTTGTTTAAATCGAATTTACAAGATTCAGAAGGTACATACGAGGTTAAATGAAAACCCCTTGTATTTTTTGAACCAACGCAAAATTTTTTTTTCTGAGTCCCAGCAATTTCAGTATTGTGAAAATAGAAGATTTTTTGATAATTAATTATTGAGCTTAGTTTCTTTTCGTTATTTTAAGATCTTTTAATATTTAGACAACATTTCTTCAATAATTCAAATATTTTGAAGACATTTTGAAATACTTTAATCGACCCAAATTGATCGACTTTAATTTAAAATAATACGCATATATTTTTTTCGAAAATTCTTCTGATTTTCGGCCTAAAACTAAATCTTTTAAAATTTATAAGTTTTCAGTTACAAATTAGTAATTATCAAAAATGAAAAAGAAATTCCCCAAAAATATTTGAAAATAGTAGTAAATTTTCCCATATTTTGTTAAATACTCAAATTCTTCTCCTCAAAAATATGTCCCCAAACCGAATTTCTAAATCGGGGCCAAATCCTCTTATTCCTCTGTTAAAACCTCACTTGAGAAAATTATGAAAATAAAATCCTCCCTTGACAAAATTTCCTAAAATTCTGCTTTTGACAATAAAAGACATTGTGATTGATACTTTTTTCAATAGAGATAAACAACGTATTTTGGTTAGTACTCGTACAGTCCTTTTTATGGATCCTTTTCACGAATTACCCTTGTCTCATTTTCTTAAGTTTATTGAGACTACTAAGAAATTCTAGTATTGTAATTACTTAGTTATAGGTTAATTCAAAATAATTTACTTGTATTTTTATATTTTGAGAAATCTCAATATTTATTTGATTTTTTTTCTATTTTCTTATAAGTAAATAAAAGTATAAAAATTTTGATCATAACATAGTAAATACGCTTTGATGCGCGGGTAAAATCATTATAAAATTGTGTACTTATTAAAAAATAATGACTTAAAATTAAAGCCCATATTATAAATATAAAAACAAAATCCCTGAACTTAAACCATATGAACAGCCCCCAATATACTATGCATTTGGATTTAAAATAACTCAAAAATCTTAAATATACAAAAGCCTAGATTTTTAGAGAAAATAATAAATTAATGTGAAGTGTAATTAAATGTAATAATTTGTTAAAATAAACATAGTTTGTTAATAAATAGATTGGCAGCACTGATTGTTAAAGTAAAAGTTTACAATCAATAGTTAGCAGTGTTGCCAACCTATATAGTCTTCTACCGCTAGCAGTGTTAATATTTTCTTGGATAAATATTCTTTTGGGTTAAGTACAATATTTCGAGATTTACAAACTTAATTAAAAACCTTTAAAATTATTATGTCTTTAAATACATTTTCTTAATACACTAAAATATTAGTCAACAATAATGATGTGTTTGAATTAAGTGGCAATAAAATGGAACTGAAGACTGGAAATAATTAAAATTATCCTGTCTTTCTCACTTTCATCCTTCTCCTTCTTATTTTGGTGGATAGCCATATGAATTAATAGCATTATATTCCTTTTCACACTGTATCAATAGTTTATACCATTGATCACCATCAATACGTGGTTCTTTACGACTGCCACCATAACAGTCGGGCAAACAGGCTGGATCCATGTGTTTATATAATGACTCACGATCGGTGCCATGGAAAATAATACGTGATCGTAATTTCTCACGTAAGAAAGGTTTAAATAGAGAGAATACTACATTAAATATTTTAGGTTGATTGACAATATGAATGGCTTTGACACGTAGTGGTACAGCATCTTGTAGCCAATCGACAATACGTTTAGCAAAAGCTGGAGTAAATTGCCAGGTTTGTTGTAAACTTAAACCATCCATATCAAAGATGACAACCACACCATTGATTTGTGTCTCTGCCTCCCACATAGCAGCTTCCAAATATAAAACGGCTGCCTTGAATACCTCATCCAAACAGACTTTCTTATGTTTCCAATTTTCTAAAAGCAAATTTAAACAAAAATAATAAATTCTATGATTGTTTTCCTTTAAATACCAGTTATACTCACTTCCCAACTCCAATACTGCTACTCTTCTGCCAAATTGATCTCTGTTGGGGAATACTATAATCACATTGTGATCGAATACATTTTTCTCTTTGCTGGGTAATAAATCCTTGTAAACATCGGAATGTTTGATTTTGAAAGAATAATAATTTTTAATCTGCAAATGAAATAAATATTTAACAAAAATCCTCTCCTCATTCTTTATAAATTTTAATAGACAACTTACCAACTTTAATGCACTTTCTGGATAAAATTTACAACATCTTAAGAATCTCATTAAAAACATATCATTTCTAGGACATTTCAATTCCGTTTCAGCTAAAAAAAATATATATATAAAGAAAAGAATATTTTTAGTGTAAAAATTTTATTAAATTTAAAAAACTTTTGCAAAATTATAGTTAAACCAAAAAAGAATGGCAAAATCGCTGCATAGGCAACACTTAAAGTAATGGAAATTAAAAATATACTTGTTCTCAAATTAAGACAAAATTCCATTTCCATTAGGCTGGTTTTTTTTAATTTTAATTAATCTTAGTTTAATGCCGTCTTCTTTTAATCTTAAAATTAAACTGAGTTTAAGTTTCGAGATTTCGATATTCACCTCTGTGAACCATGAAAGCCCAAATTACTTGAACGTAAATGTAACGTGACGAATAAGCTGACTTAATCTAAGATAATTGCTGTGTTTGTGCGGCAGGCTTTCAAAGTTGGTTTATTTCATCAGCAAGAAGTTTTGCTAAATAATTAGTAGACCAAATCACAAAAAAATTAAAAATTTCCAAAGTTCTGTGCGATTTTTTTTAATGCAAATAAAAATCTTGCCTTCGGAAATCAGCAGTTTACTATTTTTTTTAGCAAATATTTCCGTTGATTTCAGCAGGACAGACTGCTGTTTGTATTCAACTAAACTTAGCTTAAAAATAGTGAAAATTTTGTAGATATAACAGTTTGTTTTTGCTATTTTTAGTCTACTAATATTTAGCAAAATTCTCTGCAGATTCTACGGTACAATTTGTTATGTTCAATTAACTAAAGTTTAACTCAAATTCTGTAAATTTAACATTTGTAATTTTGCGGTTCTTATTTTACTAGTACTTAGCAATAAAATATGTTAATTTCAGCAATTTTTTCTGCAGCATGATTTCTAACTAATTGTTAGTAACTTTTTCTTCTATTTTTACAGATTTATTTCTCTGATTGTACCTTAAAAAAAATATAAAATGTGTGAAATTCAGCTTATCTTTAGATTAGAAAGAAATTATTTTATCAATGCCTCCTGCAGAGAAATCATACTTGCACTCACAAAAGCTTGTCGGTAGAATCTACTGAAAATATCAGTTAAAACAAAGGTATATGCAGTTAAAAAGGCGACAAATGTATTTACCTTTAAAATAACTAAAACTTTTATTATTTTTAACTTTTGAAAAATAACTAACAAATGCATTTAAAATATCTACCAATGTTGTAAAATTATATGATAAATTTTTACTACAAAAATTTCAAAACAACTGACAAAATTGGTAAAAAATACTGTTTTTACAGTCAATTATTTTTGTTTATAAAGTATATTTTTTTTTCTCTTTCGATTACAAAAATATGTATGTGTTTTTTCTTCATCCTATTTAAAATTCGAAGTAAAAATTCCAAACCGTTCTCCAGTTATTATGGTTTTATGCATTGGAGATACAATAAAAGTTTTTGATTTTTATTTACAAACTAGAAATATATCAACAATAACAAATATAAACTAAACAAGAATTTTTAAAATTCAAAAAAATTCAACGAAATTTTGTATTTTTCAAATAACTACCAAAAATAACTGTTAATTGTAAAATTACTCTTTTGGTAGTTGTTTATTATGATAATAAAAATAACAGCTTTAAACAACTATTACGAAATTACAGTACTTTTCGTTAGTTATTTTCTTAAATAAACGTCATAAATGTTGGTTTGCATTTTTCTATAGAAAAACATTTGTTATTTCTGTTAAAAAGAACAACTACTGATTACAACACAAACAACTGTTATGTAGTAATTGTCAAACTTTTTTGAGTGCGGTTACAAGTTGTTGAAATTGTTTTCTCTTTTCAATTTAATCTCTTTGATTAATAGAAACACCATTGCATTAAAATGCTTCAGGGTCGCCTAAGTGTGAGCGTTCCCAACCAGAAGTGGCATCCCCAGAGCACGTAAATATTTTCTTTCTGTATATTTTTTTATAACAAATTTATCTTAATAACACGTTTAAATTTATTTTATCAAAATAATTATACTCTACATAAAATATTAAAACCGTGAACTTGAAGTTAGCAATAGGTGGGTTTCATACTGAAGCGTTACTTTAACTTAACTATTAAACAAAACAAAATGTCAAAAATTATATAAAAAACAATTAACTCCTAAGCCGTCAGTATGAAACCCAGTGATAAAGTTCAAAATCTGCAAGTTATAACCTTGAACTTGAAAAATTATTTGATAAATTGCAATGTTTAGGCAAAACGTGCAAAAACCCTGTCGCATAATTTATTTTACCAAAAAAACACCGTTAATTTAAACAAATTTTAAAAAAGTCCATGCAAAATAAAAGATGTACAAAAATCAAACTATCGGCAAACGTTGCCTTAACATCTTTACCGTAAAATTTTAGACTAATAATACATGTATAATAATTTAAGAAATCTAAACGGTTCCGCATTTATGACTATATCAGTTTTTTTTCTTAAGACAACAATATATTATTAAATTTGGTTTGTTTTTATAGTTGTTTAAATAACCTTGAACTTAATTGAAACAAACTTTTTTCGGCTTGTAAAAACCAAACTTGTTAACAAAGATGATTAATAAAATAAAGTTTATTAAAAAAAAAAACAACTGGGCTTTTAAGTGACGTTTATTTTCTACCTAAGATCACATTTCATTTGTCAACAATTATCAGCACAACAGTTTATTTATTTTTGTTTTTGTTGAGTTTACAACGTTTAATTGTAGTTTAAGTATAAGCTTTAAAAACTTTATCTATTTTTTTATTATTTGCTGTAGTAAAGGGTATAACAATACTACACGCAGAAAAAAAAAGCAGGGGGAACATTAACTAAGTGCTACGTAATTATACAACTACATAAGTTCCAAGTTAGTTTTATGAAATTCTAGTAAGAGATCATCTAAGCATTCCCCTCATTCATAGTAAAATATATTAATTTTTTTTTAGATATTTTTTACCTGACATGCATAAATTTTACAAAAAAAATATATTTTACTAGAAAATTATAAAACTAACTTGCAAATTATATAGTAATATCATTACATAGCACTTAGGTAATATTCCCCCTGTTTTTGTCCGTATGTAGGTTACATCAATAGGTAGAAATTGGGTTTTTAATTTGACAAACTACTAGAGATTTTTGTTTACTTTTTGTGTAAATTTTTGAGATTTTTTTGTTGTAATCGAGAGAACATGTTTTTTTAATGTCATGCCGTAGTGTATGATCATGATGACTGTAATTAAAAAATAATTTGAGAAAAAAAATTAAACAAATAAAAAGTTTTAAGTTTTACTATTTGTAGTTGAAAGTCAGAAAGGTCTAATTGCTAGTTTTGTGTATTGTTTTAATTAACAATAACCTTTTATAGTGACTTTCATCTAAAAACAAATTATATTATGTTTAAAGTCTGAAATTGTGAATCAAGATAATTGATTCTATATAACGACATAAAAAGTGTCCATTGATTATGCCTAGTGTTCTGTTCAATACAGCGAAAAAAATTTCGCTCTGGGTTCAAGGCCCTAAAACTATAAGAAAAACTATAAAAAGCCACAAAGCTAAATGTCACTTTTTCGTTATATTAAACTAATGTGAAAAATGTCCAATGCGGTTTCCCATTAACTGCGCATAAATGAAAATTTAATATATTTTTTTATATTGAATTGGACTAGAGTTATCAAAACTGGTTTATGAATTATTCGACAAAAAAGGGCGCACTCAGAAAAGTTTGACAGTCACTACATGACAGTTGTGTGTAAAGTAATCAGCAGTTGTTGTTTTTAACAGAAATTGCAGTTGTTTATCTATAGAGAAATGCAAAACAACTTTTATGACAGTTATTTAAGAAAACAACTAACGAAGAGTACTATAATTTCGTAACAGTTGTTTAAATCAGTTATTTTTAATATCATAATAAGCAACTACCAAAAACAGTAATTTTACGGTACCTAAACATTTATTTTTGGTAGTTATTTAAAAAGTAAAAAATTTCGTTTAATTTTTTTGAATTTTAAAAATTCTTGTTTAGTTTATATTTGTTATTATTGATATATTTCTGGTTTGCAAAAAAAAAGCAACAACTTTTGTTGTATCTCCAATGCATAAATGCATAATAACTGGAGAACAGTTTGGAATTTTTACTTCGAACTTTAAATACAATGAAGAAATAACACATATTTTTGTAATCGGAAGAAAAAAAAATTATTTTTTTTATTAAAATATACTTTTATAAACAAAAAGAATTGACTGTAAAAACCTGTAGATTTTACCGATTTTGCCAGTAGTTTTAAAATTTTTGTATTAAAAATTTATCAGTTAATTTTACGACATTGGTAGTTATATTTAATGCATTTGTTGGTTATTTTTCAACAGTTAAAAATAACAAAAATTGTAGTTATTTCAAAGATAAATACCTTTGTCGCCTTTTTAAATGCATATACCTTTGTTTTAACTGTCATTTTCAGTAGATTCTACCGTCGAAAAAGATAGACAGACGGACGGTCGGACAGACGGACATCGTTAAATCGAAATAAAACAAAATTCTGAGCCAATCGGTATAGGTGGGTCGAGGACCAATATTTTTTGGTGTTACAAACATCAGCACAAACTTATAATACCCTCTCCACGTAGTGGTGTAGGGTATAAAAATAGAAAGTACCTTTATACTGCATTTATACGGCATTTAGACTGAGAGAAACCTAACTAGTTTTTGGCTCTTATAAGTTTTTTATTGTCAAAACGCATATATAAAAAACAAGCAAAAACTAGTTTTGTACAAAAACTAAGTAATTTTTGCTCAGTTTCGATACAGTATTATAAAGAATAATGGTTTGGTTTTCAAGGAGGATTCACACTGAAGCACCGTAAGTTGTTTTTTATGTGAAGAGTTAATTTAGGTTCTAAAAATGAAAAATTGTTTTAAATAATTAGAAAGACACAATTACAATAAACACATTTAGTATCAGCTGAGCCTTTATTTAGAAACTCGAAAATTTCTGAAAACTTCGTAAAATAAGAAAAAATCAAGCGCAAAATATGTTTAAATAATAAAATTTGAGAACTTCTTTTTTTTGATTTGCTTTTTTGTTTGTTATTATTTCAATTTAGATAAAAAAAAATTGTCAATTTTTTTAACAAAGTGCCATCTAGCGATAACGATGTCGTTATAACTTTTGTTTTTGGTGATGCCATACCAAGAGAATAATGTAAAAATCGTAAATTTTAAGATTTTTAGCAATTTTTTTTTGTAAGTTTTACACGGAATTTTTCATACATCAGCACTACAAAATTATTATTTGAACCCTCTAATGCTCCTTCTTCTGCTTGCGATAATATTTAAACTATAAATTTGGCATTGAAAATCTACTATGGAACAAATATTAAAATTTTAATTTATCGATCACTTATAGGCAATATGGCACAATAAAGGTTGAAGACGAATCAAGAATTCCAATAGTCGGTTTTTGCTGTAAATAACACTATGAGTAAAAAAAATTACATACCAAAAATTGTTGTTATTTTAGAAGATTCGGCGATTTTCGCTTTCTGAAAATTACGAAATTTGGTGAATTTGCCACTATACATTAATGACGAAATTAGTTTTGCTTACTGCTGGCTCTGAGTATATAATCTGTGTTTAATTAAAAAAATCTGTCACCTACTTTTTGACTTAAGGCTTCATTAGTCTAATCGTAAAGTAAAAAAACGTATCTGTAATCAATTAAATGTGTAAAAATAATATAGAAATATACTTTTATCTTTTTTCTATGCATTGTAATCGTAAAAAAGTTCTGTTGAAAATATAAATTTTCTATTTTATTACTTGACATTTAATTCTATGCACAAGAAAAAGATAAAAAATACAATATTTTTATTTTTTATACTCTTTTTATTCATTATGAGAATGATACGTTACTTTTTTTACGATACTTCCAAACTAATTTCGGCTTTAGACAGATATTCGTAAGACGTATCCTGCGGTTATCCTGTGAGTCCTGGAGAAAAACTTTTAACTGATTTTACAATTAGAGACTCTAAACTGGCTTTATTATTATCGATAATGTACGCCAGATCGTAAATGTATTTTTGACGATTTTTCAAACATATTTTTGTTTCTTAAAAAGTTCATTTTTTAAAATTTACTAAATTTTCACTTTACATGCTTCTCGCTTGAAAACCGTTCCTTATACAAAAAAAATGTTTAAAGGCAAAAAAGTAGGTAATTAAGTTTTCTATGGATATAATGCAAATTGTTTAATAAAATATTGTTATTTAGCCAAAAACTATTTAAAATCTGGGCATTAGAGGGTTAAGTTTTTTTTAAATCTGTTGCATCATAAAGTGTTTATTTTTCGCGTTCCGCGATTATTTTGCAGTTTTTAAGGCGCTGTTTTGAAATAATTATAATCTAGGGACTATTCTGTAGTACCCATATCTTATACCAAAATTTAGTGGTTTAGTTGATGCCAGCAGTAAAATGCTTTTGTCTTAACTCTTCAATAATTAACTATTTTTCGTCTTCGCATATATTTTTTAATGGTGAATAAAAAAGAATTATTTATTGTGAATTTTGTCAGGAAAAATAATTTAAACTTATAATTTAAGGCTCAATTAGTCGTGCCATAACCATAACCATATAAAACAGCTGTTCAAACCAATCTTATGGGCTACAATGTATACGATTATTGGTGACATGCCATAACGCCATAACCGTAACCATAGAAACCAATTGAATTTTGGTTGTCTGCTATGGCGTTATGGTTACGGCTATGGCGTTATGGCACGTCTAATTTAACCTTTAAACCTTCCTTATGGTTTTTCTCGAAACATAGTTTTTGTCTGTGCGGCACTCCAATAATCAACCGACGATATATAGATTATTATTTTTTTAACGGGTCATTTTTGTTGTCGACTACTTTTTGCAAAATAATGGGGTAAAACCAGCAGGAAAAGCTAAACATAAGTTAAAAATTATCTTACAGAAAAAACTGCTGAAATTAGCAAATCAAAACAGCAAAAACAACACTGTTAAATTTACAAACTTTTAGTTATATTTGAGTTAACTTTAAGTTAATTGGAAATGGCAAAATTTTCCGCAGAAAATTTTGTTAAATATTAGCAGACTAAAAATAACAAAAACAAACTGTTATATCTACAATTTTTTTGTTATTTTAAAGTTAAATTAGTTACATGCCAATATCCTGCTACAATCAGCAGAAATATTTGCTAAACAGAAATAGTAAACTGCTGATTTTAAAAGGGCCGATTTTATTTGCATTTAAAATTTTTTTAAATTTAATATTTTTTTCGAATTCCTTAGAATACTATTTATTTAGCAAAATTTTTTGCAGATTTCAGCAGGTTAGACTGTTATTTTCTATAACTTAAATTCTGTATATTTAACAGTTTTATTTTTGCTGTTCCTATCTTACTAATACATATATAGCAAAAATAATCGGCTGATTTCAGTTTTTTCTGGAAGGTCATTTTTAACTAATTTTTTAGTAATTTTAACTAAATTTGTTATAGACATTTTTCTATTAGTGTTGTATCGTGGTATCGTCCTAACAAAAACAAATGAGTTGTTAAAAATTTTATTTTATTTTAATGATCATTTCCCATGGGGTTTACAACAAATAGCACTCTCCTTGTGAATCACCTTAATATATGTATTAAAAACAATACTATTTTATTATTTTATCTTACTTTATTTGCCTTTTATAACATGCAATAATTTATAATTTATACAAAATTGTTATAAATTACAAATATTATTTCTAAATAAATATGATGATATTAACATATTAACAATTACACTATGATTCACATGGTTGTATAATAATAGTTAAGGTTGAGTTACCCAACCGTAAACGTATCTGTAACGAATCAGCTGTTCCGATACCACAAGAAGAAATGTATACGAATGGTTACTAACACGTAAATGTAAACGAACTTGCCGGATCATTCTGTTGAAATCAGAATTTTCTATCCGGCATCGAAACAGCTGAATGATTTTAGTCGGAAAAAATATGAAATGAATAAAGAAAATTGATTCAAACAACAGATAAGGAATAAAAATTAACAAATAAGTGAAAAAATTTAGAATAAAATATAAAACCACATGAAATAGATGCTAAATAGTAATGTCGTTTACGATAATCTATAAGTGTACTTTTTAGCTACGGCACGGTACAATTACATCACATTTACGTTTACGGTCCCATAATCCGCCCTTTAATCTCTTAGAAAAACGTTATATTACAAGTTCTCATTAAATAAGATGTTAATCTCAAAAACGTGCTGCCACTCAGGTGAAATCGTTTAGAAACTGTTTCGTTATTGTTATATGGAATAATATTTTTTAAAGACTGTCAGCATTTAACACTTTCACTACCCTTGTAAAAATATGATAATGCAGAAAACCCCAATATTTTTGTATAAATATGTTCTTTATTATTTTGGCCACCAAAAAAAATGCATCATTATGCATACACTGTTCGTCGGAGAAATTTATTTTCTAAAATACCATAATCTCGGAGAAAATGTTTTTTTTCTGTATCTCATAGCAATAAATTTGGAGCGTAGCTTCATTCAGTAAATACAATAGAACAAGACCAACCAAATGAATTTTGTGTTTTCCAAAAAAAAAAAAAAAAACAAAGCTGAGAAGTTGCAAAAACTCGATTTTCGATCGCAATTTTCTATAAGTAGGAGGGGAAGGGGCAAACATGTTATATATTTTTCTTCAAATTTTAGGATCCTAGTAATATATTCATAAGCAACAAATCGGTAAGGAAAGGGTTAAAAAAAATTATAAAGAAACAAATTACGGGTCACCAAAGGTGGACAACAAGTGGATAATTTAAAACAAATTAGCGTTGAATAAATAAATGTTTATTTAGAAAATATTGCATTTTAAAAATTATGGAAATGCATATGAAAATGCATTAATGATTTTAAAAAATATGTACATTAAGTTGTTCGATAGATTTGCAACTTTATACAAAAAATTTGAAGTTTTAATTAATCTAAATAATAACTCTTTTCGAATCAGTTTTATGAATTCCCAGTTTGTACAAAGACTAACCCCTCTCTACGGATTTTATGCAGAAATTTCGTATCCGATTAAAATTGTTATTTTACCAAAACTGTTTCAATCCGCTAAATCTAGAAGAAAATATGTTAACGTGACAACGCTACACTCAACCAAAAAATTCTGTAATGACTACTGAAAATTTTGCTGTTATTACGGGAAATTTAACTGTTTTGAGGCCAGCGGTGTTTTTTGCTAATTTTAGCAATACATGTCTGCTGATCTGTAGTACAATAATATTAGTAGAAAAAATTAGTAGCCGCTACTAAATTTTACTAAAATTTATGTAAACTGCAATTCAAAATCGATTTGCTAAAATCCGTTAAAAAACTTGCTAAATATCATAATTTTAGTACAATGAAATTAGTATAAACAATTAGTTGCAGCTACTAAATTTCAGTAAATTGTTATAAACTGTAATTTAAAATCAATATACTTAAATTAGCAAAAAATTGTACTTAAAAAACAGAAACTGTAAAATCTAAAAAAAAAAAAATTTACAAAACAAACTTTTTTCCTTTCGATTGTATTAAGCGTATAGTTACTTCATCGTACTTGAAATTTGGAGTCAAAATTGCAAACGGTTCTCCAGTTATGACCTTTTTATGCATTGGAGATACAATAAAATTTTCTGAGTGTTATTTCCAAACTAAGAATAATCAATAGTGACAAATATAAACTAAACAAGAATTGTAAAATATCAAAAAAAAAAATAAATTTTAAATTAGTATATTTTTCTGCTAAATTTAGCACTCGCTTTTTAAAAATTAGTAAAATGTTTTGCTAAAATCAGCAGCGATAATTAGTAAAAAAAATCCGTAATTTGTAATAAGAGAATAGCAAAAATGATTACTAAAAAGAAATTGTACTAAAAATCAGTATAAAAATAGTAAAGTTCAATTGGAAACTGTTTACACATTTTTTTACTAACTTTTTTATCTGAGTGTAGTTAAGCTGCGTTTACCATTTCATCGAAATCCCTAGATTTCGATATTCACCACTGCGAAAAACCAGAGAAGCGTAAAAACGTTAAAATGAATTGGATATAACATTGGGGATTTAAGCTTTCAAAATGGGAATGAGCTAAAACTTTTCGGGCAACAATGCTCTCCACTAAACAGAGCAGTATTGTCAGAAAAAACCAAACAGCGCCATCTGTTCCATTAAAAACCGGTATTGCCGGAATTCTGGAACATGTCAGACCCCTGACTGTAATAAAATTATTTACACCAGGGTTGCTATATACAATTTTTAAAAAGTGATTCAAAATTTCGATTTTTTTTAAAAGTTCTAAAAATTCGCGATCCATTTTGAAAAAATTCTTTTTATTTTGTATGGAGTTTTGTTACGGAAATAATACCGGACTAAAAATATTTTTTATATAACCATTATGATTTTATAGATTTATATATCGTTGAATATTGTCATATGTAATACCAAGTATAATTGTATGTGATTATATCAAAATATATTTAGTTATATATAATCATATTAACCAGATCCACCATTTTTCGGATCTAATAATATATTTTTAGGAATAATTATGTTAATCCATATATGATTTATATAATTAAATATCTTTTGATATTATTATATAAAAATACACATTTCACAATACTCGACGAGATATAATTGTATAAAATCATAAATGATTATATAAAAATCATTTTTACTAGGGTACAAAATTTTAAAAAATTTCTTTGCTAGAAGCCAAAGCTAAAAAATAAAAAATATGTCTTGGGCATAGATTTATATTTCCACAAAGTTTGGTCTAAAACTACAGTAATAGAAAAAATTATGTAAATATTTTAGTTGAAACTACAAAAAATTAGTTAAAAATGCAGAAATAAACTGCTGAAATTTGCAGATTATTTTTGCAAAATTTAGTAAGACAGGAATAGCAAAAACAAAACTGTAAAATATACAGACTTTTAATTATATTCGAGTTAAATTTGAGTTAATACAAAATAACAACTTAACCAGCAAAAATCAGCAAACAATTTGCTAAATAATTAGGAGACTTAAAGATCACAAAATCATCAAGCCTTCAGAGAGGCAATTCTGTAACTTTTTAACGAAAAAATTCGGTAGTTAAATTGACAAATGTTCATAGTAAACTGACAACTTAACTACCGAATTTTGTCGTTAAAAAGTTATAGAATCCCACTATTGAAATCAGCAGTTTACTATTTTTTTAACAAATATTTTTGTTGATTTTAGCAGGATAGACTGTGACTTGCATTCAACTAAAATTCAAAAATAGCAAAAATTTTGTGGATACAAAAGTTTGTTTTTGATATGTTTATTCTACTAATATTTTGTAAAATTTTCTATAGATGTTACAGTACAGTTTGTCATTTTCAATTAACTAAAGGTTAACTCAACGATAAAATATTTCAAATTTACCAGTTTTATTTTCGCTTTTCTGCTAATTTCAGCAGTTTTTTCTGCAAGATTATTTTTAACTAATTTTAAGTAGCTTTTTCTGCAATTTTTACAAATTTTTATATATTTCTATGATTGTGTATATTCAACAAAACAAAATCTGTAACGAAAGGGTTAAGTTAAAGTTGTGTTGAATGTAATTAACATTACGATGTGTTTAGAGTGGCCCAAGTGGAGGTGATGCCAATTAAAAGTAATATTTCACTAGAATGTTTTTCCGCAAACCAATGTGAATTTATATAGAAAAATTACTTTTCTCTTTTGTGTCAAATTGGTTACTCTTATAACTCTCTTTGGTACAAAGTCACTACTTACCATCTAATAATTTCTTAAGTTCCTCTAGTCCTTTTTGTACATTTTCAGGTGTTTCTCTAAGTTCACGGCGAGCTACATCTTTGGTACGTTCACTGGGTTCACCTAATTCAAATTGTAGTTTATAGTCGCCCACCATAATGGCTGGGACATCATCAATTTCGGTTATCATTGTTGGAATTTCTGAAAGTGAAAAATTTTTGTAACGGTTTTAATAAATCATAGAGAATATTGATATACACAGGTGACATACTATATGTGACCTTCTCCGAGAAAAGGGACCTAGTGTGTGAAAATGAAGTTTTGAGAAGAACGCATTTAAAGTTAAATTGAAAATAAAATTTTAATGTTTTTCTCATTTTTATCGACACACTAGGTCCCTTTTTTCGGATAAGGTCACATATTAGCTGTGTTTGTGCGGCAAGCTATCAACGTTGTTTTATGTCATTCTCATATAAATTTGACATAAACCAGCATTTAGTGTTAACTCTTAAAGTTACTAATGTCAAATTTGTATGGGAATGACATAAGCAAACGTTGATAACTTGCCGCACAAACACAGCTATTATAAAATTATCAACAAAAAAAAAAAAATACTTCACAGATATAAGTATAGGGTTTAAAATCATCTTTATCTCACTTTTCAATAAGACAATATTTAAAAATCCTTAAATTTATATGCAGAGAAAATCACGATGATCACGGCTACCAAACTATGTTTCCTACTGCCATACATGACTGTTGCAATCAAATTATTAATGTATTAATTATAATCGTACTATACACGGATATGGTTTATAATTAATATCTCTCTTTTTTTTTTTTGTTATTATATTATTCTCTAGTCTACAATCATATATTATCAGGACAATCATATTCCTCTCTTTGAATTAAGTAATCGGCCTTCAATAAAATTCAGTAATCGGACCTCAATGTTAGTTCCATGAAACTAAAATAGTTCAATTAAATATCAAAATTTTGAATTATCTATGAAAATTTCTAAAGGCAAATCTACACGGGATAAAAAACTCCATGGACTTTATGAAAATTCAGCTCTGTGAAAGTCTACGAAATGTAATCATCTCTAGGCCATTGACAATTGCTGTCATACATAATTTTCTGAATTAGTAACAATTTTTAAGATGTCTTGTACCGTTATTGAACATTTCAGTTTATTAAATGCGCCTTTTGGTATTTGGCGAAAAAATTATTCTTTAAAATACAACAATTTTAATCAAAACAAATATTTGACAACTACACTCATAGAAATGTATCCGTAAAAATAGCAGAAAAAGTTACTAAAAATTTGTTAAAAATTATGCTGCAGAAAAAACTGCTCAAATTAGCAGATTTTTTTTTGCTAAATACTAGTAAAATAAGAACAGCAAAATTAAAACTGTTACATTAACAGAATTTTAATTATATTTAAGCTAAATTTTAGTTAATTGCAAATAACAAATTGTAGCTGATGCAGATGATTTTGCTAAATATTAGTAGACTAAAAATAGCAAAATTTTTTAGCTAAATTTAGTTGAATGCAAATAGCAGTCTGCTAAAATCAGCAGAAATATTTGCTAAAGAAGTTGTAAACTGCTGTTTTCAATAGGCTCGAATTTTATTTGCATTTCAAAAAATTCAAAGAAAAAAACTTCGAAAATTTTAAATTTTTTTGACTACTAATTATTTAGCAAAATCTTTTGCTGATTTTAACACGTTAATTTGCTATTTTCCATTTACAAAAATTTAACACAAATATAACTAAAATTCTGTACATTTAACAGTTTTATTTTAGTTTTAGTTTTACTGTTCCTATATTAGTAATATATAACAAAAATAATCTGCTAAATTTAGCAGTTTTTTCTGCTGCATCATTTTTAACTAATTTTTAGTAGTTTTAACGAAATTGTTTACGGACTTTTTTCTACTAGTGAGAGTGAGAGTAGTAGATAATCTGAGAGCAGTAGATAATCTGAGAATCAAAAAGAAATAAGTTTGAAGGGCCCTAAACCATCCCTAAAATATATCTTTTAGTCTATGCATTCTATAGAACGATCAACGATTATCGTCCACTTTTCAAAGCTAAATTACTACCATATTACATACAAATTTTGAATAGTAACTACCCAGTAAAAAAAGAGATGCCGAAGCAATAGAAAAAGCACTAAAATTGACGACCTAGATGTACTTCTTTTTTAATATAAACACTAATGATTTTAACATTGAGTTGTCATAGTAGAGAAGTACTCCCACTTCAAAATTTTTTCAATACTTTTTGAGCAAGTAGAAAGGAAGCTCTTTTTCACAAATTAAAAGTTAAAAAAAATTGTTCGCAAAAAAAATTTATATTTTTATTTGTTCGCAAAAAAAATTTATATTTATATAGTCGATTCGACTAATAATGCACTTCTAGGGTTACACAAGTGCAAAAGGTGCACTGCAATTCAGTACTATTTTCATAAGTGCATAAAAAGCAATTTTTCATCATTTTTATTTTATATATTTTAAAAAATTTTAAAATAAAAAAATATTGAATTTAAAGAAATTAATTATAAATATTAAAAAAAAAATAAAAAAGAATCTAAAAAAAAATTGGTCCTTCCAGGAATCAAATCCACGATTATCTGTTTAGAAATACCAAATGATACCAAAATCACTTTTTAGGATCACTTTTAGAGCAATTATGATTTAGAAGCAATACTTAAGTGATTTTTTGGATGTTGTTCAGAAGTAATTCTAAAAAAGCTATAAAAATATACTAACGGATAATGAAAGAAGTGATTTTTTGAAGTTTTTCAGAATAACTTCTAAAAAATCAGTAAAAATACGATTTTTTTGCTGGGTATGTTAAAAGTATGAATTTTCCACTATATAGCGTTTTTGTAAGTATCATCGTCAGAACGATAGCAATTTAGGTCTCATATTGATCAAAACGATATCGGTTTTCTTGCGGAATCCGCTCCCAGCTCAACTAATGAGAGTAGCAACGATTTTTATATTGTACCAAATATTTTTGCTTTTCAGTATATAAATAACATTGTCATTAACCCTTCACCGCTAATTAAAGTTATTATCTTTGTAGATAAAAATTTTGATGCTTTGATTAATTGTTGATGAAATAATTAAATAATTTTAATTGACAATTGTTTAAGAAAAAATCAAGTAAAACTGCGATTGTGTCAACACTATAAAAATTATACTAAGTAGAAAAAGTATAACTTATAATCACAGCTATCAACTCGTAGTAATGATTACATCAATTAGACGAACCAATGAACAATACTTTTTTAAAATTATCTTTGCATACAAAAACAACAATCGATAACTATGTATTAAGAAGTTATAAAAAAATTCAGCTAATGGCTACAAATCGACTGGCATAGTAGTTTTAAAGATGATTTAGAAAATCTTGTAGAGAATAAAAATGCCCTGTTGGCTGTCCGTCTCCAATATACACAAATTGCCTGCACTTGTACGTACAAACCATACGTCAATGTGGCCATATTTGTGAAAAGGTGACACGGAGGAAATAAGAAGATAAACAGAGAAAATCTGAAGTAGAATGTTTGTATATGTCTGTTTGATCACTTCTGAAATTATTCATATATAGACAATCTGACAATAAAAATATAAACAATAATACAATTTAATGGAAGATCACTGATGAAGCCTGTCCATAAAAAGGCAGAAACTAGATCAAGTCTGATTTGCAAATTTAATGTGTTTATAACTTTTGAGGAAGGTTTATTCTTCTTCTTAACCTCAAACCTGCTAAATTAGAATTAATAAAAATACATATTAATGACAATATTAATTGTATTTGGTCTATACGACGCGTTTGAAAAAACAACACTTTACTGTTAAGATATTTTGTTTACCATATTTCGATTTTTTTGGAAAAAGGTGGTTAGTTTTTCTTAACCTTTCGCACACATGATTTTCTGCTATCAAAGACAACTTCTAAACAAAGCTACAATATTTTAAAAAGACTGGTTTTCAGTAGTTATTTTGAACACTTTTCGAAAAGTTTCAACAAATTATTATACGAATGGAAAGCTAAATTTTAAATATTTGTACACTTATATTTTATTATACGAGTAATTATCCCAGAATAGCAAAAACAAGAGAAAACATCTAAAATCAATAATTTTTATTATAAAACTCATCCCTATAATTTTTATGTGATTTTTATAAATGTCTAATTTTCTAATATGTGCCCTGCCCACTTTTGTATTTTCTAAACGCTTTTATACTTTTTGGAATCGATTTTATCACCGTAATCGACAACTTAAATTAAAATATGTTGTAGTTATTTGTTAGTTATTTTATTTTTATAGTTAATTTTACTACCTTATAGTTATTTTTTTATATTTGTTAGTTTTTTAGTGTAATTTTCAGTGCTTTATATCCACAAATTATCTCTGTGTTTGTTTTCTGTATATTTTTAGAATTATTTTTTAATTCATATTTGTTTTACTTACTCATTTTGTATGTGTTTTTGTTATTTTGGTACTGAGTGTAAGATGTGTTTTTGTGGCAACCAATTAAATGTCTGTGTTATTTTTTTTAAGATTTAAGTATTTCTTAAAACGTATATTGTATTTTTATTTAAAAATTTATTTGGTTTTAGTGTAATTATTTATTTGTTTTTTATCTGTAATTAAATTTATTTCCAAAACAAGTTTATCTAAAAATTTTTAACAATAAAATATGATTAACAACAGATTTGTGCATTTCATTTATTTAAATTTAATTCAAGTAAAAAACCTTGGTTTTACTAGATTAATTACAATTATTGTTAATTTTTAATAAAAATTTATATTTTATAGTAACCTCCCTATAAGTTTGCAATATCTTAATTTTATGACAGGTATTATTAACCTTTTAAATTTAAATGTAGCTTTCCTTAAAACTAAAATTAAAATGTTAATGCTTCAATAACATTAAGCGTCATGCAATTTTAATTTATTAACGGAATATTTTGGAAACAGGTAATTTGTATAAAAAAAAAGTATTCAAATTAATATATTTATTGAGATATCTCTTGGTAACACCTAGTTTCCGACAATCCTTTGGAAACCAAATTTATGAGATTTGCCGATTCTAATTCCACCGAAAGGGGATTTTCTGTTCATTTCATAAAAAGCAAAAAACTCGAAAAGAACAACTTTTTTTAATCTTATTTAGTTTCATTAAAATCAGAGTGTTTAGCTTGGATCAGATCAGATTCTTAACCTTGGATGACAGACCTTAAACACACGTCCAAAACATGAAATTTTTGTAGTCTTTGCTAAAAGTATGCATCATGCATAAAAATTTTCAATTTCAAGTCCAGTTCAATCTATTAAAATTTCGGATTCAAACTCGTTTTTCTAATAACGTTTTCGAGAAAAAAAAACTCAGAGATTTTGAGATCGATTTTTCAAATTTCTTTAAAGAAAAGTCAAACGTTTTTATCATCCACCGATTTTGATGACATTGGGTTCTGAAAATGTGACAAAAATGGCCGGCTTTTTCGAATTTTATGGTATTATTGTTTATTCAAAATCACTTTCAGAGTCGCTTAAGCGATGTCCATCAGTCTGATCATACAAAATTAAGGACTCTTGCAATCAAATCCCAAATTGTAATACTGAAGATAAATAAAGGAAATTTGTTACATATTGGATGTATAACTTATAAATGCGGAATTCACGAGAGATGGCATATCTTTTAAACCCGGTTTGTGTCTTTAATAAGTTATATGGCATTTTGGACGGTAAACATCTTTCATTTATTATCACTGAGTCATTGTACGAAATAGTTTAAACAGAGATTATTAATTATGGAGATAGGAAATCAAAACTAACACTACTCACCGTTAGAGGGCACTGAAATTTAGTTTTACCTGAGCAACTATTTAGTACCAGTTTAGTATCAGCTGAGCCTATATTTAAAATCTCAAAAACTGCTCGAAATAATGAAAAAACAAAGGCGGAATATATTCAAATAATAAAATTTGGAATCCGTTTGTTTTTTTGTTTCGTTGTTTGTTATTATTTAAATTTCAATAAAAAAAAAAATTGTCAATTTTTTTAACAAAGTGCCATCTAGTGATAACGATTTTGTTATAACTTATTTTTTTTGGTAATGCCATACCCCTGAGTTTAAACAACAATCATTTTTTTTTTGCTTCGAAAATGTCGAACAAAGCATCGTTTGTGGGAAGTTTTGCTTTACTTCTTTAATTTGAAAAAAAGAGCAGCTGAAGCACATCGATAGCTCAACCAAACTTATTCTGAATATTTCCATCGATTTCAACGTACGAGAGATGGTTTGTGCGGTTTAGAAGTGGAGATTTTGATACGGAAGATGATGAATTGGAGGCATTACTCGATGAAGAACTTGCAAAATCATTGGAAGTCACTCAGGAAAAACGTTTGAAAACAGCAGGGTTCATCCAAAAGCAAAGATATTGGGTACCACACGAGTTGAAGCCAAGAGACGTTGAAAGACGATTTTGCATGCCCGAAATGCTACTTGAACGCCATAAAAAGAAGTCATTTTTGCATCGAATCATTACTGACTATAAAAAATGTATCCATTACGAGAACCCGAAGCGCAAGATATCGCATGTGAAGCCCGGTCAACCAGCCATACCAACGCCAAACCAAGGTAATGCTCTGTATTTGGTGGGACCAAATCGATCGATCGACGATCACAGGGGATCTGTAACGAACACAATTGATTCGTTTTAAGCGAGCATTTGCCGAAGAACGCCCGGAATATGCGACCAGACGTAAAGCCGTAATATTCCATCATGACAATACTCGGCCACATGTTGCATGACCGGTTAAAAACTATTTAGAAAATAGTGGTTGGAAAGTTTTGCCTCACCCGCCTTATAGTCCAGACCTTGCCCCGTCCGACTACCATTTGTCTCGATCGATGCAGAACGCTCTCACTGGAATACGCTTCACTTCAGAACCGGGTAGCCGAAATTGGCTTGATTAGTTCTTGGCCTCAAAAATTGAGCAAAAAGATGGGAAAAGGTCAAAACCTAATGACGGCCAATACTTTGAATAAATTTATATTGTACCAGTGTTTTAAAATAAACGACCAAAATTTCCCAAAAACCACACATTTTTAAGTTATACACCTAATAGGTTCATAGTGATTGACGAACCCTGTTGAAAATGGGTAAAATTGGTCTATGTTTTGAACTTGTCGCCCTAAAAAGGTTATATATGAGCCTAAATGGCACTTTCAACCTGAAAGGATTTTAGGCGATTTCTTCAACTGAACCTATTTAATTTTATTCAAAAATCAAATAGTGCTAACTACGCACAATTAAATAGTGCTTATTAAGGGCCCGGCGCCTCCCGGTTTTTTACAGTATTTTGAAAGCCGAAAAGTTCGAAAAATTATGAATATTTAATTGTCCTTTCATGGATTTTTCAATCTCGGGAAAATAATTTTGAATGAGTCGTACCAATTCGGAAAAAAAAGAACCAAAAGACTAACTGATAGCCCAACTGTGGGCGCCTTTTCAATTTCAAGATCCCAAAATAACTGAAAACTCAAAAAAATTTACGATCGCCAATTTTGAATTTATCTCGAAAATTCTCCAGCCGATATTTACGTAACGACTAAATCGGAAACTAGAATATCTGATCTAACAGACAGCATATAGTCCGGAAGACTTGTCAACTGTATTTGAACTTTTTAAACGCGCTTCTTTAGAACTACAGCCTATATAGGTTATTATAGTGAACAATGACTTTGTGCTGATGTTGGACTTTGTCACCATTTTTATTACATCATTATTAAATATTTCACAATATTTATTCCACGGTTAATTAAAATCGAATTCTGGGGATTTGATCCGCATCTCGGACCTTGTTTTTTTATTCAGATTTTTTTTTAATCAAATTTGACAAGTAAACATAAAAAGTTTTCAAAACCTACAGGTTTTTGGTTGCAGTACAAATTGGGATTTAGTACAGAATTCTGAAATACATATAAAGAAAGTTCTCTTTATAAAATTTATTAAAATTTAGGGAACAATTTTTGTAATTATTTTCTAGATTTGATGTATATTATTTATCGCATTCTTTCACTAATACAGAATTTAAACTGACAAGAAATGTATCCACTGAGAGAATTATCTGTAAGATACTAGTGAATTTGGTCAAAAACATCGATGTATCTTACTTTAAGATCCGAATGTAAATACCAAAGATATAACGAAAAATTTAAAATAAAATTTCGAAACCTCCTTGCAAAAATAATTAAGATTCGACGGTGTACGGCGAACTTTTTTGTTTTGTGGTACGGTCTAATATCCAACTTTTGTTGTTATTCAGTTATTATATTTTTCGATTTACACATTTGTATTGGAAATTCTTGTTGATTTTAGTTCAAAATTGCATATAAAAATGCCTATTTAATTTAATCGAGGGGGAGATTTCGTCGATATTAGTTATTGTTCGGCTTTAGGGCGACTTTTCCCATATCGCCTTTTTCGCCATGTTTTTCGGTCGTGTTTTGTATACTGGTACAAAAAAGCTTTCATCCCAATTTAAAATTATAATAAATAAATGAAAAAAAATCGGAAAAATTGGTCATTTTTGACCCCACATTTTAATCCCTACAAAAATATGTGTGCACTATTTTTTTCTCCTCTATCACATTTCCCAATCTCAATAAGATCGAAGGGAACCCATTGGGATATCTTACTTGTAAGATCTATACAGATAAAAATAGTTTGTAAATACAATTAAATTTTTGTAAATACAATAAAAAATTTTAATTGAAATTGAGCCTACAATTGATTTTGCAAATACAAACAACATGTTTGTTACTTGATTTAAATATTCTTTTGTAATTTGATTAAATTAGTTAAATATTAAAAAAATGCACAAATCTTTTGTAAATTAAAAAAATATGTATGTATATAAAATCGAAATCAAAATAAAATTTTGAATCAATTCCAAATAATATGTATAATATTTTTTGGTCAAATTGCTACTAAAAATAATGTAAATATTAAAAAAAAATAACTTAAAACACTTTATCATACTATTTTAATTTTTCAAATACTAGAACAAAAGTCTATTAAATAAAAAACTAGTTAACGCGTCGGAAGTTTGTAGTTAGTTTAGATACCGTTTTTAAAACGTGTTTTTTCGAAACACAACTCAATTTATTCTTTAATTGAAACCCGTGTGCGTTAAGCGTCAAAGTAAAGATGAAACTGTTCAAGTATTTCATAAACCACACAGATTTTATTTAATGAAATACAGAAAATTTAATATAAAAAAAAAGAACAAAATTGTTGTATTTTGAAATTTGTTTTTATACAATAAATACACGTGAAACTTGAGTTCTTATTTTATATGGCTAATATGAAAACATACTCAAACAACAACAATTGCGAGCTTACTCAAGTTAAAGCCAAGTTTATAGTAAAGATCGGTGCTGCCAACTTTGACGATTTGTCTCCATTTTGACGTTATTGGGAGTGAAATTTGCTAAGACGACGTTTGATGATTTAGCAAAATTTAATTTATTTAACATTACGATTTTTTTAAAATAAAAGAATTTTTATAGCTTAATGTTAGAAATATAAAATTTTTTTATTGATAATTTTGAATTCTAATAAATCAATGTTTTTCTTGAAAAATTTGAAATATTTTAGATCGAATGAAACATAATTTTTAAACATTTCGTCATGGAATTGGTTTCACGAATTTCAAAATTTTTGGTAAAATTACTATTTCAATTCAGGTTAATTAGTACAAGAGTACGGATAAGTTAATAAGGTTAAGTTATTCTGTTAAGTGAATTGTAGTATGTCGCCGCAGAGAGGCAAGACCCTCAAAATAAGCAAAAAAAAGTATTATTGGTACATTTTGAAGCAAGATCAGTTTTCCACTTTATCCCACATTGGTCTATTGAAATAAGACAGTTATGAAGAAATAATTACTGAAACTCGTTTTTACATAAAAATGTGAAATTATTACAAATAAAGTAACTTTTTCCCCTCTTTCACTCAAATATAAGGACTGTAATAAGGAGTTTTCGGAAAGAAGATTTTTTGACGATTTCCTATTTAGAAAATCACAATGGACGATGAGATGGCAGCACTGGTAGAGATAAACAAATTGTTGGTAAGAGAGGTAGATATGAACTCAGAGCTTAAGAGTATTTTAAGATTAAGTTGTTACTTAAAAACTCTTTCATCACTAGATGCAATGACCTTTTTGACTTTAATTATAACAACCGCATACATATTGTATGAGGGGAGGTTGCAATACTGATGTAGAGAGTAACTGTGGGTTTTTTGGGGTTAAAAGGGTTCATTGTTCAATATGAAATCAAATGCAAGGTTATAAAAAACGATACATAATTTTGTTTACGTCAGTGACAGAAATTCTACACTTAAAATAATAAGTCTGTTGGGTGAACAGAAAAATTTGTTACTTTAACAAAATGTATTCCTTTTTTTTTTGGCTTAAAATAAAATCTGTTGATTTTAAAATATTTCTTATTAAATTTAACAAATCCAAATTTAAGCAAAAAATTAGTAAACTACAGTTTTATTTGTAATTATACTGAGTCGTTAAATTTGTTCAAATTTAGGGTATCAGAACCCTCCCCGGGCCTAGTCCATATAATCTAGAGACACTTCAAACGAAACAAGCTAACATTTTGTCCGTTTTGCTCTATCGCGCTTAGTTTTGGAGATATGGGCCATTTTATGAAAATAGGAAAATTTTTATTAAAAATTTCGGAGGGCACAAGGCCCCGCCAAGGTTCATTTTTGGAAAGAGATAGCCTTTTAATGGCGGTATTATATGGTTAGTGGTGGTCGAAATTTTCGTCAAATTTTGCTCTATCTCTCCTTCGACGTATGGGCCATTTTAAAAATCGGGAGGGAAAGAAATAACACCATAATTAAAACTTCGGATACACTGGTAATGCCACCTACCGGGTAATAATAGAAACTTGAAAATATTATATTTTAACAACAAATTGTGTAAAATTTAACGAATGGGTTCTCAAAAAATAAATTTTATTTAAAAAATTGTCAATTAAAATTATAAATTGCGAAATTTTAAAATGGAATTTCTTTTTGTCATTTAAAATTTTTCTATATTTTCTATGTAAAATTTTGAAAATCTAATTTGAAATTTAGATCTTTTAAACTATGTATAATTCTCCACAAACTTTAATTGTTTTATAATCAAAATTATCAGTTTTATAAATGAATTTGATAAAATGTCTATTGAAGTTTTTTTAAATGACGACTGGTTAAAAGAATATAAAGAAAAATTTTTATATTTCATCTAATTATGCATAACAAATTCTTATTTCTTTCAATTTATCCATTTTTCTCTTCCTCTTTCTCTTCTTTTTCCCTCTTTTTCCTTTTCCCCTTTTTTCGATTTAGAGTCGCGCATGTAATATTTGAATAGTTACAATTAATAACATCTGAAACAAATTTCACCAATTTTAAAATACATTTGATAGTTTCTGAAAAAAATGTAATTGTTGTGAAAAAATTTATTGTTTCTGAATTTAAACTAAGTTCTAAAAACTAATGATAGTTTCTGAAAATCATTTGAGCATTGGGAAATAGAAATTCAATATTCAAGAAAATGGAAAATTTTATTTAATCCGTCGAATGATCAATATTTTTTTGCAAGAAAAATAAATGGCTGTTTTTCACCCCAGTGTAGCATTAATGTTGATGGTGTTGATGTCAAATGGGAGCCTGTTATGTTTAGTACAAATATGAATAAAAAAACTAAATTAATTTACTCTTTTCTGTTGCGTTATTTTACCCGATGTTCGTTTGAGTTGGCTTTATTTAAATTTCCCAGGGTATGGCCGCATTGGCAATATACTTCGTAAATACACACTAGTATAGTGGCATGTAAGTTAGACATTATTTAAAAAAATTTTAATTTTTACGTACACACAATTTGAATTATACGAAATTGATTACATTGTATAGACTTGCACAATTTTGTACAGGGCTTTAAAATTTTTTCTCGCCTCCTGTAAAGTATTTATTATGGTCTGCAGGCCCTCATTTGCTTCAACTCTTCATGCGCGTACAGTAATTTTGACATAGCTGCACAACCAACTTTTGAAAGAATTTTTGTGCAGGTAAGCCAAAAACGCAGCTAAGTAAAATGTTTTACCTGCCTTAATGTGCAGGTTACCAATACAGACTGAAGACAAACAAAACAAATGAAGCTAATGATGATAACTTTGTGCTTTGCACCAAATCTTGCGATTTTTATGGTTGAAAAACGACTAAAGTAGGATATTTTTGTCACAAAAAAAGTTGACAACACATTTATTTTATGTGTGTGTTTTTTTTTAGAATTGAAAAACAAAGCAAAACACAAGAGGCAGCTAACGGTGATCTTTTTTATGAATATAATGTAAAACTGCCAAAAATATGAGGCAGTTATCTTTAATGTGCAGGTACAAAAAGCGCACTTAACCCCCCGTTTCCACATGCAAGTGCAAGTTCGAAAAACTCAGTACACTCTTACTTTTTCACTAATACTATCACACTTATACGACTTGCGGCTCAACTTGCAAGTAAATTTTGAAGACAGTGGATTTTTGATACTTGCGGCAAGTGAAATGACAGAATAAAGAAAACAGTGTTGCCTAGTATTGTTTTCTATTAATTTACTAGTATTTGGTAAAGTAAAAGTTGTAATACAACTGATTTTGTATTTATTTGTAAAAAAAAAAAAAAGTAAAAAAGAACACAACGGCATATCTTAATGGTAATTTGAAATATCAATTTTAAAAGTTTTTGAAAAAAAAAATTGTTAAGAACAAATTTTTTCAATACTGGAGTGCTATTTTGTGACAACCTATGCCTTCGACGACATTTTAAAAATGAACTTGCTGCAAGTAGCGTGGACACATGTAAAATTTTCATGTTTTTTCGGTAATTTTCGAAATTTTCGCTGATAATACGTATTCTCAACTTGCAACAATTTACTTGCATGTGGAAACGGGGGGTAAAGAAGACAATTGCGTACATAATTTTGTAAAATAGAAACGAAACCAAAATTTTGTGCAGTTATAGCAAATGCGCACTTAAGAAAAAGGCAGTTAAATCAAAACTACTGTATTTAAAACTTTCATTAGCTGTGTTTATCTAGCAAGCCTATCTACTTTATCTCAAACAATATTGAGAGTAAAAACCCGGAATACATTGAAAAACTGTTAAAATCGTTCTAGAAAACACTACTAGATAGATAATCACACAAACACAGCTCTTGACTAAAAAAGTTTTGGAAAATTTTCTTTAGTCGACTTAAGTGCTTTTTTCAAAAGTTCACAGACTTCTTTCTACACAGGTATTCGGGAGTGTTCTAGAATCCACATAAAACTTTACGATTTTTAACAACAACAACATGTAATTTTTCGTTTTACAGAACGCCCCAGATTGTGCATAAGTTAAATACATATTTATTTTTCATAATTGTGTTTGAATCACAATAAAATTCTCCCATGAAACTACACCCCTGCTTGATATAATTTATTAATTTTCTCTCAATGTTTTGACCAAGAAAGAGATCTCTTAAATAAAACCAGATTTTATTTACGGAAGTTGCATTCACGTGTAAACTACAAGTTATGCTTGAAAAAATCATGTCAAAACATGTTTTTTATGTATGTAAATCAAGACGCTTCAAAATTACAAGACTATTTATTTAGTTAAACAAAGTGCTGAAGTTTTTCAGTAAAACCTCTAGGGATTTTGAAACATACCTAAAGTAAAGCGTGGACTGACACATTGCTAATGGAACAATTTAGATAAACCTCAACAGAAAACGAAAACGTATTCATTCAATTTAATAATGTAAATTTCATAATGTTCTACTACGAGTACTAAAAGCAATTACCATACAAGGTAATAAAATTATATTTGTATGATATTAACGTGATGAATACCAAAAATTCGTAATTTATTTTTGTGTTTAACGATAGAAATAAATACACTTTGTGTTGATATGGAATTTCCAACACCGTGTGTTTGGTTTTAGTCGAATGGGTTTCATATGTCAGGATGGCCGAGCGGTCTAAGGCGCCAGACTCAAGAGCAATCTTGCCGTTTCACCACGGTTAACTGAGCGTTCTGGTCCTCTCTGAGGGCGTGGGTTCGAATCCCACTTCTGACAAGAATTTTTTTTAAAGTTTTTTTTTAATTTAATTTTAACACGAAATATAAAACAATAGTCCATAATCCTTAAGCTAAAAATTATTAAAAATTATTATTATTATTAAATTAGAAAACAATTTATATAAAAAAATATAAATTTTAAAAAGTATTAAAAAAAGTTAAATAATAAAATTTCAAACACTAAAAATTCCTGTCTCCATTGAGAATTGAACCCGGGCCCTACGACAATTTGACTAAAGTCTTTTATTATCGTTGTTTTATTTTGTGTTAATTCTTCAATATATACGAACAATTTATATGGGTTTGCACAGGGATGATAAACTAGAATTTCAATTGGGTACCAAACATTGTTTGAAATAGTACTTTTTCGACCTCATTTGTACCAAAAATAGATTTTTTATACAAATTCCTTATTTTTTCATTTAAAAAATTCTTAAAATCAAATATCATACCAATTTTGGCGGGAACCTTCTGCAGTATTTCTGCTATTTTTAAGAAATTGAATACAGTATTGCACTTCTTTAACCGAACAGAGCAAGAAGAACAAGATTTTAATTGCACTCAAGATTTTGTACTATCTTTTCATTATCAAGCGATTTTGCACAAAAATATCACTTTAATTTGATAAAATAATTTTTAAACACCCCTAATTATTTCTTAAATATTTTGACATATTGGCTACCAAAGTATACACTTTACTAAAAATACTCAGTAATAAAAGAAATGTAAGCAAAACAAGTTAAAAATTAATATTAAACTCAACCAAAAACGCCTGTAATGGCTACTGAAAATTTTTCTGTTATTACGGGAAATTTAACTGTCTTGAGCCCAGCAGTATTTTTTGCTAATTTTAGCAACACATGTCTGATGTAGAACAATAAAATTAGTAGAAAAAATTCGTACCCGCTACTAAATTTTAGTAAAATTTATCTAAACTGCAATTCAAAATCGATTTGCTGAAATCAGTTAAAAAACTTACTAAATATCATAATTTTAGTACAATGAAATTAGTATAAATAATTAGTTGCAGCTACTAAATTTCAGTAAATTGTTGTAAACTGTAATTTAAAATCAATGTGCTGAAATTAGCAAAAAAGCGTACTATAAACAAACTGTAAAATCTAAAAAAAAATTACATTTAAATTTCCTTTCGATTGTATCAAGCGTATAATTACTTCATCGTACTTGAAATTTGGAGTCAAAATTGCAAACGGTTCTCCAGTTATTACCTTTTTATGCATTGGAGATACAATAAAATTTTCTGAGTGTTATTTCCAAACTAAGAATATATCAAGAGTAACAAATGTAAACTAAACAAGAATTGTAACAAATAAACGAATTCTTGTAAATAAAATTTTTTAAATTAGTATATTTTTCTGCTAAGTTTAGCACTCGGTTTTGAAAAATTAGTAAAATGTTAGACTAAATTAGACTAAATGCAAAGAGTACACTTAAAATAATACGTCAGTAGAAAAATCTGTCAAACCGGTTTCAAATCGATTTGACTAATTTTTAACAAATTTTTAGTTGAAACACTGATTTAAGCAAAGATTTTAGTTATCTTCATTTAACACAATACTAAAAATCCTCAGTACTTTAACTAATTTTGAGCGTTAATTTTCAAAATTATTTAAAACTAATTTTTAAGAACCCATTCGTTAAATTTTACAAAATTTGTTATTAAAATATAATATGTTCATGTTACTCTTATTACCCGTTAGATGGAGCCACCAATGTATCCGAATTTTTAAAGATGGCGCTTTTTCGTTCCCTCCCGATTTTTTAAAATGACCCATATCTCGAAAACTAAGAGAGATAGAGCAAAATCGATGAAAATTTCGACTACCCCAAACCGTATAATACTCCAGCGAAAGGTGGTATCTCTATCCAAAAATGGAACTTGGACATTCGGAAATTTTCAATCAAAATTTTGCACTTCATAAATTGGCCCATATCTCGAAAACTAAGCGTGATAGAGCAAAGCGGACAAAATGTTTGCTCCACGGGAGTATCCTTATATGCCCTCACATGATATGGGCTAGGCCCGGGTAGGGTCCCGAGACCCCAATTTTTTTACTTAAATTTAACCAATGTTTTTGTTAAAATCAACAAATTTTATTTTAAGCCAAAAAACAGGAATAAATTTTGTTAAAGTAACAAATTTTTCTGTCCAGCCAACAGACGTAATATTTTGAGTGTAGTATATTACGAACTTTATCACTCTTGAAGAAGTTACTATCAACTAAAACATGAAATTGAAAATTATTAAATCACAAAAGAAATGGCACAATTTAAAAAAAAATTGTGACTTGTGCCAGTGTGATCCACGCCACTCTTCTAAAAAATTTAACTAGTTTTAAGAGAGTTTCGGTGAAAAATAACAAAAATGTGAAAAATTTAGCCTGTCCATAAAAAAAGCAGAAACTAGATCTAGTCTGATTTTCAAATTAATAATGTGTTTATAACTTTTGAAAAATGTTTATTTTTCTGCTTAACCTCAAAAATTAAAATTAATAAAAATGCATATTAATTACAATATTAATTGCAGTTGGTCTATATGACGCGTTTGAAAAAACAACACTTTACTAAAACAAAAGCCCTCTCCGATACACACAAATTGCCTGCACTTGAATGTAAAAAACATACGTCAGTGTGGTAACATTTGCGAAAAAGGTGACAAGGGGGAGATAAGAAGATAAACAAAAATCTAAAGTAGAACGTTTGTATGTCTGTTTGATCACTTCTGAGAGTAAAAAAAGAATAACTAGAATCTGAATAGGAAAGAAAACTACATAGGCGTACCTAGACGATTTTTCTGGGGTGGGCAAGCGACCCATTAATTTTCTGCTGTTTATTTACCCATTCTCACACTCTTAATCCTAAAAAAACACTTTCGGCATTATGCTTACAATTTTTTCACACAAAAAAAACTTAAAAATGATTCCATGCCTTCTAATAAAATTTTCATAATTTTCAAAATTAAATAATCCTGGTAATAATCATAATTTTCAAAATTAATAAACTCTGAATAGTGAATTTATTTTTCTGAAGAAAACCTCGTACAAGGAATGTATTCCAAGCTATAGTCTCAGATTATTATGGAATTTAGATATTTAATAGAGAAAAGAAATCTAAGATCAACCTGTCTAATTTGACCACCTCGGACGAACCCTATCTAACCCCATATTCTGACCACTTAAATTACTGAAGTGGACAAAAATAGTGAGATGTTCATCTTACAATTTTTGTTTCTACAAAATATTGAAATTTCATTAAAAGAACATAGTAGTGTTTAGTTTGAAGTAACTTCCTTGTTAGATATAAACTAATTATTCGTTTAGAAAACTATGAAATCTAAGATATTTAACTCACCAAAAAAGATTCTGCGTTATTTTTATAATAATTTTTCTTAAAGAAAAACTCTTATAGTCAATTTTATAATCAGAACTAAGATATATTTGTTTCTTAAAAATTTCTTAGCTAAGAATTTTTCAAACAACATTTCGTATTTAAGAAATATTTAAAACAAAAATCGATCTTAGTTCTGACTATAGAACTGACCCTTAGATTTCCACAAATTATCTGCCTAGGAAACCATTAGACATTTTCCCAAACCAAAAACACAGGATTAATTGATATTAAAAAAAAAAGTAATATTGTTATACTTTTCGCCATCAAAATTATAGATAAACGAATTGTAGGTAGATTTTTTAAAAATTCTGGGGTGGGCAAAAATCAGTCTAGGGTGGGCTTAGCCACCCCACCGAAAAAATACCGTAGTTGAAATTATATTTAATTAAAACAACTAATTTCATCGAAAACAACTATCGTTTATGTTAAAAACAATTTGGTTCCCCTGTTATTAAAAAGTCAAATAATTTTTAATTCTCAGCGTGTATATGAATTGAGAAAAATTAAATTGAAATTTCAAATTGTTTTAACTTGAAAAGAATAGATATGAATTTAAATACTTCTTTGTAAGTAAGTAAAATTTTATTTATATTTTAATTATTTTAAAAGATAATATTCAACATAACTTATGAATATTTTACAAATTTAGGTCGAGGAATTCGTGAAAACGGTGGGTTTATCGGGAATATTTCAACGAATAATTGTCCAAATGTGTAATTTTAATTTTTTGCTTGGGAGGAAGGAAATAACGACAAATTGCTATCAACAATTATAAAATTGCCAAGAGTTAATATTTACTAATCTCAAATATTTTTTAAATTCAACTAGCAGATCGTTTCTAGCAAGTACACTGCCTTATTTAAAAAAAACTAGTTACTTGCAACTAAATTAATTCATGATATAATCGTTATTATCAACTAAGAAATCTTTTGGGTGTAGTATAGTTACGTTTGTAATGTAGGAGTGCATGGGTTCGATTCCTACAGCCGACAGGTTGTTAAAAAAATTATCATATAGAGACAATCTGACAATAAAATATAAACAATAATACAATTTAATGGAAAATCTTTGATGAAGCCTGTCCATAAAAAAGCAGAAACTAGATCTAGTCTGATTTAGAAATTAATAATGTTTCATAATAACTTTTGAAAAAATGTTTATTCTTCTTCTTAACCTCAAACCTACTAAAATTAATAAAAATGCATATTAATTACAATATTAATTGCAGTTGGTCTATATGACGCGTTTGAAAAAACAACACTTTAGTACTTTTAATTAATTATTGTTATTGTTTTTAATCAGTTTTAATTAAATTGTAAAGTACACTTATATTTTAATATATTCTCTGCATTAGTTTTGCATAATTAGCGCAAAATTTTATTTATTTATGTATATAAAAAAAATACGCATTAAAATCACTAAAAACTATTTCTCTTAAATCCAGTAGGTATATAAACTTTAAGAGCGTGTTTTTCGGTGGTTGAGAGGTTTGGATTGTCTTTAGTCTATATGGTCATTGCAAGTACGTACCACCAGGTGGTATCCATCCGCTTGATTTGAAAATGCTTAATGATCCAATAAAATTCACACATCAGCGGAAAAATACAAAGAATATGAAGAAATTTAACAGCGAACGATAAAAAATGAAGGAATTCGGGAAAATAAAAAAAAAATAATATCGTTTCTACAAAAAAAAAACAAAAGTTAAAAGAAAAACAATTAATTTAAATAAATGATTTAGTATTTATTTATTTTATTATTAAAGTTGTTTTTGGTACTGTTTTATTCAATAATCGTAAAAAAACAAAAAAATATACAATGTTGATTTAACAGACCAGAGCATTCATACAAATAATGGAGTACCATTTAACATAAATTCTTGGGATGAGAACTCTACCATTATATACTCCATGGTACTACATGAGGCAAAGTAATACCAAGATACTTTGTTGCTTCTATAGTACCATAAAAAGTATTATAGTACCAACCTTATCATCCCTGGTTTGTCACTCAAAAAAGTAAATAAAAAACAAAAGAGAGAGTGAAAGAATTAAAAATAGAAAAATTAGGTATGATAAAAAGTTGATTGTATAGTACTTTTTGCGGTACTATTTCTACTTCAAAAGCACTATCCATGATTCTTTAGAGGAATGTTGGGTTAAGCCCAAATTACTTGAACGTGGACGTAACGTGACGTATCTCCTGACGCTGACAATTTATTTATTTTTACTCATTATCATAGATTGAATCAGCTGATCCGCCACGTTAAGTAATTTGGGCTTTAAGCGAGTAAGAGCTTAATCAGAACTGGGTCGACAACGACAACGAGAGTTGCTTTTTCATATATTTTGTATGGGAAGCAAAATGTCGCCATGTCGTCCGGCGATTTGTCGTCGGAATAGAATCTATTCTATTTTCGTGACGACACACTAATACACACTTAAAATATTTATCAAATTGTTGCCATATTTTTAACTAATTAAAGATTGTCATTAGAACAGAGTTGTTAGAAATTCGTATTAGAGTTGCAAAAATTCGTACTTTCCCAGGAAAATTTTTTACAATCGGTAGCCAACCACACCCATTCTACAACTGGTTCCACTGCAACCGATTCCATGGAACTGGTTCCGGAACCAGTTCCTGGGATCCTATATGGAAGGTGTGGGTGACGTAGAATCAATTCCAGAACTAGTTCCAGAACTGATTCTAGAGCAACCGGTTCCAGTTTGGAGCTATAGAAGGGGTTGCTTTTGGGACAATTTCAAACAAAAAGAATTGGTGTTAGAATCGACAGTAGAAGGGGTTGTGAATGAAAAGTAGCGATTGTACAACCGATTCTTTGGAACAGAAAATTTTCCTGGGTTGTTTACAAAAAATATATTTTTTTGACAGAAGAAACATAATTGAAATTTAAAATACATAATTTACGGCAAAAAAGCAAAATTAAATACAATAAAATATAAAACAACAAGAATTAGTGACAGACCAATTGAATTGGTGAAGAATTGTGGTGAAACAAATACAATCATATTCTTCTTTTGCTTTCCATTTTTTCTAAACGTCAACGGTCGACGGTCGATTGTCGACATTTAGAAAAAAATTAAAGCAAAACGAGAATATGGTTGTATTTTTTCGCCACAATTCTTCACCAATTCAATTGGTTTTCCATTAATTCTTGTTGTTTTAAATTTTTTTGTATTTAATTTAGCTTTTTTTGCGGTAAATTATGCATTTTTATTTTCAATTATATTTCTTCTCTCAAAAAAATAATTTTTTTGTAAACAAAGTACGATTTTTGCAACTCTAATACGAATTTCTGCAACTCTGTTCCCTTATTTAGTTAAAAATATGGCAACTATTTGACAAATATTTTGAGTGTGTATTAGTGTGTCGTCATGAAAATAGAATAGATGCTATTACGACGACAAATCGCCGGACGACATGGCGACATTTTGCTTCACATACAAAATATATGAAAAAGCATATGTCGTTGTCGTTGTCGACCCAGTTCTGATTAATCTCTAACCTCTATAGTTGGAAAATTTCGATACTTTTTAAGTACTCAATTCTACTCGCTACTTTTAATTGGGCTCTCGATATTACTGAATACTTTTAACGGTTCTTTTAAGTTTAAAAATAAAAATTTTATGAATTCATATTTATTACGAAAAGATAACAGCCAGATATGGAAAACTGATTGTTTAGTGGCCAGATATGAGCGAATGTGGCCAGATTTGGTACCAGATCTGGTGCCAGATGTTATCCACTTGAGCTGCCACTAAAACAAAAAAAAAAATTGTTTGAAGAAGTACTCGGTAATAAGATCAAATTATAGGTACAAGTTCTTGAATTTTAGATTAAAGTCAAAATCAAAATGGATCTGATTATATATGGTGCACCGGATCGGAATACATCTGATCAGATCTCATTAGATCCTAAATCTGTCCCCAGATTTTCAGCATATTTTTGTCCAAGCAAGATTCACATGGGGTTTCTAGAAGACGTTCGTTGTCATACGAATGAGTGACTACATGTATTTTGTTTTTGTATTGCATGTATTTTGTTATTGTATTTTCGTTCGTGTAAAGCAAAACGTCATCTAGAAAAACCACCTCAGTTTTTATTAATTTTTTCAACAATGATTACTCTACTTTTTTAAATGATTAATCATTAAAAAAAACTGTCACAAACGCGGCTAGTAAAGTAAAAATTGCAATATTTTTTACGCAGGAAATTTTTAGCAGATTTTTAGAATAATGAATATTTTGACATTTTTGTAATTTTTTGCATGGCTTATTTTTCTTTTTTCACGATTTAGCAGAATTTTGTATATTTTTTCGGTGATTTAGCATATTTGGAACGAAAGTTTCAAATTAACTGGGTTTTTTAATTCATTTTATTTAACATTTACTTTTTTATTTTTGTTTATGTTTTTCTAAGTTTAAAACTTGTCATTCACACTAATTGATAACATTATAATTAACTGTATTGCGTTTAATAAGGCGTTTAGATTTTAAACATTATAATTTCATGGCAGAAAAATGTACTGTAATTTTTTTAAAAACTTCGAATTTTTGATTGTGGTGTAAGATGGGCTTAAAAAAATATAAATTTTTGTTTTTTAATTTGCGTTGGCATCTCTGGTTTTACAAATCTTCACAAATAATCGCCATGCCACAAAATCTACAAAAAATATTTTTCGGATTTCCTAAAATATTCATTGTATGTTAAAACGTAGGGTTTAATAAGTTTTCACTGTTTCAACCGCATTCAAACCACTGTGTACTAATTGTATTTTGAAGATACATACATTTATGACAATTCACAATTATATTTTAGAGGAAATAATAATAAACCGGTTACTTTCAAAACAAAACTGCATAGTAAAATGTATGCAATGATTATAATCCTTTGTAACTTTCAGGTGTAATGAACTTTTTTGCACCACTTTGTGTTTTGTGTGTCGAAAATCAATGATGAAAAATTTTCAAGGTTTAACAAGGTTTGTTTATTTTTAAAAGTTTATAAATCAAAATTTTTATATTCTTTACGTCAATTTTACAACATGCTATCAAAGCCAATTTGCCGTAATGACTTTCAGCTTAAGTAATTATTTATTAATACATTAAACTAATGATGACGTCATGAAATTTTTTTTAATAATTTCTAAGTAATTTGCTTACAAAAACCGCCATTATTTGAAATCACTTGTAGTTCTTATATTATTACACACATGTTTTAAACTAATATTATTAAACTTACTTTTCTTAGTTTTTAATAATTTATGGTTTATTTTTATAAAATCTGTAATTTATCTTTTTTTGTTCCTATTTAAAACAATTTAATCTGTTAGTTCCTTTGCTGAATCAGCTTTAAATGTTAAGAATTGTAAATAACAACTGAAACAAAATGTGCACATTGAACATGATATGCAAAATTTTTTCCACATGAAATACAAAATAAATAATGTAAAAAGAGAATTTATTTATACTCTTTTATTTTCAAGTAAAACCTCTTTACTATTGTGGTTACAATTAAATGCATTTTTTGTATTAGGTAAGAGAAAAAGTAATTTGCTATTTTCCAGTTTAAGTTTATTTTAACTTGAATCATATTTACTTTAATCATACTTAATTTAAAAATGTTCATAATAAACTGCGATATTAATTCGCACGTAATGTAATAGTTGATTTAAAAATTACTTTCTCTCTGTGTGGAACCTTTTTAACTGTATATTGAATTTACATGGTTAAAATGTCCACTGGATTTCAAAACTAAAAACCATTTTATTTATTGGCGGAGCTCAAAATTCCTTTACGTTATGAAAGATACAATGTTACATCTGCTAAGAAAAGTGTTTTAGTAGAGGGATGAGCAAAAGTACTCCATGTTTTTAAAGAGTCTTGCCGGCCCCATCAAATGATTTTTCAAAGTTTTTTCATCGTTGAAAAAAAATAGCCATTTTCCGCTTTTTATACTTAATTTAATTAAAAACAAAGGATTGTATTACGTTATTCTTTAATTTTTTTCAGTTTTTCAAAGTTATTAAAATTTATTATTTATTAATTTGTATGAAAACCAAACGACTGCTAAATAACGGAATTTTTCTTTTGCAAATTCCCCTAATTTTCTGAAAATATGGGAGATAAGTTGGATTTTAATTTAGATTTCGATCAGATTTCGCAGAAATTCAAATTAAATTGGGATTTCATTTCGTATGAAAAATCTGTTTGAAATACAATTTTCTTGTTTGGTTTCCATTTAAATCTCGATCTCGAACTCGTTATTAAATTCGGCTTTGGTAGCCCAAAGTACATACATACTTAAAAACTTTAGTAGAATTCTGTGCAAAAACCTAGTTGTAGTTTAATTACACTGCATAACACCCAAAAAATGAATGGAGTTCTGACCATCAGTTCGATATATTTTTCGGACATGCTGATTACAATAGCGTACTTTATTTTTCGATCTAAGGTACAGATTTTTCGCTAAATGTCTTTAAAATTTGGCGGTTTTCCATTTAGTTTTAATATAAAAAATATTCAAATGCAATCAATATATCGATTTATATGGATTTTTACGGTTTTTTAAGGTTTTCGCCAATTGAATCGCTGAAAGCAAAATCGGCCTTAATAAATGCTATGGCTTAGTAAAGAATTTTTTGATAAAATAAATGTGTCAGAATAAAATTTTTCTGTTATAAGACAAAGTTTTTAAACTCTGAAATTACGGAATGCAATGAAATTAGGAAATTAAGCATTTTTCAGTTCCCGAATTCCCGGAAATTTGGACCGGGAATCCCGGGATTTAAAAAATGCTATTTATAATAATAAAGTTAATTATCGCCATCATGGCGATTTTGATGGTTAAGGCCAAATTTGTGTTTAACCATATAAATCACTTTGATTTTAACCTCATAAATCACCATGATGCGTCATCGATATGTCAAAAATGTGTATGAGAAAAATACTAGCCACATTATTGCCTGCAGATATGCTTATGTAGTATTTTTCTGTAAAATACTACATAAGTATTTTACAGAAAATACTTATTCTGTTGAAATTTACCCAACTTCTAGTAGGAAACTGTACTCCTATTATAAATTGAGTAAATTTACTCTATGTGTATAATTGAAAAAATACGCACAATATGTTTAAGTTGGTGCACATATAATGTGTAATGTTATATTGAAAGTGCATAAAAATTAAATGAAATTTTGAAATTATAGTGTTAATTAACTAATTTTTTTTAATGTAAATTTACACATAAAATGTGTAAAAATCCACAAAAATGCGCAAAAATCCACAGAAAGTGTGTAAAAATCTCTCAAAAATGCGCATATTTACCGCAGATGTCCTTTAACTTAAACCACCAAAAAATTGATTTTTTTTTAAACGAAAAACAGATTAATTTAAGTACTTATTTTATTAATAATAATATCCGTGTCATTCTCGTGTATAACTTAATAATGCGGATTTTTTGCAAATTTTGGGCGTTTATTGTGAAACATTGGTACAATATAAATGAATTGAAAGTATTGGCCATCATTAGCTGTGACCTTTTCATATCTTTGGGGGAACATATGGATTCCGCGCCAATAGAACTGCTCATTTTTGAGGATACCCTGTTCTGAAGTGAAGCGTATTCCACTGCGATCCTTCTGCATTAACCGAAACAAATGGTATTTGGAAGGGGTCTGGACTAGAAGGCGGGCGAGGCAAAACTTCTCAATCACTATTTACTAAATAGTTTTTAGTTCTTGCAACATGTGGTCGAACGCTGTTATGATGGAATATTATGGCTTCATGTCTGGTCACATTTTCCCGACGTTTTTATGCCAATACTCGCTTCAAACAAATTAACTGTGTTCGGTACAGTTCTCGTGTGATCATCTTGGCAGATTTCAGCAGCTCACAATAAATGGGAACCTTCTTGTCCCACCATTTCCTTGGCACCATGGATATTCCGCTTTGTCGTTGATTTGTCTGATTGGCCTGGCTTCAAATATGATTTTTTGTGGTTCGGGTTGTCGTAATGGATCCATTTTTCATCGCCAGTAATGATTTGATGCAAAAATGTTTTCTTTTTATGTCGTTCAAGCAGCATTTCGGACATGCAAAATCGTCTTTTAACGTGTCTCGGCTTCAACTCGTGTGGTACCCAATTTAATTGCTTTTGAATGAATACTGCTGCTTGGAAACCAAGAACAATTTTTGCAGATAGCTATAGAAATATAGCTTTTTTTTATTACTTAAAAATTTTTTTCAATTTCTTCCAATTTAAAATGTCAACGTATTTATTACTATTATAAGTTAGTATATTTACCAACTTAATGCGTAAAAATATTATTTAACAAGAGAATAGTAATTTTAGGCACAATGTGTTTATTTGTAAACACATAATATCTAAAACACTTTGTATGTGTATTATTGTGTATGGAAGTGTGTACAGTACAGAACAGTTTACGCATTTTTTTTTTATATTTACCGAATTTTCGTAAAATTAAATAAAACTTTAACCATTTTATAGCAGTAAATTTACTATTACATGAAATGCTTTTTACTATAACGTAAAAAAAATCTTGACTGATTTGTTATATTGTGGTAAGAAAAGCATAAAACTATTCACTTTAAAATTTCAGTGCTGTTAACTTTATTAAAAATCGCTAAAAACAAAGAAAATTTTGAACAAGTTTAAAGTGCTGCAATTTAAAGTCTGGCGACTATTAGTAGATAAATATAATGCAAGACTTAAGGAAATTTTATACGATTTCCAAAAATATACAGTTTGCATAGAACCGATCAGTACTGCCTAAATTTTACTATGTAATTTGATAAAAGTTTGATATCGCAAATTTTTCGTTAAAAGCGACGCCCACTTAAAACAAGTTACAAAATGAAAAAACAAACATTACGTCAAAATTCTGTACAAATTTCTGAACCATCTCCTTGCCTTTCGTGGCGAATTTAGCCACTATATTAATCTTTAAAAATAAAGGCAACAACAATAAAATTAGAAATAACTTGAAGTGTGTTAAATTCGTGGCCACCACTGTATGTGTGCACTAGACCGTACCTCAAAAAAAAGTTCGACGTACACCCTCCAATATAAAGTATTTTTGCAAGGCAATTTAAAAAAAAAAATTTTTTTGCCGAACGTAGGGCAATTTTTCAATTTTTCGTTATAGATTCGGCATTTAAAGTTAGATTTTAAAGTGTGATATATTGATTTTTTTGCCTCGAGAAGACCAGTGTTTTGCTATAAAGGAAAAATCCATTGAAAAAAAATTTAAAAAGGCGATCCCTACGTTCGGCAACCAATATATAAAAAAAATTCTACTGGGTTTATCGAAAAACTTCCTTAGCAAAAGTTTAATGATTTTTTGCCGGCTTTAATTTTCTGACATTAGGGTGGTAGCAACTGAGATCTGGTGGGTAACTACCAGAACGGGATACTTGAGGTCAATGGCCTTAGAACAAAACACTGGTCTCCTCAAGAGAAATTCATCGATGTATCATACTTTAAGATCCGACTGTAAATGCCAAAGATATAACGAAAAATGTAAAATGGCGACCCCTACGTTCGGGAAAAAATTTTTTTTTTTGAATCCTCCTTGCAAAAATACTTCATATTGGAGGGTTTACGGCGCACTTTTTTTTTTTGCCTGTAAGGTGGTACGCTCTAGTGTGCACCCAATTCTATTTATATGTAATCGTTAGATCGGGGATCTCTATCAGCAACAAAATATTTCCAAAACATTGACCGCGATTTGCTTCTAAAACTGCTGCATAGGATCTCCTTGGTAATTCATTGGTAGTTAAAGCTGTCACTAATTGATTAAATTTATTAAGCTGACTATGCGCTCGCACACGTAATGTTACAAGATCGTAATTATTCTTCTTAATTATTTGTAAACCCAGTTTTTCTGCCATTGGTGAAGCAATGCGTGTTACTGGATAATATTGATTTATTATAGCACGTACACTAGTCCAGCTATACTTGGTAAAATACTGAAGTGCCTATGCATAATAATTTGAAAACCTTATAACACATCTATAAAATGAATTCTGTAGGGAAAATTTGTTTTATAATATACTTATAAATTTTAAAAGTGATTATGCATATGACCACGAATATTTAAACAATGTGCTAAAATATTATCAAAGGAAGAGAAGTATAATACATATATACATAGTATGCTATATATACTATATATATATACATATATATACATATATATATACACTCATTAAAAAATTGAGAGCTTGTCCCTATCTCATGTAGTTGTAGTGGTATTAAGAACCGTATGTACAACAGCGTTGCCACTTTTTGAATAATTATTCAAAAACGAGACTGTTTACACATTCCTTGGATAATTTTTGAATAATGACATTTTTGTGTAGTTTTTGTGTAATTTCGCTGTTTACTAAAAAGTTTACTTAATTCCATACTTTCAAGTCCCACAGTTGATAAAATGAGTTTATTTGCACAAATTTTAAGTTTCTGGTTAATTATTTTGTAAATTTGTTCTACGCGAAACCCAATTTAGTTGGGGGAAGTCAAAAAAGTAGTTTTTTATATTATTTGTATATAAACTCAATATTATGTTAATATTTTGGGAAAATATTTGTCAAACTGAATGCAAAATAAATAAATATTTTTGTCTTGTGTGGCATTGGTAATTAAGCAAAAGAAATTTGGTTTTGTTATGATTGTGACTTTCTCATGAGTGAGAAATTTGAGGGATTTGATCAGACAATAATTTTCTTACGGCAGTACAGTGGGGCAGATCAAAATATCTTTTAAATAATTTATTAATTGAGTCTTAGTTAATATGCAAAGGCTACTTTTACTATAAATGGCACTCTATAATTGATTTATAAGACCTTTGTAGGTAAAGTGTGCCTAAATATTAACAGATTTTCTCCAATGATAGTTTTTTTGTTACGTTTTTAAAATCTGTTGATAAATTGAAAAATTGCAAGCTTTAAAAATGTTTACATTTTAGTGGTGCCTTTCGTTGGAGCTGAGTGGCACAGCTCCCGTTCGGTCTATGGTTTCAGACCTTAAAACTTAAGCTCTCTGACAGTGTGAAATTTCGCAGCAACATAGCCAGCCGGTAAGAAGTGCATTATTTCCAATTTATTGTATTTTGATTCTAGCCCACTCTGCGCAGGAGAGTCCAAAGGGCCACATATGTGCATGTATAAATTTTTTTTTTATAAAAATAACGATTATTTTAAACTAATAAAAATCATATTAATTTGTTGTGTAATTTCATACGGTTTTGGATAATTTTTGACATACGGCTTTGTATTTTTTTGCTTTACTGGTGGCAACACTGATGTACAAGTAAAATTACAAACACTACTTCATTTTTTCAAATGACAGAAAATGAGTAAAGCTACTTATTATACTATGCATATATACGTCTATACTTTTCTTCCTCGCTCAACCTTTGTTCTTCATTTTTGTTCGTGAAGTCGGGCAAAGTAAATGAAAATATTGAGTGTAAAATATGACTCTTAAATAATTTTTTTTTTTTATATTTTTTGAAATAATATTCCAACACATTTTTTAAATCGTCAGTATTTTAACGAACAAATAATTAAAATAAAATAAAAGAATATTAAACTTTAATATAAAATAACACAATAAAACCGAAATAAATGTTCGTGCTGATAGCAAAAATTTTTAATTAACATATTGTAACGAAATTTTTTTCTATGTAAAAAAAAAGTTTTCATTTGCTTTCCCGAGTTCGACAAACAACAACAAAATACGGGGAGCAAGGTAGTCTATCTAGTAAATAAATACTTTTTGCTATATAGTGACGACCCCACAAGTAAAAACAGCTAAAAAACGGACAAAATATGTCAATATTGAATGAAAACGGATATAGTATTATTCCTGACTGGCAAATGAATCCATCACTTGCCAAATCGATTAACTCCATTAAGAAAAATGAATGAGTCTCAATGAGCAAAATGAGAAAATAGTAACCCCTAAATTCATAAACGCTTTGTAAAATTATAGGAAGTTTATTGAACAAATTTTGTATGAAAATGACGTTTTGTAAACCTGCTATAACTTTACAAATTATTGTTGAAAGTATTTATTTCTAATTATTTTTAAGTGTCCAAAAATGGCAACTTTTAAAAAATTAAAGAAATATCTTTGTAAAGGCACATCTACACGGGATAGAAATCTCGTAGAGTTTGCGTTATATTTGTCATCTCTAATATTGTTGGCACTAATTTTTATCGTAAAAGTACCATCTCTAGTTGTCAAGAATTTGTTTTTATTAAAATTTTTGTATTTCAAAGAATAATATTTTCTCCAAATACCAAAAAGTGCATTTAATCAACTGAAATACTCAATAATGTTACAAAACATTTTCAAAATTGTTACTAATTAAAAAAATAGTGTATGACAGAAATTGTCAGTGGTTTAGAAATTACATTTCGTAGCTGCATTCTCATAAAATCTCGCGAGATTTCTATCCCGTGTAGATGTGCCTTAATAAATTTTAATTTTTTTTTTATAGAATACTTATTATTTTTTTGCAGTTCTTGAAAGTTAATTTGTCTTTAAAGGCACATTGGTAAAAAATGGGTTAAGCATATACTGCAGGTACCCTGTGAGGACTGTGCTAGTCGCAAATTTTAACAAGCTGGGCACCCTACTGGTAAATCTAATTCGAGTACACTGAATTCAGTGGTGATAGCCGTTTTTCAAAGTTAGCACTCGTATTAAAGTCGTTCACAGATACAACTACTTATACAAGTTTCTGTGTGTCTACTGCAGTGGTGTTCAAAACTAAAAATGTAGTTGTGTTGGTGAGAAAATGAGAATTGCACTGTAAGAAATGTTGAATGTGCTAATAGAATCTGTATGCATTTATTTTTTATTAAAAATATGAAAATGTTTTGTGTAAAAAACGAAGTAGGTACTTTCGGAAAATATAAATAAATACTACACTGTTTTAAAGAAATAAAAATAAACAAAATACAATTTTTAAAAGAAAAAAAAATACATACATACATAAGGGTGGCTTCTTTTATTCTATGTAAAACAAAAGGTTTTCAATTTTTTTAAATCAATATCAATGGTTTCAATGTATTTACATATTTATAAAATATCTTTAATCTGCATTTATAATTATAAAATATTTGTCCTATATTGTTATTAATTTTTTTTTTCAGTACATTAAAAAAAAATCAGCGTATATCCGTACTCATGTTTATTCGTCGCTGTTTCAGTGACGACTAAAAGCAAGAGCATAAGAATACATGTGAATTGAGCAGGGACAATTGTCCTATGGGCTGAACACCACTGGTCTACTGTTATTAATGCGTATTGATAAGTAGTTTAGTGTTTCTGGTACAAGTTGTTATTCTTTCTAATAGATAGTGTGTAAATCAGTGTCGCCCAAACACTTGTTAGAACGACGAAGATTAATCTGCTTTTTACACGTACATAACCCGAACGACAACGGTGCAGTAGTTACCAATACATTATTTTTTTTTTTTTTTGTAACATAACTAATACATTCTCATTTCTCTTTGTGGGCACCACTTGTGTAAATGAATAAAGAGAAAATGAGCGTAATATATTTGTTTTTCTATGGTATGCTCAAACAAATAAAGCAGATAATGAAGATTGTACAATATATACTTATTGTACGCTGCCAATAAATATATTGTGAAAATTTCGACCAAATCAACCCCAGTCTTTCTTCGCCCTCTTTTTTCACTAATTTTATTTAAATTAAATACAATTTTTTATTTTAATTGAATTTTATTAATTTTTAAATACAAATTTCACAATAAATTTAATCTTTGGTCACTTGATTATTTGTTTCCACAACAATTATTTGAAAATATTAGTGGTACAATAAGTATTTGAGAACAAGAAACAAATAAATGCGTCACTCAATGCAAAACAAGAAATAACTGGTTTTGTTTTTATGAATAGAGTGAGTGCGTTGAAACAAAACGATACAATATCAGTTGCACCAGTGTTACCAACTCTTGAAGGCAGGAAAGCACCGTGAGCATTTTGAAAACGGATAAAAAGGGTAAAAATTTACCCAAAATGGGGTAAAAAAGCACGATAATAATTTTTTGAAAAATTTAAGTCAAGATTTTAAAAACACATTTTAGCTTTGTAAAATCGTGTAAAAAAGGTTCAAAAAATTGCCAAAAAGGGGTAAAAAAGCACCAAACTAATATTTAAAAATTTTGAAGTTTAAATATAACGAAGTTGTTATTTAAAATTGTACTACAAACATTGTGAAAAAATGTATTTTTTGTATATTTAGTATTATTTTTTCCACTTTGACAGAAAATTCAAGAAAAAAGGAGAACAAACACCAAAAATATAAACTGTACAAAAAGCACTAAAAGCACTGCCAGAAATCTGAAAAAGCACTGTAAATACCCGCTTTTTATAAACGGGTATTTGTAAAAAATCACCGGGTACGGGAAGGAAAAAAGCACCAAAAAATACCCGAAAAGCACTGAAATGGCAACACTGAGTTGCACTTCTCCTCTCAGTGTTGCCATTTCAGTGCTTTTCGGGTATTTTTTGGTGCTTCCTTCCCATACCCGGTGATTTTTTACAAATACCCGTTTAAAAAAAGGGGGTATTTACAGTGCTTTTTACGATTTCTGGCAGTGCTTTTAGTGCTTTTTGTACAGTTTATATGTTTGGTATTTGTTCTCGCTTTTTTAAATTTTTCTTCAATTTTCTGTCAAAGTTGAAAAAATAATACGAACTAAACAAAAAATATATTTTTTCACAATGTTTGTAGTACAATTTTAAATAGCAACTTCGATATATTTAAACTTCTAAATTTTTAAATATTAGTTTGGTGTTTTTTAAACGTTTTTTGGTTATTTTTTGAACTTTTTTTACACGATTTTACAAAGCTAAAATGTGTTTTTAAATTCATGATTTAAATTTTTAAAAAAATTAATATCGTGCTTTTTTACCCTATTTTTGGTAAATTTTTATTCTTTTTACCCGTTTTCACAATGCTCACGGTGCTTTCCTGCCTTCAAGAGTTGGCAACACTGTCTCCTCTTATTTATACCAATAGTAACAGATATGTATATGGTATATTTGTTTTGTCAATACTTTAAGACAGTGTCGCCCAAACACTTGTTAGAACGACGAAGATTAATCGGCTTTTTACACGTACACAACCCGAACGACAACGGTGCAATACCCCGTTGGCCAAATAGTCTGACATGAAATTGTCGTCAAGACATTTTAGAATTTGTCATGTATATTACACAGTTGAGGACAAGTTCATCGACAAGATCATATATTTTGTCGTGTTTTCAGCCTTATTGACAACTAGATGAGCGACAAATTCACAAACTTGTCTTAAATAAGATTTTATTGAGGACAAAATGAGCGACCATTACATGCATTTTGTCGTGTTTCATACCAAATTGATAACTAACTGAGTGACAATGTCTATAACTTGTCTGTAATAAGATTTTATTAAGGACAAAATGAGCCACCATTGCATCTATTTTGTCGCGTATTATATAACATTGGCGACTTGATGAGCGACAATGTCTTTAACTTGCTGTATTAAGAAAAAAATGCAAAATAACGGGTTAAAAACAACACAAGATTAAAAAAAAGTCTAAGAAACAATGTAAAAATATTCAGTTGATTCTCGAAAGTGCGGGTGATAATTCATATTTCTTATCGTATTTCAATGTGCGTGTAAGTAAACATTTTATAATTAATAGCTGTCATATTAAATGCTCTTTACGGTAAGTAACTATAAAAAATTAAATTTTTCTTTTATGATTTTCAGACAAATTCAAAACTTAATCTTATATCGTGCCTTAATAACAGAAGCCACCAAAAGAAAGAGTAACTTATGAAGCCTATATAAAGGAATTTCGTTTAGTATTCCATCGTTTCAAAACTACTATTAATAGAGTAAATGGCAGAAATAAAAGTAAGAAAAAACAGCGATGTTGGGCAATCAAAGAAAACGAACAAAATGAAGAAATCAAATAAATGCTTATTACTAAAACAATTGTTTTAATATGTAATTTTCAATTTTCTTTTTTAATATAATTTTAGTAAAAACTAATTAAATTAATTTATAACATAAAACTAATCTCAAAAAATACATCTACAAATTTTATTTTACAGAAAAAATTCAAAAATTGTATTTGTTCTATTCAGGAGTAGAATCTTTGTGTTATAAATCGACTATATCTTGGGTGCTCGCTGACGATGTAATACAGAACATTGTCGTTTACACTGTGGTCGACGACAATATAGTGCAGGGGTGGCAAGACTTTTTTCGCTGCGTGCCAGAAACGGACAATTTTTTTTGTAAAAATTTCTCGCGTGCCACCTTAAATTTAGTTGTCTTTTAAAAGTCTTTTTTAAAAATTTTTTAAATTTCTCTTAAAAATATCATCGCAAATGTACATATTTATCAGCGCTAGGGATAACCCCCACGAAATAGCCCCCAAGGGAAAAAATTAAATAACATCCAAGAAATGACGTAAAAATGTTTGACGGTTATTTAACTTTTGGGGGTTTATTTAATCTTTAAATATATTAAATATTTCATTATGAAAAAATCCCCAATGAAATAAAATTAAAACAGTTTGAACATTATTGCCTTTTCATTTTTTGGGGGGTTATTCCATTTTTGGTGGATATTTCATTTTGTTAAAAAAAAGTTAAATTATTGGGCGCCATCTATTATTTAAGTACGTAAGAAACTAGTTCAAAAATATGCTTCGGGCAAAAATTTGGTTTTGTTAAAATAAATCGCGCGGCTTTTATCATCACAATAATGAATATAAAGTGAATATATGAACAGAGAAATTTCTATTTCAGATGAAATGGCTCTGCGACACACGATCAAAGCCCAATTTCAAATTCCAATAACGAAGGTTATTATGAAACTTATTTTCAGCCTTTATTTCATTGAGAGTTATTTCGTAGCACCTATTTTCCCTTAAAAAAAATAATTTTTTAGATCGAATTTTATTACAAAGTTGTTTTCCATTTTTGTGCAATTTTCTGGTACTTTTTATTTATGGGGCATTTTCTCATCGAAACATTTAAACTTCTTTCAATCTAGAATTTTTTAAATTTTCCCAGAATTTTCTGATAATCGAATTTGCGAGTACTGTATTAACCATATTTCTTTGAACAAAAAATGGTGGCAATACAGAGTTTTATTCATTTTAAAAGACGATTTACAAGCTCTATGAAAAATTTCACCATTACGGAGTTAAATCATACATTTTTGTAGCGAAATTTAACAGTTAACTGAATATTTTGCTGGTCTTCTAATAGTTAAATTTTGTTGAAAATATCCAACAAAACGTCGCGTGCCACCTAAAATCCACTCGCGTGCCACTACTGACACGCGTGTCATAGTTTTGCCAGCCCTGATATAGGGTATATTGTCGTCAACGATAATACAATAAAAAAGTCGCCTATATATTAATCGAAGACAGCGTGATGCATATTGTCGCCCATGTGATCGTCAACGACATTGTGAGCGATAATGTCGCCCAGATTGTCGTGAACGATTTCGCGGACATTTGTATGAAAAAGTCGTCGACGATTTACATGGACGGTCGCCAAAGTGTCGTTTACGATTTACTATTGTCTTGCACGCGTCTTCAAGGATGTCTTGCAGACATGGCCAACAGGGTATGTACAAATAAAATTACAAACACTACTTCATTTTTTCAATTGACAGAAAATGAGTAAAGCTACTATATTATACTTTGAGGCCTGTAAAGTTCGAGTGAACTTACGGTACTTTAAGCGTAAGAGAAATATAATTAAGGGTGAGTTCCTAAACGTCAAAACACATTGCAGTGTTTGCGGTTTTACTACTGTTTCGATACAAAGCAAACAAGTGTGTTGCTTATTTTGTAATAAAAACATGTCAACAAAGCATCAACAACATTTGTGATGCACAGTTTGCTTTTTATATGCGCATCAATTGCGTTTACGAATGCATGACTTTGTTCAGTTGCATTGCAAATGACGTTTTGGAACTCAGCCTAACTATGATTTATTACCTAAATTGCCAAATTCTTTAATTAAAAATTGCAAATTTTTAAATTTTAGCCTAACCTTTAACAGCGCCTAATATAAAATAAAATATTTTTCATATATTTTTTATTCAATATTTAAGCAATTTTTTTTATTTTAAATGCTTTACAGAATATTAGTATGAAATAAAATTCATTTTTATTCATATTAACTGCGATTTGTCATCACTTTTTTTTTGTAACTGCAGTACTTTGATAGATAACGATACACATGGACTGATTTTTGCGAACAGTTGTTGTTTTTGGTTTTGCTTTTGGTTTTGGTTGCACATATTTCATAAGAGCTTTCAAATTAGGAACAGATTTAACTACTTGAGTTGTTGTTGTTTTTTTCTTATAAGTAGTTTTTGCCATTTCGTTCTGAAAAAAAAGCATACAAAAATGGATTTTATTTTTAATTAATATAGGGTGCAACAAACCAAATCGAATGGGAATGAAAGTAATTGATTATGGTAGGATTTTGCTCCACATCATCACAATTATTTTTTATAGCCACAATTATAGTTACAATTATCTTTTCTAGAACACAAAAAAAACTTTTTTTTTGTAATTTACAAAACATTTCACATCCAAGATGAAGGGGTTTTGTTTTTGACCAATCTACGAAAACTAATGAGCTGTACTTCTCATATTTGATCAAGTTTCTGAACCTTTTAACTTTAAACAATAATTAGTTAAATACAACTAAATTGTAATGAGGAAGAGCCTAAACCCACAACTACTTTAATTTCTATTTGGTTTGATTGAGGCCGTAAGCAATGACCATCTAATTGCTGCAGAGAGATATCTTCAATTTGTGATTTTTTTTCAGCTTGAAGTAAATTGTATTTTTTCTACAAACCAACAGAATATGGTACTAACCGATTGTTTTCGGTATTGGTTATATTTAAATTCTTTTAAATAACTTTTATAACTTTTGCGTATGCGAATTGCAGTTTTTACCGTTTAGTATTCAAACTAAAACTAAAGGCAGATTGTATAATGACAAGTTATTTTGTTTGTAAAGCTTCATATTCGCACTCTTACAGAGATGCAAAACTTTAGTGATTGAGAACGGAAAAAGCCTTTTTTAATAATCAAGCAAAAAGTTATATCAAAGAGTAGATTTTCTAAAGGGAAACTATGCCACTCTTAAAACTCTCGAAAAAAGTCGAAGTCGGTCAAACTCGAAAAACAACATTTTTCTCTTAAAAATGAGTTGAGTTTAAATACTTTGTCAATTTTTCTACAACATGTGTGATGATTAGGGCATGGAATTTCATGCACTTAAAAATCGAAAATATGCACCTACAAAATGCATCTAAAAGAGACAAATATGTATTAAAAACATGAAAACTATGCACTAAAAACCATTGTTTTTGCGAAAATAATTCACTTTAAAACTTAAAAAAATTTGTAAGTTAGTTATTTTGGGATTGGATTCAAAGCTTTTTCTTAATGCACATGTACACGCGAGAGAAAACTTCTAGAGATAGAGCAAAAAGCAACCCTAAATAGCTTAAAAGTAGAGATACAACCTTTTTTTATGTGGAGACAAAGAATATAGTAGAGAGACGATCCTTCCTATGACTCTCTTATAAATAAAACAGTTTGCGCCCACAAAAAGATGCTGTGAGCACTGTGAGGGAAAAAATGTGAACACGTAAAATCAGAGTCATTCCCTGCTACTCTTACGTGCTCAACTGGTACTCTTTATTTTTGTTCGCAAGTCGTCCCCAACTCGATAAACAACAAAATAGTAAACATTGCCTCACCCAGAAAACAGATTCAGTTCTGATAACCCCATTTGTAGTCAATCGTATGGTTCGGTTGTGTTAGCCGAATTTTCCAGTTGTGGCAATAGAAAACCAATTGAGACAAGACTAATTTGACTGTGACAACGGAATTTCAGTTGTATTAAGAATAATTCGGTAGCCGCATACGAAAAATTCATTTGATGCAACTGAACCATTCGATTGGCAACAAATGGGGTTGTCAGCACCGAATCTGTTTTCTGGGTGCTTATTTAAGGGAATTTTTGGTATGAAGTTGCAGAAATTTGATTTGAAAGCACATAAATTCGTTTGAAAGTACAGAAATTGGGTTTAAAAGCCCAAAATAAGGTTTGAAGCATTCAGAATGGCCAAAAACGAAAAATCTTCAAAAAAAAAAAAGCCCACAAAAATTTGGTAATTTATTTTTGTTTTCTTTATTTGGGTTTTTGTGAAATATGAGAAAAATATGTTAAGAGTAGGTAAAAAAATGGTAAAAAATGCTCATAATTTAACCCAAAGCGGGTATAATTTCACCAAAATCGGCAAATTTATCATTTATCATCATTTATGTTGTTTATCATTTTTCATCACACATGTTGTAACGCAACTCATTTTTAAGTGAAAAATGTTGTTTATGGAGTTTGACCGACTTCACCTTTTTTCGAGAGATTTGAGAGTAGCATAATATCTCTCTTATAATATATACTCTTTGAAAATATTTCCATGCCAACAAATATTTGCCAATGGTGTCAATTTTGGGTTTTTTAAACTAATATTGTTAGTTAATATTGTTAGTTAATATAGTTTTATTTTTAAATGATCTAACAAAAACAATATAAATTTAAACAAGAACGGGGAAAGTTGAATTTTATATTACTTGTATAATAAAATAAATTATTTACATAATTTTCAAATAATATTAACAAAAATTATTAACAAAAACAATATATGTAAATTTAAATTAACAAGAACGGGGAAAGTTGAATTTTATATTATTTGTATAATAAAATAAATTATTTACGTAATTTTCAAATAATATTAACAAAAATTATTAAAAACAGAAGTTTAATTACAGTGGGGAGCATTATTGAGTACATGTCAGCACTTGAGGAAACTTACAAATGCAGGCATAAAAATATCGGACAAGGGGACTAAAGTATACTTTTCAGAAAGCAAAAGGTTCGCTTAATCTAAATCTGGCCTCAGAAATGACCTTCCATATCAGACTTTCGAGCTATATAAATGGGAAAAACTTAACTTTTCTTCAAAATATTTCGAATCGTATGTTTCCTCGAAAAATATTTTTAACAAGATTTGTAACGGCATCTGAATATACTACTCTTCCTCTTTAAAATAGTTTTTGAATTCTTTTGATAACATATTTTTTTACGGATATATCGTTTTTTGAAATTTGGGTCTTTTATTTTTTTTACAATTTTACTTTGAAATTGCGGTGAAGGCCCAAATTTCAATAAACGATATATCCGTAAAAAAATATGTTATCAAAAGAATTCAAAAACCGTTTTAAAGAGGAAGAGTAGTATATTCAGATGCCGTTACGAATCTTGTTAAAAATATTTTTCAAGAAAATATACGATTCGAAATATTTTGAAGAAAAGTTAAGTTTTTCCCATTTATATAGCTCGAAAGTCTGATAAGGAAGGTCATTTCTGAGGCCAGATTTAGATTAAGCGAACCTTTTGCTTTCAGAAAAGTATACTTTAGTCCCCTTGACTGATATTTTTATGTCTGCACTTGTAAGTTTCCTCAAGTACTGACATGTACTCAATAATGCTCCCCACTGTATATATTATTTGTATAATTAAATAAATTATGTTGACAGTATGTAAATTATTTAAAAAACACTCATTAAAAATCCCCTAAATGGAAAACCAATCTTGACAACACTGATCGTATAAATTTTTTTCAAAAGAAAAAAACAAAAAAATGTTTTCCAAAATGCTTTTCAAAAACATTTTTTCTCTTAACAACCTTATCAACATGTTTTCTTAAGCCCAAACTAGTTTGGAAGTACCGTAAAAAAAGTAACGTATCATTCTCATAATGAATAAAAAGAGAATAAAAAATAAAAATATTGTATTTTTTATCTTTTTCTTGTGAATAGAATTAAATGTCAAGTAATAAAATAGAAAATTTCTATTTTCAACAGAACTTTTTTACGATTTTACTTGACAACAGTTTCAATGCATAGAAAAAAGATAAAAATATATTTCTATATTATTTTAACACATTTAATTGATTACAGATACGTTTTTTTACTTTACGATTAGACTAATGAAGCTTTTAGTCCAGTGTCGCCCAAACACAACCCGAACGACAACGGTGCAATAGTTACCAATACATTATTTTTTTTTGTAACATAACTAATACATTCTCATTTCTCTTTGTGGGCACCACTGCTTTAGTCTTTCTCAAGTTCGCCACACAACAACAAAAAATGGTGAGGACGTTAGTCTCTATAGTAAATAGGTACATACTTTTTGGTAGTAGAATCATAGTATACTATAGTAGCCCCACTCATTAAAAAATTGAGAGCGTGTCCCTATCTCATGTATTTGTAGTGGTATTTAGAACCATATGTACAAGTAAAATTACGAACACTGCTTCATTTTTTCAAATGACAGAAAATGAGTAAAGCTACTATATTATACTATGAGTAGAACCTTACAACGCTCTCTATTGAGTGTTTTCAATACTAATATTAATTCAATGAAAATTGGGATTCATTATTTCAAACTTAATCGTAAAATTTTTCATTATTTAAAAGTTTATAACACTTCCTATAAAGTTTTAGTACCATTTTGCGAAAATCTAGCGATAAAATCGCTAAATTTTTGCACTGTTTATAAATCTAGTGATTTTCTAGCGATTTTTGGGTCTTAGCTAGCTATTTGTTTTGGAAATTTTTTGGCAACACTGAGTAGAAATAAAGCTGCCTACACACTAGGGAACATGGTTGAGGGAACAAAAAATATCAAAAAATTTTGTAAACACGAAATGCACGCTCTCAACACGCACACACACACAAACGCACTCACACATTCACAAAAAATGCTCTCTTTTTTTAAGTATGTTCCCTAGTGTGTAGGCAGCTTAATAGTAAAAAGCAAAAATATATTTTGAGTTTTAATTTTTTAAACACTGGTTTTGATAGCAGCACTTTTTAATTAACATGTTGCAATGACATTTTTTCTATATCAAAAAATGTTTTCATTTGCTTTTCTGAGCCACTCATACAACAACAAAAAGCCGTGAACACTTTAGGAAGTAATTTTCTAAAACACTTTGGTGAAGTGTTGCGTTATTTCTAAAGAAATTGTTTTTATTACAAAAACAATTTACATTGAAAGTTCCCTTCACTTCACCCAAGTGTTTTTTTTCGAAATTAGGTACTTAGTCTCTCTGTTAAGATATGAACTCTCTCCTATTAGTATAAAAGTTTTTCTATCTATCCAGATTGTCGTCAGTATTATTTTAAAGCTCAACTGGTTCATAAATTTACCTAAATCGTGTAAACAGAGCAAAAGTAACAAGTCAAAAATTTTTCAACAATCGGTTAGAAAGGACATTATAAAAACAAGGACAACTTTGGTTTATAATGTTTTATAAGATTTTATATAAATAAATAGTGAAAGAAAATAAATTAATTCCTATTATAAATAGTGAATCTGGAAATTTTTGTGAAGTTTAATAAGTTTTTCTTATGTTTCGTTTAAAAAAAAATTGGAAACCTATAACTATTTGTTTTAATATATTTTTTTAAACAAATTTAAAAAATAATATAAAAATTTGCTACACTAAAGTTCTATAATTGTCATATGCTTTAAGTGTCATAATTCTATAAGAGTTATCCTCCAAAAACGCCGGAAAATTAAATCGAAAATTTTAATTTTTTTTTTTTGTTAATCTTTACAGAAATCTGAGGAAACCTACCCAGCAAACAAGCCCAAAAATAAACCAAAAAAAGAGCTCAAAAAATATTATTAAAAGTTCAAATTGTTCGACGAAAATGGTTCATCCAAAAGAGATTTCTTTTTTGATTCAAAAATTACTCAAAAAAAATAAATAAATAAAATAAAATAAAGAAAGAATTAAAAAAATTAAAAAGGCTGAAAAATGAATATTTTTTTAGCCTTTTTTGAATTGTTCACAAAGTATTAAAATTTATTCACATTTATGAGTCATTACTGAACCATCTTTTGGATTCATTTTGAAGACTTATATTTTCATTCAAAATATGACAGATTTTTGACAAAAAATTTTAAAATTTCAAAAAAAATGTATTTTGAAAAATTTTTGAGTTATAGTATAAAAAACCTCAAAGAAGTATCCAAACAAGCCCAAAAAAGAATAAAAAAAGCTCAAACAATATTATTAAAAGTTTAAAGTTTTATATGAATGTAGTGCATCCAAAAGAGCCTTTTTTCTATTCCAAAACTTCTCAAAAAAAAAATTTTTTTTAAACTCGAAAGGCTCAAAAACTATTATTTTTCTGAGCCTGTTTTGATTTATTCACAAAATATTTACCTTTTTGTAACATTGTGAACCATATTTTAGATTTAATAATTTGTCTCAAATTTTTGTTCTTATATGATTCATCTTAGGCTCATTTTTTGTAAATTTTTGACAAAAAATTTTAAAGTTTCAGAAAAAGTTTTATTTTGGTAATTTGGCTCATATAAAAAGAACCCGCAAAAAAGGATCCAAATTTTTCTGGCTGGATAATAATAAATGAATGTTTTTTAGTTTGACTCTAGATCATAAATTAATATCACTTTCTAGTTTAGTAGGTTTGAGGTTAAGAAGAAGAATAAACATTTTCCTCAAAAGTTATAAACACATTAAATTTGCAAATCAGACTAGATACAGTTTCTGCCTTTTTCTATGGACAGGCTTCATTAGTGATTTTCCATTAAATTGTATTATTGTTTATATTTTCATTGTCAGATTGTCTCTATATGAATACTTTCAAAAGTGATCAAACAGACACATACAAACATTCTATTTTAGATTTACCACTAGATATACTATCACTTTCTGTTTAAATTATTTTTCAAATTAAAGAAACATGATACAATTTTCACAAGTAAATTACAAAGAATAAAAATGGTTTTGAAAGAATTCGATAAGGCCAAGAGAGTGTCATCATCATCAGTGTCATTTGCTTTGACGGCTTAAACTTTGATAATCGTCTACTTATGTAATAGTTGAAAGCATATCGAATATGTTAACAACTAAACTTAGACTAACATCAACGATATCTAACAATGCTATTTTTATCCTTTTGTTATTATTACTCTTTTTTTTTTTTTTTTTTTTTGCTTTGAACCTTAATTCTTAAGGTATCTCAGCTGGTTCTTGCGTATGATAACCACAAATTTTTGAATTACAACGAACCGTTAAATTTAAATTTATGTTATTTAAGTTATATGTTTGCACCGTGTCATGTGTTTTTAAGAAGAATGAGGGGTATGTATAGTTGATCTTTTTATTTGGTAAATAAAAGCTTTTTAGTTTGACTGTAGATCATAAATTAATATCACTTTCTATTTAAATTATTTTTCAAATTAAAGAAAGATCAACTATACATACCCCTCATTCATTTTAAATAATTTTAATTTTTTTCTTTTTAAGTTTATATACATATTATAAAAAATAAAAAATAATAATAAATTAAAATAAATTTTAATCCATTTAAATTTTTATTTCTAACTTTAGAAAATAATATGTCTAGAAAAAAAGCCACAAGCATTAAAGGTATGACCTGTGATGAATTAAATAATCAGTTAAGGAATTATGGTTTACCGACAACTGGAAATAAAGCAGATAAGCAGAGAACACTACAGAGACATTACAATGATCAGGTGTCAAGTTATACTTGCGAAGATATGAGATCAAAATTAAATTATCAAGGATACTATGTGCCATCAAACAGTAATCGCGCTGAATTGCAAAGTCAGTTGCGTAGTCATTACAGAGAGAAAATTCAGGGTCTGACCACAGACAGTTTGAGACTTGAACTGAATGGTGTTGGGTTACCAGTATATGGTACCAAAGAAGAGCTTCAGCAACGTTACATGGATTATTGCAGAAATAATTAAACAAAAATAATTTAACAAATGAAGTATAATTCATGTAAATTATAATTATGTATTCAACTTAAAAATGCAATATTTTTAATAAAGTTGCAAAACATTTTAATAAAATCTAAATATAATATCGTCTTCTATTAAGAACTTTTGTTTCTTCTGTAAGCACAACTACTGATGAGTCTTTGGATGAAATTCGTTTTATTTATTAAAAGATATTATTAAAATCGGTTTATACATTTTGGAGTTTAGACTACAATTTAACCATCTAACTCCTCAATTAAAAGGAACTTTTTGGCCTAATTTTAAAAAAGGGCCAAAAAAGCCTGTAATTTGAAGGGTTAGAGGGTTAAAATGTTGCGCATGAAAGTTAAATTTAATGTAAAACATTTTTCTCATACAAACTAACCCCCTTAAATGCAGTTTTGTGGTGCATTTGGGGGCCAATTCTGAATAATTACGAAATTAACCCTTAAATACATTTAAAAATTTGAATTATTTCTGACACTGAAGTTAAATTTTCAACTTTGATGTTTTTAGAGACTTAAAGTAGAATTTCAGGGGCAGTGGCGGCTCTGAAAATCTAATTTGATATTTAGATCTTTCAACTACATTTCTCCACAATCTTTAATTGTTTCATAATCAAAATTATCAGTTTTATAAACGAATTTGTTAAAATGTCTTTTGAAATTTTTTAAATGACGACTGGTTAAATGAAAATAAAGAAAAATCTTTATATTTCATCTAATAATGCATAAGAAATTTGTATTTCTTTTACTTTATCCTTTTTCCTCTCCTTTTCCCCTCTTTTTCCTTTTTTCCTTTTTCTTTTTTTTTCTTTTTTTTTCTTTCTTTTGTCTTTTTTTTTTCTTTTTCCTTTTTTTTTTCTTTTCGATTTTGCTGAGGGGGGGGGGGGGGATTTCCCTATCCCCCCTGGAGCCGCGCATGGTTTATTAAGGAAGAAGTAGTTGTCATATAAAAAAAGATCGAGTGGAATATGGTACAAAATAAAAAAGATAAAAGGAAATTAAAATGCCAATTATTGAAAATAAAATTCATCATATCACTGTGGGTCAGGATCGCCGTTTTTGGCCAAAAGTACAATTCAGGTAAAGGGAAAAAATGTTTATATATTCAAAAGCTATGATCGTTGTTAGTTGGCGAGAATTCAAAGCTTTTTAATTTTTTGACATTTTTTATTTTATAATGATACAATAAAAAAATCATAAATAAAGAATAATTTGTTCCAAAAACAATCTAAAATTATAAAACTGCAACTAGTTCTCAAAAAAATAGAAACCTGTTAAGTATTTACGAAAAAAGTAACAAAATAATTAATATTACCTCAAAAATGTGGGTTTTTTTGAAAATCCTAAATTTTCAAAAAAAAGCTTCAAAACAAAATAAGAGATATTTGAAAAACTTGAATGCCAATGTGTTCCATAAGATGTCTTCTACCTAGGTTTTTGCGACCGTTCATTTTGCCCTTTAACTGAAGAAGTACCTTCAGATCTCGCTGATTTCCAGCATTCCTGAGTTTTAGTAAAAACTAAAAAATAGCTCTAAAAATGAAGGTTCTGGTTTTCCCACACTGAAAACATGACATTGACATTTGAGTGCCAATTCTGAATAAGTACGAAATTAACCCTTAAAACATTTTAAATTTTGACTTATTTCTGGCATTGAAGTAAAATTTTGAACCTTGATGTCTTCAGAGACTTATAGTAGAATTTTATGACAAATATTTTTGCGGAACATTTTAACCCTCTAACTCTTCAACTTATGGGTCTATTTTGACACTTTTTAAAAACGGCCAAAAGAGACCCTTTAATTGAGGAGTTAGAGGGTTAAAATGTTCCACAAAAATGTGCCTCATAGTGTTTTACATAAGTTCGCTGAACATATCCTATACCTAAAATGGAAGATTCACTTGGTTTCCTATGCCGATTCACAATAAACATTTTCAAAAGAGGGGAAATTTTAACACCCCAAAAACATTGGGCCAGAAGAAAACTTTTAAAATGCCGATACACTTATATTATTCTTTGGTCCCTCTGCCAGAATTAGTTGTCACCAGAACCGTTTTTTTTTTTGTACAGTGTAATTTATTTTCCAACACATAACAATTTTAAATTTATGGCCGCCATATTGGATCCGCCATGTTGAATTTTTAAAATTTGATTTCAGATTCGTAATCTGCTACCCAAAAACTTCCCCTGGTGGAAATTTGAAGTAAATCAGGCGACATAAGAAATTTAATGAAAAAATTGTTTGTCGCCATATTGGATCCGCCATTTTGAATTTTAATATTTTAATTTCAGATTTTTAATCAGCGGATCCTAGACCTATATAATTGATTATTTTAAGTCCAATATAATAAAAACTAAAAATTATCTGTTTGGGGTACCGATAGAGTATTAAAATATATTTAATTAATGGTACATATCATTTTAAACTCCCTAATTCTTATTAGTTTTTCTGAGAAAAAATTTAAAAAAATAGTTTTTTTCCGACATTCACAAAAAATTAAAAATATTTAGAAATTGAAATTTAAAAATCGGCCGTGATTTGATTTGTGCGGAATTTTGTAAATTCATATACAAAAAAAAAAGAATTTTGAAAATCGGTTAAGAATTGTGGACTGAAATGTTATTTGCTCAAAAAAAGTGCTTTGGACATACTGAGTGTCGGACAGAGCCAGTTAACAGAGGTTGAGATGCATGCATGCTCTCGAGATTCTATGCCCGTTGATTTAATGCAAAAGATAGACTTTAATTACCACGTTATCACCCCGAAAAAAGAAAATTCTAACAAATCCAAAAAATTATAAATTAACCTAAGACCAGTGGCATGTCTTCCTCTCTCAACCTTCTCTCTTTTTATTTGTTCGTGAAGGCGGGTAAAGCAAATGAAAACATATTAGTAAAATATAACACTTTTAATTCACTTTCCTTTCCATGTTTTTTAATAATATTTCAACACATTTGTTTAATGTTCAGTATTTAAACGAACAGATTTTTAAAATAAAACACAAAATATTGTATTAAATTTTAATAGAAAATAACAAAATAAAAGCAAAATAAAGCTACATTCACAGTGATGGAGTACTCCACTCTACAGAGTGGATTTTGTTGCTTTCTTTTTCGCACTTACATATTTTTTGTATCATGCCATCTCTATTTTAGTACACTCCACTCTACAAAGCGGTCCCATCCCGCCTTGATTGGCAAAAAAAAATTTTTTTACAAATAATGCTAAAATAACAACATCATTAATTTTTTAAACAGTCATTTCAGAATTTCACATTCAACAAACATTTTTAATTTTGAGATTTTTATAGATTTTTGGATTTTTTTTCTTGGAAGAAAGAATTTGTTCTGTTCAGGAAACCTGACAGATAATTCTCTAAATTTTTTTACAATGAGCTTGTTTTTATACATGTATTATGAAACTATTAACCATTTTTTTTAAAATTGAACAAATTTTTGAGGCATTTTACTTAAAAATTAATATTTAAGGCCAGTTTTTGCAAATTGTCAGAACAAAGATCGATCTCAAACGAAATAACTTACTTAAGAAATATTTAAGAAAACAATCGAGCTTTGTTCTGACTTTAGAACTGGCCCTTATATTTTAAAATTAGAACAAAAGCTTTTGTTTTATTTTGAAAGTTAAGTGCACACTGAGAGAATTATCATCACTAATGAATTTCTTCGTAATTTCAATGAAAATTGTCACATTGAAACTTTTCATAGAATCTATGAACCAGGTTTCATTAAAGTCAATGTTTATGAACAGTTCATAAAATTAATGAAACTCTTCATAAAATTAATAGACGACTCCTCCAATGAATAAATCATTTAGCCAATGAAGAGCTTCATAAAATCTATGAAGCAATTTAATTTATTATTATTTATTATAGTTGGTTGTTGTCGTTGCTAAGCTGGAATGGATAAATAAAAAGTATTTAGCAAATGCAAAACAAAATTTCTTATATAAGTTGCATTTAAGACAAAACTCGTTTTTAGTTTTGATTATCAAAATATTCCTTTTACTGAATGGGGTTAAAAAATTAATCCCGAAATTTGGGATGAATTTCTTGAGTTTTGCTTCTTTTTAATAAATAAAAAATGCAAAGTAAGAAGAAAACCTAAAATTTATTCTGAAACTTCAGCACTACACTAAGAGAATTATCTGCATGATATTAATGAATATTTGCATAAAACCAATAAAGTTTCATTGCAACTGGACAAGTGTAAGATTTATTAATATCAAAATTATTATCCACCAAAGGTTTTAGGCGATTTCCTTTTATGCTGAAAAAGTTATACCCAAAAGAGTTGAACAACTTTTGAAAGTTACAAGCAAAATTAGTGTAAATTAGGGTAGTTTTTAATTGAGTAGAGCTCATTAATAGTATAAATATTAAAATTTAAGATGCCCGCCTAATTAAATTCGTTGCCTAGAAATTGCTGATATCATCAAAAATATGATATATTGTTACTAAAATGGTTTAAATCCTGAGTTACATGGAATCGCCCGGTTCCGTAGATTTGCCCATATCCATATATATAAAAATAAGTTGTCCTATGTTCGTCATTTTATAACTCAAGAACCACTCAACCGATTTACAAACCAATACATGCGTTGGAAAAGTCTACTTTCACTGATGGTTCTTAAAAACTTCGAAAAATGTCTACACATATGCGTTATACATACACTTTTGTGATGGTGTGTTTTTCCCATATAAAAAGTGCGTTCCCGTACATACCCAAAGTTACCGAAATTTACCCAAAAGCGTTCCCGTACTCGAAAATTGACTAAATGAGAGCGCTAATGAGAATGTATATTAGTGTTTCTCTTTTTACCAAAATTTACCCAGACTTTTTCTTCGGATAAACTTTGGTAAAACACCTGATGTAAATATAAACAAAAAACAATTGTGAAAATAAATTTAAAATTTTAATTAAATAAAGAAATAAGCAAAAGAAACTTGTTTTTTTATAAGAATTAATTGAATAAAATCAAAAACAACTTTTAAAAGCGAATAAATATGGATATTTGTGCCAATTTGCAAACTGAAATTATACGCATTTTCACATCAGTGACGGGATTTGTGGCACAATCTAAAATTAATTGGTACAATGGCACAACCGATACTATTCTAGCACATTTTGGTTATCTACAAAATTTAATAGAAAATGAATTTAACAAATAACAATTCTTTAAAAATTCTTTAATTTTTAGTTTCTAAGCATTTAAGCATTTACCTTTTCGAACAAAGCAAAACTAAAAAATTTTAACGAAGATATTTTATAGAATATAAATAGAATTTTAAAACTTCAAATGATTTAAATTTAGCTCAGAGCTTCGAAGGAATTAATTTAAGTTTAATTCATGAAAAAATTAATTCAGTTTTAGAAAATGTTTATATGTACACCAGTTCGTGTAACCATTCTTAAAGAATTCATTCATTGGTTGTATTCTCAAATCTTTAATAAGAATCGAATTAATTTCATTTATCATTCACCTTTTAATTGAATAAATTCAAGAAAATTTTAATTCATTCGGTTAGAATTCATTCAAAATAGAATTAATTCCATAAGAATGATATTACGAAATGAAATTAAAGTTGAAAACACGGGTACTGAGTTAAAATTGAGTTTTGGCACAATATAGGCCCATTTGGCACATTTTAGCCACATACTCGTACTTGGCACAAAACAATATTTTTCGAGTCCCATCACTGTTTCACAATATTCTTTGAAATAAATGTTTGGGCTAGAAAAGTGTTTTTTTGCGTTCCCTAAAATGTGTGATCGCTATACAAATTTTTATTTTTCAACCTATTTCACTGAAATTTGGTGCGATTCATTCTCATAGCACGGGCGAGCTCGCCATATACTTTTTATTGACCACACCCATATTTGCGCCCACTTTTCTTTAAAAATAGCAAAATGCCATATAACAATGGATTTTCGTACTGAAATTTTGCATTTTCCAACCGACTTCGCTCAAATTTAGAAGACATGATTCTTATAGGATAGCTTTGTTTTAAAATAATTAGGTTGTTCATAAGGGGTGTGCTATCTGTTGTATCGTTGTATCGTCCTAACAAAAAACAGAGTTGTTAAAATTTTTATTTGTGTTTAACAACGATTTTCTATTCAGTTTTCTATCTGTTAGCACACTCAAACATAGGACACTAAACATACGTAAAAATGTTGTATCGTGCTATTCTCAAATGTTGTATTTTTTCAATTTAATTTTTAACAACTCTGTTTTTTGTTAGGACTATACAACGATACAACAAATAGCACACCCCTTGTGAAAACCCTTAATGCACAAGAAAAGGAGTATCATTATTGTTAGTGCAAAAAAAAAGAATGATATTCCATTAACGTTTCTGCACTGGCTAGAGTTATTTGTTAATATCATTTAATTATCCCATAACAAATTAGCCAGCAACTAAATCAAAGATAAATTAATTGGTTAATATTTGACATTAATGATTGTATTAGAACACACAATTTTAGGTTTTAAATAAAAGAATTTCTCATGGAGTTTCCAAATAATTAAAAAAAATGTATTATATATTTTTGTAATGATTCATAATATTAGAAGCTTTGTTTTCCCCGTAGAAAACATTTAAGTTTTTAGCAGTTTTCTAGTTGAAAATACGATAAACGTTAGTTTTTTTTGTTTAAAAATGTATATAAAAGTTTATTTATTTTACAACAATTAATCAGTGTGTGAGTATCGCTCAAATCGAAATAAGTTGGGGTGTTTTTTTATGGATAAAGTTGCATTTAGTGGCATTTAGATTTCAATTGAACACAATACAAAATGTATTCGGCGGCAACCGAAAATATTGAAAAATCTATTATCGATTACCGTTCCCATTTCTCTAGAGAATTTAAAGATCTAAATAACAAAATAGAATATTTTAAAGTAATAAATAAAGCAGTAAGACTTAAAGAAGAGGCAATCGCCCAAGGTTATAGTAGTTTCAATAGCAGATCCAGTGATTTAAAATGTATTGAAGAAGAAAAAAATGAAATTGCTGCTTTAATAAAGTATATAGACAATTCTATTGAAGATTACAGAAGGAAAATTTCAAATTTTATCGATGACATAGAAAACTTGAAACAACACTTTCGAGAAACGGAATATAATTTTCGAGATAATGAGAAATTTATATCAATATTAGCCTATAATATAAATGGTTTGAAAAATAAATCAGACATGTTTTTTGACTTTATAAAACTTGAAACTGAAATATTCATTTTAATAGAAACTCATGTCGAGGAGAAGGATGCCCATTTATTTGTTGATAAATTTAGTGATTTTGACATCAGTTGGCAATATGCTAAACGTGAAAATCCCTTTGGAAGAGCTAGTGGTGGAGTAGTTTGTGGAGTAAAGAAAAGCTTAAAAAATATTGGTGTAAAACATGAATTCAAAAGTCATGCTAATATTAATCATGCTATATCATGTCATCTGACAATTAATCACTTCAAATTTACCTTAATTCCTGTTTACTTACGAGCTGGCAACAATTGGGAAGTAGAGTTTTCATTATTAAAATTTCTACTAAAAGAGCCGGATACTTTCAATCACCTATTAATGGGTGATTTTAATATTAGAATTGGCCGAGAACAACAACATAACTTAAAGAAGATTTACTATGCTGTTCACGAGAAAAGAAACTCAAAAGATTATACATCACATATAAATTCAAAATATTTTTTAGAGTTTTTAGCTGAATATAATTTGACAATTTTAAATGGTAGAACCAAGGGTGATGAAGAAGGTGAAATAACATCTGTTGCCAATGATGGTAAATCGATAGTAGATTTTTGCTGTATACATTCTAATCTTTTGGATATGGTTAAGGAATTAGTGGTGGATAAATCCGTACTGGAATTCTATACTCAAACTAAAGACAAAAGGTCCGATCATTTTCCAATTAAATTACGATTATCGCTCAATAAAATACAAACTATTTGTATTGATTAAGTCGTTTCTAAAATAATAAAGTGTTTATATTGTAAATATTAAATTAGTTTAGACTAATTTATAACATACACTCAAGAAATTATGTAGGTAGAATCAATTGCAAATGATAGTCAAAATAACTTTATTTGTAGTTAAAAAGGTATTTAAATCAACCAAAATATGAAGTTATTTTTAACTATTCAAAAGTCAACTAATAAGTACAATAAAAATAACTTACAAATGTATTTAAAACAGCAGTCTTGAAAGTTATTGTAAAACTGTACAAATAACTACAAATGCAGTTAAAACAACAGACATAACAATTATTGTAAAACTATTGTTTTCGTTAGTTAAACTTATTTTTGTAAATAAACTTCACTTCATTTTATTCTTAAATAAATGTTAAAATTTTTAAACAATTTTGTTTTTAATTTTTACTTTTAATACATTTATTGTTGTAGATATCTGCCCGTGATGGATGAAATATTTGTTTGACTTTCTTTGTTCTGCAGGTAGAAGTTAAAAAAAGATAAATAATATTGTATGTTTTTCTATTATATAACTCACCTTGTTTTCTTTATTTAAGAAAAATTCCATGGTTGACAAACACTACCTTTTCAATATAGCGGTAGTTGCCTACGATGTACACATCAGTAACGATATTAAAATTTTAGGACTGAGAGCACAATAGTGGCATGTGTCTCCTAATATCACAAGTTTTAATTCATAATATTACCTGTTACATTTTGTTGTATCTGCAAGTTACCGTTATAAATCTGTGTTTTGGTATTTTAGCGGTATTTTAACGGTAGTTCAAGTTCTTACAGCATTAGACCGGTGAAAAAGCGAAATGAAACCGGTGATACAAAAAGACATATGCCTTTAATGGAATCGACTTTTTATAATTTCCATATGGGTCTTGAAGTAGCTGCTGTAGCCAACTACCGTTATTATGAAAAGGTATTCAATGCCAACACTGAAAAATTCTTACTGTGAAATTTTCAGTTTGCTTTCTTCAGTGTCCTTTCTTTGACTAAAGACACAAGAGAAAAAATATTCTTCTCCTATTTTTTAATTAGGAATTTATAAGCGATATATTTTTTGTGAACGCAAATTTCGTTCCTCGCTGTCTAAAATGCTCTATAATGGCTTTTCTTTTAAATTTATATTAATATTTTAGATTTTTGATCTTTTGAAGAATCATTTTATTATATTTCAGGTTATTAATTGTTTTTAAATATAATGGAGATTTATTGATTAAAAAGAGTGACATATCTTAAAGAACTTGTTCTAAATCATTTACTTCAATCATAAAAATATTGACTTTGCTGCAGTAACTAATTTTTTGGTGAAATTGTATGTAATTCTTTTGTAATTCATTCGCCGATTTGCGTTACAGAAATCACAAAAAAAAAAAAAAATAATAATAAACATGCAAATAATAAGATTAACGTGAATATTCCTACGAAAAATCTGCGGCTCTTCATTTTGACTGTATTCCCGTTGTGTTTGTTTTTGCAAAGTCACAATAAATTACCCAGTGTAGAAACGGTAATGACCAAGGTTGGTTGCCGTTATCGTTATAACACCGTTATCGCTAAAATACCGTTTCAAATTGAATACCGTTACCGTTATTGATACCTATAAAAAAAATTTCAAAATACCGTTATCGTTACCGGTACCGTTATTTTTATGGGTAGTTACCGGCATTTTACCGGTATTTGTTATTTTATATAAAAATTACAATTTTTTTATTTTTTCTTTAAAAATTTATAGATAATAATTGTACTTATTAAAACTACCAGCATTGAATTTATGGCTTAAAATCTGTAATTTCAGTACTTAAAATTATGCCTCGATATGTTTCGATAACGGTGTACCGTTACCGAAACAATCTTAAATTCGGTTACCTTTACCGTTACCTAAACAAACGAAATCCGATACCGATACCGTTACCGTTACCCTTACCGTTACTCGTTTCGGTAACCAACCTTGTTAATGACATATCATTATTTTTTGGACTACCAGTAATGACACCGACTTACTTTCTAAATTATTTTAAAATATTTAATAATGAGCTACTAATAACTAGTTACTTTACCACAAGTTCGAAATAAAAAATAATGCATTACCAATAATGACTTATTTTTATCATTATTTCAAACATAAAGTAATGTTCTAGACTTTTTTGTAAATTTTTTTGAAATCTTTTTTTACCAGGTATGTAGTTACATAACCACATATCTGGTAATGATTTTCTACATTTTCTATTTTTTTTGAATTTAATTGTTGTGACTTTTAGTCTTAAATATAGTCTTATGACAGTCATAATGAGTCACAGGTAGAAATATACAGGGGTATGGCATCACCAAAAACAAAAGTTATAACGACATCGTTATCACTAGATGGCACTTTGTTCAAAAAATTGACAATTTTCTTCTTTTTTTTTTAATTGAAATAATAACAAACAAAAAAGCAAATAAAAAAGGAATTCTCAAATTTTATTATTTGAACAAATTTTTTCCACTTGATTTTTTTCTTATTTTGCGCAGTGATACTAAATAGTTACTCAGATGATACTAAATTTAGGCGCCCCCTACCAGTGAGTAGTGTAAGTTTTGATTTCCTATCTCTATAATTAATTGTCTCTGGAAATATGCACCTAAAAATTATAAAACTTAAAGTCAAGATATGTAGTTATTTAATCTAAAAGTAAATATTGGAAAAAAATTACTGATTAAGAAATGACAGTGCTTTAAAATAAAATTGGCGAAGCAATCCCCCTCTACCGCACTTCTATACTGCATTTAATAGCGATATATACATTTATGTGTAAGTATATTAAAAATGAAATATAATTTTTATTAAAAAACAACAACGATAACAGAAACAAAGTATTGTAATTTGTTTAAATCGACACGTGCTGGAATAATAATTGATATAGAAAAGCAGTGTTTGATTAATATATCAGGGTGAATTTCATATTGCACATAACAATTAGGAAATGACGAAATAAAATAGAAAATCTTTGTTCTTTTGGAATGTATGTATATCTCAATTATGATATTGAGTTTGTCTAAAATTTTTAAGATTAACTGTTTAGATCACGTTGAATTGAGTGGGGAGGTGGAATCATTTAAAATTGTGATTCGAAATAATAGTTTTCGACAAATAAAACCCACCCTTATGTAAATAATAACGTGATGTATTTATATATGTGTTATTATAAAATATAAAAAAAAATATGAGGAATTTATGAGTTAGTTAATCGGAACTTTTTTTTACGATCGACCGAAAATGCATGCAAACTGAAAAATATATTTGTTGTCCCAGCCGAAAGTGGCTCCAACTAAAACATTATGTTACAGCAACCAAATTTGTGTTGAGATTACCAGACATATTATATATATTTTTTTAACTCATTATAAATGGAAAATTGCTTCAATTTCACGCTTCTTTGTGCAGCTGACACACCATTGTGCGTATGAGTGTTATTAATTCAAACAACTTAACAAATATTACTCATACGCCACATAGTACATTATACATTAGACCGTACCTTACAGGCAAAAGAAAAAAGTGCGCGGTACACCTCTACACATATTCTATATTTAAATTTTCAGCAAATAAATTAACTAAAATAAAATTTCGCAACAAGTTTTCTGAGTTTTTTTCAGTCTACTAATATTCAGCAAAAAGTTTAGTGATTTTAGCAAGGATTTTTTTCAATTGCAATTGACTAAGCGTTAGCAAAACTTTTGCTGAATATTACTATTTCAATCATCAGCTTGCTGATTTTCAGCAACCCTTTTGCTGAAATTACCAACTTTTTTGCAAGCACGCTCCTGACTAAAAATTTTCTGACACAGCAACATTTTTTGCTGACTTTACTGACTTTTTTTTTTGAGTGTAGGGGTCGCCTTTTTTAATTTTTCGTTATAGGTTCGGCGTGATATATTGATATTTTACCTCGAGGAGACCAGTGTTTTGTTATAAAAGAAAAATCCAATGAAAAAATTTAAAAAAGCGACCCCTACGTTCGGCAACCAGTATAAAAAAAAATAAAATTAATTTACTGTTGGATATTTTTTTAAAAAATTTTTAACTATTAGAAGACCAGCAAAAAATTTAGTTTATCGAAAAACTTCCTTAGCAAAAGTTTAATGATTTTTTGCGAGCTTTAATTTTCTGACATTAGGGTGGTAGCAACTGAGATCTGGTGGGTAACTACTAGAACGATATACTTGAGGTCAATGTAGCTTAGAGCAAAACACTGGTCTCCTCGAGAGAAAAACATCGTTGTATCATACTTTAAGATCCGACTGTAAATGCCAAAGATATAATGAAAAATGTAAAATGGCGACCCCTACGTTTTTTTTTGAAACCTCCTTGCAAAAATATTTCATATCGGAGGGTGTACGGAGTACTTTTTTTTCCTGTAAGGTGGTACACCCTAATATTCATTATGCATGATGCTCCCCAATTTCAAGCTTCTTTGTGCAGCTCACACCATTGTGCGTATGAGTGTTATTAATTCAAACATCTTAACAATATTATTCATACGCCACGTAGTACTTTATAACCAGAGAAGACAAAATTCTTGTTTTTGCTTTTTATGCTTTTTATTGCTTATTTTAATCATATTTGCTTCTTTTTGCTTTTATTGAATTTTCCGTTTTTTAGCTTTAAAATACCATTTTCTTAAGATTTTTGAGCTTTGAATTTTAAGACTTCTTGCCCAAAAATACTTTTCTTGCTCACAAAAAAATATTTTTTCTCTTAACTTTGAATTTTTTTTTAAACTGTTGTTTTTTCAAGTTTTTTACTTTTGCTTTTTTCATGCTTTTTTACAATATTTTTTTGCTTTAAACACATCGGATTTTGCTTTTTTCTGTCTTATCTGTTTATAACACACTCAGAAAACTTCTGCATTCAATATTTTTTAGTTGTTTGAGTTGTATTTCTGGAGGTCGCAAATACGAAGATATTTCAGTGAAATTTGGTTCGCTGACTCACATGGTCCCAAGCACAAAGCTTATAGATTCTGGATAGGATCGGTCCATTTCCATTTCGACATATCGCCCATATGGGCTTTATTTACGATTTTCTCTTCTTTTATCATTTTATAGAAAATTTTGACACAAGTCCTATTTCAACCCATTCCAATTTCGGATTCTAACATTAGTTGGCTTTTAAACAGACCGCTGTAGGGTAGTGTATAGTTGGCATGCCCAACTTTAACTTTTTTACTCGTTTCATGATATTTTTACATTCTGATTAAAAGTTCCGTTAAATATTGTTAATTTTACAACAATGTTCAGGTTGTAAAAATTTAATATACTTTTAAAAAGCAATATTCTTTTTTATTATTTTGTAACATTCACTGTCCTAGCAAATTATGAATAACTTCGCTTAGACAGAAACAGTCATTTTGTCTGGTTTTACCCTTCTTTTTGTTATTACAAATTTAAAAAACTTGTGTTACTATTTTCCCTAAATAATGACTAATAACCAAATAAGTTAGTATTAAGTACTACAATGGTAGTTCAACTTTGAAAGTTTTTAAAACATTTTAGTAAAATATTTCGCTTTTCTGTGGATTTCTAATTAACAAACTGTTGTATCTATAAAATTTTTGTTATTTTTAAGCTAAATTTAGTTGAATATAATCAATAGTCTATCTTGTTAAATTAACAGAAATATTTGCTAAAAAAAATTGTAAACTGCTGTTTTAAGAGGCTCAATTTTTATTTGCATTAAAAAAAATCGAAGGTTAATTTGTTATTTTCTATTAACAAATATTTAACCCAAATACTTATAACTAAAGTTCTGTATATTTAAGAGTTCGCTAATTCGCTAATTTAGCAGTTTTTTTCTGCAGAATCATTTTTAACTAATTTTTAGTTGTTCTAACTAAATTTTTCACAGACTTTTTTCTATTGGTGTACTCTTTGGATCAGCGCAGCTGATGATTTGTCTCCATTTTGACGATTTTTGAAGTGAAATTTGATGAAATGACCATTGACGATTTTGCAAAATTTCATGTATGAAACATGACGATTTTTTACAAATTAAATAATATTTATAGTTTATTGTTAAAAATGTAATTTTACTAAAAACACAAGAAATAAATGAAATATCGATACTAGGGATGCCAATCGGGATTGATTTTTTAAAATCCCTGGATTCGGGATTTCAAATTTAAAAAAACGGGATCCCGGGACGGATCGGGATTTTTCGGAATCCCGATTTTTGTCGGCATTTTGTAATTTTTTGCCATTTTGAGAATTTTTTATTAAAAGAAAAATGTGTAAAAACTTCAAATTTGTGTAAAAGAAATATAGGGTCATATGCATAAACATTTTTAAAATTTATAAGTGACTTATAAAACAAATTTTTCATAAACATGTTAAAAAGGCACATCTACACGGTATAGAAATCTAGATAGATTTTGCACTAAATTTGTCATCTCTAATATTGTTGGCACTAATTTTTATCGTGAAAGTACCACCTCTAGTTGTCAAGTATTTGTTTTTATTAAAACTTATGTATTGCAAAGAATAATTTTGTCTCCAAATACCAAAAAGTGTATTTAATAAACTGAAATGTTCAATAACATTCCAAGACATTTTAAAAATTGTTACTAATTAAAGAAATTGTGTATGACATTCGTAGACTTATACAGAGCTGTATTTTCATAAAATCTCCAGATTTTTCTATCCAGTTTCAAAGGTTTCCAAATTATTATGAATGAGCACATTAAAATATAACTGTTTTATATGTTTTTTACATACTCCTGTACCGGTGTTCTGTAACTATGTGAGAAATTACTCACATAAGAATTGCAACTCTACGATGTGTCTACGATATTTAAAACAGGGTGAATCACAAAATTTCAAACTCAATATAAGTAAATTTTTTTACATACCTCTGGCTAAATTTGACATTATGATACTCACTCTGTTTTAAATATGGCAGAGTTGCAATTTTTATGTGAGAAACTTCTCACATAGTTACAGAACACCGGTACTGTTTATTTCTAAAGAACGAAAGAATTGAAAAAACTCAATAATTAAGAATTTAACTCAGTTGATATGTTGTGCTATTTTTGTTTATAATAATTTTATACACACTATTCCTATATCATTTTAATTTAAAATTGGCAATTAAATTTTAGAATTTTCAATTAATTTCAGAATTTTTTAATTGTTTTCCACATAAAGTGTAGAAATTCAAATGAAAAATTCTGAAATACAACTTCTTATTCTGAATTTTAATCGATGATTTCCGAAATATGATAAGAAATACTGCAGACTATAGATTTAAATAAAATTATAATAAACGAAACGGTTTAAAAATATCATCAGGGTTGCAATTTTGTAAAAATTACCACATATTTTTGTAATTGTAAAAATCCGGTAAAAATTCGGGACTCATTTTTATTGAATAATCCCGGGATTTCGGGACTCGGGATTTCGGGATTGGCATCCCTAATCGATACCTGTAAAATATCGTTACCAAAATAAATAAAATACCTATACCCCTAAAATACCGTTACCGTTATTTTTTTTTAATTTTAAATTGGTTCTGTTTTTAATCTCATTTGCTTTTTGTAAAAAAAAATTGCGAGATGCATCAAAATGACTAACTACCGTTATCCTTAAAATACGATTACCGAAATAACTGAAATACCGTTAACCTTAAAATACCGTTACCGAAATAAATGAAATAGCATTACCCTTAAAATATCGTTACCGAGATAATCTAAAATAGCATTACCCTTACCGATAACCGCATCGTTTCGGTTAACATCCATGAACAAATATTTAAGGCAAAAATAGTTATTAGTTCTGACCACAAAACTGACCCTTAATTTCTTGAATTAAGCATTAGCTGTGTTTTTGACTAAACTATATCTGTTAACTCATAAAAGAAACTCAAAGAGCATAACAACGTACACACAAAAAATTATGACGGTAAAATTAACTAAAATACAATTTAAAACGAATAAAATTTCAGTTAAAAACCGGTCTACTCACATTTTCATTTAATTTTACAATTTCTTTATTTATTTTTGACTATCAATAATTGACTATAAGAAACCGTAAAATCAACTTAAAGTTTATTTATTTTTACTATAAAAATAACAAACAAAACAGTGCGAAGAACTAAATTTAAATTTGATTTTACTAAAAAATTTAAAATAAAACAATTCAAATAATTGTATTGGTGTTTTTTTATTTCAAACAACTTTTACTACAAAATACCTTTTTTTGGTTCATTTTTTTAGTTTTACTTTAAAACAATAAAAATTGACTAGAAAATTTGACTGTTAAATTTTTAAATAACTTGTGAAAAAAGTTAAAAATTATTTTTCTTCTACGAACAACTGTTATTACTTTAAAAATAACTCAACGGAAAAACTTCAGAAACAACTAAAAAAAAGTGACTGTGTTTATTTTCTGAGTGTCCTTAAGACTAAAACAAACACATTACTTTTCAACGTGGATAATTATCCACGTTAAAATATTCAACATTTATATATTTTCACATCTGACATAATTTTTGTTATACCAAAACTATTAAAAACCCCACCTGTTTAACATTTTTTTGGACTACATTCGGTTGACCATAGATTTGCTTTAAATATTTAACTCTGATAAACATGATCTGAAATACAGCTATTGTTATTTTTTTAAATATACCCGTGATTAATTTAAAACACAATAGTTTCAATAATATAATTTTTATTTTCTTATTTTATTGTTAAGTTAATTTTTTATTTTAAAAACTTTACAGAATATTAATATGAAATAAGTTATTCATTGTGACTCTTCATTATTATTTTCCGGTAACCATAGTACACTGATAGACGCAAACACACATGGATTGATAAATACGAACAGTTGTTGTTTTCCGTTTCACATATTTCACAATAGTTCTGGAACTTGGATCATGTTTAACTACTTGAGTTGATGTATTTATCGTATACGTTACTTTTGATATTTTTCAAAATAAAGAAATAAAAAAAATATATTTGTTTTTACATAATTAATAGCGGTTTTCATATAAACTCCTATTCTACTCGCAAACGGTGTAATCCTGGTATGTTTATGAGTTTAATGTCAAACTCTTTATATAAAAAATTTGGCTTGTATTTATACAAGGTTTACAGGGAATTTACGAGTTAATATTAAAACCCCTAATATGAATTTAAAATACATTAGGTTTGTTTTTTTTTTTGAATTTTATATCAATATCTATAACTACTTGTAAAAAAACGACTATCCGTCCCAGTGTAGAAAATCATTACCAGATATGTGGTTATGTAACTACATACTTGGTAATGGTAACTACTTACTTTTGTTATTACATTTCTTATTACCTTTATATGGGCATGTCGCGAAAAATAATGAGTTGTCGTTACACACCAGCATACGAAAAATCAAAAAATATATCGTTACCTATGTGCTTACCAGTACTGACAAAAATAATGAGTCCAAAAATAGATTTTCAAAAAAATAAATTATATAAAAAAAAATATTTTTTATTTTTTTTTTTAATAAAATTTGCCGGTGCGGGAATCGAACCTGGGTCTACAGATTGCCAGTCAACAGCTCTACCATCTGAGCTATATCGACATGTAATATTTAATAGATAAAAATATAATTGACCTGCTGCACACAAGTAAGCTTACTCGCCAACATACAAAAAATCAAAAAATATGTGGTTACATATATCCTTACCAGTGTTTAAAACATATTCAGTATAATAATAGATTTCAAAAAATTTTCAAAAAAATTTAAAAATTTATTTTGTATTTGAAGTAATGATAAAAATAAGTCATTATCCGTAACTCATTATTATATGTTTTAAAATAATGCAGAAGGTAAGTAGGTGTCATTACTGGTACTCCAAAAAATAATGATATGTCATTACCGTTTCTACACTGGGGTACTTACGTGACGTGTTTTTATTTTTTTGTAAACAAATAAAATTTAAACATTTGGGGCCGCCTTTGGACGACATTTGTTTTCGTATATGGGCTTACCCGGAACGCGAAATAGAGCAATTACCTTGAGTGGCGTGCTCTCCCTTTGCTAACAACCATATAATTCATTTGATAGCATTCGCTGTTTTTAATATTTTATTAATTTTAAAATACTAAAATTTCAAAAAAATCTATGACAAATATTTTTGTTTACATTGTACTTAAATCATCAAGTTAAATGTACTCAATTTTAATACCTCAGATAGATTACATAGATATCTCACTCTTCTTCTTCTTTTGTTAACAAACAAATTTTTACACATACATTGAAATTTTTTTGTATAGGTATACCACGTATGTCTAACACATTCTCATGAGATACGTGCACTGATAGCGAATGTCAAAGAGTAAGATGTCTATGTAATCTATGACCTCAGTTTTGGTGATAAGTTATTGCAAATTTAATAATAAATTTTTTTAACAAATCGTGTTGTGGTTCACAACAAGGATGTATAAAATTGAAAATCAACTGAATTTTTTTACGCTGCTGTTTAACCTAGTCTCTTCACATGCAATAAAATGGTAGCAAGCAATTGTAAATATGATTTCATTGTACCTGAAGACTCTCAATTTCAATATTATTGCAATATCATAATATCGTAGATGTGCAAGCAACTCTTGCCAAGATGTCTATCATCAAATGTCACTTTAAGTTTTAATTTAGCAATAAAAAAAACAACATGGAAATTAGTAAACAAGAACGGGAAGAAATTAAATTATTTATTATTTGTAGAAAAACATTAAACAATTGTTGATAAAATTTTGTGTTTTTCCGAGGTCACAGTGCAATAGATATCATTTTGACGTTTCTCTGCATACATTTTGACATTTCAAATCTTATAATTTATTGCATTTGAAGACTCCGCATAACGTCATATAGACAGTTGCAGTTATTATAATTAATGTGCACTTTATAAATTTTAATTTAATACTTACAGGCCCTTTTTTTAAATGTTGTTTAGAATTATTCGAAAATGGACGTGAAATTTCATGATTGATAGCATCTTTTATCATTAGTTTTTTTTTTTAGATTACAAAAAGACTCAAATCATTCAAATCGGCCCAACATTTTACAATTGTTTTGCACTCCGAAATTTTTTGTACACTCTAAATAATTAGTTTTGACTTCATGTAACACAATCTGTATTAAAAATAGGTGTCAATACATATGAATTACTATAAGCTTAGGTCCTTTTTTTCAATATTTCGATAAACTTTGTGTCTATTAGATTAGTAGTTTAAAATCAGAGATGGGCCAAAATCATTACCCTTACATTTTCATTACCATTACTTTATGTCAGGGTTGGCAACGAATACGAATTATGATCGATTTTTTAGTTCCTACCTAAATGAACTTACCACTATAGTACAGCATTTGAAGCCGATTTGAATGCATAAGGGTTTTTTAAGTGCTGTATATTTTTATTCGGTCTGAATTGGTGTTTATAAGTAAACAAATATTCGAAAATATGTAAAAGCTCTACCAATAAAATGTTTATGTAAATTTAAAAATCGCCCCTTATTTCTTTCGGTTTCCAACCATGCTTTATTTAATGCTAATGAAATAAACCATTACTATATATAAATGTAGTGAAAATTGTATCTTCATTGCTATTACTTTATGTAACGGTGATGAAATTTGATTTTCATTTCCATTACTTTCTTGTAATGTAATGGAAAAGAAATTCATATTAATTGTAATAAAATGTAAAAAAATCATTACTTTACTAAAATCGAAATGTGTTTGATTTTTTTTTCTATAGGCGCGCCTTTATTAGCAAAGTGTTCAATGTCCCACTTATGGGATATATTAGCTTCAAACTTATAAATTTAAGCTTATTCATTATTTGAAACTTAAGCGACGAATCGGCATACCATGAATTCAATTTAAAGGAACAAAAACAGAAAATAAATATTTACCTACAGTAATGAAAATTAAAATTAAATTCATTACAATTACTTGAATCTAATGGATATGAAAAAATATTTGATTACAATTACTCTAATGTAATGGAAATGAAAAAATACTTCATTACAATTACGTATATGTAGTGGTAAGGAAAATAAGTAATGATGATTACAAAAAAATTAATTCCTCTCAACTCTGTTTAGAATGTCCATAGTTATTACCACTTTTTTGCATTGTAACCACTGCACGCATGAGTGATATTAATTCAAATATAAAAATAATATTACTCATACGCCACATTATAAGCAATATGTGGAGGGGCAGCGTTGCCAGCTTGTGCTCATATCCCCATTTGATAAGTTTAAATCTCCAAAAATTACCAAAAACAAATTTCTAAATCCCCAAATATTTCCCTAATATAGTACTTTATACGCATTTGAATTTCTAATAAAATTTACTCGTAGTATGCCAAACAGGAATTTAAAAACAGTTTCCAAATCGCTCAAATAGTTTTCCAGATATTACGAACATTTTCTAAATTCAGCAAAGTTAAAATAAAAATAAATCACGATATCTTGAAAATTCTTTCAATGTACCACAATATTCCGCCTATATCCTACACCACTAACCCTATAAACAATTTCACTGGAATTCAAGTTGAAATCAAGTTCAATTCCAGCCATGTTTTCCAGTTTCAAGGCTTGAATACAATTTTTCTTACATTTTATTTCAATAGCATACTCCAGCAAAAGGGAAACAAAAATTCAAGTTTCAAATATTTTTGTTAAATATACAAATGCTAGAATTTGAAATCTACTTTACTTCAAGCAAAATTTAAAGCACTTGAATTTTTAAAACCTACTTCGAGCAAAATTTAAAGCACTTGAATTTTTAAAACATATGTGCTTATTGGGTACGTGGATAGTGTGTAAGGTATTTGTAACACCAAAAAATATTTGACCTAGATCCAGTTTTAGTATACCGATCGACCCGGAATCATTTTTTGATTCGATTTAGCGGTGTCCGTCTGTCTGTCTCTCCATGTATTATTGTGCGCACGCTAAAGGTCGCAAATATTAAGATATTTTAATGAACTTTGATATAACAACTTATCTTCGTCAAATATTACAAAAATTCTGCAAATTTAATAGTTTTAATTGTTATTTCCTGAAGATGCTACACATTGGAGTAGCGAAATATCGAAAATAAAAACTGTTTATAAATAAAAAATAAACCTTAAGCTCAAGAAAATTGTAGAGTTAAAAATTTAAAAATATTAATATTTTTTAATTGTTATTTCCTGAAGATGCTACACATTGGAGTAGCGAAATATCGAAAATAAAAAACTTTTTATAAATAAGCTCAAGAAAATTGTAGAGTTAATAATTTTTAATAGTTTTAACTAAAATATTTACAGACTTTTTTCTATTAGTGTAATGAATTCAATGAGTTTTTTTTTATTTAAGCAAGGTTTTTATAAATGCTTATTTTTCAAAATACCAAAAAAAAAAATAAATAATTTATTTGAATCCAAATATGAAAATCTCTGTATCCAATATTGACTCATTATACCATACACCACTATGTGGTCAGGGTATTATAAGTTTGTGCTGATGTTTGTAACACCAAAAAATATTGGTCCTAGACCCACCTTATAGTATACCGATCGGCTTAGAATTTTTTTTCTTGTGCGCACTCTACAGGTCGCAAATATTAAGATATTTTTATGAAACTTGGTACACTGACTTATGGCGGCTCAAGGACGACGCCTAATTTTGGTGAACATCAGTCCATGTTTAGACCTAGTGCCCATATAAGGGTCCTACCAAAATTATATTGTTTATACTCTGCAGGTCGCAAATATTAAGATATTTTGATGAAATATGGTACACAGACCTACGTTGGCCCAAGGACGAAGCCTATTGATTTTGGTGAACAGCGGTCCATGTTTAGACCTAGTGCCCATATAAGGGTCCTACCAAAATTATATTGTTTATACGCTGCAGGTCACAAATATTAAGATATTTTGATGAAATTTGGTACACCGACCTATATCAGCCCAAGGACGAAGCCTATTGATTTTTGTTAATACCGGTCCATGTTTAGACCTAGTGCCCATATAAGGGTCCTCCAAAATTATATTGTTTATACGCTGCAGGTCACAAACATTAAGATATTTTGATGAAATTTGGTACCAAGGACGAATCTTATTGATTTTGGTGAACATCGGTCCATGTTTTGACCTATGCCCATATAAGGGTCCCCCCAAAATTGGTTTGGTTACAAACTGCAGATCGCAAATATTAAGATATTTTAATGAAATTTGGTGCGCTGACTCACATTATAGAAAATTTTGACACAAGCCCCATTTTAACCCATTCGAATTTCGGATCCAAACATTAGTTGGCTTTTACCCAGACTGGTGTAGGGTATTCTATAGTCGGCATGCCCGACTTTAACCTTTTTACTCGTTTTCATTTACGATATGGAAATATGAGCTCGGTACCGACACTTCTTTTTAAATAATGTCGGTAGCGAATCGTTCAAGCAAATGAACTGAAATTTCATGCGAATAATCTCGGTTGCACAGTAATAACTGTACAAAATATAGACTCATTTGGATCTACGCTATGGAAATTCTAGGCCGGTACCGCTATTTTTTAAAATAAATCTTATAATTTTAAGCGGCACCGGACCAACAATTCCACTTCGTTCCACAAAATGAACTAAAATTACGATTGAAAATTTCAGGTACATTAATAATAACTATACGATTTTTTTTTTTATTTTTTAATTATTTTCGGTACCGGACTAAAAATTCCACATCGTTCCATCAATTGAACTGAAACTTCGCTCATGTAATCCGCCGTGCATTGGTATTATATGCATGAAATATTGGCTCCTTTATGTATACGGTACACTTAAAATAGTTTTTAGTTTAAATTAACTGAAAATGTAATTTATAAATTAAAAATCACCTTAAAACCGGTCCACTGACATTTCATTTAAATCAAAAAAACTTTTCATTTAATTTTAAATGTTAATAAATTAATTTACAATATTTTTAAATATAAATGATATTTCATTTCTTTTAACTGTCACAATCTAACCAGAAATAGGTAAAAACAAATGATAATTCCTTTATTTATTTTTTTAACTTTGAACTAATATATTTAACTAAACTCTAAAAAATGTTTGTAAATTTACTACTATAAAATAGGTAAAATTTCGTTTAATTTTATGAAAATTAGGTAAATATAAACAAAAAATGCATAAACTTTTTTTATACACTTTTCCATATACAATAATATAAACACAAAGTATTTTTAGACATTATGTGCTTACAAATAAACACATTATGCGTAAAATTATTATTCTTTTGTTGAATAAAATGTTTACGCACAAAGTTGCTAAATATACTAACATATAATATTAATAAATATTTTGACATTTCAAATTGGAAAAAATAAATATTAAAAAAAAAGTTAAAACGGATTATTTTTATGAATTACTACATTTCTGCAAACACATTTTTATTTGGAAATAGCAAAATAAAAATTAAATTGTTTTTGGTAATTATTGTAGACACATGTAGTCTAAACCTCTTTTCAAAATTGCTTTTAGTTCTATACTCTTAGTTATATATACCAATAACACACTATTAAAATTGTATTTAATTTGTGTTAGATTTTTGAATTAATTGCATTATTGTTATCTAAAATAATTTTTATTTAATTTATTTATTACTTATTAGTAGAAGTATATAACTCATGATTAATAAAATACTTACTAAAAATTAATTTATTGTTTTATTAAAAAAAAAGTTGTTTTATGTGGTTTAACTTTAAACACAACTGTGGTAAACA